>JAESUZ010002939.1:1440287-2160431 GCA_017311185.1 Proteles cristata cristata | reverse complement strand
GAAACTGGCATACAATTATAAATGAATGAGGCTAGTGATGAAAATTGCTAATTCCTACCTTCTTAACTAGTTATCACTCTGGTGTTTCACATAATGCAGATGTGTCCTCTACCAAATTTCTTGGAGTTGGAGATGTGTGAGGAGGTTTGTTGGCATATGTTCTTTAATCATAACACCTTTAAAGAAATGGGGAAAAGCAAAATTAGCAAATGCTGAACTGTAGGCTTTACCAGATCCCATAGAAGAAGCTCTAAAGTTCAGATGGCCCTTTGGAGTAGTCCTTCACTACAGTAGGGATTTTTTTTTTCCTTTTGAATTGACTCAAAAGGGATTTGGCTGCCTGAGGGGAGGCTATAACCTCAGGCATCACCCTTTGGCTGAAGCAATACCCAGAGGGGGCCTCAATCAGTCAGCTAGCTGCAGAAAACACCCCAGACAGCTGGGGGAATGAGTGTGTTGGTCCTAAAGGGCGGATCTAAGCGATGCATCACAGCACCCTCTAATGTCCGCTTGCTTTGTGTAGAGATTCCACCCCATCTTGGAACAGTTATACCAGGATTCTGGTTGGTTCCTTTTCCTAGGGAGCTTATACTGAAGGGCTGACTCACACTACTACAGCTTGTCTGGAGACCACAAGTACTCCTCTTTTCCTCCCCTGACTCCCACCCTAGAGTCCCTTTATTCCCGGCTAATGTCTCTGCTGGTCTTGGGAGATTTACCTAGAAGGATGACCTCCATGTCATCCTTGTCATCTCTGAAGGACACGTGCCCCCTGATCATCATGACTTCTCAGGCTGTGGTTGCTCCACTTGACAATCATCAAACTTGGGTAGTAGAATACCAAGAGTGCCAAATGAATTCTCTGCCCCTGCTGTGTTACTGATGAGCCAGATCATACTGATAATGATGATAAGAGTCAGTTACCCTGCCAATAGAGTAACTCCTTTGCTTGCCTACTAGCCTCTTGGCCTAAGGAACTTAAAAGTGACTTAGTGCCTACTGGATCCTTAGTAGAAGCATTCCTTCTCTGGGAACTGGGATCTCTAGACTGGCACTGTCCAGTACAGGAGCTACTAGCATCATGTGGCCGTGAACACTTGAAATGTGTCTGATACTGGGGTGCCTGGGTGGCTCAGTCAGTTAAGCGTCCGACTTTGGCTCAGGTCATGATCTCCCAGTTCATGGGTTTGGGCCCCACATCGGGCTCTGTGCTGACAGCTAGATCAGAGCGTGGAGCCTGTTTCAGATTCTGTGTCTCCCTCTCTCTCTGACTCCCACACCCCCACTCACGCTGTCACTCTCTCTCTCAGAATAAATAAAACATTAAAAAAATGTGTCTGATACAAATAGGTTACATAAAATACATATCATTAAAATTAATTTCATCCTTTTTCTTTTATTCTTTTTAATATGACTCCTAGGAAATTTAAACATATATATATATATAAAGTTATATATTTCTATTGGACAGCACTAGTCTAGACCCCTGCACCTAAAGTTGTAAGGATTAGAAATTTTCCTAAGTAAATCATTGATACTGATGGTAAATGGATTACTACTACTTTTTTCCCTTTCCTCCACACCCATGTATTCTACTTATTGGAGACACAACAACTTACAATGGTCTTCAGTTTATCCTGGAGGTTGATGTCCCATTTCCTAAGATCATATCCAAGCTGGTTTCACAGCTACATCATCAAAAAACAGTTCCATACCTCTACCAGGCCAGCAGCTCTCCTACTTAATAGAGCTACTGGATCCCATCATCAAATGCCCATTGTCAACCTCCTGGGATGAAAGTGTATCCCTCAGTCAGAGACAATGTTATGTGTAGGATCTTATTTGGGGATCCTGTAAGCCCCCTGATAGCAATGCTGACTGAGGTCTTGCAAGTAGGAATCCTTGTCAATTCGAGTCAAGATGAACTGATGCCCTTTCCAGAATAGATGTGATCCAGTGTCATCAATTTGCCACCAAATAGGTGGTTAGTTTTCTATGAGGGTTGTTGAAATACTTGGGCTTGGCATTTGTCCCTGTTGCTGACAAGTTGAACATTTGGCAGCAATGGTAACTAAATCAGCTTTGGTGAGTGTGGGGCCTATGCCACTGATTCCATACACAACTCCATTCCTGCCATCTAGCTACTCTGTTCATGAGTTCATTTTGTCAGCACTAAGAATTATGGCAGAGATTTGCTGACATCAACTGTCCAATCATTCTTTCTACTTGGTTGTTTAATGCCTCTTTCACAGTGGCTGTTTATTAGTGGGCTTTAAGACACAATCTAGGGGCGCCTGGGTGGCTCAGTTGGTTGAGTGTCTGACTCCTGATTTCAGCTCAGGTCATGATCTCATCATTCATAAGATCAAGCCCCACATCATGCCCTGTGCTGACAGCATGGAGCCTGCTTGGGATTCTCTCTCTCCCTCTCTCTCTGCCCCTCCCCTACTTGTGCTCACACACACTCTCTCTCAAAATAAATATAAATAAACTTTAAAAAAGACACAATACAAAGATTTTCATTCTCCATGCTTACTCTCATAGATCCATCCACATGTGTCTATGTGGACAGACTCAGACTTTCTTGCTCCCAGTACTCTTTTTAATAAAGGCCTTATTTGTTTACAGTAGTTTTAAGTTCACAGAAAAATTAAGAGGGATGTACAGAGATTCCCATTTGCCCTCTGTCCGACACTTTCACTCTCCCATCATCAACATGCCCCATCAGAGTGCTACATTTGTTAAAATTGATAAACCTACATTAACACATTATAATCACCCAAATCCAGTTTACCTTAGGGTTAACTCTTATATTTGTACTGTCTATGAATTTGGAAAATGTATAATGACGTGTATTCTTCATTATCATGTCCTACAGAGTATTTTCACTGCTCTGAAAAACATCTGTGCTCTAAAAGTCCTAATAAGCTTCCACATATTCATACCTCCCCATACTGCCAACCCAAGGCAACCACTCATATGTTCACTGTATCCATAGTTTTGCCTTTTCCAGTATATCATATAGGTTGAAATCACATAACATGTAGACTTTTGAGATTGCCTTTTTTCACTGGAAATATACATTTAAGCTTCCTCCATATCTAAGTTTTTCTTGAGAGCCCATTTCTTCTTAGCACTGAATAATATTTCATTGGATTAATGTACCGGAGTTTATTTACCCATTCACCTAATAAAGGACATCTTGGTTGTTTTCAGATTTTGACAATTATGAATAAAGCTGCTATAAACATCCGTGTGCAGGCTTCTGTGTGGTCTTAAGTTTTTAACTCCTTTGGGTAAATACCAAGAAGCACAATTGCTGGATCTCACAGTAATAGTATGTTCAGTTTTATTAAAAAGTGCCAAACTGTCTTCCAAAGTGGTTGTACAGTTTTGGATTCCCATCAGTAATGAAAGAGAGTTTATGTTGCTTCACATTCCAGTCATCATTTGGAGTTGTCAATTTTGCAGATTTGGGCCATTTTATTTTATTTTTAAATGTTTTATTTATTTCTAGGAGAGAGAGAGAGACAGCGTGAGCAGGGGAGGGTCAGAGAGAGAGGGAGTCACAGACTGGAACAGGCTCCAGGCTCTGAGCTGGCAGTCAGCACAGAGCCCGACACGGGGCTCGAACCCACGAACCGCATTAGATCATGACCTATGCGAAAGTCGGACGCTTAACCGACTAAGCCACCCAGGCACTCCAGATTTGGGCCATTTTAATAGGTGTGTAGTGGTATTTCATTGTTGCTTAATTTGCTTTTTTCTGATGATATACAGGAAAGATGTGAAGCATCTTTTCAAATGCTATTTTCTATGTATATAATCCTTTGCTGAGCTGTCTGATAAGGTTTTTGGTCCACTTGTTAATCAGTTTGTTCATTTCCTTATTGTTGAATTTTGAAAGTTCTTTGTATATTTTGAAAAACAGTTCTTTATGAGATATGTTTTTTGTAAGTATTCTCTCCCGTTCTCTAGTCTTCTAATTGTCTTTCACAGACTAGAAGTATTTAATTTTAATGAAGTACATCTTATCAATTATTTCTTTCAAGGACTGTGCCTTTGCTATTATATCTAAAACATCATTGCCAAATCCAAAATTATCTATAGTTTTCCTATGTTATCTTCTAGGAGTCTAACAGTTTTGCATTTACATTTAGGTCTCTGATACATTTTGAGTTCATTTTTGTGAAGGGTATAAGGTGTCTTTCCACACTGATTTTTTTTTTTTTTTTGCATGTGAGTGTTCGGCAGTTTCTGTACCATTTGTTGAAAAGACTATCTTTGCAGCATTCTATTGCGTTTGCTCTTTTGTCAAAGATCAGTTGGTTGTATTCATGTGGGTCTATTTCTGGGCTTTCTGTCCTTTTCCATTCACCTATTTGTCTCTTCTTTCACTCATACCACATTGTCTTGATTACTGTTGCTTTACAGTACGTTTTTTTACAGTAAATCCTGAAGTCAGTCAGTGTTAGTCTTCTGTCTTTCTCATTCAATATTATATTGGTGATTCTGTTTATTGCCTACCCTTAGAAACTTAGGGTCAGTTTTCTAACACAGGTGTAACTCATTTTATTGTGCTTCATTTTATCATGCTTTGCAGATGTTGCATTTTTACATATTGAATGTTTATGGCAACCCTATGTTGAACAAGTCTATAGGTCCTATTTTTCCAACAGCTTTTGCTCACTTTGTATATGTCACATTTTGGTAATTCTTAAAATATTTGAAACATTTTTAGTATTATTTTATTTGTTATAGTGATCTATGATCAGTGATCTTTGATGCTACTGCTGTCAAGTGTTTTGGGGTGCCACAAACCTCACTCATATAAAATGCAAACTTAATTGATGAGTGTTGTGTATGTTCTTTTTTAAAAAATTTTTTAATGTTTTATTTATTTCTGAGAGAGAGAGAACATGAGTAGGGGAGGGTCAGAGAGAGAGGGAGACACAGAATCTGAAACAGTCTCCAGGCTCTGAGCTAGCTGCCAACACATAGTCCGTCGCGGGGCCTGAACCCATGAACCGCGAGATCATGACCTGAGCTGAAGCTGGACACGTAACCGACTGAGCCACCCAGGCGCCCCTGTTCTTCTTCTTGTTTTTTTTTTTTTTAATGTCTTTTATTTATTTCTGAGAGAGAGAGAGAGACAGTGTGAGTAGGGGAGGGTCAGAGAGAGAGAGGGAGACACAGAATCTGAAGCAGGCTCCAGGCTCTGAGCTAGCTGTCAGCACAGAGCCCGACGTGGGGCTCGAACCCACAAACAATGTGATCATGCCCTGAGCTAAAGTCGGACGCTTAACTGACTGAACCACCCAGGTGCCCCAATGTGTGTTGTGTATATTCTGACTACTTCTAATGACTGACCATTCCCTTATCTTTCTCCGTCTCCTTGGGGCTCCCTATTCCCTGAGACACAACAATATTGAAATGAGACCAATTAATAACCCTACAATGGCCTCTACATGTTCAAAGGAGAGAAAGAGTTGCACATCTCTCACTGTAAATCAAATGACAGTGATGAACCAAGTGCCTGGGTAGCTCAGTTGGTTAAGCATCTGACTTTTGATTTCAGCTCAGGGCATGATCCCAGAGTAATGGGATTGAGCCCCATGTTAGACTCCATGTTGACAGTGCAGAGCCTGCTTGGGAATCTCTCTCCCTGTACCCCTTCTCTGTTCACTCTCACTCTCTCCCTCTGTCTCAAAATAAATAAGTAAACTTAAAAAAAGAGCTGAGATCAAATTAAAGCTAGGCTTCTTGTGGCAGTTAGCCAAGTTGTGAATGCAAAGGTAAAGTTCTTGAAGGAAATTGAAAGTGCTACACCAGTGAATACATGAATGATAAGAAAGCAAAATAGCTTTATTGTTGATATGGAGAAAGTTTTAGTGGTCTAGATAGAAGATCAAAACATACAAAACCTTACCTTAAGCCAAAGCCTAATCCAGAGCAAGGTCTTAGGTCTCTTTAATTCTATGCAGGCTGAGAGAGGTGAGGAAGCTGCAGAAGAAAAGATTGAAGTTAGCAGAGGTTGGTTTATGAGATTTGAGGAAAGAAGCCATCTCCATAACATAAGTGCAAGGTGAAACAGCAAGTACTGATACAGGAGCACAGCAAATTGTCCAAGTCTAGCTAACATAATTCACGAAGGTGGCTACACTAAATAACAAATCCTCAATATAGCACAGTTTTATATTAGAAGAAGATGCCATTTAGAAGTTTTCATTGCTGTAGAGAAGTCAAACCTTCTCTACCTGCTGTAGAGAAGGCTTCAAACCTTCAACAGACAGCCAACTCTCTTCTTAGGGGCTAAAGCACCTGGTGACTTTAAGTTGAAGCCAATTCTCATTTGCCTTTCTTACCTTTAAGTGTAGGGCTCTTAAGAATTATTCTAAGTCTACTCTGCCTATGCTCCATAAATGGAACAAAGGCTGGATAATAGCACTTCTGTTTATACTTGGTTTACTGACTATTTAAAAATTTTTTTTAATGTTTATTTTTGAGAGCTAGCATGAGTGGGAGATGGTCAGAGAGAGGGAGACACAGAATCTGAAACAGGTTCCAGGGTCTGAGCTGTCAGTACAGAGCCCAACGTGGGGCTTGAACCCACAAACTGTGAGATCATGACCTGAGCCGAAGTCGGGCACTTAACTGACTGAGTCACCCAGGTGCCCCAGTTTACTGACTATTTCAAGCCCATTGTTGAGACCTACTGGTTAGATAGAGTCCATTCAAAATATTATTGCTCATTGATAATGCATCTGGTCACTCAATAGTTCTGATGGAGATGTACAAGATTAATTCTATTTTTATGCCTGCTAACACACCATCCATTCTACACCCCATGGATCAAGGAGTAATTTTGACTTTCAAGTATTATTAGTTAAGAAGTGAATTTCTTAAGGCTACAGCTTCCCTACATAGTGATTACTCTAATGGATTTGGGCAAAATAAGTTGGAAACCTTCAGGAAAGGGTTCACCATTCTAGTATCATTTAGAACATTTGCTATTCATGGGAAGAGGTCAAAATTTCAACATTAACAGAAGTTTAGTAGAAGTTGATTCCAATTCCCATAGATAACTTTGAGGGAAGGGTTCAAGCTTCAGTGGAGGAAATAACTGCAGATGGGGTAGAAACAGCAATAGAACTAGAATCAGGAGTGGAGCTTGAAGTTGCAACTGAATTGCTACAATCGTGTGATAAAACTTGAGTGGACGAAGAGTTGCTTCTTATGGATGAGGAAAGAAAGTTGTTTCTTGAAATCTACTTCTGGCAAAGATGCTGTGAAGATTGTTGAAATGACAACAAAGGGTTTAGAATATTACATAAACTTAGTAGGTAAGGCAGTGGTAGGGTTTGAAAGGACTGACTCCAGTTTTGGAAGTTTTGTGGGCAAAATGCTATCAAACAGCATTGCATGCTGCAGAGTAATTTTGAAAGGAAGAGTCAATCAATGTGGTAAACTTCACTGCTGTCTTATTTTAAGAAATTACTATAGCCATCCCAACCTTCAGCAACCACCACTGTGGTCTGTCAACAACCATCAACATCAAGGCAACACCCTTTACCAACAAAAAGATTACCACTGACTGAAAGTGTTGATGATGGTTAGCATCTTTTTTATGGTTAGCATTTTTCTTTTTAGCAATGAGGTGTTTTCTAATTAAGGTATGTACATCTTTAGACATAATGCTATCGCATACTTAATGGACAACAGTATAGTGTAAACATAACTCTTTCATGCATTAGGGAATTTAAAAAAGTCATTTTATTGTAATACTCACTTTATTCTGGCAATCTAGAACTGAACGCAAAATATATCTGAGGCATGGCCTGTGTCCACAAATAAGTACCTGAAATTTTTATGATAACTGCATGAATCAAGTTGGGAATAACTGACAGCTTGACAATACTGAGTCTTCCTATCCATGAACATGGAAAATCTCCCCATTTATTTTGTTTCTCTTTGAATTAGTTCAATAGAAGTTTGTAGTTTCTTGGGGCATCGAGGTGGCCCAAGAAACTACAGTCAGTTAAGTGTCTGACTTTGGTTCAGGTCATGATCTCCCAGTTTATGAGTTCAAGCCCCATGTTGGGCTCTGTACTGACAGCTCAGCGCCTGGAGCCTGCTTTGGATGCTATGTCTCCCTCTCTATCTTGCCCTTCCCCTGCTCATGCTATGTCTCTGTCTGTCTCTCTGAATAACAAATAAACATTAAAAAAAAAAAAGAAGTTTGTAGTTTCTCATATAGATTTTGTACATATTTTATTATATTTATGCCTAAATAAAACAAAAGTATTTCAGTGTGGTTGTGCTAACATACATGGTATTGTGTTTTTAATTTCAAATTCTATTTGTTCATTGCTGGTACATAGGAAAGTGATTGGCATCTGTATATTAACCTTGTTTTCTGCAACTTTACTATAATTGCTTATCAGTTCCAGATTTGTTATAAATTCTTTTGGATTTTTTGGATTTTCTACAAGGATAGTCATACATATGTAAAAAAGAACAGTTTTAATTTTTCTTTTCCACTCTGTATGAATTTTGCTTCCTTTTCTTACTACATTAGTTAGAACTTTCAGCACAATGTTGAAAAGGAGTGGTGAAAGAACATCCTTCCCTTGTACCTGATGTTGGTTAAAAAGCTTTAAATTTCTCACCATTAATTATGGTGTTAATTGTAAGGTTGTTTTTTTATGACTGAAGAAGTGGCTCTGTATCCTTAGTTTACTGAGTTTTTACCACGAATGGGTGTTGGATTTTGTCAAATGCTTTTCAGTATCTGTTGGTATGATCATGTGATATTTCTCTCTTAGCCAGTAAATGTGATAGATTACAATGAGTTATTTATATATTCTATACATGAGCCACCCATCAGTCACATGTGTTTTGAAGATCATATTCTTTCTTTCAGTGGTGTCTCTAACAAACAGAAGTTCTTAATTACAATCAAATTAAAATTGATTTCATTTATGTTTTTACTTCAAAGCCATAGAGATACTTATGTTTTATTCTATGATCTTCTTTGCATTGCCTTTAATATTAAGCTCTACAGTCCAACTAGTATTGACTTTTTGTTTGATATGAGATTTAAGTTTCAAGCTTTATTTGTTTTAGATATGAATGTCCAATTAACTTGCACCATTTACTGAAAAGATTATTCTATTTCCATTGCTTTGTAGTGCCACTTCTGTCTTAAATCAAGTGTCCGTATCTGCATAGGATTGTTTCTGGACTCTTTGGTTGCATTTTTCTATTTGTCTATTCTTGCACAGATACAGCACTATCTTAATTATTATAAATTTGTAACAAGTAATGATAAATGGTAGAATTACATCCTCTAATTTCTTTTACTTCTTTAAGATTGACAGGACTTATCTTAGCCCCTTATATTTTTATAGAAGTATTAGCATCACCTTATAGATTTCCACCAAAAAATAACTATGGGATTCTTTCCTCCTATCAGCCCCTAGCGAATATTAATTTACTTTCTGTCCTCATGGATTTACCTGCTGTGCATATTTCATATAAATGGGATAATATAATATGTAACCACTCACTTCTGGCTTCTTAGCATGATGTTTTCAAGATTCACACATATTTTACCATATGTTAATTCTTTATTGCTTTTGATGGCTGCATACTATTCTATGGTATGGATATACCACCTTTTGTTTATGCATTCATCTGTTGATGAACATTTGGCTTCTTTGCACCTTTTGATGGCTATAAATATTGCTCCTATGAATGTTTTTGTACAAGTTTTTGTTTTGTTTCTTCTTTCACAGATAAAATATTATAATAAATAGGAGTGTTTAACAAGGTTACTACATACAAAATTCAATATGGAAAAGTCAATTGTATTTCAATATACTAGCACAAAGAGTTAGAAAATGAAATATTAAAAAAGGGATTCCAGGTGACATGGTGTCTTAGCTCAAAGGAATTAACCACTGATGCTTGGGCTTTTGATGTTGTCAGGCTAATGGGAATTTTGAGAAGTGCACTTTATAAATTTCACATTAAGGGAAGGTGTCCATTCTACCTATATTTAAAGCTCTAACAGGGGAATGACTAAAACATAAAGCAGATATTCTAAATAATTCCCATATAAAGATGAATTGGCCCTGATATATATTCATTGGTTTGGACCACTTATTCTAAGTGGACTAGCTGAGTAGCATCTCAGATGTGTTGAAGTTTTATAAATATCCATAAAATGCCACTTTAGATCTAATATTCTAATGTCTTTTCTTTATACTCATTATAATATTAAAAGACTTAATGTCTTTTTGTTTTTCAGTTAATATAGTACTTAGTGTGGAAATTCAAATGTTTCTTTGACGTTCATTTAAGATCTGGGATAATGATAAGAGTTCTGGTCTACCACTAGAACTTACATTGTACCTTGCTGATCTTGCTGATTAGAGTTCTTTTTTTTTTTAATGTTTTTTATTTATTTCTGAGAGAGAGAGAGACAGTGTGAGCAAGGGAGGGTCAGAGAGAGAAAGAGGGAGATATAGAATTTGAAGCAGGCTCCAGGCCCTGAGCTAGCCATCAGCACAGAGCCCGACGTGAGGCTCAAACCCACAAACCATGTAATCATGACCTGAGCCGAAGTCGGACACTTAACTGACTGAGCCACCCAGGCGCCCCTAGAATTCTTAAGTAATATATTAAAATGTCTCTAGATTTCAAAAAGCATTGTTTGCATAAAAAGATATGGCGATAATTGTATTCAGTTTATTTTTCTTTCATTTGTTGAGACTAAAACCTATACATACACTTGAATTACTTTTAGAAAACTCAGTAATATTGTATAATTCTCCTAGTATAGGTTTTGCACATCTTTTGTTAAATCCATTTCTAGATATTTTTCTATTTTAGATGATATAGTCTGTACAAGTTTTTGACTACCTGTTTTCAATTTTTCTGGTTATGTATCTAGGAGTAGAACTACCAAATCATATGCTAATGCTACATTTAAAATTTTGGGAAAACCACCATATTGTCTTCCACAGCAGCTGCACCATTTTACATTACCATCAACTATAGATGAAGATTCCAGTTTCTCTATGTCCTCACCAACACTTGTTACTTTCATTTTCTTTAAATTATAGCCATCCTAATGGATGTGAAGTGGTGTCTCATTGTGGTTTTGGTTTGCATTTTCCTAGTAACTAATGATGTTGAATGCCTTGCATGTGCTTGTTAACCAATCTTTGCAGAAATGTGTATTTAAGCCTTTTGCTCAATTATGTTTTATTGTTTGTTTCTCTTTTTGTTCCTGACCTCTAAGAGTTCTTTATATGTTCTAGATACTAGACTCATCAGACACAAAATTTGCAAATATTTTCTTCCTCCTCCTCCTCTTCTTCTTTAAGTTTTCAATGTCATATTTAAAAATCTGTTGTCAAATTCATTGTCCTGAAGACTTACACCTGTGTTTTTTACAATAATTTCATAGTTCTAGCTCTTACATTTAGATTTGTTATCTATGTTGAGTTAATTTTTGTGTATGGCTTGAGGAGGGTTCAAGTTAATTCTTTTGCACATGTGTAGCCAATTATTCCAGCACTATTTGTTGAAGAAGCTCTTCCTTCCTTGTTGAGTGATCTTGAAATCCTTGTAAAAGATAAATTAATTCACCATAGATGTGTGGATTTATTTGGCTCAGAATTCTATTTTGTTGATTTATATGTCTTTCCTTATTCTAGTACCACACTGTTTTGATTAGTATAGCTTTGTACTGATTTGGAAACCAAGAAGTCTGAGTCTTCCAATTTTGTCTTATTTTTTCAAGATAGTTTTGGCTATTTGGGGTTCCTTACAATTCTGTGAGTTTTTGACCAGCTTTTCCATTTAAAAAAAATCATTGAGATTTTGATGTGGATTTCACTGAATCTGTAGATCACTTTGGGTAGTATTGCTATATTAAGTCTTCTAATCCATAAGCATAGGAAATAGTTTCATTTCTTTAGGTGTTCTTTAACTTCTTTCAGTATTCTTTTGTAGTTTTTAGTTTATAAGTCTTAACATATCCTTGGTTAAATTTATTTCTAAGTATTTTATTCTTTTTGATGCTATTGTAAACGGAACTGTTTTCATTTCACTTCAGAACGCTCATTGCTAAGGTATAGAAATACAACTGATTATTACACATTGAATTTATACACTGAAACTTTTCTGAATTCATTTATTAGCTCTAATAGTTATTTGGGGTTTTTGTTGGTGGTGGTGGTGGTTGGTTTTTTAGACTCTGTAGGATTTTCTCTATAATATCATATCATCTGTGAATAGAAATAGATTTTCTCCTTCCTTTCCAATATGGATGCCATTCATTTCTTTTTCTTGCCTAAGTCCTCTGGCTAGAAGTCCCGTACAATGTTGAATAGAAGTGGTGAAAGAAGGCATCCTTTCTTGTTTCTGACATTAGTGAGAAAGCTTTCAAACTTTCACCATTGAGTTTAATGTTACCTGTGGATTTGCCCTTTATCATGTTGAAGACGTTCTCCTCTATTTTTAGTTTGCTGGATGTTTTTATCATGAAAGAGTTTTGAATTTTGTCAAGTGCGTTTTCTGCATCAATTGAGGTGATAATTTTTTCCTTTATTGTAGTAATGTGATGTATTACATTGATCGCTTTTCATATGTTGAACCATCCTCACATTCCTGGTATATATCCCACTTGGTTATGGTGTATCATCTTAATATTCTACTAGATTTGGGTTGCTAATATGTTCTTGAAGATATTTTTATCTATATACATAAGGGATGTTGGTCTATAGTTTTCTTTTCTTGTATGATGTCTTTATCTGGTTTGGTATCAGGATAATTTTGGTCTCTTAGAATTAAAACGTCTTTTCCATTTCTATTTTTGGAAAGAGTTTGAGAAGAATTGGCATTAACTTTTAAATGTTGTAATATAGAATTAACCAGTGATGCCATGCGGTCCTTGGTTTTGTTGTTGTTGGGAGGTTTGTCATCATTGAGAAAAAAGGGAAAGAAATTAAAATTTAAAAATTAAAAACAACACACACACCAAAAAAATCAAATAAATGATGCTAGATCCTAGGTGCGTTTTGGTCTGGTTATTGAAAGGAGCTTGACTGATTAAAGAAAAAAGGGCAAGAATTAAAATTAAAAAATTAAAAACAGCACACACACACACACACACACACACACACACACACAAAAGTCAAATAAATGATGCTAGATTCAAGGTGTGTTTTGGCCTGGTTACTGAAAGGAGCTTGGTTGATTAGAGAAAAAAGGGGAAAAAAATAAAAGGGAAAAAGAAAAGGAAAGGAAAAAAGAAACAAAACAAAACCAAAAAAAAAGTTTGAAAATTTGAGAAAATGATTACAATGAAATAGAGTAACTTGAAAGGATGGGAGTAAAATAGAATTTAAAAAATTTACAAAAAATTAAAAAATTTATTTAAAAAAATAAAGGAAAATATTTTTAATAAAAAATGAAAATAAAAAAATTTTTGCTTATCTTTTGGTATTTAAGTAAAAGAAAATGAAAAAGAAAGAATAAAAAAAGAAAACCGAATAGATGAGCCAGCGAACATACTGAAATCTGATTGATATTACATCATTTTCCCCTAAAAGTCAAACAATGTAGCACTTTTTGGTCCCTAAATTAAGCAGGAAGAGACATTCGTGGTGTTCCGGAAGAGCCATGTTGTTGGCCCAGTTGGGCAAGACTTAGTGTAACCGCTCTATTCTCCACTAGATGGCGCTACTTAGCTTACTGGCTTGGCTTGTGGTGCCTGTAGATGCGTATGTGCATGTGTGGGCGGGGTGAAAATGGTGTCACCCAGGCATCCAGGCTAGTATCAGCAATCTGTACTCTCCCCGACCAGAAATCGCGCACCCATCATTTGTCTTTGGTTTCAGTCCACTCCCAGCTTTTGCACTGTCCGTAACCACACCATCAGGTTGCCAGGCAGCACCTCCCTCCTGAGTTTTATCTGAGATGAGGCTATATTTCCTGACTCTTCACTTCTGAGAGACTGTGCCTTTGACCCACTCAGAACTTCTGGGGGAGAGTCTCCCCAAGCAGTGGCTGGGTGCTGGCCACACCCAGGAATATTCACTGGACCTTGCTGCTGCCAATGTCCAGAGAATTGTGGCTGGGTGCCAACCTGCCCCAGAAAAATAACACACGGTTGTATAGCAACAGCATTTCTGAAATTATGGGAAAACTTCATGTGGACTGAGGACATCCCAGACCCACTCTTCTCCTGGGAATTCACCCTTCCCTCCAGAGCACCACAGGTATTTGAGCTGCAGAGTTTGAGCCTCTGTGCTCCCCCTGTTTATAGGGTCTTAATGGAATTTAAACCCTCTCCTTTCTCCTTTCTCTCTTTTTAATTCAGTCCCTGTAGCTGTTACCACCTTACCCCCCCTACTTTCTTTCCAGCTGCTTTTTTGGGGGATACTTTTCCTGTACTCTCCCCCCAATCTCCGTACTCTCTCTGGAAGCAAAAACAGCTCCCTGCCCTCCATGTCTCCTCTCTCCCCCAGTTCACCTCTCTGCCCGCATACCTGCTGAGTTCTGTGGTTCAGTCTGTGCATATTGTGTTAATCCTCAAGTCAGTTTTCTAGGTGTGCAGGATGGTTTAGTGTTGATCTGGCTGTATTTCATGTACAGGAGACAGAAAAGAGACTTCCATGCTGTTCCGCCATCTTGGGTCCTCTTTAGGTTTGTCATCACTGATTCAGTCTCTTGTGATAGTATATTCAAATTTTTTATTTCTGAGTCTGAGTCTGTTTGATCATTGTATATTTCTTGGAATTTTCCTTTTATCTAGGTTATCTAATTTATCACCATACAATTACTTATAATGTTTTCTTTTTATTTCTATAAGGTTGGTAGTAATGTCTCTACTTTCGTTTCTGATTTTAGTAATTTCAGTCTTTTCTTATTTCTTGGTCAGTCTAACTAAATATCAGCTTTGTTGATCTTTTCAAAGAAAAGACTGTTTTGTTGATTTTTTTTTTTACTTTTCTTTCTTTTCTTTTTTTTAGAGAGAGAGAGAGAATGCAAGCAAGAGAGAAGGGCAGAGGGAGTCTTAAGCAGGTTGCATGCTCAGAATGGAGTCCAGTGTGGACTCAATTCCATAACCCTGGGATCATGACCTGATAAAAAATCAAGAGTCAGATGCTCGGCCCACTTAGCCACCCAGATGCCCCCATTTTGTTGGTTTTCTATTCCCTATTTTGTTTACTTCCACTCTAATCTTTATAATTCTGTTTTTCTGCTAACTTTGAGTTTAGCTTGCTACTTTTTATCTAGCTCCTAGAGGTGTAAGTTTCAGTTACTGATTTGGTATCTTTTTCTTTACTATCTGCATTTACAAGTATATATATTTCTTTTTGAGCCATGTTTTTGCTTTATCCCATGTGTTTTGGTATATAATGTTTTCAATTTCATTTAACTCAAAATTACTGTACTTTTCAGCTCCAGAATTGTTATTTGATTTCTTTTTGTCATTTCTGTCTTTTTATTGATAATCTGTTTGGTGAGATGCCATTCTCTTCACTTCCTTTAGTTCTTTGTCCATCCTTTCCTTTATCTCTTTGAGCATATTTAAGACAGTTGATTTAAATTTTTTGTCTTATAAGTACAATGACCAGATTTCTCATGTTAATATTGATTTCTTTTTTCCTGTAAATGGGGCATATGTGGTTTTTTTGCATGACTCATAGGTTTTTTGTTGTTGTTGTTGAAGACTGGACATTTTGAACATCATAATATGACAAAATCAGATTTTCCCCTTTCCTTCAAGTTTGCTGCTTTTGTAGGTTGTGTGTGTGTGTGTGTGCATTTGTGTGACTTTTCTCAACTATTTTTGTAAAGTCTGCATTCTTTGTTATGTATAACCACTGAAGTCTGTGTTCTGTTAGCTTATTGCCAACTAGTGTTTTGATAGCCTCCTTGAATGTCAGAAAGGAAGAAAGGAAGGAAGAAAGGAAGGGAAGAAGGAAGGCAGGAAGGAAGGAAGGAGGGAAGGAAGGAAAGAAGGAAGGGAGGGAGGGAGAGGGAGGGAGGAAGGAAAGAGAACAAGAACAAGAACAAGAAAGAAAGAAAAGTGAAGGAAATGAAAAGAGATCAAAAGAAAAATTACTCTACTGGTCTTTGCAGATTGGCTATGTGGTGGAATGCTCTTTTAATGTTCAGCCAGGCCATATACAACTCTGCCTTAGCCTTAATTTCCTATTTGCCTTGAACCTGAAGTTCAGGCAGATATGAAAGTTGTGGATCTTCTCACACCTTCTGAACATACATCCAGTTCTAAGCATATGAATAGGTTTTTTAATTCCCTAGTATATGGGGGAGTTTTAAAAGCCCTTATTATCCCATGTATCTACTTTTACAACCTCACCTTTCCCCAACTTTGTGCCTGTCTGGTGTCCCAACTGTTGGCCCAGGCTAATATACCCAGGACTTTTGCCTTTAAATGCTTCCAGCAAATGTCACATGCGATGCATTGCAGCCCTGAAAACACTCCAAATAGGGCAAAACAAAGGCTAGTCCTTGTGCAAATACTTCAGGAGCCAACAGACAACCTCAGTTCACAAGTGACAAATATATTCTTTGAAAATTAGATCCATATCTCTACCTCTGGCAATAGCAACCTTCATCAAGAATGTAAGCTGCTCACATAGGGCCACCACTGGTGTGGAATGGAGGAATGGTAGGTAGACAGCTTAAAATCCACAGCATTTTCTTACCAGATGCAGCCACTTCTTTATTCTCTAAGCCTTCACTTACTGTTAAGTTCCTGACCAGATTCCAGAGTCCTGTAAAGCCATGATTCTGACCATTTTTGCCACACCTTTAGTTGCTTTTATGGAATATGGATCCTTGAAGCTCCCTACTTATCATTTTCTGTGCTGTCATTCCCTATTATATTTTTTAAGGTTTATTTATTTATTGAGACAGAAAGAGAGAGAGAATAGGGAAGGGGCAGAGAAAGGGAGAAAGAGAGAATCCCAAGCAGGCTCCACACTGCCAGTGCAGAGCCTGATGCAAGGCTTGAACCCATGAGATCATGACCTGAGCGAAAATACAGAGTCAGATGCTTAACTGACTGAGATACTCAGGTGCTCCGCTATTGTACTTTTTAACCCATAAATTCAGTTTATCCCTTCATTTATTTAAGTTTTCTTTAATTTCTTTCAATTATGTTTTATAGCTTTCCATATAATATTATGCTATAGCTTCCAGTATATTTGTTTCTAGATCTTTAATGTTTTTTTATAGACTTGTAAATAGTATGACTTTTAAAGTTTCATTTTTAAATTGTGTCTGGCATATAGAAATACAGTTGATTTTTACATGTTTGTCTTGTGCTCCACCACTTTCCTAAATGATTTATTCTAAAACTTTGTCTGCAAATTTGATTTTTATATACACACAATTGTGCTCTCTGCCAACAAAGAGTTTTATTATTTTCTGAAAAATTTTTACCTTTGATTTTTCATTACCTCATTGTTCTTTTTTTTAAAAAAAATTATGTTTATTTATTTTTGAGAGAGAGAGAGAGAGAGAGCATGAGCAAGGAAGGGGCAGAAAGAGAGAAGGGCACAGAATCCAAAGCAGGCTTCTGGCTTTATAGCTGTCAGCACAGAGCCCGACCTGGGGCTCAAACTCACAAGCCGTGAGATCATGACCTGAGCGAAAGTCGGA
Source organism: Proteles cristata cristata (assembly GCA_017311185.1). Classification (NCBI taxonomy): domain Eukaryota; kingdom Metazoa; phylum Chordata; class Mammalia; order Carnivora; family Hyaenidae; genus Proteles; species Proteles cristata. The sequence continues at coordinate 2,142,719 of JAESUZ010002939.1, read as the reverse complement.
TGCCTAACTGACCGAGCCACCCAGGCAACCCCTCATTGTTCTTACTAGGCCCTCCATTACCCTTTCAGATAGAAATAGTGTTGGCAAGTATCCTTGTCTTAATCTCAAAGAGGGGTTTAATTACAAACTTAATTTCTTTAAAAATATATAAGACTTTACAGACTTTCTATTCTTCTTATATCATTTTAATATGTTGTATTTTCTACAAGCCTGATTTCATTTGAAATTTCAGATATGTTGTTAAGTTGCTTGTGATACCCTCTTATTACAATTAATTATCTATAAAGCATGTAATGTTGGATGCAGTATTCTGTATATGCAATTAGGTATATTTGACTATGTTCAGATATTCTATATCTTTAATGATAATTTTAGTTTATATTTGTATCCATTACCAAAAAAGAAATTTTTAATTCCCCATTCTGTGGATTCTTTCTTTCTTTCTTTCTTTCTTTCTTTCTTTCTTTCTTTCTTTCTTTCTTTCTTTCTTTCCTTCTTTCCTTCTTTCTTTCTGTTTTTTAGACTTGCAGTTTTTCCTTTATATTATTAGAGACCACACCTCTAGATACAAGCAGATTTGGAATTATAGCTTTCTGGTAGAACAATTCATTATTTTTAATAATGCTTATTATCTTATTGTTTACTTTTTCTAATATTATTATAGTCATCACTTTTCTTTCCGGCTAGTGTTTGCTTGTTATATCCTTTTCCATTCTTTTATTTTTTAATATCTCCTCCTTTTATAGTTAAGGTGAGACTCTTTAAAGCAGAATCTCTCTTTTTTTCAGTATTTTCATTTTCGTTAAATCCAATTTGAGAATTACCTTTTAATTAGAATATTTAGGGGCACGTAGGTGGCTCAGTCAGTTGTTGTTTTTTAAATTTTTTGATGTTTTATCTATTTTTGAGAGAGAGATAGAGACAGTGTGAGCAGGGGAGGGTCGGAGAGAGAGGAAGACACAGAATCGGAAACAGGCTCCAGGCTCTGAGCTAGCTGTCAGCACAGAGCCCGATGCAGGGCTAGAACCCATGAACCGTGAGATCATGACCTGAGCTGAAATTGGATCCTTAACCGACTGAGCCACCCAGGCGCTCCTCAGTCAGTTAGTTAAACATCCAATTTTGGTTCAGGTCATGATCTCATGGTTCATGAGTTCAAGCCCTGTGTCAGGGCCTCTGTAGACAGCTCAGAGTCTGGAGCCTGTTTCGGGTTCTGTGTCTCCCTCTGTCTCTGCCCCTCCCCCACTCATACTCTGTCCCCCTCTCTCTCAAGAATAAACAATCATTAAAAATTTTTTAATTAGGGGCGCCTGGGTGGCTTAGTCGGTTAAGCGTCCGACTTTCGCTTAGGTCATGATCTCGCGGTTCGTGGGTTCGAGCCCCGCGTCGGGCTCTGTGCTGACTGCCAGCTCAGAGCCTGGAGCCTGTTTCAGTCTGTGACTCCCTCTCTCTCTGACCCTCCCCTGCTCACGGTCTCTCTCTCTCTCTCCTAGGAAAAAAAAAAAAAAACATTAAAAAAAATTTTTTAATTAGAGTGTTTAGTCTGATTATATTCACTGTAACTTTTCATGTATTAGGTTTTAAATGCTACCCTACTATTTTCTATTTGTCCCTTCTGTTCTATGTTTCCTTTTCTCTCCTTTTGGTTTTCTTTAAGATTACAAGTTTTTTGGATTAATAATTCTATATATTTCCACTAATGAGTTGTCTTTACATGTTTTCTTGTTTTAGTGGTTACTATATAGATTTTAAAATGCATCCTTGACATATTAAAGATTAATTTCAATTGCTGCTTTTACTGCATAAATATTACCTTAGTTCATTTTGAGGAGTCAGCCTTAAGTCTTTACTGACATTGTTTAGTAGGAGGAAGTATTTATTTTATTCATTCCACTCCCCCCTTCCACCCCATATTTTCTTTTTTCCTTTGTTTTCATGCAATTTTACTATGATGTACCTAAGTATTTATGCTATTGTGATTTTAGGACTTCTTGAATTTCTGATTTGATGTCAGTTGTCAGTTTTAGAAATTTTTCAATTATCTTTTCAAATATTCGTCCTGCTCCATTTTACTTCTTCCCTCCTTATAACCTTACTACATATATTTTTGACATTATAGCCACATGCTTGTCTTATGTGACTTTTTCTTTATTTTCCATATTTTTCTCCAGATGTTTCAGTCTGCATATTTTCTTTTGATTTAAAACCTGGTTCAGTAATTCTCACTTTGTTGTGTAGAATTTGTCGTTAAGCCAGTTTTTTAACTTCAGTCATTAAGTTTTTTATTTTTAGAATATTTTTCTTTGATATTCAGTCTATGTTGATATTTTCCTTCTTTTAATTCCTTGTACTATATTAATAATGGTAACTTTAAAGTCCATATTTGGATTTCATATGTCTATTTCAACTATCAATTTTTCCCCCTTGGTTTTTGGTCAGGCCTTTTAAAATACCTTTTTATTTCTGCTTTATTTGTGAACATTGTTGGTAAGAAATTTGTAGAGATAATTTGAGGCTCTGGGTAATGTTATTTTCCTCCAGAGAGGATTTTGGTGTGTATCTGAAATACAGGTAGCCATGAATTCAAATAACCTGAATCCATTTAGGGATTGAGTTGGTGCAAAGCCAGTTTTTATTCCTAATGATAGATGACCTATTTCTGGTTTCTCTTTCTTCTTGGGATCTTAATTCAAAGACTGGGGTACTTATCAGAGCCTCTTTTCCTTTGCTGTTTTGCAGTTTTCCCTTCTTCTGCCTTGAGACTCTGCCAAAAGCTTTGTTAAACTTTTCAGTAGCAACTGTCATTATTGACAAGTGTCTTGAGAATGAAAGCAATGCCAATTTTTTTTGTCCATGTTCTCATGGCCAGAGGTTTTTGTCTTCTGACCTATTGTGATTTTAACACTATGACTGCCTCTAGGGTGTGAGCCTAACTTTCTGGTTTCTAACATCCTCTTTATTTCTTATTTCTATGTTTTTATTTTCTTAATTTTTTACAAGCTTACATATGAGTCCTAAAAATGTTATTTTTTAAAATCCAGCATTTATAAGTGTTTGTATTGTATTGGAAGTTTTTTTGTTTCTTTTGTGTGATTTTTTTTTGTATCTAGTCTTCCATAGTCTTGATTTTATTTTTTTTTACATATTCAATTGTATTTATTTAGAACCAGTAGCTACCTCTATTGCTTTCAATCTTTTTTTTTTTTTGTATGCTGTCACTGAAAGTATTACCAAACCACACAAAAATTCTCTGTGAGAGTGTATTCCATTTAATAAACATTTTAAAGCATTGACTGTGTAACTAAGACATGTTCTCACCTCTGGGGAGTGAAAGAAGTAATATGCCATCCTTGTCCTTAATGAATTGATAGTCTGTATTTTTTTTCTACAATCATCACCTCAAAGGGGTCTCCTAAAATGCTGAGATCCTTGGAATCTGTTGTTCTCAGAAGTAATGTTTTAATATTTTTTTTAAATAATGTTTTTTAGACGGCAATAGGGAACCAGGTACCCACTCTAAATTGTATATTTTAGTGGTGTGTGATACAACACCTTTTAAGAAGCTTGCAGTGGGCACAGTGTTCTCAGGAAAGAGAATGATTTCAGTTAAAGTATGAAGATAGAGGGAATTCTTAACAAAGAAATCAAGACTCTATGAGGGTTTGCTGATTACACAGCAAGAGTTCCAGAGTGAAAAGGCATAGGATGCAATAACAGAGGTGTAAAGGGAGACTGAATGTCATGTGGAGTATGGTCCAGTCAAAATGGGTGACTGGGGGAATGTTAGATGACACTTAGTGTTGAAATAAGAAATAAAATAGACTTGGTCTCAGCAGTCTTCTGAGGAAGGTAGGTTCTTGGTCTAATGGCCAGCAGACTTAGATAACACAGTCTGGACTGAAGTCAGGAATAAAATCATCTCTAAGTTTCTTTTCAGCAGTAATGGCCTGAGATGTTGGCAGTTGTGGGGACTGTGATTTTTCCACATGCACTCAATGTCTGATGAATATCCTTTTCATTTGTCCCTTCTTAGTCTCTGAAATGTTCTTATAACATGGCATTTCCTAACTTTGTGATTTTTCATTAGATTTTACTGTGAAAATTATCAGAGAACAAAAAGTGGTTCCACCCTCACCTAGGAAAATGTCCTTTTACAAAAAGACTGGTGTGAGGAAGCCCTCCTTAAGACCCAGGTAAGACATAGGGTCTGGCTACAGCAATATTCTCCAGACACAAGCCCTCTTTAATCTCAACATGTCTAATGCTGAACTTATCCTTCTGTATATGGGTTTTTAAAAAACGTTTTCTCATATATCATAAACATACACACAGTATTTATTTATTTATTTATTTATTTATTTATTTATTTATTTATTTTGAGAGAGAGAGCGAGCAGCAGAGGGGCAGAGAGAAAGAGAGAGAGAGAGAGTCAGTCTCAAGCAGACTCCATGCTATCAGCACTGAGCCTGATGTGGAGCTTGATCTCACAATGCAGGGATCATGACCTGAGCCGAAACCAAAAGTTGGGTACTTACCTGACTGAGCCACCTAAGCACCCTCAAATTTTGTATTTTAAACCAATTATTTATTTTCAAAAATTGACACCATGCAATATATATTATAAAATAACGTTTTTTTTTAACTTAAAAAACTATCATGGATAACATTTCATGTCAGTATGTATAGTTCTACCTCCTTTCATAGTATAGATGTAACATAGTATAGTATAGATGTTTATTATGGACATTTTTATAAGCTTTTTAATGGACATTATATTATTTTTAATTTTTCACTGCTATAAATAGTGCCACAATAAACATCTTTGTACATATATTCTTGCTTATTTGTTTTTCTTTATTGTGTACTATTGTAGTAACCTCCTAACTGGTCCCTTATTTCATGTCTCTCCGCCTTATAATCAATCCTAGATTAAACCTTATTAAGGTCTCACTTCTAGGAAAAAGCTCTGTGGCCCTCTTTTTCAGAAGTGTCCACTTCTTTCTACTTACCTTAGTACATAAAAAGTTCCTCAGATGTATGTCGCTAAGACTTCCCTCTTCTCTGAGCACAAAATCCCTAAAATACAACACAAATCACTTACCATGTGCTACTTTTTACTGCTCTTTAGTTTTTAGGTATATTTTCTATTTTTTCAGCTTGACTATGATTTTCTTGTAGGCCATGCCATTTATTCCATTATTTATTGTTTATTCAATGATTACCTATTAGTGATTAGGTATATGGAAAGTTCTTAAAGAAGATGAAGATATAGTAACACATATAGATTTGGTAGTCAAAGTCACTGAGAGAATATTTTACATAGAGAAAACTTTCCAAAGTATGCTTTCAGTTACTGATAACATTCATCGAGGGTGATAAGTCCTCTCTCTCTTCTAAATACTCTAGATAGATCTTCCTTCCCTTAAAGGAACTGAAATTGTTCTCTGACCATTAATCATTTTCTATTGTTGTTCGAATCTGCACCACTTTCTACTGTGTCTACAGAAATTCCTATTCTCCAACTTAGTTAAGTATCAGAGAAGTGTTACAGTCCAGTTTCATGTTTTCAGTTAAGACCAAAACAGAATGCCCCATGGATACTGCAGTTGCAATTCTCTTTAACCTTGTCCCTCGCCCTCATTCAATGCAATAAGCAGTTACTGAATATATATTGTGTCATAGACACTAATGTTACAAGAATGAAATATATTCCTTGCACTTATAAGGCTGACCTTAAAATTTTATAATAAAATATTGGATAATTACTATAAGGGTATAGGAAGTAGAAGGAAATTTTGAGTGAGGATTAGGAAAGTTAAATTATCAGAAGAGATTCCAAACTACATGTACAATTTCATGTGCATGTGCAAAGAAATGAGAGTATTTTGAGGGTAGGGCTAAGCCTTCCAAGCTAAAGAAATGACACAAACATATAAACTAAAAATATAGAAGTATTTAAAAACTTGAAAATAGTCCAGTGGTGTTAAAGCATACAATGCATGGGGTGAAGGGACATAAAGCATAATATTAGAAAGCCAGATTGAGACCAAATAACATAAATAAAGTCTTGAAAAAATCATTAAGGAGTTTCTATTGATTAACTGGAAATGAGAATTTCTTGAGGTTTGTTTGAAAAGAGTACCAGAAATACCTATTATATGGATTTAGAAAACATTACCCTGGCAGAAATAGTAATAATATATGAAGATTCAGAGCATCAGAGACTGAAGACATAAATAATAGCTAGAAGGTTGCTGTAGTTGTTCATACAAGTGATATTAAAAGCTTGAATTAGGGGTGTCTGGTGGCTTAGTTGCTTAAGATCTGACTTTGGCTCAGTTCACAATCTCACAGTTCGTGTGTTTAAACCCCATGTTGGGCTCTGTACTGACAGCTCAGAGCCTGCTTTGAATCCTCCCTCTGTCTCTGCTCTTCTCACTCTTGCACTCTCTCTCTCTCCTGCTCTCAAAAATAAATAAACATCTAAAAATCCTTGATTTAAACAGTTGGAGTAGAAATGGAAGGGAAGATATAGATTTTAAAACCACTGAAGAGGAAGAATCAGACTTCTAGAATGGTAGAGGAAGAACATCACAAATTGTCTCCCCATAAAAGCAATGATAAAGGGGCACCTGGGTGTTCAGTTGGTTAAGGTTTTGACTTTTGATTTTGGGTCAGGCCATGATCTCATAGTCATGAGATCCAGCCCTGCACTGGATCTTAAGATTCTCTTTCTCCCTCTACCCCTCACTCCTGCTCTCTCTCTCTCTCTTTCTCTCTCTCTCAGAAAAAAAAAAGTAATGTTGACACTGAACAAACCTGTCAAAAAATTTCAGAACTCTGTAAATTATGATTTTATGATAAATTTCAACTTTAAAGAACAACAACAACAAATTATGAGAATACCCTCCCCTCACCAAAATAAAAAGCACTCAGGGAAGTATGACTGATACACAGAAGGAAAAAGCAAGCAATAGAAGCTATCTCTGAAGTTATTTAGATGTTGGACTTATCAAAGACTTGTCAACAATATGTTTAATGAAGTAAAGGAAACCATACTTAAAGAATTAAAAGGAAAACATGATGACAATGATTCATCAAATAGAAAATATTAATAAGATCAGAATTATAAAATAGAACAAATAAAAATCTGTCGTTGACATATGTGACATTTAATAAACAAAACAGATGAACATAGGGGAAGGGAAGCAAAAATAAGATAAAAAACAGAGGGAGACAAACTATAAGAGATTCTTAAATATAGAGAATAAACTGAGGGTTGCTGGTTAAGTGTTGGGTGGGGGGATGGACTAAATGGTCAGTGGACCATTAGCACTGGAAGTTATATGTAAGTGATGAATCACTAAATTCTATTCCTGAAAGAATTACTATACCACATGTTAACTAACTTGGATTTAAATTAAAAAATTAATTAATTAAAAATATCTGGAGTTGATAGGTACAATAACTGAAATGAAAAATTCACTAGAGAGAATCAACAGCAGTTTGAAGTTGGCAAAAGAATCAGTGAAATTCAAAGTAGCTCAATAGACATTACCCAGTCTGAAGAAAAAAGAATAAAGAAACAAACAGAACCTCACAGACTGAAGAGATGCTACTAAGCACACCAACACACAAATAATGAAAATCCCAGAAGAGGAAGGAGAGAAAAGGGGGCAGAAAAGTTTTTGAATATATAACTGTTGAATACTTACCACATTTTATCAAAGCCACAATTAAGATGTGCGAAGAGCTTTATGAATGCCAAGTAGGATAAACTCAAAGGATCCACATTTAGACACATCATAGTCAAATTTTGAAAGACAAAGAGAAAAGTCTTAAATGCTACAAGAGGAAAATGACATATTCAAGGGAACTACAACAAGATTAAAGTTTACTTCATATCAGAAACAATGGAGACCAAAGTTGGGATGATATATTCAAACTAAACTCAAGGGAAGTCGAGGACATAAATAATAAATATCAACAAAATATAGAGAAAAATAGAGAAAATTGAAGCACAAGTAGATATTTTGTAAAGATAAAAAAAATTGATAAACCATTAGCTATACCGGCCAAAGGGGAAAAGTGAAATGACACAGATAACCAAAGTCTGGATTGAAAGACAACATAAGATTTTTAAAAAATTCAAGGAACAAATTAGACAACTTAGGTGAATTTAATAAATTCCTAGAAATACCCAAATTTCTGAAACTGACTTAAGCAGTAGAAAATGTGAGCAAATCTGCAACAAGAGAAGAAATTAAATTAGTAGCTTAAAATTTTCTCACAGAGAAAAGTCTAGGTACAGATGGCTTCATTGGAGAAATCTATGCAATAGTTAAGACAAATAATACCAATAGTCCATGAAGTCTTTAAGAAAATAGAGGAAAAAGGAACACTTGCTAAATTATTCTATGAGACCAAAAAATATTATCCTGATCCCAAAGCCAAACAAAGATATCATAAGAAATGAAAATTACACACCAATATCCCTCTCAAATATAGATATAAAAATCCTTAACAAAATATTAGCCAACCAAATCCAGCAAGATATAGAAAATATTATAAAGCATGATCAAGTGAGATTTATCCTACAAATGCACAGTTGCTTTTTAACATCCAAAAATCAATTAATATGCCATATTAATAAAATAGGCAGGATACTCCACATGATTATATCAATTGATGCATGAAAAGCATTTAAAAAATCCATCACCCATTCATAAAAAATCCATCTCAAAACTTAAAATAGAAGCATACTCTCTCTTATGAATAAAGATCATCTATTAAAAAAACCCCTGAGAGCTAACATCATAGTTAAAGAAATAGGTATATAAAGGAGGAAGAATAAGTTGAACAACATGTGGTGTGTGTGTATTATTATTAAATATTAACTATGACAAAGATGAGGTTCAAAGGGCAGCTGAAATTTTGAAGTGGGATATGGTATCAGTGAAAATCGAAGTGAAATGAAACCACTTCCTCATATCAATAAAAACTGAAACCCAGAGGATGCAGACATTATGAAGGGCGGGGGGCGGGGGGCGGGGGAGTCATAAGGCAAAAGTAAAAACGTTTGAGGATTAAACATCAGGGGCACCTATATTTAAGAAAATGTGAAAGAATAAGTCAGCAAAAGACATTTAGACATATTGATCAATAACAACTGATCACTCATCTCTGCCTCACTGAAATGACTGTCAGTTAGGAGTTGCTTTAAATGTATGATGTGAAAAGAAGATTTCCTTGAAAAAAATTATATCCTTTAAAATACCTCTCCTTGTCCTGCATTAGGGTTATCAGATGATTGGACCGAGCTTAGGGTGGATATATAAAATTTTATTTTATTTTTTAAACAGAAGTAGAAGCTACATTTATATTTTATTTTACTCTTTTTAAAATATAATTTATTGTCAAACTGGCTATACAGTGTATACAGTGTGCTCTTGGTTTTGGGGAGATTCCTGTGATTCATCACTTACATACAACACCAGTGCTTATCCCAACAAATGCCCTCCTCAATGCCCATCACCCATTTTTCCCTCTCCCCGACACCCACCCCCCCATCAACCCTCAGCTTGTTCTGTGTATTTAAGAGTCTCTTATGGTTTGCCTCCCTACTTCTCTATTGTAACTATTTCCCCCCCCCACCCTTCCGCCATGGTCTTTTGTTAAGTTTCTCAAGTTCCATATATGAGGGAAAACATATCTGTCTTTCTCTGACTTCTTTCACTTAGCATAATACCCTCCAGTTCAATTGGCAGGATTTCATTCTTTCTCATTGCCAGGTAGTATTCTATTATATATATAAACCACATCTTCTTTATCCATTCATCAGTTGATCAACATTAAGGCTCTTTCCATAATTTGGCTATTGTTGAAAGCACTGCTATAAACACTGGGGCACATGTGCATATAAAATTTTAAAGTTATCTCTAAGGAAATAGTAACCAATTTTTTCACCCTATTTTTTACACACGGCTAAAGGCCCCACAATCTGGGAGATGCCCTTCCCCATTCCATACTTGAAGCAGAATCCAGGGTCATCATTCCTTTCTCTTCACCAACTATGCTTTCTTGTTTTCCAGAAACTTGACAGAAGTCCTCCTAAATACAGGCCACTTGGAATTCTTCAAGGAGTTCCTCAAAGAACGGAAAGCTGATAGCCCCTTGAAATTCCTGATGGCCATCCATAAGATCAGTATTGAGACAAATGAAAAGATGTACAAGTTTCTGTTTGAAAATATAATCAAGACTTTCTTCCATGGCAAAGTCCCTGCTGGTATGCATCCTCTTTCTTGATACTGTTTCCTTTTCCCTGTAGTATTTTAGGAGAAGAGTTTGACACAAAACCTGTCTCATGTGAGTCCCCTGAAAGAGCAGGACAAAGCAGTGGCCACACAAGCAGAATTGGGACAAAGATTAAAAAGGACAGTAAAAGCAGAGAGCAACACTAATCAGTCTAAAGTATAATCCTAGTATGAGGAGCCAAGTGTAAGACACTTGTGCTTATATGTGAAATGTATCCTCTCATTTAACTGTACTCAACACTGAAAATAGGCTCTTGTTTAATCTCTATAAGTTAGGAATGAATAGCTCCATTTTACTAATAAGGAATATGAAACACAGAGAACTTGAATTCAAACTCAAGTTATCTGACCCTTAAATCCACTAGACAGAAATTAGATACAAGAGCAAGAGTTAGCTACATGTAAAATTGGAGTTCTCGCCAGTTATGGGTTGTAGACAGAGTTTTACTGGGGAGGAGAAAACTGTCTCCCTGAAAATCTTTTGTTTCATAAGTTTTGTTTTCTTGCCTATGGAGGTAGGACAATTTGACCCATGCCAGAAATGAAAGTTGTAAGTAAAGTATTGGCCCTATAATTCTAGAGGAAAAATAGAGAGGTGAGCATAATTCCATCCTCAAAGTAAACAAATCCACAGCAAAGCAATGAAGGTAAAGCCTTTTATTTTGGCACAAATGAATGTGTGTGTGTGTGTGTGTGTGCGCGCGCGCTTACTTGTGGTAACCTAGATCAGGTTAGAAATTTTATGAAAGTAAAAAGAGAGGTAAAACTGGCAAATCTTTACTTGTAAGAAATATTTATTTGTTGAGTCTCAGGAAAAAGACAAAGAGAAGTATGTAGATCTTGTCCTTGATAAGTTTTCATGAACAAAATAGTCTCTGAACACCTGGAGAATTATATTGCCCTCATGACACTTATTTGTAATCTTGGATTCCCCATTTACCCCTGTAGTTTAACATTAATCCTTTACTGCTCTGCTCTCTTCCTAAACCAAAAACTTTAAATTAGCTGCAGAGATGAGTCCTTTAAATATTTCTCTCCCCTTAAGCACTCATCTTAGAAATTTGAATGGAAGTAAACCAGGGCTGTGTTGGCTCTGCAACCCTGCTTTTGAGATTTTCAAACAAATTGTGGAGAGTTCAGAGTCTAACCAGATTGAGAATAAGAGACAGACTCTAAGGTGAAAAACACACTGGCTACCTCAGAAATGGTAGACAAGAGGATGAGGACTTTTTCTCTCTTGTATTTTTTAGAAGAAATGCTGCAGTGTGATGCCCCTATTATCCAAGAAATCTCTCACATGGGTCATATCAGCACAGCTACATTATTAATGATACAGAGCTATGTCATGAGATCTCTGGAAGAAAAGTGGTGAGTATTGATCAGTGAAGGCCAAGGTTCTTTCTGGACCTGCTCATTGGCTTCTGAACGCTGTAGTACTCAAAGAATCTCAAATGCCAAATGTTCACTGCCAGAGCTTCCCTACAAGAGAAAAGTCAAATTTATCTTGAGTCCTCTACTTACCTACCTATGCATATGCATGTGCTCACACACGTGCACACACACACTTCAGGTCATTTACTTGCACAAAGAACAATACAGTATTGACTAGGAAGGATAGGTTACCATTAGCAAAGGATTGAAATTGTAAGAAGAATATTTGTAAATGTCTCATCATTCCTCAATTCCCATTTTCTCAACTTCCTCCAAAAGCTGAGATAGATTTGCCTTCACTGTTACCTTTTATGTACCAGGTGTTTGCCTTCTTTGATGTCCTTGGTCTCCTTTTGACAGGTTTAAAGATTACCAAGAGCTGTTCCCACCTTACCCCCAGGAAGGGCATATTGAAGTGCAAACTTCTAAGAAGCCCTCAAAGACAACAACTTTCCTACAGGAATCTCAGGTCAGTGAGGAAGACAGTGAAGATAAGACATTGGGGACAAGAAAAGCACTGCTTAGGCATTGTCAACCATGCAAAACAATTTCATTGTTAGCTTATTTATTCACCAAAACAGCCACTCTTTTGGAGAGGTTTCTTAATTCACATTATACAGAGAAATTCTGAGGCCCAGAGAAATTATTACAGTGGGAATTTAAGAAAATCCCTGTTTTCACTCTGTGACTAGAACCAATTGAGTGATAGACTTAAGGGTCAAATACGTGGAGATCAAAATGTCAATGTTTTTAAAAAACTTTTTAAAGTTTATTTATTTATTTTGAGAGAGAGAGAGAAGGAGGAGGAGGAGAAGAAGGAAGGGGAGAGAGAGAGAGAGAGAGAGAGAGAGAGAGAGAGAGAGAGAGAGAGAGATCCCAAGAAGCCTCCATGCTGGGGCTCAAACTGTGAGATCATGACCTAAGCAGAAGCCAAGAGTCAGAGGCTAAACTGACTGGACCACCCAGCTCCCCACCCCAACAAATGTAAGTGTTTTTATGGTTGAAAGCTAGTTTGAAGGACATGGGTTGACCATGAAGCCAAATGGGTTTAATAATCCCAAATTGCACCCAACTTAAACTTAGTTACAGGTCCAGCTCCCTGACAGAATAACTTAAGCCTGCATTTACCTGAGTGAACCCCTTATGAATGACAAAGGCAGGCTAAACACAGGTATCCTGCAAACAAGCAACTCCCAGAGAGAGAATGCAGAAGGCTGACAGCAAAACATGTCTATTTTCTCCTTCCAAACGTATCAAATGTTTAACCCATTCTCTTCTGTGGGAGGAGAGGAAAAGGGAAGAAAGAGGAGACAAGAATTTTTTTTCCAGCTTATAGAAAAGCACTTTATTTGACAGTATATAATTTTCCAAAATATAGTTTTGTAAGGAAATGACAATAATACAGTTTTTACAAAGAGGTTTCTCAGTAAATATCATTGTACTTCAGACCCCCTCCACTAAGACACATGCTCCCCCAGACAGGAATGTTATTCAGGAAAGTCTCTTCATACGATCTGAGAAAAAATATGTTTCCTTTAAATAATCACTTGCTCGATGTATTATAGAGTTGATTAGTATCAGAAAAATTTGAGCCCAGCTCCATCTGACTCCAAAAATTATATTTCTGAAAGTAGGCATAGGCAATGGGCATCTATGCCCATTGATCCTATACTCCAGATATGAACACTTCTGCTCCTTCCTTTCTCCTCTTTATTTCTTCCATACATGAGTCAACTCTATGTCAGGATACCATGAATGATCATGTAGGACATTAAAAAGAATATTGCACCCAGAGCCAGCAGACTTCATTTTAATTTCAAGTCTTACAGCTGCTCTTAGATAAGAAAAGATAAAAAGAAACCAACATGGACTTAGTGCCTATTTTGTGCCAAACACTGCATTGGAGTTTACATGTATAATCACTAGCCCTCACCACAACCCTGAAGGCTGTTGTTTCTATCTTACACATGGCGATATTGAGACAAATTGAGTTGACCCAAATTACACAATTATGGAGGAGCTAGGCTCCAGACTCAAAGTTTCTGATCTCGAATCCAGCGAATTTTGCATTTCACTACCAGCTCTCTAAAGTCATCCTTACATTGAGGAGCCCACTTTGTTGAATGAGACAACTGAACTAGTTGATCAATAAGATCCTTTCTGGCTCTAAATATCAATTTGTCAAGGGGTAAATGAATTACAGAATGGTCACTGGGTATTATAAAACAGATGAGGAATTTATAAAATACATTTGTATGTGGGGTGTGTGTGTGTGTGTGCGTGTAATTATATATTTTTTCTTTTTAATGATTAGAAATGGTTTTACTCATTTCCTTATTACTTCAGCACTTCAAATCTGCCCAAGCCATTATTCTCTTCTTGTGAGTTTTACTTATCTCTGACTCCTGTTTTCTTCCTGTTCTTAGCTCTCACACTCTCTCTCCTAATCATGGCATCTTAAGTCTTACCATAGAAAAATGGTGGTAGAATGAGCATTGCCAGTGGCCCCATGCCTAAGTAAAGACAGAATCTTCTACCCATTATCCACTTAATTTAGGGAAGGCTTATAATTCTCTGACCTGAATTTCCTCATCTTTAAATTGGAGCTAAAGATTATTTCCTGTAAAAGGAGGTATTGTGAGGATTAAATGTCATGAATGTCAAGTTTCTGGCATAGTAGGCTTTCACTGAACAGAAGCTATACTGATGAATATGGCATACCTCTCTCTTTTCAGAAGAAAGGCTGGCTGAAAATGATTAGCTTTATTAAGAGCTTTTGCAAGTACCGCAGATTTATGTCTAATCCCACTAATCGCCAAGCATTTGAAGAATATCTTCACCTAGAAGTACAAAGTAGCAAGGAAAGTAAGTCACTTCTTTATTTACTGCCTTTCCTGTTGACATTCCAGACCCAGGGGTTAGCCCAGATAAGAAGCTGCAGGGCCATTTGTGTCATGCCTGTGTTAGCTTTGGGTCTAGCAGGAACTCCAGGTCCTGGGTACAAAGCCAAGGTCACCTCTGCTTACAAAGGATGTGAGTCCAGTGGCTTCTGCCTACAGAGCCATCAATGATGGAGAATGACTAGTCTTGCTAAAGCATAGCAAGATCTTATATTTTACAAAACGATTTGTCCATAGTATAGATTTATTCCACTACTATATTTATTATTTTATTCATTCATTCAACACTTTTTGAGAATCCACTATGGAACAGGAACTTTGCCAGATGCTGGGGATACAGTAGTAAACATGCAGCATATGTTCTCATGACATTTACAGTCTTTTTAAAAAATATATTTTATTGTCAAATTGGTTTCCATAAAACAACCAGTGTTCATCCCAACAAGTGCCCTCCTAAATGCCCATCACCCATTTTCCCCTCTCTCCCACCCCTCATCAACCCTCAGTTTGTTCTGAGTATTTAAGAGTCTTTTATGGTTTGTCTCCATCCCTCTCTATAGCTTTTTTTCCCCTTCCCCTCCCCCATGGTCTTCTGTTAAGTTTCTCAAGATCCACATCTGAGTGAAAACATATGGTATCTTTCTTCCTCTGACTGACTTATTTCATGTGGCATAATACCCTTCAGTTCAATCCACGTTGCTGCAAATGGTCTAATTTCATTCCTTCTCATTGCCAAGTAGTATTCCATTGTATAAATAAACCACATTTTCTTTATCCATTCATCAGTTGATGGACATTTAGGCTCTTTCCATAATTTGGCTATTGTTGAAAGCACTGCTATGAACATTGGGGCACATGTGCCCCTATGCATCAGCATTCCTGTATCCCTTGGATAAATTCCTAGCAGTGCTATTGCTGGGTCATAGGGTAGTTCTATTTTTAATTTTTTGAGAAACCTCCACATTGCTTTCCAGAGTGGTTGCACCAGTTTACACTCCCACCAACAGTGCAAGAGAATCCCTGTTTCTCTACATCCTCACCAGCATCTATAGTCTCCTGATTTGTTCATTTTAATCACTCTGACCAGTATGAGGTGGTATCTCAGTGTGGTTTTGATTTGTATTTCCCTGATGATGAGTGACATTGAACGTCATTTCATGTGTCTGTTGGCCATCTGGATGTCTTCTTTAGAGAAGTCTCTATTCATGTCTTCTGCCCATTTCTTTACTAAAATATTTGTTTTTCAGGTGTGGAATTTGGTGAGTTCTTTACGGATTTTGGATACTCGCCCTTTATCTGATGTCATTTGTGACTATCTTTTTCCATTACCTCAGTTGCCTTTTAGTTTTTTGTTGGTTGTTTCCTTTGCAGTGCAGAAGCTTTTTCTTTATCTTGATGAAGTCCCAATAGTTCATTTTTGCTCTTGATTCCCTTGCCTTTGGGGATGTGTCGAGTAAGAAATTGCTGCAGCTGAGGTCAAAGAGGGTTTTTTTCTGTTTTCTTCTCTAGGGTTTTGATGGTTTCCTGTCTCACATTCAGGTCTTTCATCCATTTTGAGTTTATTTTTGTGGATGCTGTAAGAAAGTGGTCTAGTTTCATTCTTCTGCATGTTGCTGTCCAGTTCTCCCAGCACCATCTGTTAAAGAGGCAATCTTTTTTCCATTGGATACTCTTTCCTGCTTTGTCAAAGATTAATTGGCCATACAATTGTGGGTCCAATTCTGGGTTCTCTATGCTATTCCATTGGTTGATGTGTCTGTTTTCGTGCCAATACCATACTGTCTTGATGATGACAGCTTGGTAGTAGAGGCTGAAGTCTGGGGTTGTGATGCCTCCCACTTTGGTTTTCTTCTTCAATATTACTTTGGCTATTTGGGGTCTTTTGTGGCTCCATTAATATCTTAGGATAGTTTGTTGTACTTTTGGGAAGAATACTGGTACAATTTTGATTGGGATTGCATTGAATGTGTAGATTGCTTTGGGTAGTAGTTAATTTTTAACAATATTTATTCTTCCGATCCATGAGCATGAATTGTTTTTCCATTCTTTGTGTCTCCTTCAATTTCCTTCATAAGTTTTCTATAGTTTTCATCACACAGATCTCCTATATCTTTGGTTAGGTTTATTCCTAGGTATTTTATGTTTTTTTTGTGCAATGGTGAATGGGATCAGTTTCTTGATTTCTCTTTCCGTTGGTTCATTATTGGTGTATAAAAATGCAACCAATTTCTGTATGTTGATTTTGTACCCTGCGACTTTGCTGAATTCATGGATCAGTTCTAATAGGCTTCTGGTGGAGTCTGTCGGGTTTTCTATGTAGAGTATCATGTCATCTGCGAAAAGTGAAAGTTTGACTTCTTTGCCAATTTTGATGCTGTTTATTTCCTTTTGTCGTCTGATGGCTGATGCTAGGACTTCCAGCACTATGTTAAACAACAGTGGTGAGAGTGGACATCCCTGTCGTGTTCCTGATCTCAGGGGGAAAGCTCTCAGTGTTTCCCCATTAAGGATGATATTAGCTATGGGCTTCTCATAGATGGCTTTTATGATGTTTAAGTAAGTTCCTTCTATCCCGACTTTCTCTAGAGTCTTTATTAAGAAGGGATGCTGTATTTTGTCAAATGCTTTTTCTGCATCTATTGACAGGATCATGTGGTT
Organism: Proteles cristata cristata; assembly: GCA_017311185.1. Taxonomy (NCBI): domain Eukaryota; kingdom Metazoa; phylum Chordata; class Mammalia; order Carnivora; family Hyaenidae; genus Proteles; species Proteles cristata. The sequence goes on along the minus strand of JAESUZ010002939.1, from coordinate 2,125,417 downwards.
TTTTTCTTTTCTTTCTTTAATGTGATGTATCACATTGATTGATTTATGAATATTGAACCAGCCCTTTAACCCAGGAATGAATCCCACTTGATCATGGTGGATAATTCTTTTTATATGCTGTTGAATTTGATTTGCAAGTATCTTTTTGAGGATTTTTGCATCCATATTCATCAAGGATATTGGCCTTTACTTCTGTTTTTGCTGAGTCTCTGGTTTGGGAATCAAAGTGATGCTGGCTTCATAGAATGAGTCTAGAAGTTTTCCTTCCATTTCTATTTTTTAGAATAGCTTGAGAAGAATGGGAATTAACTCTGATTTAAATGTCTGGTGGAATTCTCCAGGGAAGTCATCTGGCCCAGGGCTCTTATTTGTTGGGAGATTTTTGATAACTGATTCAATTTCTTCACTAGTTATGGGTCTGTTCAGATTTTCTATCTCTTCCTGTTTGAATTTTGATAGTGCATGCGTGTTTAGGAATTTGTCCATTTCTTCTAAGTTGTCTCGTTTGTTGGCATATAAATTTTCATAGTATTCCCTGATAGTTGCTTGTATTTCTGAGGGGTTGATTGTAATAAATCCATTTTCATTCATGATTTTGTCTATTTGAGTGCTCTCTCTTTTCTTTTGAGAAGCTTGGCTAGAGGTTTATCAATTTTGTTTCTTTTTTCAAAAAACTAAGTCTTGTTTTCATTGATCTGTCCAACTGTTTTTTTTAATTCTATATTGTTTATTTCTGCCCTGATTTTTATTATTTGTGTTCTTCTGCTGGGCTTGGGGTGCTCTTGTTGCTCTGCTTCTAGTTCCTTTAGGTGTGCTGTTAGATTTTGTATTTGCATTTTTCTAGTTTCTTGAAATAGGCCTGGAGTGCACTGTACTTTCTTCTTAGACCTGCCTTTGCTGGATCCCAAAGAGTTAGGATTGTTATATTTTCATTTTCATTTGTTTCCATATATTTTTAATTTCTTCTCTAATTGCCTGATAGGCCCATTCATTCTTTAGTAAAGTGCTCTTTAACCTTCATCTTTTTGGAGGTTTTCCAGACTTTTCCTTGTGGTTGATTTCAAGTTTCATAGTGTTATGATCTGAAAGTGTGCATGGTATGATCTCAGTTCTTTCATATTTATTGAGGACTGCTTTATCACTTAGTATGTGATCTATCTTGGAGAATGTGCCATGTGCACTTGAGAAGAAAGTGAATTCCTTGGCCTCAGTATGTAGAGTTCTAAATAATCTCTCAAATCCATCTGGTCCAATGTGTCATTCAAGTCCACTGTTTCTTTAGTGATTTTTCTGTCTAGTTGATCTATCTATTTGCTGTAAGTGGAATATTAAAGTCCCCTGCTATCAGCACATTCTTATCCATAAGATTGTTTCTGTTTGTGATTGTTTTATGTATTTGGGTGCTTCCAAATTTGGTGCATAGACATGCATAATTGTTAGCTCTTCCTGATGAATAGACCCTGTAATTATTATATAATGCCCTTCTTCATCCCTTGTTACTGCCTTTACTTTAAAGTCCAGTTTGTCTGATATAAGTATGGCTACTCCATATTTCTTTAGACTTACAGTAGCATCATAGATATTTCTTCATCCCCTCACTTTCAATCTGAAGGTGTCCTCAGGTCTAAAATGAGTCTCTTGTAGATAGCAAATAGATGGATTTGTTTTTTGATCCATTATGCTACCCTATGTCGTTAATTGGAGCATTTAGTCCATTTACATTCAGTGTTATTATTGAAAAATATGGGTTTAGGATAAAGGACCTGAACGTGAGACAGGAAACTATCAACACCATAGAGGAGAAAGCAGGAAACAACCTCCTTGACCTCCACCGCAGCAACTTCTTACTTGACACATCCCCAAAAGCAAGGGAATCAAGAGCAAAAATAAACTGTTGGGACCTCATCAAGATTAAAAGCTTCTGCACAGCCAAGGAAACAACCCAGAAAATTAATAGGCAACCAACGGAATGGGAAAAGATAGTTGCAAATGACATATCAGATAAAGGGTTGATATCCAGAATCTACAAGGAACTCACCAAACTACACGCCGAAAAACAAACAACCCAGTGAAGAAATGGGCAGAAGATATGAACAGACACTTCTCCAAAGAGGACATCCAGATGGCCAACAGACACATGAAACGATGCTCAGCATCGCTCATCAGGGAAATACAAATCAAAACCACACTGAGATACCACCTCACGCCAGTCAGAGTGGCTAAAATGAGCCAATCAGAGAACTCTAGATGCTGGCGAGGATGTGGAGAAACGGGCACCCTCCTACACTGTTGGTGGGAATGTAAACTGGTACAGCCCCTCTGGAAAACAGTGTGGAGGTTCCTCAGGAAACTAACAATAGAACTCCCCTATGACCCAGCAATAGCACTGCTAGGAATTTACCCAAGGGATACAGAAATGTTGATGCATAGGAGCACATGTACCCCAATGTTCATAGCAGCACTCTCCACAATAGCTAAAACATGGAAAGAGCCTAAGTGTCCATCAACAGATGAATGGATCAAGAAGATGTGGTTTATCTATACCATGGAATACTACATGGCAATGAGAAACAATGAAATCTGGCCATGTGTAGCAACATGGATGGACCTTGAGGGTGTTATGCTGAGCGAAATAAGTCAGGCAGAGAAGGACAAATATCATATGTGTGCACGTATAGGAGGATTAGGAGGAACTTAACAGAGGACCAAGGGGGAGAAGGGCGGATATGGTGGGGGAAAGGGAGAGAGGCAAACCATGAGAGACTCTTGAATGCTGACAAAAACTGAGGACTGATGGATTTGGGGGGAGGAGGGATGGGCATGGAAGAGGACACTTGTGGGAATGAGTACTGGGTGTTATGTGGAAACTAATTTGACAATAAACTATTTGTAAAAAAAAAAAAAAAAAAGAAAGAAAAGAAAAGAAAAATATGGGTTCAGAGTCATTGTGTTCTCAGTAGAATTCATGCTTGTAGTAGTGTTCCTTGCAACATTTCCCTCATAGAGTCCCCCTTAGGATTTTTTTTTTTTTTTTAATATTTTTATTTATTTTTAGGAGAGAGAGAGAGAGACAGTGTGAGCAGGGGAGGGTCAGAGAGAGAGGGAGTCACAGACTGAAACAGGCTCCAGGCTCTGAGCTGGCAGTCAGCACAGAGCCCGACGCGGGGCTCGAACCCACGAACCACAAGATCATGACCTAAGCGAAAGCCGGACGCTTAACCGACTAAGCCACCCAGGCGCCCCCCCTAGGATTTCTTATAGGGCTGGTTTAGTGGTGATGAATTCTTTCCATTTTTGTTTATTTGGGAAGACCTTTATCTCTCCTTCTATTCTGAATGACAGGCTTGCTGAATAGAGGATTCTGGCTGCATATTTTTTTCTGTTCATTGAAGATTTCCTGCCATTCCTTTCTGGCCTGCCAAGTTTCAGTAAATAGGTCTGTCAACACTCTGATAGGTCTCCTTTTGTATGTTAGGGCCCTTTTATCCTTAGCTGCTTTCAGAATTCTCTCTTTGTCCTTATATGTTGCCAGTTTCACTATCATATGTCATGTAGAAGATCGATTCAATTTATGGCTCAGGGGAGTTCTCTGTGCCTCTTGGATTTCAATGTCTGTTTCCTTCCCCAGATTGGGGAAGTTCTCAGCTATAATTTGTTCAAGCGTCTTTCTCTCCCTCTTCCTTTTCTGGAATTCCTATGATATGGGTATTGTTCCGTTTGATTGTATCACTCAGCTCTCGAACTCTCCTTTCATGCTTCTGGATCAGTTTCTCTCTTTTTCTCGGCTTCCTCTTTTTCTATAATTGTGTCTTCTAATTCACCTATTCGCCTCTCTGCCTCTTCAGTCCGTGGTTTGGATGCCTCCATTTTATTATGTACCTCATTTATAGCATTTTTAAATTCATCACAACTATTTTTAAGGTCCATAGTCTTTATAGCAATAGTTTCTCTGATGTCTTCTATGCCTTTTTCAAGCCCATAGATTAATTTTATGACTATTGTTCTAAATTCTTGTTGGGTTATGTTGCTTATATTTGTTTTGAGCAGTTCTTTAGCTATCACTTCTTCCTGGAATTTCTTTAGAGGAGAGTTCTTCTGTTTAATCATTTTGGCTAGCTTTCTGTCTCTTGTCAGTTTTAAAAGCTTGTTATGTGCTCTGCACCTGCAAGTACTGCTATATTAAAGAAGGTTCATTGACTGTCCAGGGACTGTCTGTTCAGAAAGTGTTCTTTTAATGGTGTCTCTTGGTTTCTCTTGTTGAGACTTTGTTTCTTTTATTCCCCTACTCATACTGATATTTGGGACTCTCCACCATGTGTACTTCGGTTTGTTTCTTGAGCTAGCCCTGAAAAGGAAAACAGACAGAGAAACACACAGGGAACAAAGGCACGCAAACGCCCAGACAAATCCAACAAATAAGTAAACTGAAAGAGAAAGAAAAAAGAAAAAAAGAGAAAAAGAAACCAAAAGACAAAAATAGTTTAAAAGCATAAAACCAGAATTCCCAGCTACAAATAAAGAGCAGGGTGTGTGCAGTGCTAATGGAACAGCATATACAAAGAGAGAAATGACAGGGGCAGGGAGGAAGTGAAATTGGACAATGACCAGACAGAGAGACTAAGAGGCTTAATTCAGAGAGAGAAAGAGGAGAATATTGTGGGTGGTGAAGAGAAAGAAACGAAGATAATGTTACCCAAAGAAACTATATAGTCTGATTATTCCAGAGAGAGAGAGAGAGAGAGAGAGAGAGGAAGGTAATGATGGAGGTATAGAATATGCATCTAGAGGATGGATTAAATGTGACTCTTTAAGCAAATCAATGACCAGTGTGCCCAGTCCAAGAGAAGGGAGGGATAAGAATGAGATAAGGTAAAATATATCTGAATAGAAAGAATTGATCTAGAAGTAATCACAGCAATGCATCAATGTTGCTCTTGCCCTGGGCTAGGTAAAAAAGAAAAAGCAGCTCTCTAGCAGGGGTGGGCATGGTTTGTTTTAGGCAGGTGTTGCCTCCACTGAGGTCCTGTGGGCTGCTCTCTGAGGTCCCGCCTTGGTGGTTGTGGGGAGAAAAATGGTGGCGCCCCAGTCCCTTCTCAAACCAAGTGTTGCAAATCACTCTTTTGGGTCTGATCTCCCTGTGCTGTGGGTGTAGCCAAGGTTGGCCATATTCTGTGTCCCAAGCCAGGCCTCGTTTCCAGGTCTTAGTCTGCATGCTTTAAAGATACCACCGAAAGTGTAATCCCACGGCCAGGCTGCTTCCCAGCTGGAGACTGGGCCAGGAGAGCAGTGGAGCAGTTTCTCTATGCATTGTTTTTTAAAAACTGCCAATCTGGTAAAAGAAAAATAATGTGCCATTCTTATGTATGTTTCTTTAGTAATTAGCACTTTGATTTACTGGTCTTTTGTATTCTTTTTTGAATTATGTTCTTTTTCTATTTTTCTATTGGAATTTTTTAATATTATATTTTCTAATTTGCAAACGGTTTTGTATGTATGTTTTATGAACTGCTTCACAAACATTTAGGATTTTGGAGTAGTTTCAGCTCTTTTGTTTCTTCTTTTAAATAAAATTAGTTCAAACCTGTACGCCCCAGAATGGTGGGAAGTCCAATGTCACCGTTCTTCAATTTCCCATATCCTTAGTATTGTATGAGAGAGCCCAAGAAGAGTGTTTCTGTAGCTCAGTGGGAGATCTACCTGCCATTAGTCTGCTTTCTATCACTATCATTTAGCCTTTTCTGGGATTGTTATGTCCGTCAATCAATTGACCCATTTATCATTACAAAAAACACTTTCTTTATCCTTGGTAATACTCATTTTTTTCTGAAATCTACTTTGTCTGATATTAAAATAGGCACTCCAGTTTTTTTATTAGTGTTAGTACATATTATCTTTTCCATTCTTGTATCTATAACCTATTTATGCCCTATATTTAAAGTGCTCTTTTGGGGGCATCTGGGTGGGTCAGTTGGTTAAGCATCTGACTTCAGCTCAGGTCACGATCTCATGGCTCATGACTTCAAGCCCTGTGTCCAGCTCTGTACGGATAGTGTGGAGCTTGGAGCCCACTTCAAGTTTTGTGTCTCCCTTTCTCTCTGCCCCTCCTCTATCTCCCTCTCTCTCAAAATTAAATAAGCATTAAAAACACTTAAAAAAAAATAAAGTGCTCTTCTGGTAGCCAGCATATAGTTAGGTCTTGCTTTTAAAAAATTAATAACCCAACCTAACAATCTTAGCCCAATTGAAAGGCAACTGTTAAATATTCAGGGCATTTTGTGAGCCATCAATAGCTTGAGATCAACTATGATAGAAGTATTTATTATAGAAATCACCAAATACTACAAATCAGATTTCCCCTTCCTTATCAGAGCTGGTTTATAAGTATATAACTGCTCCCAGATTTCTTGAGTGAATTTGGCACCTTCATTTCTTAAAATCCTTGACCATCATACCAACTTTCCTGTTTTTCAGACTTTTTTCCCCCTTCAAACTCAAGTCTAAGAGATAAAGATTATAAAGTAGGAAAGAGGAGCTTTTTGTTTTATTTGGTGCTATAACCCTAGGACCTAACACAATGTCTGGAACATAACAAATGCTAGCTGTTTATTGAATGTTGTGGTACCCTCCCATCTTATATGTAACACTGCTCCAAAAGGAGTCCCCCTTATGTCATAGGAACCACCACACCCACATCAATGATTTTTGAACAGATATCCAGAATAATGCATTTTACAGGAAAAATAGTAAATCCTAGAGCTGGACTAGACAATTTTCTTAATCCCAGATGGAAAATTAACTAGGGTCTGCTTGCCAATACAGCCCCAAATCCCTATGAATGAACTTCTTTACATATACCCTAGTCAAGAAACTTTCTAAAATAAGTGACATTTTTTTGGTGACACAATTCAAACCTTCTAGAATCTTATATGTTCATCTTTTTTTTATAAATGTTTTATTTATTTCTAGGAGAGAGAGAGAGAGAGACAGTGTGAGCAGGGGAGGGTCAGAGAGAGAGGGAGTCACAGACTGAAACAGGCTCCAGGCTCTGAGCTGGCAGTCAGCACAGAGCCCGACGCGGGGCTCGAACCCACGAACCGTGAGATCATGACCTAAGCGAAAGTCGGACGCTTAACCGACTAAGCCACCCAAGCGTCCCTTCTATGTTCATCTTTATTCATCCCTGTCTGTTTTCTACCTTAATGCCCTACTCTCTGTTTTTTAAATAATCTTTACTTTTGATGTTTGGCTTTTGTGTTGTGCAGCTTTCCCAGTTTACTTCTAAATTACTTCCCTGATAAACCTTGAATAAGCTTATCAGAATCACAGACTCCATTTTGAAGGTCACATCTGCATATCCACTTTCTGCAGAAATGTTAGGGATTGGCATAACTCCAGTGCAATCATATTTCTATGACACAAGCACCAGGAAAACATACTTTTTTGTGCTTTTGGTACACAGTTGTGTGTGTGTGTGTGTGTGTGTGTGTGTGTGTGTGTGTGTGTGTCTGTGTGTGGTGTAAAACCATCTGAGCAGATGGCTTTTTCAGCAGTACTTCAAGTCAAAGTAAAAGGTTGAGGCCAAGGGTAGGAAATCACTGTTTCAACAAGTCCAAAGATGGGTCCATAGTTTCCTTTCTTCCTTTTGGTTATGCCCATGTTGGAGGCTTCAAGTTTATGAATGACTTGATCCAATTAGATTTTAATTCCTTCCTCCTTCTCTCTCAGATCTCTCCACATCACAAAATGTATCAGGACGACCAACCACAAATGCCACAAATGTCCGGAGTACAGACCTTGAGAATGGTGATATAAGCCTTGTGAAGCGTCGTATATTTGGCCACAGGATTATCATTGTCAACTTTGCGATCAATGATTTATATTTTTTTTCTGAAATGGAGAAGTAAGTTTCCCATCTCTCCTCCTCATGGCTTTCCATGCTTAGTACGATTCAGCAAAGACTGGAGTGGCCTATAAATGGCACTGTGATTTCAATCCTGACAAGCAGGAATCTCCAACCGAAAATCTCAGTGAATCTGTCACTGTGTCTATTTCTGCCATTCTTCCCTTTGGGTACTTGAAGCTCTTCAGTATTCTGGAGTTGCCCATATTGAAATGTACTTACTTATACCCAGGAAGTGGAACATTTTTTCCCATTATTTGTTATTATGATAGAAGTTCCCTTATGTAGCACCACAGGGCCAATAGTTCTTTATTTAGAGCAACAATATAATAAAACTTGTGTGTGTTTGTATGTGTGTGAATGAAATTAAACAGATATCTATATATCTACATATAGATATATATCTCTTTGCCTTTTTCATCCTTGCTTTATTCATCCATGTTATGAAAAAAGCAAGTAGTAGGTCATTCCCTTACTGCTTTTGGTGATTTATGTGAATCAAAACATCCTTCTGGTCTAGGTCCGATTATTCTTACCTGTTGTTCAATGTGGTTTCTACTTAGAAATATTCTTAACCAAATGTGTTCTCATGTGTACAGTTCTCTAATTTGTGAGCCCAGAGCCTGAATTGGCAAAACAGTCATACTGAGGTAGAGGAGTTAGTCAGTGGTTCGCAACCCTGGTGCACATTGTGATTGCTTGGAGCCTATGATTACTGCCAATGCCAAGGTCACTGAGATTTGGATTTCACTGGTCCAGTGTGGAGCCTGGGAACTAGTATCTTCACAAGCTACTCATGTGATTCTGATGTGCAGCATAGTTTAGAACATGGATCTAGCACCTCCAAAAGACAATTGACTTAAAATTTCTCTTGAATATTTGCAGACCTGCAAGTGACTGTAAGAGGAATAAGAGCCTCCACTTTCTTCTCTGTTCTTATGAGTGGGGACATCTTTGTTACTCAGAGAAGGCATGTTGTTGGAATAGATTTGAAATTTGGAATACATTTTCCACACAGAAATGATGTACTACATCCATGGTGATTAGATACCTTATGGACTAAAGTAGAATGACTTGATTGCCTTATAAGTCTATATTTTAGAATGTTGTAGGGTTTTTATTTTTTGAGAACTGTGTTATAAACTCTAAACTAATTTTAAAATAATGAATAAATGGTATTTAAATTGATATAAGTTGGAAGTCCCCTGTACATACATACATACAGGTCACTCAATCTTCTCTATATTACTTTACTCATTGTGTATCATTATTATTGTTTTTGATTGCCTCTGATTGATTAGTTTTTTAAAATGTTTAATTCTAGGAGAGTTAATATACAGTATTATATCAGTTTCAGGTTAAAATATATTGATTAAAGAATATGCATTATTCAGTGTTTATCATGAAAAGTGTACTCGTAATCTCCGTCACCTGTTTCACCCATTTGCCCAGCGCGTCTTCTCTGGTGACCATCAGTTTATTCTCTATAGTTAGGAGTCCATTTCTTGGTTTGTCCCTTTTTTTCTTTGTTTATTTTGTTTCGTACATTCCACATATGCATGAAATCATATGGTATTTGCCTTTCTCTGACTAATTTATTTCACTTTGGATTATACCGTCTAGTTCCATCCATGTTGTTGCAAATGACAAGATTTCATTCTTGTTATGGCTGAATAATATCCCATTATGTATATATACCACAACTTCTTTATCCATTCAATGGACACTTGGGCTGCTTCCATAATTTAGCTATTATAAATAATGCTGCAGTAAACATAGGGCTGCATATATCTCTTTGAATTAGTGTTTTCACATTCTTTGGGTAATACTCAGTGATAGGATTGCTGGATCATATGATAATTCTATTTTTAGTTTTGTGAGGAAGCTTCATACTTAAACAGCTATTATTATGCCAAATCATACTTATATACTTTCACTTACCGGTCAAACTTTTGATGTAAAGCCAAAGCCATTCCTTTAATTAGAGATCCATATATTTTTCTTGCATAAACTATATACAGAATGCTATCTGCTCATTCTAATTTTTCTCTTTATTAATTTTTATTTTTTTTAAGTTTATTTTATTTATTTTGAGAGAGAGAAACAAGCAGGAGGGGGCAGAGAAAGGGAGAGAGAGAGAGAGAGAGAGAGAGAATCCCAGGCAGGCTCTACACTTAAGAGTGCAGAGCCTGATGTGGGACTTGAACCTATGAACCATGAGATCATAGCCTGAGCTGAAATCAAGAGTCAGTTGCTTAATCGACTGAGCCACCCAGACAGCCCCAAAATTTCTCTCTTTAAAGTGGAATGAGAATTTAAAGGCCTCTGCAAGGCAATTAATCTTTCTGGATATTTATACTTGTGTTCTCAATGTTTTAAATTGCTTTGTCACACCTAACTCAATAGCAACTTTTTAAAAAGCAGCTTGTCTTTAGTGGGATGTTCCAATGCATTCAAATTTGTTTTCACAGAAACAACAAACATCTTTTCTTTTTATGTTCATGTTTTATCAATTTTCATAGATTACAAATTATAGCAACAAGTACAATAGGCAAAAATATTTGAGAAGAAACATGAATAATTCTCAGTATATATCTGCCTTATCTCATAGGAAAAATGGAAGAGTATATTACAGAAGGTATGACCAGTGTATATAGTGGGCACCTTACAGGTATCAGTCAGTGTGTTTCCAGAAGTTCAGAGCACCTGGTAACTCAGCACACTAGTTAGGGGAATTAGGCTAAGAGATCTTCCACTGCACCCAGTGAGGCATCTGGCTCAGTTCCACGAATACTTAATGATTTCTTACTCATTCTTGAGCACTGGATTTGGCACTGGAGATACAAAAGGCAACTGAGACATGCTTGTTATTTCCCAAGATCCCACAAACAAATCTGTATGGCAGATAAAACACAAATAAGAGTTAAGAAGTAGGATGATAGGTGCAGGAAGTGCATTTACACAACTAAAAAGAAAAGCAGGGTTTTATTTCCCATACTGCTGAATCCCTGCTCTTGGAACTGCACCTGGCACAGAGTAATAAATGTCTGCTGATCTAATAAATAAATGGATATACAAAACAAGCTAATAAGGGAAAACCTTGGTATTCTACTCTTAGGAAAATTTTAAATGGTTAAGATTTAAAGTGATCTAACAGAGGGACACTGTTAGATCTGTTGGACCTAGTGGATTAGTCTGTTAAGCATCTGACTCTTGTTGATTTCAGCTCAGGTCATGATCTCACAGTTTGTGAGTTCAAGACCCACATGGGGCTTTGCACTAACAGTGAGGAGCCTGCGTGGGGTTCTCTCTCTCCCTCTCTCTCTGCCCCTCCCCTTCTTGCACTCTTTACCAAAATAAATTAACATGTATATATATTTAAGTAACCTGAGAGAAATAAATTGTGTACTTAAATCAAGATAAGGCATAACTGACAGATATTTGATGGTTAATAAAAGGATATGTTGCTAGGAGACAGAAAGTAGTTGCCAGGGGTTATGGCAAGGGAGAGATGGATAGTTTTTATTTAAACAGGCATAGAATTTCAGTTGGGGAAGATGAAAAAAGTTCTGGAGATGGATTGTGTTGATGGTTGAACAACAGGGTGAATGTACTTAATGCCACTGAACTGTACATTTAAAGATGGTTAAACTGGTAAATTTTACGTTAGGTATATTTTGCTATAATAAAAATATTAAGAAAGGGAATATGTTGCTTTGGAGAGTGGTGGTAATTGTGAGAGCATCAGCACAGAAGAGGAAACAAAGAGAAAGATGGCCCTTCATTCTTGAAGTCATCAGAGGCAAAACTGGTACAGAGGCAAAACTGGTACAGAGACAAGAGTAGAGGCACGTTGGGATAAATAAGGGAGTTTGCAGTAAAGAAATACACTTGAAGAAGCACTTAGCACATTACCTGACAGGTGGTAGATACTCAGTTAGTACCTGCCAATGGATGCATTATGATTAAATGGATGAAGCTGCAACCTGGCCAAGGATTGGCCCTGTCTTTTTTAGGCCAGAAATGGGTCTGGGCTGGCTGCCCTATTTAGTTGCTGCTTTTATCTTCTCCTTGCTGATTTCCTGCTTACTGCTTCTTTTTAGATTTAATGATTTGGTGAGTTCAGCTCACATGCTGCAAGTCAACCGGGCGTATAACGAGAATGACGTGATCCTAATGAGGTCCAAAATTAATATCATCCTAAAGCTCTACCTGAATTCTGAAATCCCTCCAAGGCTGAGGGTAAAGGGGACTCCCATTTCTATCTGGGCTTTTCCCAAGAAGCATTTCTTCCACAGGAATTGATAGCTAATAGGCCACTCCCAAGTCCTGAGTCAACCAGATGTCCTGTACCTAGCAGTTGCATGAAAACCTGCTGCTTTCTGGGGATGGGGTGGTCTTATAGGTATTGGGTACCTATAGGTTAAGAGAGATTTTCTGTCTTCCCTGGAGTTCTGCCAGTAACAGGTTCCCACTCTATGGGTAGGTGAACATCTCTGAATCCCAGAAGGATTCTATCCTTGCTGCCATTTCAGAGGGCCACCTAGACCGGAACATCTTCCATGGGACTATCATGTCTCTCTTCCCCATCATTATGTACTTCTGGAAAAGGTAACTATTTCACCTTGCCCAAAGACCACGAGAGCAGGAAAACACATTTGAATTTCTAGACAATTTTCCGTCTTCCTCTAGCTCTCTACTTCATGGTTCCATTTTCATGGGAACTACAGTGTTTTCTTACCCTACTTGCTACTCTCACACTGAAACTGAATCAGAAGATGGAAGATCAAGTATGACTGGGGATCAGAGTGCCTAGTTCCCATAGCTCCTACATGCTTGGGAAAAGGTATTAATTTTCTTAGGCATAGTTTCCTCACTTAAGCATGAGTATGAACCATGGTTATCTGGGGAGAAATTCTGTCAAGATTCACACAACTGCATTTATGCTTAAGGAGACCCACTGAGGCAGTAAGACAGCAGAGTTTTACTCTGTTATGCCCAAATACCATAATTATTGTTAGAGGCACCATTGACAGATATTTCAATTTTCAAGAGGAGCTTAGAAATTTAGGTTTCTATGTCATATCTCCAAAAGTTAAAGTGGCAAATGTGGCAACTAACTCAAAACTAAAACATGGTGAGGAAACTCTGAGGCCATAAAATAAAAATGAAACAAACAACATATCTGCAGGACATATGCAACCTTCCACCCACTGGTTTCTAACCTATCCTGTCAAGGTTTGGGTTGAGACACTGGCCCAGGTTATTTACTCCTGTGGTACACTGTGGCTCTGGCCTATATCTTCCACATAATGAATGTCAGTGCCCTGGGTGACAGTGACCAGAGGACAGCTTGCTGAAATGTTCCAAGACAAGGCTAATAGGGATGTTTAGATTATTACGTGATTCCATATCTTAAGAATTTCTCTCTCTCTCTCTCTCTCTCTCTCTCTCTCACGCACACACACACACACACACACACACACACACACACACTCCCTTATTATAAAATAAGTTTAAAGTTTGCATACTAATCTTCAACCTTTATTTTAAAATCCCTATGGTAAATTATTTAATACAGAATTGAAACAAATTAAAAAAAAAAGTTCCTGATAACCAGGTTAGCCTTTTGAACACCAGTTATTACCTAACACTAAGACTAGACTTGATTTAGTTCTGCTAAGCAGGATTAAATAGAAATTTGTCCTGATCTGGAGAATCAGAAACCCTTGGGGAATTCATGCTGCTTCTGGCTTGAGTCAATGCTCTGCACTCCCTCATACCTATTTAAGAAATATAGGGATGCTTCAGGGAGGCTTTGAATCCCTAATCCTTATGTAGCTGATTCTTTCCTTGTTTTACTATATATTCCTATATAAAGAGGTTTATACTGCACAAACTGTATTCACATATGTTATCCCAGATTAACTTCTCAATAACATATGAGGTGGGTGGAACAAAGTGTTATTATCCCTATTTTATAGATGAGTAAACCAAGGCTCAAAGGAATTGAGAAACACCTAGGATCACTTAGAATTAGTAAAACCAGGTCTCTTGGTCTCTTAAGTACCATAAAGAATGCATCATGGCACGCTGGGAGCTCCATGATGGGAGGGAGACCCATTTCAGCAAGTGGAATGGCAGAAACCAACTGTGATCAAATAGAGTGCCTCTTAAGGAAAGGAAGGTGGGCAGTAGTCAAAACCATCAGAGCCAAGGTGGAATAGAAAATAAATCCAGTCTTAGCCAAGACTGGCCTTTAAAGGGTCCATTGCAAGGGTAGGCTGAAGGACAGCCAGGGGTTAGGGGCCAGGAAGGAAGAGATGAAGAGTATTGTGAGAGATTCCAGGGAGCAATAGTTCTCAGATTCCAATATATATACGAGTCCAAGTTCATGTGAAGAGCAGAGGTCTACTCCAGGGAAAGGACTGCTAGGAATACAGTGACAGGGTCATGACCTTCAGCAAGGGACAGAGTGAAACCAGATTGGGACCTGAAAGAGAGCCAGTCAGACACTCTGGCTGTACCAGGTGGGGTTAGGTAGGGAGTTCATAGTCTGATGCTCAAGCAAGCATCCCAGAGATTGACCCCACCTCAGACCTACATACAATAGATTCTTTACAGACTCCATTTACTGGTTCCAGAAGGGAATCCCAGCATACTGTGAATGACAGGTCCTCACTGGAGCCAGGCCTGGACACAGAGGATGCCTCAGAAGAAGGGGCTCTGACAGGCAGCACTCCAAGGCCAAGTCTCTCCCTTCTCTGTTGTACACTCCACTCTCTATGAGGACTGTCCCTGATCTGGTTCCCCTGTGCACCATGCTCCAGCCTTCTCAGCTGCTAGCTTTCTCCTTATGACCGGAAGCCATTCTTTTCACAGATATTGTTCCTGGAAGGCAGCCCGCTCTTACTTCCAGTACAGGGGGAAGATATTTAAGGATAAAAAACCTTCTCCTAAGTCCATACACAAGTATCCTCTTTTGAATGGAGGTAAGTTCTATACTTACGTCCATGACCTACATCACCATTCTCCAGCAAATCAGACTCGTGAAGGGAAAGCAAGGGTTCAAAGGACCAACTTCAGACTTCACAGAGGGTATTCTCTTCTGGAAGGGTGGGCATCTCATTAACTTGACTCTCAGAGAAGCATTAAAGTATATTTTATCTGTGGCTATCAGTGCCACATAAAGGGTGTCTCTACCCATGTACCAATCCCTGGCAGTACCTCCCAGTAGCTTTGGGATATGGTTCATGGTCTGTGTGGTGGATAAATGGAGGTGGGGACCTGCTTTACTGCTATTTAAGAAGCCCCCTGCTCCAACTATCTTCATAAACCCTACCATTTGAAAAGCATCTATTTTAGTGTTAGGTGAAAAAATTAAAAAGTGGATGTAAGGTATGATTTTAATGTGTTAAGTATATATATGTATATTTATGCATATATAATTTTTATGAGAGCGTGAGAAAAATTCAGAAATAAAATGTTAAGATGATCTCTGCTCTGTGTGCTTATAGGAGATTTACATATTTATTATTAATATATTATTAATATATATTATTTATATGTTTTATATTATTAATATATTTACAAATAAATAGACGTGTTTGAAAATACACACACACATATATGTTTTCTTAGCACAGAGTAGTTAAACTCAGTTCCTTTCTTATTATCTGCATTGAGATCAGTACTTAAGCAAAAGTGAGTTTTGAAGAGAGGGAGGAGGGTGCATAGAGCAATGCCTGGAGAGGGCAAGACTAGATGTTTCTGTAGTGGAAGATTCTGGGAACCAAAGAGAACAGGTCGGTGAGTCTGGGAATAGTATCAGCCTCAGAACAAAATGTGGAGGTAAGATAGGAGTCTTAAAGACAGCATCAAACTATCCTGTGAAAGAGCTGAACATTCCATGGTTTCAGCTTAAATTCTGCCCAGTTCTTGTGTCCATTTTACTTGATACTTAACCCTGCCCCTCCTTGAGCCCGCTCACAAACAAGCATCCCACCCACTTTGGGGAGTATAAATGAGGCTCTTGAGACTTAACCCATCCCTAGCTTACCTAAATGGTGGGGGAAACAACTCTGGACCAGTTCCTGCCCCTCTGAGAGAGTCCTCACCTGAGTAGGAAATAAAGCACCTACCTCCCTAGCTAGGTTCGCCCTAATGGTCAATTAACATTGCTCATTATCCATGTCTCTGCCTTGTAAAGTGTCACATCAGTAGACAGAAATCAACAATCTTTTCAATATGTGGAGCCAAGTGTCCTTGTGGGAATAAGGGCTTATTTGAGTGAGAGTGGAGGAATGGGTGGGGGAATAGTAACAGGGAAAGGAAAGGGAGATGAGCAGACAAATGATACTCAGAGGAGCAAAAATATGCCCTTTAGTGGTAACCAAAGAGTTTCCAACCTTTAGCTCATTTCCTATTGCTGAGCTCCAAGGAAGCAAATCCCCAAATCCTTTCTGGTGTCTAAAGTTGGAAGAGGGCAATAGGGTGCCTAAATTAAAGGGTCAGGACACTTGGGTTTCTGGCCTGAAGAATCATTACGTATGTGTTGAAGGACCTTGAGCATCTTGCTTCTCCTCTCTCCACCCCAGATCCCTGATCTCAAATATAGAGGTTCAGATTTAGATAATGTCTGTCATTAACATCCTATACTCCAAGGAATGTTATCAACAGTTCCCTTGCTTACACAGATTTATCTTGTCAGGGATTTTAATTCACCAAACCCCCCCCCCCCTTCTTCCCCAGGAGACAACGCCATTTTAAGATTCACCTTACTCAGAGGTATTGAGTGGTTTCGGCCTCAACAGCGGGAAATAATAACAAGTTCAGTCCAAAATTGTGAGTTGGGGTTGGAATCCCACTGATATCACAAGCCTACTACTCAGTTAAGAGGGTGACTCTAATGCCAGTTTGGCCAATCTCTTTAGTGACCACAAGGAGACTGAGGTACCCAAAATATGAAGCAACCTTTTTCAAACCACACAGCTTGTGAGTGGCAGAGATGCGATGAGAAGCGGGTCTCCTGGCTATATTTCTGGGCCTCCATGCATAGCTCTTATTTGAATAACTGTATTTTATTGATTCCTTTATAGCCCTTTGAAGGCAGGTGCCTTAACCTTCTCTGTATCTCTGCTAGCTCCTCTGCCATTTCTAGGTGTGCTGCGTGACCTTTATTAAGAGACGATTGTAACATCCCAATTGTTATTTTCTCTTCCCACTGAGAACACCTGTGGGCTTGAACAGGACCTCCATTCTATACCTCCTGGTTCCTGGAAGTGACTGCTGCTGGTCTTATTCCTGAAATAAACATTATGGTCCTAGCATCAGAGGAAGGTTATTTCCTTTTTTCCCCCATTTTCAGCCTCAAGGAGTTAATCCCACTCCCATCCAAGTACTAACCAGGCCGGACCCTGCTTAGCTTCTGAGATCAGATGAGATCGGGCACGTTCAGGGTGGTATGGCCGTAGACAATCCCACTCCTAAATATTAAAGTTGCCTTGGTTTACACGTGGGTTCCGGGTTGAGGATACTCTTCTCTATTGCTTGTGGGCATAAAATGCCAATTTGCCTGTTCTATGCATTTGCATATGTCTCCTCATTGCTTAATGGTAGAAGCCACTATGGAATATTGTCCATGATCCGTAGAGTTCAAACAGCCATAAAGTCTTGTGATTCTAGTGATCATCTGGCCCAGTCTCCTTATTTTACTTCCCTGGGTCTGTGGGGATGGAATCATGACCTTTCCATCCAGATAAAATGTCTACTAAGACAAAAGATAGTGCAGCATTCAAACCAAGTCTCCTAAAAGTTCCTGGAGCATCACTGCTTCAACTTCACTTTCCCAACCCTTTCCTTGGAGGCATTTACCTGGAAGCTGTTCTGAGATGGCCCTCCTGGGCTGGAGATTCTCCAGGGAGTGCTTATGCCCTGAGTTCTGATGAAGTTTTTCTCTGTATTTGTCTTTAGCTTCATCTAGCAACTTTACCCCATCAAGACATATGCTCTCCACTGTAGAGCTGTGTCCTGTCACAGGGTAGGCATGAATTGGAAGTCCTCTTCTTCAGTTCAGAGATGCTTTGTCCAAGTGTACAACGGGAGATTGGGGAGAAACTTTTTGGAAACCTAACTCCACATCCTGACATGCCTCAGCATATAGAGCCAAGAAGTTGAGCTTAGTGCTTTCAGAGAGGCCTGTAGTCAAGATAGTTAGGGAAGGGTTTCTCTGTGGTTGTCTTGCTCACCTCCAACTAGTACAGGCACTTTAAGGAAGTTGGAACCCCTGATCCATCTTACAGGAGAACACTATTGCTGGGGGAAGAGTGTCCCAGATGATCTTTTCTTGCCAGCCTCCCTAATACTCCAGTCTTTCAAGGTAAGGTGCTTAAAATGGAAAGAAGAGTTGTTCTGCTTGGCAGGATATTATCAATAAAAGCATGAAGATCTTGGTCCTGTCAAAATCTGATTCAGCCTAACTCACTTCTATACAAGAACCAAAGTGGAATTAATGCTAAGTTGGGGCTCTGAAAGAATCCCCAGTGGGTCATGGAAACCACAACTGAGCCCAAAAGCCCCTTGAAAGTCAAGGTTATAGATAGCAGGCTCTGTGAATGGAAGGTCTGGTTTCCTCACCAGCCATCCCACCTTCTCAGACCTTCTACAAGTCCTATAGGGGCTTGGAGCTGCCCCAGCATCACTTGCTAGTGCTGGTGCCTGGAAGACAAGCCAGGTAATTTGGAGTTCTTTGTATAGAAAGGCAAAGCATAGCTTCAGGGGTTGCAAGTTCTTGGGGAGGAAGGTGAGAACAAGAATGCAAGGGGCCCTATCCTGAAGGCAAAGGATTTTGGTTTTGGCCATTACTATACCTAAAGGGAATGTTGGCAATAAGCCAGCAGAGAGTACTCTAGTGACCTCATTGCCACTCTAATAACTGGCACTCTTCTTCTTCCTTCAGACAAAACTTACCCAGCAACAAAAGGGGGAAAAAGTAGTCAAGTCAGTCTCTCAAAAGAGGCACATCATCTCTCAGAAGCCTCATAACACTGACAGAAAATTTTCTGATCAGAAATGAAATACCCTGGTGTCATCTGCCCTGGAAAGATCAATGGGGTGACAGCCCGGACATGGAAGGACCAGACTTCAGTGGGTAAGATGTAGGCAGAGAGCATGACCAGAAACACCTTTTCCCTCCTTGAATGGAAGATCCTGTCAGAGATGGTCATTCCACAGTGGGAAAGTAACAGATCACACAACTCTCAGGGTCAGGAGACCTGGGTACTCAATTCATTCTAGAGCTGCATGGCCTTGAGCAAATCTCTGACTCATGGTTGTCATGACAAGAATCCCATGACAAATGTATGTAGATGACATTAAACACTCTTATAAACAAGGTGCTCTTTTTTATTCAACAGTGACAGATGGGATCTTTTAATGCTAGTATCTCCCATTTGGACAATGGTTCACATCCATTATCTTAGGAAATCCTCACAACCCTCTGAGTAACCATGTTAAAACCTAACTAATTTTAAGCAGACGAAGAAACTGACACACACAGAAGGTAAGTGACTCTCCCCAGATCACCAGGTATTAAGTGGCAGAGTCTGGACTAGAACACACCATTTCTGAATCTTTGGCTAGATCTCATTCCATGGTCACCCTCTATACAACTTTTCATCTCCAAAAGGAATAGTTCTTCACTGGAGTTCTGTTTGTTTGCCAATTAATATGTAAAGAGTCTCTTTGGGAAAATTTTGACCTACTTATAGAGTCACTAGGCCCATTTTTTGTCCTTTGAACAAAATCAGGAGTAAAATGACCAAATGTCCTAAATGATCCCCCACACACACTTGAGATAATTGAAGAAATGTTGGCTCAGCTCTCTATGTTGTAGAACAAGGAAAGACTAGAAAGCTTATTGGGGAAGTCTCACAAATTTCCAGCCAGTTTCCTGCTATGCTGATGCCCTTTATTTCCTAGACTTTCCTTGAGGATGAAAAATTCAGAACAGGGCTGACAAACACAGGGAAATCTGAGATCATCTGAATGGGGCTTTGATTGCAATAGCCCAGGAAGACTATAAGTAGATGTGACTAGAAAAGGTCTGGATACAGATGAGATGTGGAGAGCCTCAGGCCACTAGGAGAGGGTCCAATAAGGCAAGCATTTAGTCTAAAAAAAAAAAAAAAAAGCCCAGAAGAAGGGAGTGAAAATTTCTTCCCCTAAAGGGGCTAAGGCTTCAAAATAGACCCTGAGTTAACAGACAGAGCAGAGTACATGAGACAGAATTCCAGATTTTAAAAATCCAGCAAGAAACTAAGGCAAGATGCCAGGAAAAGAATGGAGAAGAGGTCTATTAGAGTCTAAGTGGCAGGAATGACCTTGGTCAGAGGAACAAGAGCTTGCACATGGAATCAGGGAAGAAGTAAGGCCAGCAGCAAAGTGATTGATGAGGATCTGGTAAAATATTGACTCAGCGTCATGTGCCTAAATACCCTTACATTGTACTGAGGTGAAGCTGAACTTCTGAATGGCAGTAGGTGGGTCCCACTAAAGGAAAAGAGAGATCACTTAAAGAACGCATTTGAAATTGTGATCTTTGCCCATTTCATAATTCTCTCCCTGTGTGTGATCATTCACAGGTATACTTGTGTGCAGATACACAAGCACACACAACACGTTATTCAAAAGACCTTACAATGATTAATAGAAACATTCTCAGTTGAAAAAGTATTTCTCCTCAGGATTTATTGAGGCTTGCTGATTGCCTCCTTTGGTTTCTTATTCTCTCACTTCAGAGATCTCAGATCTAGTATGTTCTAACTTCAGATTTAGGTTAGTATCACAAGAGCAGTCACCTAGTATGTAATCAAGTAATATAAATGAGTAAGCCACCCATGAAAGATAATAGAAAATGGTAGAAACTGTGATGAACTGGTGAATACATCTCAAAGGGGACAGTAATAGCTCTAGCCAGCCAACCCAGTATGGTCAGAACTTCCTAAATTAGGAGAGAGAGAGAGAGAGGGAGAGAGAGAGAAAAGAAGAAGAAGAAGAAGAAGAAGAAGAAGAAGAAGAAGAAGAAGAAGAAGAAGAAGAAGAAAAGGAAGAAGAAGAAGGAGAAGGAGAAGGAAGGAGGAGGAGGAGGAGGAGGAGGAGAAGGAGAAAGGAGAGAAGAGGAGAGGGAAGAAGAGAAGAGGAGAGGGAAGAGATGAAGAGAAGAAGAGAAAAGAAAAGAAATGGGGGAGAGATGAAAAGAGGGAAAAAGAAAAAAGGAAAAGAGAAAAAATAATAAATTAAAAATTTTTTTGTACTACTATGCAAGTCAAACAAAACTTGGCTTGGAATCTTTGCTTTACACTTTTCCTTTCCCCTTGTAAAGCTATTGAGGCTCCGAGTCTATCTTAGAAAATATTAGAAGGGAGGAAGAACATTCCAAACAATAGACCCATGGGGGCCACTGCATTAAAGGAAAAGACCAGGGAAGGAGGGCCAGGAAAGGAAGCTGGCTTACTCTAGTCCCTGTATTAGTGTTCTATTGCTAACACAACAAATTACCAGACATTTAGTGGCTTAAAACAACACAAAATTACTATATTACGGTCCTGAGGTCAGAAGTCTGACCCAGTACTCATTGGGCTAATGTCAGATATGCAGAACTTCATTCCTTTCTGGAGGCTCTAGAGGTGGATTGTTCCCTTGCTCACTCAGGTCATTGGCAGAATGCAGCCCCTGCAGTTGAAGCACTGAGGTTTTGTTTCCTTGATGGCTGGCAGCCTTTGTCTGACTGAAAAAGCCTCAACTCTTTAATGGCATATTATATAAGGCCATTGACAATTTGACCCCAATATAGACTTCCAGATTTATGTCTTGCCTTTCTTCCTCATACTTTCCATTTCCCAGCAACAAGGTTGTATAAAATGCCCTTCCCTTTCCCCTCCACTGGGTGATAAGAGACATCACAACAGTGACACCTGGTTGCCTCCTGTCTCTTCCCACCTTTTCCTCTCTGTTTCCCTCTTTTTGGAGATATTTGTTTATATATATCCCTCACCTACTAGACTATAAACTTTTGTAGAGTGAAGACCATGTCCCATTTTTCTTTATGTCTCCAATACCTAGCACAGTGACAGGAAGATAATAGTTGCCCCACAAATACATGTCAAATGCAGGAGTGAATGCTAGGTTTCTGAATGTAGTGGAAAAAACCAGAATGTGTAGTTTATGCCTGCCCTAACCTTACAGTTAATTATACTGACTTCACAGTGAGAGTATACTGTGATATTTACCATAAAAACCAAATCAGTAATTAAATATAATTGTGACTATAACAATAAAGAAGAAATATCAAATTTTCCTCATGAAACTTTTTTATATTCCAATAACTCTTGCTGCTTTAAGAAATTCTCCTTTAGGAAGCTCATACATCCTATTCAGACAGACTGACAGAAAGAATCAGGGGAAAACAGCAAGAGAGGCAGAGAGATCTTTCTTCTACCTTCAGGAGCCTTCCAGTTACGTGTGTCAGAAACTGACATAAAATATTCCCTCTTTTTACAGAATATGAAAAGACGTCTGTTCTTCATTTTGAGTGTTTCCAACTGATCCAAGTGTTGCTGCAGAGAAGTGCGCAGCATCTCAGGGTGTCAGTCCTCATCCGTATACCTCAACCAGGGCTGCAGATTATTAGCCAGAATAAAGGATGTCCATATTCACAATTGGTGAGCCTCCCATACTCTTCTTAAAGAAAAGGGCACAGGGAAACAATATGTTGCTCCTTAGAGGCTCCTAAGGTCATTTTCAATTCAAGAAATTAATGAAAATACTTCTTGTTCTGGATTAAGAGCATGGACCACCCAGTCTCATCCAGAAGCTCCTACACATGGGTGCTCCCCTAACCAAGAGTCTAGGCTCCCCTGCTGCCATTACTTAAGAGCTCATGTTTTTCCATGTGGCAGGCTGCTTTTAAATCCCATCTCTACTCCTTAGTAACTTAGTGATCATCAGCAAGCTACTTAACCTTGCTGAGTCCCACCTGCCTTATGTGTAAAATGGAAAATTTAATATCTACCTCCTAGGGTTGTTTGGAGACCAACTTGGGATAATGCAGGCCATGTGCACTACAAAGGGCCAGGCACAGAGCTGGCAGGGAGGATATTACTTGCTCCTTCTCATTCCTCTTTTCCCTAAATTTCCTGGAATGTGAAGGGAATGACTGACCCGGAGTGATATAGTTGAAGAGTTAAATCCAGAAAATATTCTGAATGCTTTTCTTCTAGCAAGATACATGGTTCATGAGCATTCAGTAGCCAGGACATCCACAAACCCATTAGTTTCTAATGTGTAACTTCTACATAATAATTTGGAGATAAAGAGATTTCCTCCTGAGCCTCCAACAGATATTTTGAAATACAATAAAACCTTAGATTGCTAGTAATTTGTTCTTCAAGTGTTCCACAAGACAAGCAAACATTTCTAATAAATTTTAACTTGATAAATGAGCAATGTCTTGTAATACGAGTAGTATGATACACCGAACGAACGTCACATGATCACAACTGAGTCAAAGGTTCTTCTCTCTCTCTCTCGCTCACTCTCTCGCTCTCGCTCTCTCTCCCTCTCTGTGGGATTGTGGGTGACTGCCTCCCATGCTCAGGTGCTCAGGCTCAGGCCACAGTGTTTGGCAGAAATCAGTGATTTTTCGGAATGTTAGAAGGTACTCACAACTGGCACTAGTGTATTTTTTGTCACCTCAAAGCACCTATGGATAGTCCTTTGCTTTTCCATACAGAAGTAAGCTTAGGAATGCTTTGCTTCATTCTAGGCAGGCTGTCTCCAGATATAGACCCTTTCCTCCTGCTGCCTTATTGCAAGTTACATTAAATACAGTATATAACAAGAGTTTATTAATACTGTATTATAGTCAATATCCATGCAAGCACATACAATGGTTCCCATGCAGAAAAAGGTTGAAAAGAAAGGTGATAAGAAGAAAGAGATGATTACGGTGGAAGAAGGAAATCATTGAGAAGTACGAACAAGGTATACAAGTGGCTGATATTGCAAGATTTTATAAGGAATCTACATCTGCATTCGTCTGCAGAGGAGGAGAAAAAGGCAGAGGAATCCCTCACTTGAAATGAGATTAGGGAGATGTGTAAAATGTGGGAAACAATGCAAAATTTTGTAGAAAAGTACCACCTGAATAGGGCTGTAGCAGTGTGAACGATTAATCTATTTAATGACAATGTAATGTCACATTTCCGTAAAATTCTCAAAAGAAGGCAAAAGCAAGTGTCATTGGATAGGCTCCTTGCTAAAACTGCATAAAAAGAAAGAGATTCCATTGAGTCAGTAGATAGTAGTGATTCCATTAATGATAGTTGTCTCACAAAAGTCACGAAGGTTTTCAAACGTTAAGTTCAGATTAATTTTATTATTTTTCTTTATATTTTGTATTTTCTTTATTATTTTGCATTACACTGCAATACTGTAATCACTTTTACATGAATATTTTTGGGTTGTGGAATGAATCATCAGAATTTCTATTATTTCTTATGGGGAAATTAACTTTGGTATACAAGTGATTTGGATAACAAGCATGTTTCCAGAACGAATTATGCTTGCAAACCAAGGTTTTACTGTTTTTAAGACCCTTCATTGAGTACTTACTATGTATCAGCTGGGACAGGAATCATAAGACTTATTTTACAGGTGAGTTAATGGAGGTCTGTAGAGAAGTCTCTTTTTGCCTCTTGCTTACCTGGTTACTGAGAACTCAAACATAACTCTTATCTTTGCTCCTCTTATATATAAAGTGTTTTATCCCCCTGGCTTCTTTCAAGAACCTTTTCTTTATCTTATATATTCTGTAGTTTGAATATAATGTACTTAAGTGTAGTTCTTTGACAGTCACTTACTTGGTGTTCTTTAAATTTCCTAGATCTGTGGCCTGGTGTCTAGTATCAATTTGGGGAAATTTTTAATCATTACTGCTTCAAGCATTTCTTTGGTTCCTTTCTTCTTTTTCTGGCTTTCTTGTTACATGAATGTTACCCTTTTTCTAATTGTTCCACAGTTTTTGAATGTTCTCTTCCCTTTTTTTCCCCCAATTTGTTTTTTTCTTTTTACCTTTCAGTTTGGGAGGTTTCTTTTGATAAGTCCTCAAGCGCAGATTTTCTTTTCTCAGTGATGTCCCATCTACTAATGTGCACATCAAAGGCATTCTTCATTTCTGTTACAGTCTTTTTTTTTTTTATCACTAGCATTTCTTTTTTTATTTTTTCTTGGAATTTTCATCTTTCTGCTTACATTACCCATCTGTTCTTGCACATTGGCTACTTTTCCCGTTGGATCTCATAGCATATTAAGCAGGGTGGTTTTAAATTTATAGTCTGATGATTCCTACATCCCTGGCATATCTAGGTCTGTTTCTGTTACTCTCTCTGTCTTCAAACTGTGTTTTTTTGCCTTTTTGTATGGCTTGTAATTTTTTGTTTGAAAGCAAGACATGTACTTAGTAAAGGAAACTTGGGCCTTTTATAATGTAGTGGTATGGTGTGAAAGAAGAAAGAGCATTATACAGACACATCTTGTTTTATTGCATTTCATTTTACTGCACTCTGCAGACATTGCATCTTTTACAAACTGAGGTTTGTGACAACTTTGTATGAAGCAAAACTATCGGCACCATTTTTTCCAACAGCATTTGCTCATTTTGGGTCTCTGTGTCATATTTCAGAATTCCTGCAATTCTTGCAATATTTCAAACTCCTTCATCATTATATTTGTTATGGTTTCTGTGATCAAGTGATTTTGATGTCATTATTATAGTTGTTTGTGGTACCACAAATACACCCATATATGATGGCAAACTTAATAAGTATCATGTGTATTTTGACTGCTCTACTAACTGGTTGTTTCTCTGTCTCTCTTCCTTTCCTTGGCCTTCCTGTTCCCTGAGACATAGCAATATTGAAATTAAACTCATTAATAACCCTACCATAGCTTCTAAGGGTTCAAGTGAGAGGAAGAGTCACATGTCTCTCACTGTAAATCAAAAGCTAGAAATGATTAAGCTTAGTGAGGAAGACATGTCAAAAGCTGAGACAGGCTGAAAGCTAGGCCTCATGTGGCAAAGAAAGTTGTGAACACAAAGGAAAAGTTCTTGAAGGAAATTCAAAATGCTATTCCAATGAACACATGAATGATAAGAAAGCAAAGAAGTCTTATTGCTGTTTTGGGGAAAGCTTCAGTGGTCTAGATGGAAGATCAAACCAGCCACAACATTTCCTTAAGCCAAAATCTAATCCAGAGCAAGGCCCTAACTCTCTCCAGTTTTATGAAGGCTGAGAAAGGCGAAGGACTTGTAGAAGAAAAGCTTGAATCCAGCAGAGGTTAGTTCATGAGGTTTAAGGAAAAAAGTCATCTCCATAACATAAAAATACAAGATGAAGCAGCAAATGCTAATATAGAAGCTGCAGGAAGTTATCCAGAAAATCTAGCTGTGATAATCAATGAAGGTGGCTACACTAAATAACAGATTTTTATTGTAAATAAAACAGTCTTATATTCAAAGATGCCAAAAACTTTCATTACTAGAGAAAAGTCAAAGCCTGACCTCAAAGCTTCAAAGTTCATTTGTAAAGGGATAATGCAGCTGGTGACTTTAAATTGAAGTCAATGCTCATTTTCAGTCCAAAAATCCTAGGGCCTTCAAGAATTATACTAAGTCTACTCTGCTATGCTCCATTAATGGAACAACAAAGGCTGGATGATAGTATATATTTTTATAACATAGTTTATTGAATGTTTTAAACCACTGAGACCTAATGCCCAGAAAAAAAAATATTCCTTTCAAAAGACTACTGCTCAGTGACAATACACTTGGTCACCCAAGAGTCTTGGTGGAGATATACAATGACATTTAAGTTGTTTTCATGCCTGCTGACACAACATCCATTATGTAGCCCATAGATTGATGAGTAATTTTGACTTTCAAGTCTTATTTTTTAAGAAATACATTTCTTTTTTTTTTAAATGTTTTTATTTATTTCTAGGAGAGAGAGAGACAGAGTGAGCAGGGGAGGGTCAGAGAGAGAGGGAGTCACAGACTGAAACAGGCTCCAGGCTCTGAGCTGGCAGTCAGCACAGAGCCCGACGCGGGGCTCGAACCCACGAACCGTGAGATCATGACCCAAGCGAAAGTCGGACGCTTCACCGACTAAGCCACCCAGGCGCCCCAAGAAATACATTTCTTAAGGCTACAGCTGCCATAAACAGTGATTTCTCTGATGCATCTGGGCGAAGTAAATGGAAAACTTCAGGAAAGTGTTCACAAATTAATGTTAAGAACATTATGATTCATGGAAAGAGGTCCAGACATCAACATGAACAGGAGTTAGGAAGAAGTTGATTGCAACCCTCATGAATAATTTTGAGAAATTCAACACTTCAGTGGGGGAAATAACTACAGATGTGGTAGAAATAGCAGGAGATTGGAAGTGGAGCCTAAAGATCAATCTCATGGTAAAACTTGAATGACTGAGAAGCTGCTTCTTATAGATGAGCAAAGAAAGTGGTTTCTTGAGATGGAATTTATTCCCAGTGAAGATGCTGTGAGGATTGTTGAAATGCCAATCAAGGATTTAGAATATTATGTCAATTTAGTTGAAAAAGTAATGGCAGGTTTTGAGAAGATTGACTCCAATTTTGAAAAAAGTTCTCCTGTGGGTAAAATGCTATCAAAGAGTATTGCATGCTACCGAGAAATTGTTGATGAAAGAGGCAATCAATGTGGCAGATTTCATTGTTGTCTTATTTTAAGAAATTCCCACAGCCACCCCAGTCTTCAGCAGCCACCGCCCTGATCACTGAGCAGCCATTACATGGAGGTGAGACCCTCCACCAGCAAAAAGACTATGACTCTCTGAAAGCTTTGATGACAGTTAGCATTTTTAGCAATAGTGTGTTTTTTAAATTAAGGTTTATACATTGTTTTTTTTTTACACTGCCATTCCATATTTAATAGACTATTGTACAGTGGAAACATAAATTTTATATACACTGGGAACCTAAAAAAATTCACTTGACTCATTTTGATCTTCACTTTATTGTGTAGTCTGGCATTAAACTGGCAATATATCCAAGGTATGCCTGCATAGTCTTATGATTAGATCCCAGGCTTTTAGTAAGCTTGTGCTGTTGGGCTGTCAATTTTGCAAGTGCTTCTCAGTTTTCCCTCTTTTTGTTTTTAAGTACCCATTTAGGTTGTACAGGATGGGGCCTAGAATTGTGTATTTACCTTCTCCCATATGGAAGGCTAGAGTAGCTGGAGTTGGCTATTTTCCCTTCCCCTGAGTTGGTTAAACTCTGATAAAACCCCAGTATGTTAGGCCTAATAAAATGGTTTCTCTTATGGGTATACCTTTCTCAGAATGCTCTGGTGTGTTTCATAATGGTTGCTTTTGGGGTGCCTGGGTGGCTTAGTCAGTTGATTATCTGACTTTTGATTTCAGCTCAGGTAATGATCCCAGGATTATGGGATTGAGCCCCATGTCAGGCTCCACACTCAACGTGCTTCAGATTCATTCTCCCTCCACCCCTCTCCCCCACTGTGCTCTCTCTATCAAATTAAAAAGGAAAGAAAAAAAAAAGAGTTCTTTTTTGCCTTCCCCTGCTTGAAGCCCAAAGGGATTTTTCTCTGATCTTTACTGTGAGAACCCAGAAGGGGTCCTGGAGGAAAAAATGTAAAAAAGTGTGAGCCCTGACCCATGATTGAGTCTTCCTGGATTTTTGTTTGTTTGTTTGTTTGTTTGTTTGTTTGTTTGATCTCTCAAACTTGTCCATACAGAACCTCCAGCAATTTGTCAGTTATAGCTTAGATTTTTCTTCCCCCATTTCTGGTTCTCATTGAACTGGGTTTCTGTTCTGGTAAGTTGAGATTCTCTGTATTCACTTGTCTGTCTCCCTAGTTTGAGGACCAGCAGTTTTCCCTGTGATCTCATTTCTTTGATCTAAGAAGACGTTGATTTTCTACTTTGTTTAGGTTTTTACTTATTGATAGAATGGAGTAATGACTTCTAAACTCCTTACCTGCTGGATCAGAAACCTGAAGTCAAAGGAAATATTTTAAGAAACTTAACCTGAGCCACACAAAAGCTCTGACTTAATTGGTGTGGGATGGGGCCCAAGTGATTCTAACATACAGCCAGGGTTGAGAACTACTGATGGGTGCCACATACACTACACTGCTGAAGGAGAGTAGTAGACAATGAGAAAGGGTCCAGAGGGCTTTGTCCTATTGGACATTCTAGTCAGACTTCTCTGTGCTAGATCCAGTTCTTGGGGTTTCATTAAAGGAAATAGCTGCATGTGTAGAATGTTACTTTTTAAGAAATTTATTTACAAGGTTGTGCAGTCACCAATACAAACTAATTTTAGAACATGATCCGTAGTTCAGTTTGTGGAGTATTGCCATCTTAATAGTAAGCCATCCAATCCATGATCATGAAGCATCTTTCTATTTAAAGAAAAATGAACATTATAGGTATGTCTTGCTTTGTATAGCAGCTGAATTTGGTAATAGTTGAATAAAAATCCATCTTTATATCAATTATTTTCTTAATTAAGATTTTGTTTTTGGAGCAGTTTGAAGTTCACGGCAAAATGGAGAGGAAGGTACAAAGATTCCCCAAATACCCCTACCCCACACACATACATAATTCCCCCATTATCAAGTACTCCTCTGCCAGAGTGGTACATTTGTTACAACTGATAAACCTACATTAACATATCATAATTATCCAAATTCCACAGCTTACATTAGAGTTCACTCTAATACACTTAAAGAGTTTGGGCAACTGTATAATGACATGCCATCATTATGGTATCATATAGAGTATTCTCACTCCCCTAAAAAGCCTCCGTGCTCCACCTATTTATCTCTTCTCCCCTGACAGCCCCTGGAAACCACTGATCTTTTTAATTTCCCCAGTTTTGTCTTTTCCAGAACGTCATATAGTTAAAATCATACAGTAATGTAGCCTTTTTATATTGGCTTCTTTTACTTAGTAATATCCATTTAAGGATCCTCCATGTCTTTTCATAGACTAAATAATAGTTAATTGTCTGGATGTTCCAGTTTGTTTATCCATTCATCTACTGTAGGACATCTTGGCTGCTTCCAAGTTTTGGTAATTATGAATAAAGCTGATATAAATATCCATGTGCAGGTTTTTGGGTAGTCATAAGTTTTCACTTCCTTCGGGCAAATACCAAGCAACATGACCTCTGTAACATATGGTAAGAATGTGTTTAGTTTTATAAGAAATCACCAAATTGTCACCCAAAATGGTTGTACCAGTTTGCATTCTGCATTCTCATCAGCAATAAATGAGAGTTCTTGTTGCTTCACATCCTTACCAGCATTTAGTGTTGTTAGTTATCTAGATTTTGGCCATTCTAGTAGGTGTGTAGTAGTATCTTGTTTTAATTTGTGTTTACTGATGACCTATAATATGGAACATCTATTCATATGCTATTTTACATCTGCACATTTCCTTTGATGGGGTTGCCATTAAAGATTTTGCCTATTTTTAATTCTTTGCTTTCTTATTGTCGAATTAAGAGTTCGTTGTATCATTTTAGATAACATCATTCATTGGATGTATCTTTTCCAAGTATTTTTTCCTAGTCTGTGGTTTGTCTTCTCATTTTCATGACACTGTCATTTCCAGAGCAGAAGTGTTCAATTTAGGTTAGGACCAGCTTGTCAATTTTTCTTTCATGGTTCATGACTTTGGTGTTGTATCTAGGAAGTCATTGACATAGCCAGGGTCATCTAGGTTTTCCCCCTGTGTTATCTTCTAGGAGTTTCATCATTTTAAACATTAAATTCAGATCTGTAGTCTATTTTGAGTTAATTTTTGTGAAGGGTGTAAGGTCTATGCTTACATTTATTGTTTTGCATGTGGATTCCAGGTGTTCCAGCACCAATTGTTGAAAAGACTACCTTTGCTCTACTGTATTTCCTTTGCTCCTCTTTCCTTTTGGGGGTCTATTTCCAGGCTCTCTATTCTGAAAATTGATCTTTTTGTCTATTGACCTATTGATAAATTGTTCTGCTGATCTACTTGTCTATTCTTTTGCCAATACCATATTGTCTTGATTAGTGTTGCTTTATTGTAAGTCTTGAAGTCAGGTAGTGTCAGTCCTCTGACTTTGTTCTTCTCCTTAAATATTATATTGCCTAAGCACTGCTAGGAATTTATCCAAGGGATACAGGAGTGCTGATGCATAGGAGCACATGTACCCCAATGCTCATAACAGCACTCTCAACAATAGCCAAAACATGGAAAGAACCTAAGTGTCCATCAGCGAACGAATGGATCAAGAAGATGTGGTTTATCCACACAATGGAATACTACATGGCAATGAGAAAGAATGAAATCTGGCCATGTGTAGCAACATGGAGGGACCTTGAGGGTGTTATGCTGAGCGAAATAAGTCAGGCAGAGAAGGACAGATACCGTATGTTTGCACGTATAGGAGGATTAGGAGGAACTTAACAGAGGACCATTGGGGAGGAGAAGGAGAAAAATAGTTCGGGAAAGGGAGCAAGGCAAACCATGAGAGACTCTTGAATGCTGAGAACAAACTGAGGGTTGATGGGGGTGGGGGAGAGGGGAAGTGGAGTGATGGGCATGGAGGAGGGCACTTGTTGGGATGAGCATTGGGTGTTATATGGAAACCAACTTGACAATAAACTATTTTAAATATATATATTATATTGCCTATTCTGGGCCTTTTTCTCTCCATATAAACTTTAGAATAAATTTGTTGATATAAACTTATTTCATATTTTATGACAGATTCTCTGTCTCCCTCTCTCTGCCCTTCCCCTGCTATCTCTCTCTCTCTCAAAAATAAACATAAAAAAAAAGAAAGAAAGAAAGGAGAAGTTTACATGATACAACTCTTCTGGAAAGCAAATGGTAATATATATCAAAGTCTTTAAAAAACCCTTAAATTCTAGAAATTTAGCTTGAAAACTGATCATATGTGTTTACAAAGACTGATTTCAAAATAATTGTAGTGTTGTTAATTTTAGAGAATTTTTTTAAGAACACTAAATGTCCAACAAGAAGGATGCAATTAAATAAATCATAGTATGGGCTACAATCAAATATTTAATAACATGAGATAATATTCATATATGGAAGTGATGTAGAAGCAGCATTATGCTATGACTCAAGCTATTATTAAAAATACACATATATGTGAGTTCCAATTATTATTAAGGTAACCACATAAAGAATATGCATCTTTATAATACCAGAAGTTGAACAGCAATTTTTCTAAGTGAGACTACAAGGTGGTATCTATTTTCTTCTGTCTTCTTTTCTAAACTTAACTTTCCTTTAATGAACTAAAATTAAACATTCACACACATAATCACATATCTCACATATTTCAAGCAACAACTATAATTTTTTATTTGCAAAAGGATGAAGTTATGTGCTTAGAGTAACTTCTTGGGATGTTATTCATTTTAATAAGAGAAAGCAAGTTAAAATAGGTAAAAAAAAAGTCTAAACAATCTTTGATAACATAATTGATATACAGTCATTTTAAATAATTACTATAAATCAACATAATGTGTTTGTACTATATTGTTTTTTTTTTAAAACACCCTCACAATGGAGCAATACAATAGAATGTCAATTATGCAAAACTCCTCTATGCAAGTAAATAAAGTCTGAGGTGAAATATGAAATATTAAAATAGTTTGTTATCATAAGGAGAATGTGGGTATTTTTAAAATTTCTGATGCTCTAACGGTATTATTTATCAAATAATACAAATTATCATACAAATAATACACGGTATTATTATTAAATAATACTAATTATCATAAAAATTAGACTTCTCACAAGATGCAGCTATGAATCATCTTATAATAAATTTGATTACTCTCATTAAAAATTAGTTTATATCTTAAAACTCAAGTTTATTTCTATTCTGATTATTTTGGACTCACTCATTTTAAAAAAAAGAAACCCAACACTCAACAAGTTTTATTTTGCTTTTGATTCACTTTCCAACCAAGAACATATAAGAATCCAACCAGCACTGGGTGTTATATGGAAACTAACTTGACAATAAACTATTTGTAAAAAAATAAAAAAATAAGTGTAAAAATTGTTTTAATAAAAGAAATAAAATGAAAATAAATAAATAAATAAAATAACTACTAAAAAAAAAAAGAATCCAGCCTATCCAACCAATCCAACCAATCTAAGAATCCAACCAAGAACATATAAGAATCTAAGAATGAAGTCTCAAAGGACCCTGGCCTTGACCTCCTGCCACTGGCTGTGTAGCCTTGGGCAAATCGTTGAACATGTCTGAATCTGTGTTGCACCTTTTGAATGGGCATTACACCACCTAACTTGAGGGAAGGGGCAGGATGGCTGCTGTTCCTACCTTGGGCCTGGTAGAACTTCACCATGGAGAACCATGATTTATTCCTTACTCTGGGCCACCAAGATGGAAAGCAAACTGAGGACACAGTTCAAGGACAATGGCAAATAAGCTCTGCCCTCTGGGGCCTCTTTGCTCTTTGGCATAGAAGAAATACTACAATATAACACCATGGTTTTGGCGGGGGGAACTCTTTGCAAATTCTCCTCTCCCCTAAAGTACTAGTCTTTCATGTTGCCCTAAATGGTATGGGGGAAATGCCAGTCACACAAAAAGACCCATAATTCTGGGGTGGGTAAAGAAGTTGCTTTTAAGGCCGTTTTGGCCTACCCACAAAGTCTGCCTGAATTAGCCATATGGAGATGAGGTGTATCTATAGAGCAGGTCTTGGGGAGGTGGCTTCCAATCCAGAGCAGAAGTGAACTATAATACTGTGAAATAATATATTCCATATGTCAGTGACTTCAGAACCCTGCAGTACATCTACCATCTTCAAGTGCGTGGGATGGTAATGCCATACACCCCTGTGGAATTGCTATCTCTTTTACATATTAATTCAAACCTCTAACAAATACATTTATACTTCTAAGTGAGGTCAGTTAATTAAGGTTGATGCAGAAATTTTATAAGAACTGAAGGAGGGAGCCAACTTGACACTATGTTGACAAGGATGATTCAATGAGAGAATGGTATTCTGTGGGCTGGAATGCATTGTACAAAATAATTCTTAGCTAGATAATTCCAGTTTATGAAATTACTAACTAGCTCTAGTGAGAGGAGGAAATTTATACAGAGGAAAGACCATAGGCTTCTGAGCCAGATAGGTCCATTTCTGGGTCTTACTAGCTGTGTGATCCTGGACACACCACTTACACTCTCTGCACCTCATTTCCCCAGAGAAACAATACTCTTTCAGGATTATTGTGTCCATGTAGAAAATATGTAACAGCCTGATATAACACTGGACTTATAGCATATGTTGAATAAATAAATGTTAATCCCAGCCGCCATCACCACTCTTGTGGGTTGTCTACTTATTTTCGCAGGTCCATAAAGAGACATGATAAAGCATGTGATTAAGCCATGTTTTGGAATCTCTTGGAAGAAGATTACGTTTTTAACAAGGTCCTGAGTCATACACACACACACAAAAACAAAGCAAAACAAAAAACCCAACTGATTTCCTTTGGACATTCTGATTCCATGTTATACTCAATTTTAGCTGAGATTTCCACAGAATGAATCTTTCCATCTGTGACCATATACAGAACAGCCTTGCACATGCCTGGCTAAATAAGATGTCCTTACATCATTTCCAGACTCTACCACTTTCTATGTCAGGACTTTGTACATCTACTTGTACATCTATTTCCAACTAAATATAATTTTATAAAGCTCCTGGGAGTACAAGCTTGCATTGCACTATCAAGCATACCTTTGATTGCCATAATATCAGATTCAACTCTGCTGCTATTTTAAGGAAGTCATGTTTTTGTTCTTTTTTCAATTTCTGCAGTTATTTTGACATTGTTAGTCTCATCTTCCACACATGCCTTTACTTGTCCTAAGTTATCTAATGTATGATTTACACTTATTAGATTAATTTGAAGAGGTCCAATGTGAAATATCGCTCTAGTTATGTTAGTAGTTCCTTTGTCTTCTATTGATCTGGAATAACATCTTGTTCTTTCTATAGTGGGATTCATTACCTGTTGTAGTTTTACATATCCCATCATGTGTTACTTATTTTTCCCTTGACTCCAATAATTTAGGGTGAGGTTTGGCTTAGTGCAAACTATCCTGGTCAGTTTCCCATGTTATATATAACTAGTGGAAGAGACATCAAGGCCATAGTCATAGATATTTATATCCACAGTCTAGTAATAATAAAGGTATTTTGTGGGGCGCCTGAGTGGCTTAGTCGGTTAAGCGTCCGACTTTCACTTAGGTCATGATCTCGCGGTTCGTGGGTTCGAGCCCCGCGTCAGGCTCTGTGCTGACTGCCAGCTCAGAGCCTGGAGCCTGTTTCGGAGTCTGTGACTCCTCTCTCTCTGACCTTCCCCTGCTCACGCTGTCTCTCTCTCTCCTAGAAATAAATAAAACATTAAAAAAAAAAGGTATTTTGGTTCCATTCCAACAACATATCCTTAGGAACATGCTTTTCTACAATTATAAGGGGGCTTTCTATGGCCTGTGGGCTCTGCTCCCCTTGTTGATACTGGGGAACCATGAAAGCGTGGAATCCCATTATCATGCTTTTTCCTTTAAGGGCCAATATTCTAATTTCACAGTTGCTCGAGGAATCACAGTCTTTAGGGTATATGGTATCTACTTTTGGTTGGGTTGTCTGTTATCTTAGGTGGCCAGTATTGCCCCCAAATTATAGCTCTTCTGAGTATTCTGCATATCAACCAATCTTAATTGCAACAACTGACAATCTATAAAGAAACATATTTTATGTCCTTTTAAAATTTCATTATTTTTATCATTTTATCCAACTATTTTATGCTGAATTTCCATTGCTCTATTTACTTTCGTGTGAAATTTATTTGTGTTTTGTAATACACTGCTAATTATATCCATCTGTGTACCCAATGACAATCTGCCATTGCATGGTGTTAAATTGAGATTGTTTGGTTTTCTATTTTTTTTTACTGAAATGACATTATGATTTGATCTACTTGGAATTAAGGAAGGGCATCTGTCACTGTTCTTCCAATCAAACTTCCCACCAGTCCAACAATAAACTAAATGTGTCTCTTCCCTTTTAGTGAATCTGTTTTTGGTGTATGTTGTACGTTTGTCATAACAAAGATGGATAAAATGGACCACAATTTGGGGATCTATATCTGGCTTGAAAATTCTGTATATTAAACTTCAGAACATAGCCTACTATTGTAAGTTCCAATATAACCAGGACAAGTTTTGTTAACATAAGTTCCATGTTCTTCGGTTAGAAACATGTGTTATAAGACAGAAGCCTCACGTATACTGTGAAGGACAGTGATATGTGATATATGCTTTTTCTATATGTCTTCTATACACTTTACAAGGTATCTCTGTCCTTTTATTTATTTATTTATTTTTAATGTTTTATTTATTTCTGAGAGAGGGAGAGAGAGAGCTGGGGAGAGTCAGAGAGAGAGGGAGATAGGCTCCAGGCTCTGAGCTAGCTGTCAGCACAGAGCCCGACTAGAGGCTCGAACCCATTAACTCTGAGATCATGACCTGAGCTGAAGTTGGATGCTTGACCAACTGAGCCACCCAGGTGCCCCTCTCTGTCCTTTTAAAGCCTGGACATAATATCCATGGATCTATTGTTCATTTTCTCATAGGTGAATACAGATTAAACAGGGTAAGTTGGGAGTATAATAAATGATCAATTTTAGCTGATTTATATTTAAAGATATAATTGCTTATTCTGCATATTAAGCAGGTAATCTTTTATAATAAAATGCTAGCACACAAAGCAAATAAGGAGTTAAATCAGAGTTGTTTTCATAGAGACTCTGTTATGTGTCCAATGCTGCCCTTCGTTCAATAAGACAAGGGAAAACTAGAAAAGTCAGCACCTGGTTATCTTGGTATATACACTGGGTTATAATAGCAACTTTAGTAATTCAGGTGAATCTTCATCCTCCAAGTCAATGTCTAGTAGGGAGTGTTGTTCAGGAAACTTGTTGATTCTTTGGAGATTACCACTGCTTCATCACTTCCTTAGTATTTGATTTCTCCACTGATTGAAAGATGTTATCCCATCCTGAAATTGTTATATAGATATCCTATTATTTTGTTTAATTTGATGTAATATGCCTTTTCCTTTGGTCACCGTGTAGGTTGTATTAGTAACAGGTGCTATAATTTCCTGAGCACTATATATATATATATATATCATTGTTTTACACTAATACTTTGCCTTTTGATGTAGATTCTGGGATGTGGTTATTGCTGATTCTTATCTCTGAATGCCTGTAATATCCATTTAGTCAGAGTTTTTACATCCTTTCCATAACTACGGCCTAGATATCTTGTCACCTCTCAGATTGTTTTAGTCCAAGCTCTCATATCTAGATTGCTAGTAAACAACCTAAGCTTTTGCTTCAGTAAGCCATTATGCCTTTCAGTTGATCCAGAGGTGGTAGGACTATAGAGTAAGTGAAATTTCCACATTATGCTTTGTCTTAGCCCATTCTTGTATTCACTTTCCTGTGAAGTGGGTGCTCTGATCTGATTTTATGATGGATAAGATACCATACCATAGAGATTTTAATGCTCTAATGCTAGTTTTTTAAAAATCATTTTTCCTGCAAGGATAGGGTAATCCTATTCCTAACCATGTTTCTACAATGGTGCATGTATACAATTTATTCTCTTGTATAGGCAAGTGTCCTTTATAATCAATCTACATAATTTGGGAAAGTCTGTCACCTTTGACTATT
The DNA here is from genome assembly GCA_017311185.1 of Proteles cristata cristata. NCBI lineage: Eukaryota > Metazoa > Chordata > Mammalia > Carnivora > Hyaenidae > Proteles > Proteles cristata. The sequence continues at coordinate 2,087,596 of JAESUZ010002939.1, read as the reverse complement.
TCTGTAGTACTCAATAATGACCTCTAAGCTTGAAACTTTTGGTAATTCTCACTTTTTAAACAGTTTTCAAATTGTAGGTATTTGATTGGTATAAACAGGTTTCTTTTCTCTATCCATGTTCTAGTGCCATATGTGCCAACATGAACTGTTTGATGATGTGCTGGTGGAAAGATCCTAATATTTGCCATATCTCTGTGTTCAGTGTGTATATTCCATTGTCCTTGTTTATGTATGATTTGGTTTTGAATTGATTTTTATTTTTGCCATGAATCATTTTCTTTTTGAGTTAAATTTTAGGAATCTTTGGGGGGTCGCTCAGGTCATGCCCAGATTAGGCTCTGTGCTGACCACTCAGAGCCTGGAGACTGCTTCAGTTTCTGTATCTCCCTCTCTCTTTGCCCCTCCCTTGCTCACACTCTGTCTATCTGTCTCTCCTTCTCAAAAATAAACATTAAAAAATTTTTAGGAATCTTTGCCTAACTAAACCTGTTGAGTTTGTCTACCTAGTTATTAAATTTGGTTACTTCAGAGTTGTCCTTCTGAGATACAACATGTGTGATGAAAGTGGAGATGTCATACAGTGCTATTTTCTGCCATATGTCCTTACCCTATATATTATTTCCTATTTTTTTCTTAGTTTATTGTCAAGTTGGTTTATATATAACACCCAGTGCTCATCCCAACAACTGCCTTCCCCCATGCCCATCACCCCCCTTCCCCTCTCCCCCATGGCCCATCAGCCCTCAGTTTGTTCTCAGCATTCAAGAGTCTCTCATGGTTTGCCTCCCTCCCTCTTCCCCACTATTTTTCCCCCATGGTCCTCCGTTAAGTTCCTCCTAATCCTCCTAGACATGCAAACATATGGTATCTCTCCTTCTCTGCCTGACTTATGTTGCTCAGCATAGCACCCTCAAGTTCCATCTATGTTGCTACACATGGCCAGATTTCATTCTTTCTCATTGCCCGTGTAGTATTCCATTGTTTAAATAAACCACATCATCTTGATCCATTTGTCCGTTGATGGACACTTGGGCTCTTTCCAGGTTTTGGCTATTGTTGAGAGTGCTGCTATGAACATTGGGGTACATGTGCCTCTATGCATCAGCACTCCTGTATCCCTTGGGTAAATTCCTAGCAGTGCTACTGCTGGGTCATAGGGGAGTTCTAGTGTTAATTTTTTGAGTAACTTTCATACTGTTTTCCAGGGGGGTTGCACGAGCTTACATTCCCACCAACAGTGTAGAAGGGTGCCCGTTTCTCCACATCCTCGCTAGCATCTAGAGTCTCCTGATTTGTTCATGTTAGCCAATCTGACTGGCATGAGGTGGTATCTCAGTGTGGTTTTGATTTGTATTTCCCTGATGATGAGGGACACTGAGCATCATTTTATGTGTCTGTTGGCCACCTGGATGTTCTCTTCGGAGAAGTGTCTGTTCATACCTTCTGCCCATTTCTTCACTGGATTATTTCTTCTTCGAGTGTGGAGTTTGATGAGTTCGTTATAGATTTGGGATACTAGCTCTTTATCTGATATGTCATTTGCAACTATCTTTTCCCATTCCATCAGTTGCCTATTAGTTTTATGGATTGTTTCCTTTGCCGTGCAGAAGCTCTTAATATGATGAGGTCCCAGTAGTTCATTTTTGCTCTTGATTCCCTTGCCTTTGGGGATGTGTCAGGTAAGAAATTGCTGCAGTTGAGGTCAAGGAGATTTTCCCCTGCTTTCTCTCCTAGGTTTTGATGGTTTCCTGTTTCACATTCAGGTCCTTTATCCATTTTGAGTTTATTTTTGTGTATGGTGTGAGGAAATGATCTAGTTTCATTCTTCTGCATGTTGCTGTCCAGTTCTCCCAGCACAATCTTTTTTCCATCGGATACTCTTTCCCACTTTGTCAAATATTAGTTGGCCATACATTTGTGGGTCCAGTTCTGCATTCTCTATTCTATTTCATTGGTCTATGTGTCTGTTTTTGTGCCAAAACCATACTGCCTTGATGATTACAGCTTTGTAGTAGAGGCTAAAGTCTGGGGTTGTGACGCCTCCCGCTTTGGTTTTCTTCTTCAATATTACTTTGGCTATTTGGAGTCTTTTGTGGTTCCGTACAAATTTTAGGATAGTTTGTTCTAGTTTTGAGAACTATGCTGTACGATTTTGATTGGGTTGCATTGAACGTGTAGATTGCTTTGGGTAGTAGTTTCATTTTAACAATATTTACTCTTCCGATCCATGAGCATGGAATGTTTTCCCATTTCTTTGTATCTCCTTCAATTCCTTCATAAGTTTTCTATAGTTTTCATCATACAGATCTCCTATACCTTTGGTTAGGTTTATTCCTAGGTATTTTATGGTTTTTTGTGCAATGGTGAGTGGGATCAGTTTCTTGATTTCTCTTTCTGTTGCTTCATTATTGGTGTATAAAAATGCAACTGATTTCTGTACGTTGATTTTGTACCCTGCGACTTTCCTGAATTCATGATCAGTTCTAATAGGCTTCTGGTGGAGTCTGTTGGGTTTTCTATGTAGAGTATCATGTCATCTGCGAAAAGTGAGAGTTTGACTTCTTCTTTGCCAACTCTGATGCCTTTTATTTCCTTTTGTCGTCTGATGGCTGATGCTAGGACTTCCAGCACTATGTTAAACAACAATGGTGAGAGTGGACATCCTTGTGTTCCTGATCTCAGAGGGAAAGCTCTCAGTGTTTCCCCATTGAGGATGATGTTAGCTGAGGGCTTCTCATAGATGGCTTTTATGATGTTTAAGTAAGTTCCTTCTATCCCAACTTTCTCGAGGGTCTTTATTTAGAAGGGATGATGTATCTTGTCAAATGCTTTTTCTGCATCTATCTTTTCTTTTGTTAATGTGATGTATCACATTGACTGATTTGCGAATATTGAACCAGCCCTGTAACCCAAGAATGAATCCCACTTGCTCATGGTGGATAATTCTTTTTATGTGTTGTTGGACTCAATTTGTGAGTATCTTGTTGAGGATTTTTGTATCTGTATTCATCAAGGATATTGGCCTGTAGTTCTCTGTTTTTGCTGGGTCTCTGTCTGGCTTGGGAATCAAAGTGATGCTGGCTTCATAAAATGAGTCCGGAAGTTTTCCTTCCATTTCTCTTTTTTGGAATAGCTTGAGAACAGTGGGTATTAATTCTGTTTTAAATGTCTGGTAGAAATCCCCAGGGAAGCCATCTGGCCTAGGGATCTTGTTTTCGAGGAGATTTTTGATAACTGATTCGATTTCTTCACTGGTTATGGGTCTGTTCAGATTTTCTATCTCTTCCTGTGTGAATTTTGGTAGTGAGTGTGTGTTTAGGAATTTGTCCATTTCTTCTAAGTTGTCTAGTTTATTGGCATATAATTTTTCATAGTATTCCTGATAATTGCTTGTAGTTCTGAGGGGTTCATTGTAATAAGTCCAGTTTCATTCATGATTTTGTCTATTTGAGTGCTCTCTCTTTTCTTTTTGAGAAGCCTGGCTAGAGGTTTGTCAATTTTGTTTATTTTTTCAAAAAACCAACTCTTGTTTTCATTGATCTGTTAACTGTTTCTATATTGTTTATTTCTGCCCTGATTTTTATTATTTCTTTTCTCCTATTGGGTTTGGGATGCTCCTGCTGCTCTCCCTCTAGTTCCTTTAGGTGCACTGTTAGATTTTGCACTTGCGCTTTTTCTAATTTCTCCAATAGGCCTGGAGTGCAATGTACCTTCCTCGTAGGACTGTCTTCACCGCATCCCATAGAGTTTGGATTGTTGTATTTTCATTTTCATTTGTTTCTATATATTTTTTAATTTCTTCTCTAATTGTCTGATTGGCCGATTCATTTTTTAGTAGGGTGTTCTTTAACCTCCATGTCTTTGGAGGATTTCCAGACTTCTTCCTGTGATTGATTTCAAGTTTCATAGCATTGTGATCTGCAAGTGTGCATGGTATGATCTCAATTCTTTTATATTTATTGAGGGCTGCTTTATGTCCCAGTATGTGATTTATCTTGGAGAATGTGCTATGCGCACTTGAGAAGAAAGTGACTTCCATAGCCACAGGACGTAGAGTTCTAAATATATCTGTTAAGTCCATCTGGCCCAATGTGTCACTCAAGTCCATTGTTTCTTTAGTGATTTTCTGTCTAGTTGATCTATCTATTGCTGTAAGTGGAGTGTTAAAGTCCCCTACTATTAGCACATTCTTATCCATAAGACTGTTTCTGTTTGTGATTGTTTTATACATTTAGGTGCTGCCATATTTGGTGCATAGACATTTATAATTGTTAGCTCTTTCTGATGGATAGACCTGTAATTATTTTATAATGCCCTTCTTCATCCCTTGTTATTGCCTTTACTTTAAAGTCCAGTTTGTCTGATATAAGCATAGTTACTCCAGCTTTCTTTGACATCCAGTAGCATGATATACATTTCTCTATCCCCTTACTTTCAATCTGAAGGTGTCCTCCAGTTTAAAATGAGTTTCTTGTAGACAGCAAATAGATGGATTTTGGTTTTTTATCCATTCTGCTACCCTATGTCTTTTGATTGGAGCATTCATCCCATTTACATTCAGTGTTATTATTGAAAAATATGGGTTCAGAGTCATCGTGTCCTTTGTGGGATTCACACTTGTGGTTGTGTCTCTGGTATCTTGCGTTCCTTAAACATTTCCTTCATAGAGTCCCCCTCAGGATTTCTTGTAGGGCTGGTTTAGTGGTGACAAATTCTTTCAATTTTTGTTTATTTGGAAAGACTTTTATCTCTTCTTCTATTCTGAATGACAGGCTTGCTGGATAGAGGATTCTTGGCTGCATGTGTTTTTCTGTTCATCACATTGAAGATTTCCTGCCATTGTTTTATTGCCTGCCAAGTTTCAGTAGATAGGTCTGTCACCACTCTGATAGGTCCCTCTTTGTATGTTAGGGCCCTTTTATCCCTAGCTGCTTTCAAAATTCTCTCTTTGTCCTTATATTTAGCCAGTTTCACTATGATATGTCGTGCAGAAGATCGATTCAAATTACGTCTGAGGGGAGTTCACTGTGCCTCTTGGATTTCAATATCTGTTTCCTTCCCCAGATTGGAGAAGTTGTGTGCTATAATTTGTTCAAGGACTCCTTCAGCACCTTTCCCTCTCTCTTCCTCTTCTGGAATTCCTATGATATGGATACTGTTCCATTTGATTGTATCACTGCGCTCTTGAACTCTCCTTTCGTGTTCCTGGATCAGTTTATCTCTCTTTTTCTCAGCTCCTCTTTTCTATAATTGTGTCTTCTAAATCACTTATTCTCCTTTTTGTCTCTCCAATCTGTGCATTGGACGCCTCCATTTTATTATGTATTTTTTAACTCATCACAACTATTTTTAAGCTCCATAGTCTTTGTAGCAATAGTTTCTCTGATGTCTTCCATGCCTTTTTCAAGTCCAGCGATTAATTTTATGACTATTGTTCAAAATTCTTGTTCAGTTATGTTGCTTATATCTGTTTTGAGCAGTTCTTTAGCTGTCATTTCTTCCTGGAATTTCTTTGGAGGAGAGTGTTTCCATTTTGTCATTTTGGTTAGCTTTCTATCTCTTGTTAATTTTAAAAGTTTGTTATGCACTCTGCCCCTGCAGATGCTGCTGTATTAAAGAGGGCTCTTTGACTGTCCAGGGCCTGTCCATTCAGGAAGTGTTCTTTGAATGGTGTCTCTTGGCTTCTCTTGTTGATATTTTGGTTATTTTATTTCCCTACTTGTAGTGGTATTTGGGACTCTTCACCATGTGTACTTTGGCTTGTTTCTTGAGGTAGCCTTATGAAGTTGCCTTCCCAGTGTGCTCTGTCCTTTTCTCAAACTCCTGTGGTTCAGTGTCTTATGACTTCAGGCCTTCTCTGTTTGAGAGATGGATACAAGCAAAATGCCCGGAGCTCCCTATTTCTCTGCCATCTTCCCAGAGCCTCCAGATAAAGAATCTGTGGCTCTTTGATACTGGACTTCCCAAGCTCCAGAGCCAAGTATCAGCACCAGAACCGCGGATCCTCCTCCCTCTCCCTTCCTGGGCTTCTGCCTCACAATTAGTATTATTTCCTGTTTTCCACTTTCCCACCATGTTCCTGACCAAAATTGCATTCAATTAGCTACTGCTCATGAGTATGAGAAAATACATACCTCATTCTAATTTTCCTTAACAGATTGTTCAATCTTCCATTTTATGGCTATTAGTTCAGCATATTGTACAAATTCTCCTGAGCCTGACTGTGTCAGATAAGACCACCATTAGCCCTCAAGACTGCAGCCTGCTAGTGTACTCCCCATGGTGTCACAGAGACATAGATTGTTGAGCGTCATGGACCAAGGTGGTTCCTATTGCCCAACTGCTTGATCTTGAATAGACTCACCCCTTGGAAATTCCAGGAACTCCACTACTGGCATTGTTGGGATTTCCTCAGTTAATATAGGAAATCAACACTCCATCTATTTATCTCACTCAGAATATACAATTTCCATGTTAGGACCTTCTGGTCAGAAGTAGTTCCCCTCTGTCAGGGGTCTGCTTTACTGACTCCAAAATAGGCTGTTAGAGTTTATGTATAATTGGTTTATTTTCTGTTAGTGGTTCTGTGTTTTGTAGGGCCTTATCCAGCGCCCAGGTGCGACTTTCAAATGATTGGTATCTGTTCTTGGACCATAGTTACTTAGCCCCAAATACTATCAGGTATAATTTGGGGTCCTACAGTGTTTTCATCCACAGATATCACGTTGCAATCGACTGTAAATACAGGCACTTTCATTTATAGTTAGAGTTCTCACCGGCTGGTACCAATGTATTAAAAGTTCTGACAGCACTTCTGAAATAAGTTAAGGCTGCCTCTTGGGTTTCTACCCATCTGAATTCCCTACTCTTTTGTGGGGTTTTTTTTTTTTAAGTTTATTTATTTATTGTGAGAGAGAAAGAGAGTGCACACAGGCAAGCGGGGGATGGGCAGAGAGCAAGGGAGAGAGAATCCCAGGCAGGCTCCACACTGTCAGTGCAGGGCCTGACTTGAGGCTCGAAACCACAAACTGTGACATCACGACCTGAACAGAAACCAAGAGTCAGAGGCTTAACCGACTGAGCCACCCAGGTGCCCCTATAAATGTGTTTTAATATAATCCTCATCCGTGGTGTGTGCTCTTTCCAGGACCCAAACAATCCTATCAGTTTCTGAGCTGCTGCTTTTGTGTTTGTATGCTGTCTTTATAACTGGGTCGGTTATTTTTCTGCCTTCAGAAGATCAAATTATGCCTAGAAATTTTAGTGTAGTGTGGGGTTCTGGAACATTATATGGGTCAATTGTCCATTCTCTGAGTGTAAGGTATTCTGTTAACTACATTGTGACTCTAGTCTGTTGTTCCAAGTTATTCCCACAAATAAGGGTGTCATCAATATAAGAAGTGGTGGTGGTGGTGGTGGTGTGTGTGTGTATTGTGTTTTCCTGAAAGGCCTGGATGTCTTGTGTTAGAAGGTTGTGGGCTATTACTAGGCTGTTAAGGTATCCTGTTAGTAACCTAGTGAACTGATATCATCTGCCTTCTCATGTGAATGCAGTCATGGGTTGGCTCTCCTTATCCATTGGAATATGTCAGATAAGTCTATTCCTATGTAATCAGTTCCAGATCCAGTGGTGATACTGCTTATGAGAGTGTCTATATCTGGGCTCTGCACCCTAATTTGGGGAGGTTATTTAAATTCCTATAATCTACTATAAATCTATAACACTCGTCCATCTTTTTAATAGGTTTGATTGAATTATAATGTGAAATAGTAAGCACAATAACTTCTTCCTTTAGGAGTTCCTGAATGTTTCCTCAAATTTTATATCCTATTCATAGAGAGTTTTCTAAATTGGGAAATATAAGGCAGTTAGCCTTAATGCACATTCTATCCTCAATTATTAAAATCTATATACCCATTTTCTGGAGTTAATTTTCCTCTTAATCCTTCAATTAGTCCATTTTTATTGGTAAAATTTTCTAAATGAGTAAAGGATATCCCTGTATCATTGTTACCTGGGACCCTGTATCTAACAACGTAGTGGTATATATGTATATTCTGCTTGCAAACGGGGTTTCTATTGATTTGGCCATTGTAGCATATGGGCAATTGTCTCTGGCTTGGGCCAAGAGACAGAGACCACTGTGTCCCTATGGGCAGCTCATGGGGTGTGCTTTCCTTTTGCTATTAGTATCTTGTCTATTAATGGGATTAGGTTTTATAAAGCAGTAGTTTGTTGTAGTTTTTTCTACTATCAGGGGCTTTTAGCTTCTAGTTAGTTAATATTACCAGGGTCAAAATGGTTGAAATGTAGATTGGTGTCCTTAGAGGCAAAAGGGTCTCGGATTCTTCCTAACCTGGAGATCACGTTTTTTAAAGTTTATTTATTTTGAAAGAGAGAGTATGTGAGTGAGGGAGAGGCAGAGAGAGAGAGAGAGAGAGAGAGAATCTGTGCTGTGAGATCATGATCTGAGTGGAAATCAAGAGTCAGACACTTAACTGACTGGGCCACCCAGGCATCCCTGGAGATAACTGTTTGTGCTGGTACTTTTCCTTTATAATGCTTCTAATAAGAGCACTAGAAGATCTTCCTTAGTTGCTCTTTCTAATACAAGATATAATTGACTGTGTTGGTTGATCAGGCCAATATCTGGAGTTTCCTTAATTTTAACTTTTGCCCAAAGTCTCCAATAGCTCTCTATGGATCCTCAGATGTTAATACATTATCCATCCCTAGATCACCTCTTATTCACCTCATCATTTTGGAAGGGTTAGTAAGTCAGTTATATTTGCCATTGTTCTGCTGCCTTTCACAACTATGTTCAATATATGTTTTATCATAGAGATGCCTAATAGGATTCCAAATGATTTATAATATGGTAAAGCAGAATAAGATAATTGTTGTGGACAACATTAGCATCCAAAGTATAGTAGCTCTATCAATTTTGTCTATTCAAAGGTTGGCTATAATTTCAATAGGATGCCAGAGATAGTAAACAGTATCTTAAGTTTACAATTTGTCAAACCATTAAATGGGCTTTTTCATATCTTTGTTAATATAAATTTACTATAATTTATATTACAATGTATCACTTGTTTCAAATTTAAATGGAATATGACATATTTCATAGCAATGATCACTATTAATTATTATTACTTTGGTTCAGCTTGCAGACTATACCAATTGTTTTGTTTGAGGAGGTGAATTAAAGCTCAGTAACTGAGTTTTTCTTTGCCAAAAATGTACTCAACACAAATCCACTGGGAATTTTACAAGCCAACTGCACAGTTTATTAAAATGTCTTTTAATAAAGCCAATAAAGAAATGCCATAGCCCGAACCAATGATGGATGAACCACACTATTGTTCCAGGCAAAGGGAGATGATAGGAATAAAGTCTAAATTTAGTTGAGGTATACTTTTGTTAAAAAAAACGGAGTAAATTAGAATATATAATTGACTATTAAGCAATTTATTAATCCAACAGCATCACAAATAGCAAGCATAGAGATGCTCTGAGGAGTTGTACAAATGGAAGGTTTTATAGCCTCTTTAAAGGGGGGAGGTACTGGCAGGGTTTGTTATCATGCAGATCACATCACTGATGCTGATCAGGAAATTTCAGTTTGACTTAATTTTTTTAAGTAGGCTCCACAACCAGTATGAAGCCCCACATGGGCTTGAACTCATGACCCTGAGATCAAGAGTCCGAGACTTAATCAACTGAGCCACCCAGATACCCCAGATTCACTTTTAAAAGGTCACATTGTTGGGGCAACTGGCTGGTTCAGCCAGAAGAGCGTGCAACTCTTGATATCAGGGTCATGAGTTAGAGCCCCATGATGGGTGTTAGAGAGAACTTTAAAAAGTAAATAAAAGGCCACATTCCTGGGATAGGGTGAAACTGTAATTAAATCTTGATTTGCTGTTTTGGGGGGCAAAGGACTCCATTTTGGATTTCTCTTTTTAGCTCTTTATAGGAGTTGATACTCAAGAAAGGCTTACTCAAGTGAGGACTGACATCCAGGAGCCAGTGCAAAAAAGTTCTGTGTTGCTGAAGTGTGTTGCTAGGGAACAAGGGCACAGGTATTGTTTGGCAAGATGATCTTCCCCGGGATTGCTACTTGGCTTTGCCACTGCTTGTAAGAGAGTGGCCTTTACTGGGGCAGAAACTAATTGTCTCAAGGTCTTTGGGAATTATTTTAAATCAGCAAAGTTTATGATTACTCAGAGTGAACATTCTCCAAGAGTCCCCACAGCTCTCAGTATTTATAGTCTAATGTCTCCTTGACAGTTACTTAATATGTTTTTATTGATAAGCCACCAGGTGGGCCCCTCAGCAGCTGAGCTGTTGAGTTCTGAAGGTCAATAACAGATGAGATGATGATGTCCTGACACGACCTCCTTCATTCTTATATCAAAACAACTTTCCCTCTAAAACAGCTTGTCTTTCCCATAAACAAGTGGACTTGAAATCATACCAAACCAATACACAACAAAGGCAGAGCTAGAGGAATGTGTACTGTCTGGCCGCTGGGGGCCGGGAGTAATACCCTTGGATGATAGACACCTGGGAGGCTGGAGAAGCCTAGGGCCCTCATCAGACATCCAATCCAAATGAGGACAACCTGTCGCCAATTTAAAGCTGCCTCCTGACAAAGACTTTCATATGGCGGGTTCCCTACACTCTGAGGCAATTCAGGTGACTGGGTTCTGAACAGAATTTCACAGGCCTGGAGCATCCCCTGCAGCCCTAGTCCTGCTGATGAGGCATGGCCTGCGTGTGCCCACTGCGCAGGTCAGGAAAGCCAAGGGCCTGGAACAAGGCATTGTTGAAGGAGACCAGGTTACAGGAGGGGGTTATTTGGAGTACAAGTCAGTGGCCAAATATGCGTGGCCTACCAGCCCATATGGAGTTCTTCCCACAAGGCAGAGCTGAAGGTTTTCCATCTGCTTTGCCAGTGACGGGCCACGCTGGCCAGACAGAATATCCTCCATTTAGACATATCTGGGAGTCCTGGTCCCTAGAGAAGCCTGGGGCACCACTGGCTGAAAGTTCACCTGGGGGCTGTTTCCTGTCTGCAGCTTTTGCTCAGTGATTTTTGAAAGGTGGGTTCCCTCTATGCTGGAGGCTATGCGGGTGCTTGGAGCCTGGTGGGAGTTTGACAAGTTTGGAGAGCTGCGTCTGCCCAAGTCCAGCTTCTGGGTGGATACTGCGCGTATGCAGGCTACCCAGGTCAAGCCAGGGACATGGAAGAGGGCAATGTTGGGCAAGACCCAGTCATCTGAGGGGGCTTTGGAGGTAACTGACATCTGTCTAATCCCAAACTTTCACCTACACAAATAGACATTCTCACCAAAGGCAGACCTGGAGTGATCTGGAGTGCCTTACCAGGGTTAACCAGCGGCTTAGCTAGGGTAGCCTCCAATAAGCACACCTGGGAACCTTGATTACTGCAGAAGCCTCGGAAGCCAGCCGACACTAAGCCACCATGGGCTCTGACCAGCTCCCATTTCAGAGGCTGTTTCAGAGCGATTTTCAGGGTATTGGGTTCCTGTACCCTTGAGATTGTGCAGGTGGTTGAGGATGGGTCCCACCTCCAAAGGCCTGGTGGTCCCAACTGCCAAAGGACAGCTACTGGGGTACATACCCCTCATGACCTGGACCGTGCAGGTTAATGTAGCCATGGACCTGAGAAAAGGTGAGTGTCTTGTAAGGCCCGGTCATAAGAGCAGACTGTTGGAAGTACCAGGCATCTGTCTATAAGGCCTAACCTACACAAATGTATGTCTTCCCGCTTTAAGCAGAGCTGGAAAAATCTGGACTGCCTTTCTAGAACCAGCTGGAATGCTCCTTATAAGACACAGCTGGGATCCTTAATTGCTGGAGAAGTCAGGGCCCTATAAGACCGTTCAAATGGGGACTGACAGCTCCCAGTTTAACCTAGAGCCCAAGAAAGATTTTGAGGGTGTGGGCTGTCTCCACCCTGAAGGCTAGCAGATGATAAGCAACTGGCTTGAGCTTTATAGGCCTAGAGGATTCCACCAGCCAAAAGCTGGCAGACATGTGGCAGGTCACAATTGCCAGCATCCTGGAACAGAGCATATCAGGTGAGACTGGGTCACAGGAGAGGGTATTGGGGATACAAGGCATCAACCTAATGCACAAGACCTACCTATGCATTGTGTAACTTTTCCCTCCAAAAGTAGAGCTGGATGTTTTCAACTGCCTTGCCAGGGTGGGGACGTGCCAGCAAGACAGCTTATATTCCATTTAGAGACACCTAGAAGTCCTGGTCCTTAGAGTATCTCAGGACCCCATCAGGCAGCAGGTTCACATATGGACTATCACCCATTTGCAGCTTTCAGCTCAGAGCAATTTTTGGGAGATGAGCTCCCTCCATGCTGAAGACTATGTAGGTGATTGGGGCCTGGCCAGAGAAGCGCAAGCTTAGAGGGTCTAATCTGCTCAATGCTAGCTTACAGGGTGGGGACTGTGCATGTGTGGGTTCCCGCGTGAGGGTAGCCAGGGACCTGTAAAAGGGCTAGTGCCATGTGAGGCCTGTCTACAAGGACACAGGTACTTGCAAGTACCTAGCATTTGCCTAATGCAAACAACCTACACAAATGCACAAATCCTGCCTGAAGACAGAGCAAGAGGAATCAAGGACTGCTTTGCGTGGGTAGGGCCCAGCAGGGTGGCTGGGGCAGCCTCCAGTAAGTGACACCTGCCCAGAGACTTGATTACTGGAGAAGCCCAGGCAGCCAGTCCAAATGGGGACAAACAGTCACCACTGTGAGCTGGAGCTTCAGAAAGATTTTTAGGAGGTGGCGACCATCCACCATGAGACCATTGAGGTGGATGAAGTTTGGCGGGAGCTCCACTGGCCTGGAGTGCCCTGGGTAGCTCTATACCAGCTGGCAGTGTGCAGATTAACCCTGAGCAGGCTGCATTGGTCAGTGTAGCCAGGGATCTGGGACAGAGCAATATCGGGTGAGACTGGCTCACAGGAAGGGGCTCTCGAGGATTCAAGCTGTCAATCAAATGTAAGAAGCTTACCTACCCATTGTGGAGTATTCCCCCTCAAAGGCAGAGCTGGAGGTTTTCTGATTGCCTTGGCAGGAAGAGACCATGCTGGCAGGGCAGGAGAATAGAGATAATATCCTGGAGGTACTAATTTCAAGGCTTACCATATGTAAATGCTTAAATTCCCACTGAGAGAAGAGCTGGAGGAACCTGGACTGTCTTGGCAGGGCAAGCTTGGCCTGATCCTTGGGAGCTTTGGTTGCAGGAGAAGCCTCAGCCCCCATTAATTAGTTCAAATGGGGACGGACAGTTGCCAGCTTAAGCAAGAGTCTCTGAAAAATGTTCGTGTCAGGGTGGGGTCTCCCCACCCTGGAAGTTAGCAGTGTGCCAATATGAGCTCTACAGACCTGGAGGACCCCAGCAGCCAAGGCAGGCTGACAGGGTGGGTTTTGTGCACACGTGGGCTGTGCACGTCAGGCCAGCCAGGTACCTGGAACAGGGCAATGTCTAGGCCAGGTCACAGGAGGGATTACTGGGGATAACTGGTATCTCCCAAATTCCAAGAGTTAACCTACACAAATGTGCATAGTCCTCCTGAGGGCAGAGCTGGAATAATCTGGACTGCCTTGGCAAGGCTGGGTCAGATGGGATGGCCAATATATCCTCCAGCAAGTAACAACTGGATGCCTTCATGGATTCTAAAGCCTGGAATAATAGCAGATGGTAAGTCTATTGAGGATTGACTACCCCATTTTAGCGACTTCCTGAGAGCAGTTTTTGATGGGTAGTTTCTCTCCACACTTAAGACTATGAAGGTAGCTGGGGATGGATTCTAGACCACAGCCCTGGAGGCCCAAGGACAGCTGCTGGGCGGGATGACTGGGGTACTCCCAATAAGAGATACCTGGGAGTCTTGGCTGCTGGGGAAGCCCAAGAACCCATTGAGCAGCAGCCTGTTCAAATAGGAACTGAGTCACCAGCTTAACTTGCAGTCTCAGAAAGATTTCCAGGGAGGAGGAGGTAGGGACTCTTTCCCCTTTGGAGTCTAGCAAGTTTTTGTTCACTGGCATGAGCTCCATAGGCCTGTAGGGCCCTGAAAACAAGTGGAGAACTGACTTCTGGGATGTGCACGCGCGGAGTATGCATGTTATGGTAGCTGGAGACCTTTAACAGGGCAATGTCAAGTGAGGCCTAGTCACAGGTGGGGTTTATGGGGATACCTGGCACCTGCCTAATTCCATGGCTGAACCTACAAGAATGCACATATTCTCCCTAAAAGCAGAGCTGGAGGGATCCTGAATGCCTTAGTAAGGCAGGGCCTGGAGACCTGACCTGCCCATCCTCCTATAAGAGCCACCTAGAGCGTATTAGGCAGCCAGTCCAGGTAGGAACGGACTGTGGCCAGATTAAAGCTGCTGCCCCAGAAAGAATTTCAGTGTGGGTTCCCTTTGCCTTGAGGACATTCATATTTGGGGCTTAGCCTCCACTCTATAGGCCTGGAGTGCTCTGTGCAGTCCAAGATCGGGTAACCGTGTGCAGACATGCATGCCAGAGACACCTGGATGCCTTGATTGCTAGAGAAACCCAAAACCCCACGATGCAGACAGTCCAAGTGGGGCAGACCGTTGATAGATCTGATGCCTTAGAAAAATTGGGAGAGGAGAGGCAGGGTTGGGCTGCTTCACCCTGAGGCCATTCAGGTTGTTTTGATCAGGCCAGAACGCTACAGGCCTGGAGTGCCCTCTGAAGCTCAAGACTGGTGACAAGGTGGGGACTGTAAGTGCACAGGCCCTACAGGTCAGGGCAGCCCAGGACCTGGAACAGGTTAATATTCCACAGAGCAGCATTACAGGAGGGGATTTTTGGGGGTGTCAACCGAAAAATAAAATTGCAAGTTATTAACTAAATGAGCAGAGGAATTGCAATTCAGGACAAGCAAACTATGGCAAACCATAGGCAAGTTGGAAGAGACAAAGGAAAGTCAGTTTTATTTTAGGAGGAAACTGGGGAGGGTTTTTTAACAAAAGTTCGTTGGAGAAAACTTCAAGGTTGTGATGCTTTCTCATTGGCTCTAAGACGTGGTCAGTGCACTGTTTTTTGGGTGGGGAGAGCGCTTCCTTCCTTAAAAGCAGGAAGCAAACTCCTATGTGGAAAGGGTCCTCCTTTGTCAAGATAAGAATTCTCTTCTCCTTGCGGGTTATGCAGACTGCTCCCTCTTCACGGCTTCCCCTATTCAATAATTTAGTAAGGTTTCCTTTAGTCAGTTTCATAGGGGTAGCTGGATTCTGCATAATTCCAAGCCTTAACCTCCACAAATACAAATAACCCCCCTGAAGGCAGGACGGGAGGGAATCTTAGGTGCTGTGCCTGGGTTGGATGGTGAAGGGGGTGTTGCTGGCTGGGATGTCCTTCCATAAGAGACACCTGGGAGAACTGGTTGCTGCAAAAGCCCAGGACACCAGCAGACACAAAGTCTCAGTGGGGTGTGACTGTCACTTATTTCAGCAATCACGTCAGATGATTTTGAGGTGGCTTCCACCTCTCTTGAGTAATGCACATGGTTAGGGATGGCTCCTGGCTCTACAGGCCTGGAGAGCCCTGGATGCACAAAGGGGACATTCTGGGTTTATTGCATGTGTGCAAACCCCACAGGTTGGTGTATCCAAGGACCTGCAACAGGGCAAATGTTAGGGGAGTCTGGGTCCCATAAGCTGGTTGGGGTTACCTGGATTGTACCTTATTCCAAAGTTTAACCTATGCAAATATACATGGTCCCCCTGGAGGTACAGATGGGGAAACATGCACTGCCTTGCCAGGGCATGGCTGGGTGGGATGGCCTAGAGTCTTGATTGCTGGAGAAGCTTGGGACCTCATCAGGCAGCCAGTCCAAATAGAGCCAGACTGTTGTCAGATTGAAGCCGCCACCTCAGGACAACTTGGGAGGAGGGGAGTGCTGAAGCCATTCAGGTGGTTGGGTTATGGCCAAAGCTCCACAGGCCTGGAGTGTTTCCTGCATCCCAAGGCTGGGTGACATGGTATGAAGTGCACTGGCATGAGCCCCACAAAGTAAGATAGCCAGGGACCTGGAACTGGGCAATGACTGGCAAGGAGGCTGGGTCACAGGAGGGGTGCACTGGGGGAATAAGGCATCAGCCAAACGCACAAGGCCTACCTACCAATTGTTTAATATTCCCTCTGAAGGCAGAGTTGGAGATTTTCCAACTGCCCTGCCAGGGAAGGGCCGTGCCTGCAGGACAGGGTGTTCCCCAATGGGAGACAGCTGGGAGTCCTGTTCATAGAGAAGCCTGGGACCACATCAGGCAGCAAGTCACATGGGGACAGACCATGCCCAGGTTGAAGTTGTTACCTCAGACAGATTTTCAAAGTCCCTTCTATCCTGAGCCCATTCAGGTGGTGGGATTCCAGCCAGAGTTTCAAAGCCTGGAGAGCCCTCTGCAGCCCAGAGTTCACTGACAGAATGTGAAGTGCACAGGCTATGAAAGTCAGGGTAGCCAGCTACCTGAATTGGGCAATGTCAGGAGAGCCTGTGTCACAGGAGGAGGCATTTTGAGTTATAAGGCATTGGCCTAAAGGGCAATGACAACCTACACATTCTGGAATATTCCCTCAGAAGACAGAGCTGTTTTTCAACCACGCTGCCATGGAATAGCCACGCCAGCAGGACAGGGTATCCTCCTTTGAGTGACATCTAGGAGTTCTGGTTCCTAGGGAAGCCCTGAATCCAACAGGTAGGAAGTTCACATGGGGACTGTCACCCATTTGCAGCTTTCTGATTAAAGCAATTTTTCAAAAGGTGGACTCCCTCTACACTTTGGGGCCTGGCCAGGCCCCAAACAAACTTGAAAAGTCAGGTCTGTTCAAGGTTGGCTTATAGGGTACAATTATATATGTATGTGTCTCCCAAATCAGGGTGTTCAGGTATTTGGAATGAGGTAAGCATCCAGGAAGGGCAGCTCATAGGTTCAGGCTCTTGGGTTACATGGCATCTGCCTAATTACCAGCCCTAACGTGGCACAATGTCCCATGGAAGGCAAACCTAGAGTAATGCGGATTGCCTTGCCGTGGCTGGATAAGGCTATCTAGCCAGGGTGTCCTCCAATAAGACACCTCTGAGAGGCTTGATTACTATAAAAATCTGGGACCACAGCAGACAGGAAGTCTAAATGGGGACTGAAGTAACTATTGCCCATTTTAGTGGCCACCTTAGAGCAAGTTTCAGGAAATGAGGAGCTCCTTCCACCAGTGTTTTAAATATATGTTTGAAATGCAATGTTTGGAAATACATTTTAGTCTCAGGTCTGGAGGGCCCCCAAGTACCCAAGGGTGACTTTCAGGGCATGTACTGTGCATGTGTGGACCATGTGGGTCATGGTAGCTAGGAACCTGGAATAGGGCAAGATTTGGGAAAGGACAAGCCACAAGAGTGTGGTATTAGGGTACCTGGCATCTCCCTAGTTCTAAGCCCTAACCTACACAAAATGTGCATATTCCCACTGAATACAGAGATGGAGGAAACTGGCGTGCCTTGTCAGGGTAGAACCAAGTGGGGTCCTGTGAGATACCCTCAAATAAGAAATACCCAGGAGCCCTGATTGGTGTAGAAGCCTGGGACCCCAGCAGACATTAAGTCCACATGGGAACTATCTCTCATTTCAGCAGCCACCTCAGTAATTTTCATGAAATGGGTTCCCTCCATCATTGAGGCTATGCAGGTAGTTGTAGAGGGGCCTTAGCTTCACAGGTCTGGGGTGCCTGGATTGCCTGTAGGCAGCTGATGGGATACATACTGTGCATGTGTAGACATGCATGTCAGGTTTGCCAGGAACCTAAAACCAGGCAAGTGTCTGGGGACACTGGGTCATAGGAGTGGGCTACTGGCCGTCCCTGGCATCCAATTCCAAGCAGTAAGCTACACAAATGTGCTTATTGCCACTGAAGGCAGAACTGGAGGAATCAGGTGAGATTTTTGGGGTGCCCTCTGAAGAGATCTACCTGGGAGCCATGATAGCTGGAGCAGCTCAGGAGCCCATCAGGTAGTCGGTCCAAAGGGGGGCTGACCATTGCCAGTTTAGAATGGAGCCTTGTAAATACTTTTTGGGGGTGAGCTGTCACCACACTGGTTTGCAGCTGGTGGAGCACTGACCAAAGCTCCACAGGACTGGAGCATTCCGGTTGACCAAGGCTGGATGACAGGAGACCTACTGAGTATACATGGGATACTCAGGTAGGGAAGCCAGGGGCCAGGGCCTAGGCAGTGTCAGAGGATCCAGGTCTCATGAACGGTCTTCTGGAAGTCTATGGCATCTGGCTAATTGCAAACCCTAACCTAGGCAAATTTGCGTATTTTCCTTGAAGATATAACTGTTAATCTGGACTGCCAAGACTGAGCCAGGTGGCCTGACTAGAAAATCTTTACTAAAGGCATCTGGAAGCCTTGCTTGTTGGTAATCCCAGGACCCCATCAGGTAGCTGGTCCAAATGAGAGCTCTTTCCATCTTAAAGCTAATGCCTCAGAAAGATTTTTTGGGATTCTGCACACTCTGCCCTGTAATGCAAGTGGATGAGGACCATTTGGAGCTGCAGAGGCCTACAGTGCCCCAGCTGCCCAAGGCTGACAGGTGGGTACATACCACACATGTGCAGGCTGTACATGTCAGGGTAGCCAGGAACCTGTTGCAGGAAAATATGGGCAGAAGCCCAATCACATTTGGGGCTGTTTGGGGTAAAAGGCATCCACCTATTTCCAAGCTTGAGCTTAAGCAGATGTTCATATTTCCTGTGAAGGCAGATCAGAAGTAAGATGCACTGCCTTACCAGGGTAGGTCCTGGCAGATGGCCAGGTGTCCGCCAATAGGAGACTCCTGTTACCTTGGATTGCTAGGGAAATCTGGCACCTCATCAGACAGGCAGTCCAAGTGTGGACTGACTTGCCTGTTTAAAGTTGCCTCCTCAGAAAGACTTTCGGGTAAGGGACTCTTCCACCCAGGAAGCTATGCAGATGGTTGAGGAGTAGCCTGAGCTTCACATGCCTGGAGGGCCCTGGATGCCTGTAACTGGATCGGCAGTGGGGTGCGGATATATAGCATATGTGTGGGCCATGAGGGTCAGGATAGCCAGAGACCTGGAGCAGACCAAGTACTGAAAGATGTCATGTTGGCTTTTGTGGATTAAAAGCATCTGCCTAATCCTAAGCCCTAACCATCACTAATGTGCGTATTCCTCCAGAAGTTATGGTTGGAGGAAACTGGATGCCTTCCCAGGGTGAGGCTGGGCAATCTGGCAAGGGTATCCTTCAGTAAGGATACCTGGGTGCCTTGATTGCTGAAAAACATTGGGTCCTCATCAGGGCAGTGTGATGCTCGATTCGTGAGTTCCCAGAGACCACCAAGGAGCCGGCACCGATGCAAATACAAAAGGGTCTTTATTACAAGCTCGAGCAGGGGCTCACCTGCCTACGGGTGTCGTGGCAGCAAGGTGAAGTGAAGAACAATAGCGAACAGGGTTTTCAAGGAGTAAGGGATGGGGGTGTTACAGTACATGTAGCATCATCACATAAGTGCCAATCACAATTATACAGCAGCACCCCTGGTAACAGCTTTGACCATTCAGTATCTGTGAGGTGTTCATTACTTTTGGTGGGACCCAATCATGACTTTTGAGAATCCTTTGAAAATGACCAATTATGAGGTGAGTTCAAAGGGCCCACATGCGGTTCAGGAAAGCGGTGAGAAATTGGCTAGTTTGTATAAAATAACTTTGCAATTCCCAGCCTTGACTTAGACCATAGGAATGTTTTTTGATTAGCTGAATTGAGGGCGGTCCGAGGATGGTTTTAGCCTTGAACAATCTGAGGTTTTTCCTGGAACTGGGACCGAGGCTACGTGCAGCCCGAGGTTGCTCTTAATGGAGGACTTAATTTTTGGCTCTTCAGCTCATTAGATGTTGATTGCTTAAAATTTAAAGTTGAAGCCTCAGAAAGATTTTGAAGGTAGGCTCCCCCTGCCCCGGAGGCTATGCAGGTGGTTGTAGACCAGCCCAACTTCCTCACTAGATGGCCCCAGCTGCAAAAGGTGGCTGTTAAAATGCATACTGTGTGCATGCCTGCTTCACAGGTCTGTGAAGCCAAAGACCTGGAACTGGGCAGTGTCTGGAGTATCCAGATCTAAAGGGCAGTCTCCCGAGGGTCCATGGCATCTGCCTCATTCTAAGCCCTAACTAACCAACACAAATGTGCATGTGGGGGTCAGGGGTAATCTGCCCCAAAATGTGCCATTTTGGCATAATGATAATTTTGAATTACAAGTTATTAAATATCCAGTGCAGGAAGAATACCCAGAGCCCTTTTCTCGCAAGAAAGGAAATAGATCTCTCATGTGAAAGATTCCCTTCCTGACGGTACAGACCGTAGAAAGACCTCCTTAACACCAGAAATAGCTACTTCAGAGCAGAGAACGCTGTTTACATAAACATTGGTACTTTTACCAATCACTACCCCAGCCCAAATTCCGTTTAGAATCCTTTACTAATTGAAGGTCTCAAACATAAATTATTTTTTAACTGCCAATTCCTCAAGTTTATTGTAGTATGAAAGCTACCTGGGTCATTTCTTTGGGTCTCAATTTTAATATTAAGCCTCCATACATAGTTAATTAAATTTTGTGGGGGTGTTTTTCTGTTAATTGGTCATATATCCATTTAATGCTTAGGCTAGAAGAATCTTGAGTAATAGGAAAAATTTTTCTTCCCCAACAGTTGGCATAGTTAGTTGGCAGGATGAACTCTCCTGGCTGAATACTGCTGCAGCTGAGATCCTGGGACATCCAACCCAAAGCCAGCAAAAGGTAAGAATTCTTGCCACATCAGCCCCTGGGGAGAGTCCTTTCTCTCTCTCTCTCTCTCTCTCTCTCTCTCTCTCTCTCAATTTAGATCAGCAGGAGAAAATACTTGTGGAACTAGTTCCTTGGGCTTAGCAACTCTGGTAAATTGGTAGCATACTCTCGGTTTTCTCCCAGACATGTTCACAGTTTTTCTCTTTCTTCATATTTGTGTCATTTGTCATAAAAAGGAAATTGCCATGGAGAAAGGCAGGCACGGGATCTATCAGCCTGCTATTTGAACCAACCTCACAAAGTGCAGAGTTCGTGATTCTCCTAAAACTGGAGTCTGTTTAGACAAATTTTGCTGTGGTTCCTATATGTAAAAACTGGATGAGGTTTTTCATTTCACCTTACTCTCTGTCCTAACAGCCTGGCTTTGTGACCAGCGAGGATATTCTCTCTGGCCTCCACCATCAGGAGGGTATACATACTTGGATGTGCCTTAGTGGCTGGTGAAACTGACAAGGGTTTCAGGACACATAGTTGCTAGTAGTATTTGTGCTAGCTCTCAGGAGAACTTCTCTTAAGAAGCCCCAGCCCTGGGGCACCTGGGTGGCTCAGTTGATTAAGCAACTGACTCTTGATTTCCCGCTCAGTTCATCATCTCACAGTTCATGAGTTCAAGCCCCGCCTTGGGCTCTGTGCTGGTGGCAGAGCCTGCTTGGGATTCTGTCTCTGTCCCTCCTCTACTCACATTCTCTCTCTCTCTTTCAAAACAAAAACAAACTTTAAAAACTTTAAAAAAAGAGGTCCTAGCCCTTTAGGGACCTTTATTATCTTAACCTTTGTTGCTTACTCATGCCGGAAACCTTTCAGTAGCAAGTGCCCAGTGTCACAAGTTAGCAGGTCTGTGATTGGAGGTGTCTCAAGTTTCCCTAGGACCAGAGACACCATATTTACTACCATCCTCCCCGCCCCTCAGCAGTAAGCTGCTACAGTAAAGGCTACTTTTTTTGAGAGTAAACTTTTGGATCTTTGAGGCCACGTCATCTATGTCCTCTCCAGGGATGCCTCTTGCATCCATAGTCTAAGCCTAGAAAATTGCCTCCAGGTCATTCCATAAAAAGGCTTATTGGTTTGAGTAGCTATTGATGATCAGTTAGATCCTATTTATCAATGGCCGGACAATAGATCAAAATGGGTATATTTGCAAGAAAAAAAAATTCCTTATAGAGTTCTCAAAATTGTCTTATAAGTAAATATAACAGCTAGGCTTAAGGATTCCCTTGATAAGATGAAAGAAAAAGAAATTAGGCTTAACACAGAAAGTAATGTCCCACATCTGATGTAAATTTCCCTTCTCACAGTCTGCTGTCATCCGACTGTTTTAACTTCCCTTTCTCTACAGGGAGCACTCTGGCCTAATCTCTAGGTTCAAAGTATACAGGTTTCTCATACAAATGCTGAAAATGAGGAAATGAATTTAACACAAACTCCTGAGACTGGAGGTAAGGCTGGCTTTGCTCCTACTTTTCAGGGCACCACTCTGGGCTCTGTCAACTTTGGGCATTCTTATGCAATGTCCTTTGCAGATGTAGCCTCAACCCCCACCAAAATGAAATTCATGTCCCCCAAACAGCAGCAGATCTTTTAAATTATAAAGTCCTTTACCTCCACTTTCAGAAGATCTTACTAAATTAGAAAAAGTAGTAGCCATTCTCCACATTCTCCCCACAGATAAAACAGGTGACCAAAATTTCTCCTCGGGCCTCCTACGAAAGATCCGCAGAAGGCCAACGTTTAGGGACTAGTAGAAGCCAGTGTTGATTGTGTACTCAGAAACAAGACATTTGCTAAAATGCTTTATACAGACCTTACAAAGGCATAAATCTTTTGATACCTACTTTAGTTAAAAATCTTTCTAATATAAAGTAGCAAGTTTGATTTAAAAGGTGGGTCAGTCCCTTAATACTTAGGCTGTAGTTCAGGTCTTTGGGGGCAATTAAAAACAACTGTCTTTGTCTTGCAAATCTCTGCAAAAGCAGAAATGCAGCTCTTTACTAACTTAAGTTTACTAACTTCCAAAACTCACTTATTTCTCTCAAAATGCTTGTAGATAAAGACCAGGATATTGAAGCAAAATTGTTCTGTACCTCAGAATGGTATATTACAATTACCCTGAAACTCTTAGGGAAAAAAAATTGCATTCTTTCTATGTTCCTTAAAGTTAGAAATCTTACCAAGTCTTTGAAATGTAAACACAACCCACAGTCACGTGAGCCAGAAGGGAAAAAAGGCATAGAGGCCTTTTTTTTTTTTTTTGGTGCCTGAAAGCAACAGGAATTTATTCTCTTCTTACAGTTCTAGAAACTAGAAGTTTTAAATCAAAGACCACATGTGAATCCTCCACGAGGAGCTTCCTGGTCTCTTCCAGCTTCTGAGAGACCCAGCCATTCCTTGGCTTCTGGCTAGAGGCCTTTTTAAAATACACACAGCTGAAAGGGATTTGTGCCCAAACTCTACTAGCACAGCCTCCTTAAGGTTACATCCAGGGACAAATACAAATCTTAAAAGTCATCTCCATATATGTATGTATATACATTATATATACAGTATTTTTTTGTACCTCTGGATGGTATTGCCAAAAATTATTTGTAAAGAAACTCCATTTACTTGGCTTAAAAATTTTAAGCATTTATATAAATTCAATATTCATAAAATTGTCAAAAATAAAATAGAAACACTACAAATAAATTTCAGGTTTATATGATCTGGGAAAATATTTGGTATTAAAACTAATTTAAGATTGTTGGTTTAATGAAAATAGACCTGTCTTTTTAAAAAAATAGCTATGTCTTGGGGCGCCAGGGTGGCTTAGTCGGTTAAGCGTCCGACTTTCGCTTAGGTCATGATCTCGCGGTTCGTGGGTTCGAGCCCCGCATCGGGCTCTGTGCTGACTGCCAGCTCAGAGCCTGGAGCCTGTTTCAGTCTGTGTCACCCTCTCTCTCTGACCCTCCCCTGCTCACGCTATCTCTCTCTCTCTCCTAGAAATAAATAAAACATTTAAAAAATAAATAAATAAATAAATAAATAAATAGCTATGTCTTTAGAGTTATCAGCATTAAATATGACATTTATTCTGTCCAGGCTTATTAATCAAATAAGTTCATGTTATCTCTGTTACAAAATTGATCAACAAAAGCAACTTTAGAATAATAATTGATTGTATTTAATGTCTCATGAAGTTTTTGTGGGTAATCTAAACATAATTCTTGTGAGTGAAGGATTTAAATAGATGTAAGTCATATAAATATTTATAGATTAACTTTTATCAACAACAATGGTATTTTATGGTATGAATACTTAAAAATAACTTCCAAAATTATCTGGTAACCTGGAACCATACAATTTTGCTAAATTAGGTGATGATTTAATTTACATTCATTGAATATTACATTATTTCCAAAAAAGATAAACTAGTGAAACATTAATTACTGAATACAGATTTATCTCCTTTTGTCTTCCCAATTAAAAGAAAATAAAGAGGACTGCCTGGATGGCTCATTTGGTTAAGTGGCCAACTCTTGATTTGGCTCAGGTCATGATGTCATGGTTGGTGAGTTTTAGCCCCGTCTCAGGCTTTGTGCTGACAGCTCAGAACCTGCTTGGGTTTCTCTCCCTGAGCTCGCTCTCTTTCTCTGCCTCTCTGTCTCTCAAAATAAGTAAATAAACTTTAAAAAATAATAAAGATACATTTTTGGTTTGTGAGTAGACATGTTTTGTGTTTATGTGAAAGACTACTATGAAGAAGCACATATTTCTAGAATAAAATGTATTTGTAAATTTGCCAATCTAAAAAAAAGCAGGTGTAACAGTTCGTAATTGGTTACTACTTAGATCTCACTAGAAATTAGTTTTTTTTTTTTTAACCCAGAATAATCTGGTTCTTTTTTTTTTTTTTTTAATATTTTATTTATTTCTAGAGAGAGAGAGAGAGCATGAGCAGGGGAGGGTCAGAGAGAGAGGGACTCACAGACTGAAACAGGCTCCAGGCTCTGAGCTGGCAGTCAGCACAGAGCCCGACGCGGGGCTCGAACCCACGAACCGCAGGATCATGACCTAAGCGAAAGTCGGACGCTTAACCGACTAAGCCACTCAGGCGCCCCTAGAAATTAGTTTCTAAGGGTTAAGAATTCTAAGTAATATATGTGAGTGCTCGCTTTGGCAGCACATATACTAATCAATGTATGTGGTTAAAGTGTTATGACCAGATCGCGATCTCCCCAAAATCCCAAGACCACCAAGGAGTCCGAGTCACGTATGCAAAGGCAAAGGGCTTTATTACGGGCTTAAGCTCGGGCTCCCAGACCTCACCAACGCAATGAATCCATGCTGGTGCCTGCAGAGTCTTTTGTCCTTCCTTGGGAAAGCAATATACCCTCTTCCAAAAGTCCTCCAGGAAGGGGAATGTTCCTTCCCAATGTGCCCCAGAGATCCCTACACTATACTATGCACTCCAGGGCCAGGTCTCTACTCCCCAGGGGCGCTCTCCCCAAAGAGCACGAACTCAATTGTGTGAACTCAATGCCGCACTTTCTCAACCTCTCTCTCTCTCTCTCCCTTTTGTCTCTCCATGGAAAGGGTTCCCACCCCTCCCCTCACTGCTGTTTTTCTCCCCCCTAATTCGTTTCCACACACCTCACACTGTCAAACTGTCTCCCTCCAACTGTGCAGATCCTTCTGCCACTCCACAGATAAGGTTTCTGGGTGTTCTAGGTGATCTGGCCTCAAGGAAGCTGTATTTGAGGGAAAAGGAAAGCTCAGGGTCCCTTTACTTCTCCACCATCTTACTCCTCCTCCCTTAATTATCTTTCTTGTCTGATTGGTACAGCAGGGAATTCTAGCATTATGTTGAATAAAAGTAGTGAGTGGATATCCCTGTCTTGTTCTGATCTTAAAGGAAAAGCTCTCAGTTTGTCACCATTGAGTATGATGTTAGCTAGGAGTTTGTCATAAATGGCCTGTATTATGTTCAGGTATATTCCCTCTAAAACCCACTTTGTTGAAAATTTTTATCATAAACTTAAATTTTGTCAAATGCTTTTTTTACATCTATTGAGATGTCTTCCTGTGGTTAATATGTTTTATCACACTCACTGATTTGTGAATATTGAGCCACAGTTGAATCTCTGAAATAAATCCCACTTGATCCTTCTGAATGATCCTTTTAATGTGTTGTTGAATGCATTTTGCTGATATTTTGTTGAGAATGTTTGCATCTATGTTCATTAGAGATATTGACTTGCAGTTTCTTTTTTTTTTATCGTGATTTGGATTTGGCATCAGGGTAATGCTGGCCTCATAAAATGTATTTGGAAGTTTTCCTTCCTTTTCTATTTTTTTTGGAATAGTTTGAGAATAATTATTCTTTATTTGGTAGACTTTATCTATGAAGACATCTGGTCCCAAACTTTGGTTTGTTCCAAGTTTTTTGACTGATAATTCAATTTCATTATTCGTAGTTGGTCTATTTAAATTTTCTATTTCTTCCTGATTCAGTTTTGGAAGATTGTATGTCTCTAGAAATTTATCCATTTCTTCTAGTCCAATTTGTTGGCATATAATTTTTCATAGTGAAACACCCAGAGTTCGAGAAAACCCCAAAATCAGACCACCAGAGACCAGAGTCAAAGCCAAGCGGCAAGTTGTTTATTTGCAGGTTCGAACCCGGACCTCCGCGCACTCGTCGCTGGTGACGCTGAGAGGCCCTGAATAAAGCCTTTGCAGTCTTTTTATAGACAGAAGTAAACAAGTCGTGGGGAGGGACAGGAGATCTCTATGGTTACAGGTTTGTCATTGGTTGATATTTAAATATGAACATATACCATATTTGATTGGTTCCCGCCATCAGGTTTTTGGCGGGATCCAATTACAACATTTATGGTACCTCTGAATTCAGCCAATCATAGAGCGAGTCTAGGATGGCTGCTGGCCTTTCTTGATTGGGTGTCGCCAAGGTAGTGTGGTGGAGTGATGTGGTGGCTAGTTCCTTCAGCCTTGGGCAGTGTGCGGCTGCCTGATAGTTCCGGGCGAGGCTGAAACTCAAGCCTTAAGCAATGGTACAGAAGCGGAAGGAGCTAGTTTGTATCTGCAGTTTCCAGCCTTGACTCAGACCATAGGAATGTTTCTTTTTCTTTTTGATTAGCTGAACTGAGGGCGGTCTGAGGATGGCTTTAGCCTTGAACAGTCTGAGGCTTTTCCTGGGACTGGGACTGGGGCTGGGGCTACGTGCAGCCCGGGGTTTCTCTTAATGGAGGACTTAATTTTTGGCTCTTCAATAGCAGTCTCTTATAATCCTTTGTATTTCTATGGTGTCATATTATTTCTCCTCTTGCATTTCTGATTTTAATTGAGTCCTCTATTTTTTTTCCCTTGGTGAACAAAACTGGTTTATCAATTTTCTTTCTTTTTAAAGAACTATCTCTTGGGGGCGCCTGGGTGGCTCAGTCGGTTAAGCGTCCGACTTTCGCTTAGGTCATGATCTCGCGGTTCGTGGGTTCGAGCCCCGCATCGGGCTCTGTGCTGACTGCCAGCTCAGAGCCTGGAGCCTGTTTCAGTCTGTGTCACCCTCTCTCTCTGACCCTCCCCTGCTCACGCTATCTCTCTCTCTCTCCTAGAAATAAATAAAACATTTAAAAAATAAATAAATAAATAAATAAATAAATAGCTATGTCTTTAGAGTTATCAGCATTAAATATGACATTTATTCTGTCCAGGCTTATTAATCAAATAAGTTCATGTTATCTCTGTTACAAAATTGATCAACAAAAGCAACTTTAGAATAATAATTGATTGTATTTAATGTCTCATGAAGTTTTTGTGGGTAATCTAAACATAATTCTTGTGAGTGAAGGATTTAAATAGATGTAAGTCATATAAATATTTATAGATTAACTTTTATCAACAACAATGGTATTTTATGGTATGAATACTTAAAAATAACTTCCAAAATTATCTGGTAACCTGGAACCATACAATTTTGCTAAATTAGGTGATGATTTAATTTACATTCATTGAATATTACATTATTTCCAAAAAAGATAAACTAGTGAAACATTAATTACTGAATACAGATTTATCTCCTTTTGTCTTCCCAATTAAAAGAAAATAAAGAGGACTGCCTGGATGGCTCATTTGGTTAAGTGGCCAACTCTTGATTTGGCTCAGGTCATGATGTCATGGTTGGTGAGTTTTAGCCCCGTCTCAGGCTTTGTGCTGACAGCTCAGAACCTGCTTGGGTTTCTCTCCCTGAGCTCGCTCTCTTTCTCTGCCTCTCTGTCTCTCAAAATAAGTAAATAAACTTTAAAAAATAATAAAGATACATTTTTGGTTTGTGAGTAGACATGTTTTGTGTTTATGTGAAAGACTACTATGAAGAAGCACATATTTCTAGAATAAAATGTATTTGTAAATTTGCCAATCTAAAAAAAAGCAGGTGTAACAGTTCGTAATTGGTTACTACTTAGATCTCACTAGAAATTAGTTTTTTTTTTTTTAACCCAGAATAATCTGGTTCTTTTTTTTTTTTTTTAATATTTTATTTATTTCTAGAGAGAGAGAGAGAGACAGCGTGAGCAGGGGAGGGTCAGAGAGAGAGGGAGTCACAGACTGAAACAGGCTCCAGGCTCTGAGCTGGCAGTCAGCACAGAGCCCGACGCGGGGCTCGAACCCACGAACCGCAGGATCATGACCTAAGCGAAAGTCGGACGCTTAACCGACTAAGCCACTCAGGCGCCCCTAGAAATTAGTTTCTAAGGGTTAAGAATTCTAAGTAATATATGTGAGTGCTCGCTTTGGCAGCACATATACTAATCAATGTATGTGGTTAAAGTGTTATGACCAGATCGCGATCTCCCCAAAATCCCAAGACCACCAAGGAGTCCGAGTCACGTATGCAAAGGCAAAGGGCTTTATTACGGGCTTAAGCTCGGCTCCCAGACCTCACCAACGCAATGAATCCATGCTGGTGCCTGCAGAGTCTTTTGTCCTTCCTTGGGAAAGCAATATACCCTCTTCCAAAAGTCCTCCAGGAAGGGGAATGTTCCTTCCCAATGTGCCCCAGAGATCCCTACACTATACTATGCACTCCAGGGCCAGGTCTCTACTCCCCAGGGGCGCTCTCCCCAAAGAGCACGAACTCAATTGTGTGAACTCAATGCCGCACTTTCTCAACCTCTCTCTCTCTCTCTCCCTTTTGTCTCTCCATGGAAAGGGTTCCCACCCCTCCCCTCACTGCTGTTTTTCTCCCCCCTAATTCGTTTCCACACACCTCACACTGTCAAACTGTCTCCCTCCAACTGTGCAGATCCTTCTGCCACTCCACAGATAAGGTTTCTGGGTGTTCTAGGTGATCTGGCCTCAAGGAAGCTGTATTTGAGGGAAAAGGAAAGCTCAGGGTCCCTTTACTTCTCCACCATCTTACTCCTCCTCCCTTAATTATCTTTCTTGTCTGATTGGTACAGCAGGGAATTCTAGCATTATGTTGAATAAAAGTAGTGAGTGGATATCCCTGTCTTGTTCTGATCTTAAAGGAAAAGCTCTCAGTTTGTCACCATTGAGTATGATGTTAGCTAGGAGTTTGTCATAAATGGCCTGTATTATGTTCAGGTATATTCCCTCTAAAACCCACTTTGTTGAAAATTTTTATCATAAACTTAAATTTTGTCAAATGCTTTTTTTACATCTATTGAGATGTCTTCCTGTGGTTAATATGTTTTATCACACTCACTGATTTGTGAATATTGAGCCACAGTTGAATCTCTGAAATAAATCCCACTTGATCCTTCTGAATGATCCTTTTAATGTGTTGTTGAATGCATTTTGCTGATATTTTGTTGAGAATGTTTGCATCTATGTTCATTAGAGATATTGACTTGCAGTTTCTTTTTTTTTTATCGTGATTTGGATTTGGCATCAGGGTAATGCTGGCCTCATAAAATGTATTTGGAAGTTTTCCTTCCTTTTCTATTTTTTTTGGAATAGTTTGAGAATAATTATTCTTTATTTGGTAGACTTTATCTATGAAGACATCTGGTCCCAAACTTTGGTTTGTTCCAAGTTTTTTGACTGATAATTCAATTTCATTATTCGTAGTTGGTCTATTTAAATTTTCTATTTCTTCCTGATTCAGTTTTGGAAGATTGTATGTCTCTAGAAATTTATCCATTTCTTCTAGTCCAATTTGTTGGCATATAATTTTTCATAGTGAAACACCCAGAGTTCGAGAAAACCCCAAAATCAGACCACCAGAGACCAGAGTCAAAGCCAAGCGGCAAGTTGTTTATTTGCAGGTTCGAACCCGGACCTCCGCGCACTCGTCGCTGGTGACGCTGAGAGGCCCTGAATAAAGCCTTTGCAGTCTTTTTATAGACAGAAGTAAACAAGTCGTGGGGAGGGACAGGAGATCTCTATGGTTACAGGTTTGTCATTGGTTGATATTTAAATATGAACATATACCATATTTGATTGGTTCCCGCCATCAGGTTTTTGGCGGGATCCAATTACAACATTTATGGTACCTTTGAATTCAGCCAATCATAGAGCGAGTCTAGGATGGCTGCTGGCCTTTCTTGATTGGGTGTTGCCAAGGTAGTGTGGTGGAGTGATGTGGTGGCTAGTTCCTTCAGCCTTGGGCAGTGTGCGGCTGCCTGATAGTTCCGGGCGAGGCTGAAACTCAAGCCTTAAGCAATGGTACAGAAGCGGAAGGAGCTAGTTTGTATCTGCAGTTTCCAGCCTTGACTCAGACCATAGGAATGTTTCTTTTTTTTCTTTTTGATTAGCTGAACTGAGGGCGGTCTGAGGATGGCTTTAGCCTTGAACAGTCTGAGGCTTTTCCTGGGACTGGGACTGGGGCTGGGGCTACGTGCAGCCCGGGGTTTCTCTTAATGGAGGACTTAATTTTTGGCTCTTCAATAGCAGTCTCTTATAATCCTTTGTATTTCTATGGTGTCATATTATTTCTCCTCTTGCATTTCTGATTTTAATTGAGTCCTCTATTTTTTTTCCCTTGGTGAACAAAACTGGTTTATCAATTTTCTTTCTTTTTAAAGAACTATCTCTTGGGGGCGCCTGGGTGGCTCAGTCGGTTAAGTGTCCAACTTCGGCTCAGGTCATGATCTCACGGTTCGTGGGCGAATCCCGTGTCAGGCTCTGTGCTGATAGCTAGCTCAGAGCCTGTCGCCTGTCTTCGGATTCTGTATCTCCCTCTCTCTCTGACCCTCCCCTGATCACACTGTCTCTATCTCTCTCTCAAAAAATAAAATAAAATAAAGAACTATCTCTTGGTTGATCTTTTCTATTGTTTTGTCTATTTCATTAATTTTTGCTCTAATCATTATTATATCCTTCATTCTATAAGCATTAGGTTTAATTTGTTCTTTTTCAAGTTCCTTTAGGTGTAATTTTAGGCTGTTTATTTGAGATTTTCTTATTTCTTGAGGAAGGCTTTCGTACCATAAACTTTCCTATTTAAACTATTTTTGCTGCATTCTAAAGTTTTTGGACCATTGTATTTTCAATTTTGTCTCCATGTAATCTTTAATTTCATCTTTGATTTTTTTTCACTGACCCTTTGGTTATTTAGCAGCAAGTTGCTTACCCTCCACATGTTTGTGGGGTTTTTTTTTTCCAGTTTTTTTCCTCGTAATTGATTTCTAATTTCATACTATTGTGGTTAGAAAAGGTGTTTGATATGATTCCAACCTTCTTCAATTTATTGATACTTTCTATGTGGGGTAACATATGGTCTGACATCTACCCTGGAGAAGATTCCATGTGCACTAGAAAAGAATGTGTTTTCTGCTGTTTTGGGATGGAATGTTCTGCATATATCTGTTAGATCTATATATGTTTGTTCTAATGTGTAGTTCAAAGTCAATGTTTTCTTGGTGATTTTTCTATCTAGATGATCTATTCACTGATATAAGTAGGGTGTTAAAATACCCTACTATTATTGTGTTGCCATCAATTTCTCCCTTTATGTATGTTAATATTTGCTTTATGTATCTATGTGCTCCTAAATACATATTTATAATTGTTATATCCTCTTGTTGAATTGATCATTATGTAGTCCCCTTCTTTGTCTCTTGCTATAGTCTTTGTTTTAAAGTCTATTTTATCTGATGTAAGTATTGCTATCCTGACTTTTTTTTTTCCACTTCCATTTGCATGGACTATCTTTTCCCATCCCTTCTCTTTCAGGCTGTATAAGTCTTTAGGTTTGAAGTGAATCTTTTGTAAGCAAAAAATAGATGGCTCTTGTTTGTACATTCATTCACTCTATGTCTTTTGATTACAGTATTTAGTCCATTGACATTTAAAGTAATTATTGATAGGTATGCACTTATTATGCACTTATTGCCATTTTATTAATTGTTTTCTAGTTTTTTGTAGTTCTCTGTCCCTTCCTTCTTTTACTCTCTTCCATTGTGGTTTAATGGCTTTCTTTAGTATTGGCTTGGATTTCTATTTTTTGTGTATCTGTTATAGGAGTTTGGTGTCGGAGACCAGCTCTGGCCAGGGTCCAGGGGTCCCTGAAGGAGGGACTGTGTCGGCGAGGGAGGGATGAGAGAGACCTTTCTGGTCACCAGGCAGGCATCTCTGCCCTGACTGGGGCTCAACTTTATTTTATAATTAAGTGTTTGGGGGATGGCACAGAAGTGGCATTTGCCTTAGACAATGATTTCTGATGACAAACTTCTTTGATATGTAAGAATTCCAGGGAACATAGATTTTTAGAAGAATCCTGCATAACCTTTATCAATAGCGATTGAGGTAGGTGATTTAGATGCTTATCCTATGGGGAAGGAAGGTAGCTTTAGCATACCAGACAATGTTTTTAGTATCAAAAGAGTGAAGTTACTCCTTTGTGGACAGGGATCAATAGCTTGTTTTTTTAAGATGGAAGTATCAAGAAAAACCGGTCTTTCAGGAAACACCTTTGCTCCCATAATCACAAAAGAAGAAGTTCCTTAATAGGTTCCTTCACAGGGAGCAATCAGCATATTCAAGGCCAGAAAATGCTCCAAGCAGAAACACGTGGGTGGGGGTGGATATCTGTCCTTAACTCTTAATTAGGCTCTTTGTCTCAGGGCCAGACTCGTTGTAACTCATGTTCTTAGCCCCCTTTAATATGTAAGTCTTGGATCTGTAAGGCCTGTAGGAAAAGCCTTTTAACAGTCATCTGCAATGTTTTCATCTGAAATCTCTTTTGAAAAGGCAGAGATACACTTTTCCTTATGAACAACCTGTGTGGGGAATATCTGTTTGATCCGGAATACTGTGAGGCCGGGTCAATACCAGCAGCCTTACTTCCAACATGAGCCAGTAGTAGCAGAAGGAGATACCAGTTTTGGTCTCTCATGGCAGGAGCTGTACAAACACTACCATTTCCTCGCTGTGACTGTCATCCAGCGAGGCCAGTATGGCTCCCAGCAGTTTGGCTTGTGGTTACCATTGGGTTCATAAAACATCTTACGTATATGGAAGTCTCTATTAAGTTGATGATTACTTAATTTGAACACATTCTAAAAGCACTACATTTTCCTTCCCCTTTGGAGTTGTGATTGCTGGAGAAGTTCTGGACCTCAGCAGGCAGTCAGCATGAAAAGGGAACTAATTGTCACCAGTTTCAAGCTGCTGCCTTAGAAAAATTATGGAGAGAGGCCTTTCTTCACCCTAAGGTCATTTCTAAGGTTGAGGTACAGCCAGAGCTCCGTGGGCCTGGAGTTTCCCTTGTGGCCCAGAGCCAGGTGACACAGGAATGACTGTACATGTGTATAGCATGAAGGTCAAGGTAGCTCGGGACCAGGAGCAGGGCTATGCTGGGTGAGGCCAGGTCACAGAAGCAGGCTATTGGGGATACATGACCTCCTCCTACTTCCAAGCTTTCCCCTGCACCAATGTGCATATTCACACTGAAACAGAGCTGGAGGAGTCTGGACTGCCTTGCCAGGTAGGGAAGGGGTGGCTGGCCAAGGTACGTGTCAATAATAGACTCTACAGAAACTCAGTTTCTGGAGAAGCCTGGATTCTCTCAGGAAGCCAGTCCAAAATGGAGGTTGACAATCACTAGATTAAATCTGCTACCTCAAATGGGGGGATTGGGTTCTTTCCACTGCGGAGGCCAAGTAGGTGGCTGTGAATGGTGGGAGTTTCACAGCCCTGCATGGCCCCTGCAGCCAACGGCCTACTGACAAGATGTGGACGCACATGCATAGACGGCACAGGTCAGGGCAGCCAGGGACATGGGACGGGGCAATGTACTGTGAAGCCAGGTCACAGGGCAAGGCTCCTGGGGATACCTGGCATCTGCCTAACTCCAGCCCTATCCTATACAAATGCATATATTCCCCCTGAAGGCAGAGCTGGAGAAATATGCGCCACCTTACTAGCGCTGGGCTAGGTAGGCTAGCTGACATATTTTCCAGTGAAAGACTTCTGAGAGCCTTGATTGCTACAGAAGCCCGGGACCCAGCAAACAGTAAGTACACCTGGGGACTGACTGCTGCCCGTTCAATGGCCACCTCAGCGTGATTTTTAGAGGGTGGGTTTTCTTCACCCTTAATGCAATGAGGCAGGATGCTCAGGACATACCTGGGCTGCACAGCCCTGGAGGGCCTCAGCTGGCTCCGGGCGGCTCCCAGGGTGTGGACTGCTGATGCCAGGTGATGCGGGTCAGGGTAGCCAGGAGCCGGGAACAGGGCAATGTTGGTTGAGGCTGTGGCACAGGAATAGACTTTGAGGTATCAGGCATTTGCCTGATTTCAAGCCCTAACCTACACATAGGCACACATTCCCCCTGAAAGCTGTTTGGTTTAAGGAAGCAAATAATGCTCACAGACTGATTTTGTCTTTGCCAACAATGTAATTTTTTTTAAGTTTTTTTTTTTTTTTTTTTACTTAGAGGAAGACAGAGTGGGGGAGGGGCAGGGAGAGAGGGAGTGAGAGAATCCCAAGCAGTCTCCGTGCTGTCAACACAGAGCCTGAGGCAGGCTCAACTCGAGACCTGGACGCTTAACAAACTGAGCCACCCAGGTGCCCCACCAACAGTGTACTCAATGCTGACTTACTGTGCAAACTTCACAAGCCAATAGCATACAGGATAATGTCTTTTAATAAGCCAATAAAGAAATATTCTCCAAACCAACGTCAGATGAATCACACTATTGTTCTGGGCAAGGAGAGATGAAAGCAGTCAAGTCTGAAGTTAGCTGACTTTCTCAGAGTTTGTACCTGGGAGAGACAGCTTAGCCAACCAAGAACTGAAGTCCAGCTGCTGCTACGAAAGTAAATGTTCTGCGTTGCTAGAGCAGATTGCTAGGGAACGGGCTAGTGTGCTCGTGTTAACAGGCAAAGATGAGCTTTGTAAGAGGCCTCTGTGCAACTTTCTCCACTGCCTGTGAAGAAGTGGTTTCTACCAGGCTGGAGCTAATTGCCCCAAGGTCTTTTTTTTTTTTTTTTTTTTACATTTATTTTTGAGAGACAGAGTGAGACAGAGTGTGAGCAGGAGAGGGGTAGAGAGAGGGAGACACAGAATCCAAAGCAGGCTCCAGGCTCTGAGCTAGCTGTCAGCATGGAGCCTGACATGGGGCTTGAACCCACGAACTGTGAGACATGACCTGAGCTGAAGTCAGACACTTAACCGACTGAGCCACCCAGGCGTCCCGCTCCAAGGTCTTTAAGAGCTATCAGTTCAGCAAAGTGTAGCCTTGCCCTGACCAAGCACTCCCAGATCATCCTCACAAACCCTCAGTGTTTACAGTCCATCTGTCTCACCTTGCCATTATTGTTTCTTTACATTTTTATTGATAAGCCCCCCACTGGGCTCCCTCAGCAGCTGAGTTATTGAGTTCTTATCAGTGAGAACAGACAAGATAATGACATCCTGACACAACATACTTTTTTTTCTTATATCAAAAACAACTTTGCTTCTAAAAACTTTTTTTGTCTTTGCCATAAACAAGTGTATATGAAATCATATCAAACCAATATACGACATCCTGTGACCCCAAATGACTCACACACTCATTAATCCTAAGGGTCTAATGCCCAGTAGAAATCTGAGCTCACAAAAATATCATTCCAACTTGATTCTACATCACTTGACAATCACAAATAATCCTATTTTGGGACTATTTTTCCTTGAATGCACATTCTTTTACACCATAGCTTAATGATCAGTTTAAACAACCGTATTCCTATTATTATCAACATAAACTTAGTAAGAAACTCTTTAACATGGTACCATATTGAAAGACCAAACAAGAAAAACTTAACTGACTTAACCCACTCAGTTTAACTTCTTGACAAATATGTACCCAGGTAGAGACCCTTTTTATAATGCTCCAGGGTTACAAGCTTGCAAGGCATTATTAAACACATATTCAATTGTTAGAGCATCAGAATTCAAGGATGTCATTATTTTAGGGATGCATGTTTTGTTCTCTTTTCAATTCCTGCAAAGTTATTTTGACTCTATTCATCTCATCTTCCAAATGTGCCTTTACTTGTCCTAAGTTTTCTAATCTACTATTTATACTTACTAGATAATTTGAGGAGGTCTAATGTGAAATATTTCCGCAGTTATTTTAATAGTTCCTTTATCTTCTATTGATCTGGAATAACGTTTTTCTTTCTGTTGTCGGATTCATTACCTGTTTTAGCTTTATACATCCCATCCTGTTGTGTTCTTATTTTTCCCTTGACTCTAATAGATTAGGGTGAGATTTGGCTTAGGGCATACTATCCTGGTTGTTTCCCATAATAAATGTAACTGATTGAGGAAACATCAAGGCCAAAGTCATAGATACTTCTACCATAGGTATATTCACAGTCTAATAAAGGTACATAGGTTCCATTCCAGCAACATATACTTAGGAACATGTTTTCCTTTTATTGTAAGGAAGCTTTCTGTGGCTCCACTCTCACTGTTGATACTGGGGAATGGAAAAAGTGTGGATCCCAATATCCTGGATTTTTTTCCCCTTTAAGTGCCAATATTCTAACTTTCAGTTACCCAAGGAATCACAGCCATTAGGGTATGTGGTATCTACTTTACTTCTGGTGGGGTTGTCTGTTATCTCAGATGACCACTATTGCCCCAAGATTATAGCTGTTCTAAGGGTATGCCACACTTTAGGAAATCTTAATTACAACACTTGACTATCTATAGTTAGAGAAACATATTTTGTCTTTTTTCATTAAAGTATAGTTGACATACAATGTTATTTGTTTCAGATATACAACATAGTGATTGAACAATACATTGTTTGCTCATAATAAGTGTAGTTGTGATCTGTCACATGCTATTACAATATTACAATATTATTGACTATATTCCCTCTGCTTCTCTATTCATCTCTGCAGCTTATTTAATAACTGGAAGTTTGTATCTATTAATCTCCTTCACCTATTTTGCCCAACCTCGTTGTATTCTCTGTATTTGTGATTCTATTTCTTTTGTTTGTACATTTGTTTTGTTTTTTAATTTTTTTTATGTTTATTACTGAGAAAGAGAGAAACAGAGCATGAGTGTGGGAGGGGCAGAGACAGAGAGAGAGGGAGACTCAGAATCCGAAGCAGGCTCCAGGCTCTGAGCTGTCAGTACTCAAACTGGGTGGGAGTTTGAGTGGGAGTATTCAAATCCACAAACCATAAGATCATGACCTGAGCTGAAGTCGGACATTTATCTGACTGAGCCACTCAGGCGCCCCTCATTTTGTTATTTGATTCCACAAAAAAGTGAAGTCCTATGGTATATTTCTTTTTTCCTCTTATTTCCCTTAGCATAATACCCTCTAGGTCCATCCATGTTGTTACACATGGCAAGATCTCATTTTTTATCACTGAGTAGTCATCCATCATTATGTACATATACCAACATTTTCATCCATTTAGTCACTTAGTTTACTTCCATATCTCAGTTATTGTAAATAATGCTGCAATAAACCTAGGGGTGCACATATCTTTTCAAATTAGTGTTCTTATTTTCTTTGGGTAAATACCCAGTAGTGGAATTACTGGATCATATGGTATTTCTATTTTCAATTTCTTTTAGGAAACTCCATACTGTTTTCCATCATGGTTGCACCAATTTATATTCCTACCAACAGTGCACAAGTATTCCCTTTTTTCCATACCCTCTCTAATACTTCTGGTCTTTTTGATATTAGACATTCTGATAAGTGTAAGGTGATGTCTCATTATGGTTTATTTTGCATTTTCTTATTTTTTTTCTTTTTAAATAGTCCCCATGCCCAACATGGGGCTTGAACTCATGACCCTGAGATCAAGACCCAGTAGATCAGCATGCTCTACTGACTGAGCCAGGCAGGCACCCTGATTTGCATTTTTTAGATGATTAGTGATGTTGAACATCCTTTCATGTGTCTATTGGCCATCTGTATGTCTTAGGATTTTGTTTAGGTCCTCTGCCCATTTTTTAATCAATTGATTTTTTTGGTGTTGAATTGCATAAATTTATTTCTTAATGTTAATTTATTTTTAAGAGAGAGAGAGAGTGTGGGAAGGGCAGAGAGAGACAGGGACAGAGGATGCCAAGAAGGCTCTGTACTGACAGCAGAGAGCCTGATGTGGGGCTTGAACTCACGAACAGTGAGATCATGACCTGAGCTGAAGTCAGATGCTTAACCAACTGAACCACCCAGGCACCCCATAAATTCTTTATATATTTTGGCTATTAATCTCTTATTAGCAAATATCTTCTCCCATTTGGTAAGTTGCATTTAGTTTTGTTGTTGTTTTCCTTTGCTATGCAAAGATTTTATTTTGGTGTAGTCTCAATAGTTTATTTTTGCTTTGTTTCCATTGTCAGAGGAGACATATCTAGAAAAATGTTGCTAAGCCTGATGTCTAAGAGACTACTGCCTATGTTTTCTTTTAGGAGTTTTATGGTTTCAGGTCTCACATTTAAGTCTTTAATCCATTTTGAGTTTATTTTTGTGTATGGTGTAAGAATGTGGTTTCATTCTTTTGCATGTAGCTGTCCGGTTTTCCAAATACCATTTATTAAACAAACTATATTTTCCCCATTTTGTATTCTTGCCTCCCTTTTCATGGACTAATTAATCATATAAGCATGTGTTTGTGTCTCAGCTCTCCATCTTGTTCCGTTGATGTGTCTATTTTTGTGCCAGCACATAGTGTTTTGATTACTGTAGGTTTGATTTATATCTTGAAATCTAGGATTTTGAGAACTTTAACTTGGTCCTTAAGATTTCTTTGGCTATTAAGTGTATTTCATGGTTCTATACAAATTTTAGGACTATAAGAAATACTATTGGTATTTTGATAGGTGTTGTATTGAATCTGTAGATTGCTTTGGGTAAAACATCTTAAGAAAATTCATATTTCCAATCTGTGAACACAGTATTATCTTTCCATTGGCTTGTGTCTTCTTCAGTTTTTTTCACCAGTGTTTTATAATTTTAGACTATAGGTTTTCACCTTCTTAGTTAAATTTATCCCTAAGTATCTTGTCCTTTTCAGTACAATTGTAAAAGAGATCATTAATTTCTATTTCTTCTACTTTGCTAGTAGTGCATAGAAATGTCTGATTGGTGTAACAGGACTCCCAGCACTATATTGAGTAAAAGTGGAGAAAGTGGACATCCTTGCCTTGTTCCTGAACTTAATAGGAAAGTATTCAGCTTTTCATCATTAAGTATGATGTTATTAAAAAAAATAATAATAACTGCTGGGGCACCTGGATAGCTCAATCAATTAAGTGTCTGACTCTTAATCTCAGCTCAGGTCTTGATCTAAGAGTTGTGAGTTCAAGCCCATGCTGGGCTCCATGCTGGGCATGCAGTCTACTTAAAAAGAAAAAAAAAAAAAAGTGACTGCTATTGTTCCTCCGATTAAACTTCTAGCAATGAATTACAAGATTTTCCTTCCTTCAGTGAATTTGTTTCTGGCATAAGTTATAAATTGGGCATAATCAAATTTGAATAAAACTGAACAAAATTTGAGGATCTGTATCTGACTTAAAAGTTCTGCATACTAAATATCCAAGCATAGACTACTATTGTGGGTTCCAATATACCATATTAGGTTTGACTAACCTAGGCTCCTATGTTCTTGGGGGAGAAACCTGTAGTGTGAGAGAGAAACCTGATGTATACCATGTAGGATGATGATATGTGTTATATGCTAAGTTTCCTGTGTTGCTATACACCTGACAACTTGTCCCTATTCTTGTGAAATCTAAACATGGTAATTGATTTATTTTCTAATAGGTGAATATGGATTAAACTGTTAATTGAGTATAGCAACTGATCAGTTTTTGGCCTATTAATATTTAAAGATACAATTGTCCATTCTGTATATTTAGCAGTTACTCTTTTATAAAACACTAGCATACAAATTATCTCAGAAACTAAACTGAGGTTTTCACTTCTGTCATGTGTCCAATGCTATATTCAATTCAGTAAGGTATGATAAGGAAATTAGAAAGGTCAGTACCTGACTGTCTTAGTATATAGGCTGGGTTATAACAGGGACCAGTTAGTACATCCTTCAAGTCAGTGTCTAGTAGGGATATTGTTTAAGAGATTGTTTGGAGACTTCCTCTGCTTCATCAGATTCCCTAGTATTCAACTTTTCCATTGATTAAAGGTTTCTCAGTGAGTAGATAGTGCTGAAGGGTGGATACTGAAGGGTAAGATGGAGAGGTTGGACTTGGAGGTATGGATGAGGCTGGTGATGCTCTTGAGTCCTTAGTTATGATAAGGTGACCCAAGGTGGTGATCTGTGAAGGGAGTAGAGGATGGCTGTGGACCAGTTGGTGCATTTCACTTTGGAATGACGGCATAACTGCTATTGCTGAATCTTTTGGAAGAGTGTCCATACGTATAGTATATCCAATAGTAAGAAATAGGTAAAATAGTATGGCCAGCAAGCAGCATGCTGCACTGATCTACTTCATAATTGTTAGAGTTGAAGACTCATAGAGGTTTTATGCCTACAAAGTAAAAGTACTGTCCTCAAAATTTTTAATTCCTTCTTACTGTTCTTGCCATTTAAGGATATCCATAGTCATTATGGCCATTATTGCCAATATTTCCACAGGCATAATCACCCTGCATCATGTTATTTATATGTAATATGCTAAATATTAGACCTCTAAGGTTGATATAAGAAAAGGTGGTGTACGTCTATCATGAAATTATTATAGAAGCATTGTATTATTGTCCTTAGTTTGATGTAATATTCTTTTTTATTAGGTCACCAAATAGGTTTTATTAGTGGCAGGTGCTTCCTTTCCCCAGTGTTATATATTCGTTCACTAGGAATTTTCCCATCCTTTCTACATCTATGCTTTAGAGATCTTGGCACCTCCCCGATTGTTTTAGCCCATGCTTTCATATCTAGATTGTTAGGAACTAACCTAAGCTTTCACTTGAGCAAATCATTATACCTTTCAGTTGACTCAGAGATAGTAGGGTTGTAGGGTAAATGGGAGTTGCACATTATGCCTTGTTTCTTTGCCCAATCTTACACTTTCCTGTAAAGTGGGTGCTCTGATCTGATTTTATGATGGTTGGGCTACCATAGCAAGCTTCCAGATTTCTTATGCTCTGATGGCAGACTTTTAATTGATTTTCCTGCAGGAATAGGGTAATCCTCTTCCTGACCATGTGTCTACAATGGTGCATGCATATAGTTTATTCTCTGATACAGGCATGGACCCTATATAATCATTTGTATAATTTGGAAGGGTCTGTCAGCTTTGATACTATCTGGAGTATTCATTAATGACCCCCATGCTTTAAACTTTCAGCAATTCCCACATTTCTTAATTTGAAATTGGAGGTATTTGGTAGGTGCATATGTGTTTCTTACCTCTAACCATGTTCCAGTACCATGTGTACCAGCAGATCTTTTTGATGTTGTACCCACAGTATAATTCTGTTATTCAGCATATATGCGCGTTCAGGTTGTAAGTCCATTGCCCTTTTTTGTAAATGTATAGTTATGCTCTGAATCGGTCTCCTCATTAGCCATAAACTACTGGGTTATTTAAGTTAAATTTCAGGTATCTCCACCTCTTTACCTACTGAGTTTGTCTACCTGGTTTTAAATTTCATTACTTTGGACTTGTTCTTCTGATATACAGAGACATCAGTGATCAATATGAAAATGCCAGCCAGTGCTATTTTCTGCCCTATGTCCTTACTTCATTATGTTCTTATTTGGTATTTTTCAGTAGTTTTTCTGTCTTGTTCACGCCCAAAATTTCTATTCCGTTAGCTACTGTCCGTAAGTCTGAAGAAAGATATACCTCATTCTCACTTCCCATATAACTCACCAATTTATGGCTATTTGTTAAGCAAATTGTATTCTCCAGAACCTGATTCTGTCAAGGTAAGACCATCACTAGTCCTCAAGACCCACATTCTCTTGATGTTGTCATGGAAGCTGATCCATCTAAAAACCAAGCATTGTTGAGTACCATGGACCAGAGTGGTCCCCATTGCCCAACTGCTCACGTTTAATGAAGTTCACCCCTCAGAAAGTCTGTAAAATTTCTTTCTGGAATTGTGGAGATTTTTTTTCAATTCATGCAGAGGGCTGACCCTCCATCCATTGGTCCTGTGTGGAAATATACATTTTCCATGTTAGGACTTTACAGTCAGGAGTAATTCCCCTCTGTCAGGGGTCTGCTTTACTCCATAATAGGCTATTGGAGTTTAGTATAATTGCCTTGTGCAGTTTTTAGGGCCTCATAGAGTGCCCAGGTAAGTCTTTCAATTGGTTGGAATCTAGTTTTGGGCCATGGGGAAAATACTCCATTAGCAGTATGTGCTGTTTCCAATATTCAAACAGTCCTATCAGTTTGTGAGCCGCTGCTTTTGTGGTAGGAGCTGGGATGCAATCTATCTTGTTTATGACTGAGTCTGTTGTTTTTCTACCTTCAGAGGATCAAATTGTGCCTAGAAATTTTATTGTACTGTGTGGTCCTTAGACATTACTTGAGTCAACTGGTCATGCTCTGAGTGTAAGGAATTCAATTAATTCAATTGTAAGGAATTACAATCCTAGTCTGTTGTTCCAAGTTAGCACCATAAATGAACATGTCATCAATATAAGAAAAAATGGTTGGTGTGTGAATGTTGTATTGTCCCACAGGGCCTGGATGTCTTGTGTTAGAAGGTTGTGAGCTATTACTGGCTGTGAAGGTATCCTGTTAGTAACCTAGTAAACTGGTGTCACCTGCCTTAT
This sequence comes from Proteles cristata cristata, assembly GCA_017311185.1. Taxonomy (NCBI): domain Eukaryota; kingdom Metazoa; phylum Chordata; class Mammalia; order Carnivora; family Hyaenidae; genus Proteles; species Proteles cristata. Next base: position 2,044,429 of record JAESUZ010002939.1, on the reverse strand, counting down.
CATGTGAATGCAGTCATGGGTTGGCTCGTGTTATCAACTGGAATAGCAAAGAACATGTCAGATAAGTCTATCCCCATGTAATCAGTTCCAGACCCAGTTGTGAGTTTATGATAATGTCTTTATTTGGGAATGCACCCTCAATTTGGGGAGATTATTTTCTTAACTTCCTAAAATCTGTAAATCTATCTGACCTTTCTGCCTTTTTGACAGTCCAGATTGAGTTATTTATATGATGAAATAGGATACACAATCATTTGTTCCTTTAGAAGTTCCTGAATGTTTTCCTTATTATTTGTGTGTCCTATTATATCCAGTCTAAGAATGTTTTCTAAATTGGGACTTATAAGGCATTAAGTTTTAAAGTCTATCCTCATTGTTGGGAATCTATGTATATACCCATGTGCATGGGGTTAATTTTCCTTCTGATCCTTCAATCAGTCCCTTCTTTTAAGTTTTCTTAAAAAACTTTTATAGTTTTTATGTATTTTTGAGAGAGAGAAAGCATGAATGGAGGAGGGGCAGAGAGAGAGGGAGACATAGAATCTGAAATAGGCTCCAGGCTCTAAGCTGCCAGCACAGAATCCGATGCAGGGCTCAAACCCACAAACTGTGAGATCATGACCTGAGCCAAAGTCGGACACTTAACCAACTGAACCACCCACACACTCCTAAGTTTTCTAAGTTAAAAGGATATCCTTTTGTCACTGTTACTGGGACCCACTATCTAACAACATAGTGGTATACATCCTGTGTTTTTATTTGCAGAAGCGGTTTTTATTTGTTTGTACAAACAATTGTCTCTGGCTTGAGCCAAGAAGAAGAGACTGAAACCCTATGGGGAGCTCATAGGGTTTGTTCTCTTTGGCTAGCAACTATTTATCTATTAATGAAATTAGATTTTATAAAAGGGTAGTATTTATAGTAAATGGACTAGTGGGTATATGTGGGTTTATTTTCTGTAGGTCTATTTACTGTGAAGTTTAGTTGTTTTGGTTTCTGTACCTCTCCTATATATTTCAGGGGTATCTATTTTTGTTTCTACTTTTATAATTTGTTTTCAAGGGTGGTGGTCTAAATGGTCTAGGTGGCCAAGAAGGCCTTGTAGATTTGGCTCTAGATGCTTTATTTTGATTGGGTCTATTTTCTGTGTAGCCTATTTTGTCTACAAGCTACAGACTTTATCTTTTTAAGGTTTTTGTCTGTTTTGCTTTGTTTAGTAATCTCTACACTACAAGCGGGGTTCGAACATCACATACTTTTCTAACTGAGCCAGCTAGGCACCCCTTACAGCCTTTCCCTTATAGCCTCTATCTTGACTGACTTCTTCAGCTGTTCTTACTAATCAGTTTCCCTGTGTTTCTGGTGCCTGCAAATACTGTAAATAATGCTCTTCTGTCCCACTGGGATGCAGCTTAAAAGCTGACCTCTTAATTTGTTCTGTTGTTTTCACATGTTGCAGTGTAGGTGTCTGTCCCTTATCATAAATCATAGTTAGTAGTCCTAATTTCATTATTATATTAGTATCCCCTGCTGTTTTCCATGGAGATGTTGTAAGGGATAGGCCATCTTAATCTCCAGGTTGCTGCTACCCAATCAAACAGAGATCTTTGTAAATTAATATTATTTTCTCCAGATGCTCTAAGGAGCTGATTCAATTTAGTGGCAGTGGTAATGGGTTTGAGGTACACAATCTCTACTCCTGTGAAGATCAGGTTTTGTCCTCCTTTGAACCATAAATCTAATAGCCACTGGGTTTCTGTATCCAAACCAGTTTGTTGGGATTCCATTTTTTTTACTTATTTTTTTATTATTTTAATTTTTAAAGTTTATTTTGAGAAAGAGAGACAGCCTGAGTAGGGGAGGGGCAGAGAAAGGGGGGAGGGAGAGAGAGAGAGAATCCCAAGCAGACTCTGCATTGCCCATGCAGAGCCCAATGTGAGGCCTGAACCCACAAAACTGCGAGATCATGACCTGAGCCAAAATTGAGAGTTGGATGCTCAACCGACTGAGCCACCCAGGCTCCCCCGTTGGGATTCCATTTTAATTTTTATCGTCCCTTATCTGGCATAAGCTCTCCTCAGGACTGATTGGTTCCATATTATCACATTTGTTATTTTGTCTGTTACCATGGGCTTAGCTTCTAGTTAGTTAATGTTACTGGGATCAAAAGAGTTAAAATAAGTATCATCTTTAGGATGTGAATTAGTGCCCTCAGAGGCAAAAGGTTCTGGATTTCTTCCTATCCTGGAGATACATTTTTGTGCTAGTGATGCCAGCAGCCTGGATCCCAAGACCCAGAGGGGGACCTACAGGACAAGCCAAGAGCATCCCTGGCTGCACACAAGATAGAAATGAAATGTGAGGCAATAGGAAGTGAAATCAGGGTTTACTGAAGGTATAGAGAGAGTATAGATGCAGACAGAATATCTGAGAGACTCAGGAAAGGAGAGAGAGTCCAACTTTGCTTGGGTCATAGGGATTTTACTAAGGATTGTAGTTTATTATATGTGTGCTCTCAGGCATCAAGGAACTGGCTGAACAAAGACGGGGGCCTGAGTTTTATTCCTTGAAGCCAGGGGGTCTTGGCATTGAGTTGTCCAGTGCCAGTGGTCTGGAATGCACATATGATGGCTTTGTCTGGTCATTCTCACCTGGTCCTTCCTTCGATGTGATCTATTCTAAAGAAGTCATTAACTCCTTTACCCTTACAAGAAGGATGTACAGTTTGTATTATGAGGCATGTGTAAAGTGCGGGTGCTGGTAATGAAAGCAGGAAAAGGAGAGAAGCATTTTTTATTTTAAATCTTTAAAAAAAATTTTAAGTATTAATTTTGAGAAACAGAGCAAGTTGGGGAGGGGCAGAGAGAGAGAGGGAGAGAGAAAGTGAAGGGCCTAAGTAATGCCATTTTGAGATTAAGGCCTCCATTAAGAGCAACCTCGGGCTGCACGTAGACCCAGTTCCAGGAAAAACTAGCTGAAACCACCCACGGACCACCCTCAAGTCAGCCAATCAAAAGAAGCTAAGAAAGATAGGAGTAACATTCCTGTGGTCTGAGTCAGGGTCTGGGGACTATAGATAATTATTTTGTACAAACTAGCCAATTACCCACCGCTTGCCTGAACCCCACGTGGGCCATTTAAACTCACCTCCTAATTGGTCATTTTCAAAGGATTCTCAAAGGTAATGATTGTGTCCTGCCAAAAGTAACAAATGCCTCACAGATACTGAACGGCCAAAACTGATGCCATGGGGCTGTACAATTATGATTGGTACTTATGTGATGATGCTATGCATACAACATGTGCACTGTAACACCCCCGTCCCTTACCCCATAAAAACCCTGCTTGCTATTGTTTGGGGCTTCACTCTGCTGCCGCTGTGCCGGTTGACGGATGAGCCCCTGCTCGAGCTTGTAATAAAGACCCTTATGTACTTGCATTGGTGTCGGCTCCTTGGAGGTCTCTGGGGACTTGCGATTCGAGCATAACAAAAGAATCCCAAGCCGGTTCCATGTTGTCGGCACAGAGCCTGGTGCAGGACTCGAACTCCTGAGTTGTGAGATCATGACCTGAACCAAAACCAAGACTTGGATGCCTAACTGACTGAGCCATTCAGGCGCCCCAAAATACAGATTTTTATGGAGTCCTTCAGTTTCCCTGTCTCATTAGTGCTCTTCCTTTCTGCCTATAAACATCTATGTAACTTAATGCTCCTAAGAAAAGCTTGGTAATGTCTTCCTTAGTTGTACTTTTAAATAGGATGCAACTAACTGGGTTGGATGATCAGACCAACATCTAGAGTTTCCTTAATTTTCAGTTTTGCCCAGACTAAATCTTCAGTAGGTCTCTGGGGATCTTCAGAAGTTAATACATAACACGTTCTACCCCTAAACCACCTCTTGACTAAATTTGGCAGGGTTTGTGAGCAAGGCATATTTACTATTTCCTCCTGCCAATCACAAATATCTATGATATTTTATCATCAAGATGCTTAATAGAGCATTCCAAATGGTTCATAATATGGTTAATCAGTATTAAGATAACTCTTGTGGGCAACATTAGCACCAAATTATAAGAGTTCTATATTTAACACAGTTCAATGTGGAATTTCATAAGCAATAGGATATACAATGTCTTTCACTAAGCCAATAGAGACATAGCATACACCAAATCAATGACAGATTCATTACACTATTCCAGGCAAAGGGCGATGAAAGGGACAAAGTCTAAATTTAGTCGAGATGAACATTTGGTAAAAAACTAAACCTAGTAAATCAGAATATTGATTTGGCTTCATTAAGCAATTCATGAATAAGGCATCATCCCATCTAGCAAGCAAATAGTCACTCCCAGGAGTTGTACTAAATGGAAGGCTCTTAGAGGAAGGAGAGTGGGGCAAGGACGTTGTTCGCAAAAGAAAAGAAAGGATTGTTTCAAGCCAGGATGGCTTCTTTTAAGCTGAGAGGGATGAGCTGGGTTTGTTATCTTGTCACCTCATGCTGCTGACCAGGAAATTTCAGACTGACTTTTAAAGGACCACATTCCTGGGATAGAGTGAAACTGTCATTAAGGTCTTGGTTTGCTGTGGTTGATGGCAAAGGACTCCATTTTGGACTACTTGTTTCTTTTTTTAACACTTTATATGAGTTGATACTGGGGTGGGACAGGTTAGCCAATGGAGTGATGTCCAGCTGCCAGGGCAATGGTGAAAGTCCTGTGTTGCTACAGCAGGTTATGAGGGGACGAGGGCTGGGGTATTGATGGGCAAGACGATGATCTTAGCAAGGCTTCTGCATGGCTTTTGCCACTGATAGTAAAGGAATCAACTTTATCATGCAAGAACTGATCGCTCCAATGTCTTCATAGAGCTATGTTGGACCAGCAAATTGGAGTCTTGTGCAGATCAGTCACGCTTCGATCAACCAACAGACTCTCAGTATTTGTAGTCTGATGTCCCCTCGCCATACTTAGTTCTTCATGAGTTTTTGTTGACAAGCCCCCAGTGGGACCCCTCAGCTGCTGAGCTACTAATTCTTATCAGTGAGAACAGTTGAGATTATGACTTCCTGACACAGTTGACTTTATTCTTCTATCAAAACCTTCAGCTCTGAAAATACTTTTTGTCTTTGTCATAAACAAATGGATATGAAATCATATCAAACCAGTACACAACAAAGGTAAAGCGGGGGGACCCTGGACTGCTTTTCTAGGGACTAGGCCAGACTAGCTGCCTGGTGAGGGGAGCACTCACTAAAAACACCTGGGATGGGACACCTGGATGGCTCAGTCAGTTAAGTGTCTGCCTTTTGATTTTGGCTCCGGTCATGATCCCACAGTCATAGAATCCAAGCTTGCATAAGGCTCAGTGCTCTGCATGGAGCCTACTTGAGATTCTGTATCTCTCATCCTCTGCCCCTTCCCTGCTCATGTTCTCTCTCTCTCTCTATATATATATATATATAAATAAAAACACCTGCAATCCATAATCAGTGGTAACCCCAGAACTTCATTAGGCAGCCAATGCATTGGCTGCCACCTCAAAAAGATCTAGGAGCAGTGGGCTCCCTCTGCCCTGGGGGCTACACCAGTGGTAGGCACTGGCCCCAGCTCCATAGGCCTGGAGGGGCCTCAGCTTTCAAAGGCCGGCTAACAGGCTGTGTACTTGAGCTTGCAGTGAAGCTCCCTTCAGGTCAGACATTGAACAGGAATAGAGCCCAGGTCTTGAGAGGCCAGGCCACTGAAGAGGGCTTTGGGGCTACAGGGCACCGCCTGATTCCAAGCTATAAACTACACAAATGTGAAGGATGCCCCTGAACTGATGAGGCAGAACTGATGAAAACTGGGCCGCCTTGCCAGGGTGGGGCGAGCAGACTGGACCAGTTATCCTCCAATAAAAGACACCTGAGAGTCTTGATTGTTGGAGAAGCCTGGGACCCTATCAGGCAACCAGTCCAAAGGTGTACCGATTGCAGCTATTTTAAAGCTGCCACCTCCGAAAGATTTCCTGGGAGTGGGTTCTTTTGCTCTGCAGGCTATGTAAGTGGTTGGATATGAGCCCCAGCTGCCCATGGCAAAGGGGGCCGGCTGTGCACAGACTGGCTGACAGGGCACCTTCCCCACATGTGCCAGCCACACAGGTCAGGGAAGCCGCGGACCCAGAACTAGGCAACTGTTGAGAGAGTCCAGGTGTCAAGAGACAGCTCTTGGAGGTCCCTGGCATCTGCCTAATTCCAAGTTTTAATCTAAACAAATGCTCATATTCCTCCTAAAGGCATCCCTGGAGGAAACTGGATGGACCTGCCAGAATGGGACCAGTTATCAAGGCTCCTAGGTGTCTCTTATTCGAGGATATTCCACCAGTCTTGCCAGACTCCACCCTGGCACAGTGGTCCCGTTTCCTACCGCTTGCTGTTGAGAAAATATGCATATTTGTGTAGGTCAGACTTTGGAATTAGGATGACACTTTATACCCCTAATAGCTCACTCCTGTGACTGGCATTGCTTGACACTTGACCTTTAAGAGGCCCCTAGTCACCTATGCAGTCTGTGCATACAGAGTACCTATCCTATCAGCTGGCATCGGGCAGTCTAGGACCTCTGAGCTGTGTAGCTGCAACCTTCCCAAACTACCTGCATAGTCTCCAGGGCAGAGAAAATCCACACCAAGAAAATCTTTCTGGGAAAGTGGCTTTAAACTGGGGACAGTCTTCATTTGATCTGCTGCCGGGCGGGGTTACAGGTTTATCATACAGTTTTCTAAGGCAGCCAGCCCCCAAATGCTCAACAATGGCATATTAATCATTTTGATTTAAAGTTACTGAAGAAACAGCCCATATATGAAGAACACTCTGACTCTCCTTGGTCTCCAGAAACCAATGAATAAATCTCTCACATGAGGACCCTCCCTGCACCAGGACACAGGGAGACAAAGACAGGGAGTTCAGGGTCAAAGAAGCCTTTATAAATAAATCTTGTTACTTTTACTGATTTACTATCACAACCCAACTATGTTCAGAATCCCTTACTAATTGAGGCTCTTAAACATAGGTTTTCTTTGTCTTGTCATTTTCTCACCGATTTACATTTCTTTGACTAAAACTTACAAAAGCTGCATGACTTATTTCTTGGGGTATCAGCTTTAATAGTGGGGCTCTGTGCACATATAATAAACTTTGGGGTGTTTTTTATTCCATTAACAACTTTTCACATCAATCTAATCCTTAGGCCACCTAGAAGAAGCTTGAAGGCTAGATTAAAAGTTTTCCTTCCCTAAAATAAACATTAAAAAAAAATTTTTTTTAATTTTCCTTCCCAACATTTGGCATAGTCAGTAGGATAAACTTTCCTCACTGGACACTGTTGGCTTTGAGGCTCTTGGAGCTGAGACACCCTGGCACATCTGAAAAACAGCCAGTGAAAGGTAAGAATCCTCAGCAGGATTCTTGAATCGTTACCACATCAGCCTCCTGATCTCTGCCTGGGGACGTGATATTGGTGAGCATTTTTTGTCTCTTTCTAAATTTAGATCAACAAAGGAAAATATTTGTGAAGCTGGTTTCTCAGGCTTGGTGATTCTGATAAAATCTGGCAGGGTACTCTTCATGTGACTGATCCACTGCCTCAGAGAGATGGTCATGGATTTTCTTGGTCTCTTTTGAGTCATTTGTTATAAAAAGGAATCGCCAGAGAGAAAGAACACAGATCTTAGGTCCTTTTAAGACTGTTGTTCAAACCAGCCTCAAAAAGTGATGTGTTCGTGGTTCTCATAAGACTGGAATCTGTTTAGACAAAATCTGCTGTGAGTCCTCTACATTAAAACAAAATGAAGTTTTTCCTTTGTCATATTCTATGCCTGAAGAGCTTGGCTTTATGACCAGTAAGATTATTCTCTCTGCTCTCCACAGTCCAGGGAGGGTGTGGAAGAAACTGCTTTACTTCTAACTCCATCCCACACACCAAGAATTTCCTGCACTGTGAGTCCCACAGATTGTGATACCTTTTTTTTTTTTTTTTAATGTTTATTTATTTTTGAGAGAGAGACAGAGTGTGAGCAGGGGAGAGGCAGAGAGAGAGGAAGACACAGAACCTGAAGCAGGCTCCAGGCACCCAGCTGTGAGCACAGAGCCCAATGCAGGGGTGGAACCCACGGACTGTGAGATCATGACCTGAGCTGAAGTCGGAAGCTCCAATGACTGAGCCAACCGGGTGCCCCATTTCTTTTCTTTTTTAATCATGGATGTGACTTTATTTACCAAAGGTTCCAGCCAGGCATTCAGATGGGGGTGTAAGGGTCCCAGCTCAGCTCAGTCCTGGTAGCAAAGCCTGATCTGGGTTTACCTTGGTGGCCAGTTGAACAGACTGGGATTCTCAGGGACAAAATTACAAATAGCACTTTGTCTGGCTGTGTCAGCTCTCAGGGGAATTTGTCGTAAGAGGTCCCAGTCCATAAGGGACCTTTATCATCTTAAGTTTTGTTGTTTGTTAGTCCAGTGTCATGGATTAGTGAGTCTGTGACTGAAGGAGTCTTACTTTTTCAGGACACAGTCTTTAATACACCATTCTTACTGCCTGCACAAAAAAAAAAAATTGTTTTTCCACATTTAAGTTTATTTATTTTGAGAGAGAAAGAGCACAAACAGTGAAGGGGCAGAGAAAGGATCCCAAGCAAGGCTCCACACTGTCAGCACTGGGCCTGACGTGGGGCTTGAACTCACAAGCCATGAGATCATGACCTGAATTGAAACCAGGAGTCAGACACTTAACTGACTAAGCCATGAAGGTGCCCCTGTTTTTGCTTTTTAAAACTATTTTGGGGAGTAAACTTTTGGACCATGGGGCCTGCATCATTTAAGCCGTCACTAAGGATACCTCTTGTGTCCATGGTCTAAGCCTCGAAAGCTGCTTCCACGTTTATTCCATAAAAAGATGTATGGGTCCGAGTAGGTATTGAGGATTAGTAAGGTCCTACTTATCAATGGTCAGATGATGAATTCTTTAAATTGGCTGTATTTGCAAGAAGAGAAAATTCTTTATAGAGAGCTCTCAATTGTCTTATTGGTTTAACATCGAGCCTTAGGGATTCCCTTGACAAGATGGAAGAATAGAAATCCTACATCTAATGTAAATTCTCCTTTTCACACCCTGGCCCCATCCACCTGTTTTAACTTCCCTTTCCCCATATGACTTACAGAGAGCATTCTGGCCTAATCTCTAGGTTCAAAGTATACGGATTACTCATGTAAGTGCTGAAAGTCATATAATGAATTAACACAAGCTCCAGAGACTCGCAGTAAGGCTCCCTTTGCTCCTGTTTTCCAGGTCTGTAATCAGGCTCTACCAGCTTCAGGTATTCCTATGCAGTCTCCTTGGCAGATCCATCCTAGACCCCCCACCAAAAGGAAATTCATTTCCTCTGAACAACAGCAGATCTTTTCAATCATAGAGCCTTTTTACTTCCATCCTCCTCCTTCCCAAATTTACAGAATTAGAAAGATTAATGGCCATTCACAACGCCACCCCTCCACATACACAGAGAAAACAGGTGACCAAAATCTCCTAGGCCCTCCTACAAATGATCACCAGAAGGCCAATGTTTAGGGACTGATAGAAGCCAAGGTTGAATTATGTACTCTGAAGGCTTTTGTTAAAATGCTTGATACAGACCTTACAAAGTCATGTCTTTTGATTCCCATTTTAGGTAAAACCTCCCTAATATAAAGTAGCTTGTTTAATTTAAAAAGGTGAGTCAGTCCCTTAGTATTCAGGCTATAATCCAGTTCTTTGGAGGGAATTTTAAAAAACTGCCTTTGCCTTGCAGTTTTTTAATTAAACCAGAAACGCAACTCTAGAAACCAGTCAAAACCTACTTACCAATCCTCAAACTTTGTCTATTCTTCTTAAAATGCTTGCAGATAGGACAAAAATATCAGGATAGTAGGACAAAATTGCCATGTTTCAAAAAGGTAAATAACAACACTGAATCCCTTAAACAACAACAACAACTTGCATTCTTTCTCTGTCCCTTAGAGTCATATGTATATGTCCTTGAAGTATAAGCACAACCCCCACTCACTTTAGACTGAAGAAAAGAAAGGGAAGAGGCCTTTTTAAATTTTTTTAATGTTTAAAAACCTGAGCCGAAGTCAGACATTCAACTGACTGAGCCACCCAGGTGAGAAGAGGCCTTTTTAAAACAAACCACTAAAAGGACTTTTGTGCCCAAACTCTAAAACAGCCTCTTTAAGACTTCTTCCAGGGACAAATACAAATTTTAAGTCTTTTCCACAAATAGTAACATACTTTAGTCATCTGAGCAAGTAAACTTTACTGCAACTGTTTATAAACTAGTGAGTTTTATATGGTTTTAAAACAGAAGCTCTATTTGTGTATGTATGTGTATCATAGATACTGTGTTTTTCTACCTCTCAATGTTATGTCCAAAATTCATTTGTAAACAGCTCTATTAATTGGCTTAGAAGTTAAATGTTTACAGAAATTTAGTATGATAAAAATTCTCAAAATAGAAATAGTCCAAATGAATTTCAGGTTCACATGATTTGGGAAAATATTCAAACTGAAAATTAATTTAAGGTGGTTAATTCAATAAAATAGACATATCTTTATAGTTATAAAACTTTTATCCTGCTTGTGTTTACTGAAAGTCAAATAAGTTCATGTCATTTAGGTTTTAAAATTTGCCAACAAGAACAGAACAGCTTGGAAGACTAGCTTTCTGTGATGTCTCATGAAGTGTTTGTGGGTGATTAACCACAATTGTTAAAAATAAGTACATTTTATAGGTAAAAATAAGATTAAAAGTTTTCAGTGGGCAGCTGGGGAGCTCAGTCAGTTGAGTATCGACCCTTGATTTTGGCTAAAGTCATGATCTCACAGTTTGTGGGTCAAGCCCCATGTTGGGCTCCACACTGACAGTGCAGAGCCTGCTTGGGATTCTCGGTCTCTTCTTCTCTCTCAAAATGAATAAACTCAAAAAAAAAAAAAAAAAAAGATTAAGTTTTTAGGAAAACTGTAGAATAACTTCCAGAAATGTTTTGGTAACCTGAAACCTTAAAACTTTTAAGTAAGGAGTTGAATTAATTCCATTAAATATCTAGATCAAACAAACACTTATTGCTCAGTATAGGTTTATCTACTTCTGGCTTCCTTATTACAGAAAAACTAAAGATAAATTTGGTCTGTTAGTGAATATTTTTTGTGCTTTACTGAAAGATTGCACTATGAAAAAGGATGTTTCTAGAAATTAGGAAATATATTCGTGAATTTACCCATCTGAAAAATTCTGGTATTAACAATTCATAATTTCTCTCCACTTAGAAACTAAACTTTATTATCTAGTGAAAACTAAGTGTTAAAATTTCTAATATATGTAGTTAAAGCTACTAAACTTAAAGGAAATATCTCCATATGCAAGAAAAGTAGGATGTATGCTATTGGTAAAACAAGGTATAAGGAATAGGGGCACCTGCCTGGCTCAGTCGGAACGGCATACAACTTCTGATCTCAGGGTTGTAAGTTTGAGTCCCATGTTGGGGGTAGAGTTTACTTAATAAAAAAAAGGGGAAAGAGGAATAAAAATAATTTTTTATTGAGAAAAAAACTGTAATTTGTCCTAAAGTGAGGCATAGTATTCAAAGAGGAAAAACTTAGGACAAAATCTGAATTAAGAAAAAAAGCTGTAAAACATTTGTGAAAAAGGAATCCTTTCTTACTGAGTTTTATTTAATTATACACACACACATATACACACACATATATGTATGTATCCACATATATACGCATATATATATCATACATCTTGCTTATACATGTATATGTATAAATTTTAATTTATATCCAACTTAGTTAGCATTTAGTGCAATAATAATTTCAGGAATAGAATCCAGTGATTCATTCCCAATGTATAACACCCAGTGCTCATCCCAACAAGTGTCATCCTTATCCCCCCACCCACAACTCTTCCAGCAACCCTCAGTTTGTTCTCTGTATTTAAGAGTCTCTTATGTTTTGTCCTCCTCCTTGCTTTTATATAATTTTGCTTCCTTTCCCTTATATTCATCTGTTTTGTATCTTATATTCCTCATAAGACTGAAGTCATATGATACTGGTTTTTCTCTGACTAATTTTGCCTAGCGTAATACCCTCTAGTTTCATCCATGTAGTTGCAAATGGCAAGATTTCATTCTTTTTGATTGCCGAGTAATACTCTGCTATATATATATACCACATCTTTTTTATCCATCCCTCCGCCAATGGACATTTGGGCTCTTTCCATACTTTGGCTATCGTCAGTAGTGCCCCTACAAACACTGAGGTGCATGTCCCCTTCAAAACAGCACACCTGTATCCCTTGGATAAATACCTAGTAGTGCAATTGCTGGGTCATAGGGTAGTTCTATTAATTTTTCTTGAGAAACCTCCATACTGTTTTCCAGAGTGGCTGCACCAGTTTGCATTCCCCCCAGCAGTGCAAAAGAGATCCTCTTTCTCTGCATCCTCACCAGCATATGTTGTTGCCTGATTTCTTTTAGCCATTCTGACAGGTATGAGGTGGTATCTCATTGTGGTTTTAATTTGTATCTCCCTGATGATGAGTGATGTTGAGCATTTTTTCATGTGTCTGTTAGCAATCGGGATGTCTCCTTTGGAAAAGTGTCTATTCATGCCTTTTGCTCATTTTTTCACTGGGTTATTTGTTTTTTGGGTGTTGAATTTGATTAAGTTCTTTATAGATTTTGGATACTAACCCTTTATCTGATATGCCATTTCAAATATCTTTTCCCATTCCCTTGGTTGCCTTTTACTTTTGCTGAGTGTTTCCCTCACTGTGCAGAAAGAAACCTTTTATCTTGATAAGATTCCAATAGTTCAGCTTTGCTTTGGTTTCCCTTGCCTCTGGGGACATGTTGAGTAAGAAGTTGCAGCAGCTGAGGTCAAAGAGGTTTTTGCCTGCCTCCTCCTCTAGGATTTTGATGGCTTCCTGTCTTATATTTAGGTCTTTCATCCATTTTGAGCTTATTTTTGTGTATGGTGTAAGAAAGTGGTCCAGGTTCATTTTTCTGCACGGTGGTCCAGGTTCATTTTTCTGCACGGTGCCATCCAATTTTCCCAGTGCATTTTGCTGAAGAGGCTGTCTTTATTCCACTGGATATTCTTTCTTGCTTTGTCTAAAATTAGTTGGTCATATGTTTGTGGGTCCATTTCTGGGTTCTCTATTCTGTTCCATTGATCTGAGTGTCTGTTTTTGTGCGGTACCATATAGTCTTGAGGATTTGTAATATAGCTTAAAGTCTGGGATTGTGATGCCTCCAGCTTTGGTTTTCTTTTCCAGGATTGCTGTGTCTATTTGGGGTTTTTTCCTGGCTCATTATGAACTTTAGGATTGATTGTTCTAGCTCTGTGAAGAATGCTGGTGTTGTTTTGATAGGGATTGCATTGAATATGTAGATTGCTTTGGGTAGTATTGACATTTTAACCATATTTGTTCTTCCAATCCAGGAGCATGGAATATTTTTCCATTTTTGGGATGCCTTCCTCAATTTCTTTCCTAAGCTTTCTCTAATCCTCAGTGTATAGATTTTTCACCTCTGAAAAAGGAATCTTTAAAGAGAGATTTTAATGTGTGGTCAGTTGGGTAAGATTAAAATGAATTTATTTAGGGGTGCCTAGGTGACTCAGTTGGTTAAGTGTCCACCTCTTGATTTCAGCTCAGGTCATGATCTCACAGTCATGAGATTGAGCCCCTCATCAGGCTCTGTGCTGAGCATGAAGCCCTCTTAGGATTCTCTCTCCCTCCCTCTGTGACTCCCCAGCTCACGCTTGGACACATGGTCTCTAAAAAAATAAATTAAAAAATAAAATGAATTTAGTTAAAACACAAGTTTTAAGGGGCACCTGGGTGGCTCAGTTGGTTAAGTGTCAGACTTTGGCTCAGGTCATGATCTCAGTTTGTGAGTTCTAGCCCCACACTGGGCTCTCTGCTGTCAGCACAGCACAGCTTGGGATCTCTGCCCCCTCCTCCATTCATGCATTCATGCTCACTATTTCTCAAAAATAAACATTTTTTTAAAAAATTAGTTTTAATATCAAAAGCAAGCTGGTACAAAACTAAAATTTGGTTTTTCTCTGTTAGAAGGATAAATTTTTCTTAGATTATTGGGCTGCTTTTAATAAGAAATTGTAAGAAATGTTTTTTGTTTCCTTTAAGGTAACCTACCTAGGAAAAAAGTTTCTGTGTGTTGTCTTTATCAGGTGTTTGCTATGTGTTTTGCTATTTAACTATCTGCTTGCCTTTGAAGTCTTTAATTGACACTTTGGCTAAATTGATAACTAAATATGGTTTCATAATGATCCTATTTAATCAAATATCCACTTTTTGATATTTGACAAACCGCCCAAAATCAAATTTTAAAATGAATTCTTGACCACCAACCAACTTTGAAATATTCCAAAAGATTCCTAGAACATTTGAAGGATTTTTTCTCCTTGTAGAAGAGAGCCAATAGTCTTACTTGGTATGTTAAATCACATAGGAAGCAATGTCAAATAAGTGATACTAAACTTTCTTAGATTATATTTGTGTAAATATATGTTAAGATTAGTGCTCTAGAAATTATATGAAACTCCTAGAAATCTGATATGTCCTGATATGTTATCGTTTGCAATTCTAGTTCTAATCTTGAAGTGCTGTGTATGTGGTAGAAATGACCAAATTGCTTTGTCAGTTACATGATAATAAACTCTAATCAGATCCTTAACCACTGCAATTTTAAGACTTTTGTCATTTACAGACATTTACTCTGACGCTTTTGCAACAGTCCTTCATCTTCAAGGAGATTCAAGGAAAGGACTCTGCCAAGTAGTCTAGAATACAGGTCTCTAATAACTTTAAGATCATGCCATTGAACTGGGTAAGAATTTGTAGAACTCTAAGAGAAACTGAAGGCTTCTTAAAACTATTAACAAGAGACCAACAAAAAAAATCACATGGGAATGAATAGACTGAGAATGATTATAGTTTATGACTTTTTGTTTGAAATACTGCTTGTTATTTCATCCTTTGTGTTCCAGATATAAGAAAATCCTTTCCTCTTAAGCGAAATACAACACACAGCAGTTTGGTAAATTGTACCTTTGTAAGCAGAATTGAAACATCTATTTTTCTTCCCTACCTGATCTCTCCAGAATTCGGAATCTCTCAGTGAGTACTCTTATAGTTTCATAGAAATATTTGCCTAAGATCAATAAGAATCTGTTCTCTCTGTGACAAGACACAATTGGAAACATTGGTTATATTACCAAGGCTTTGAATGTCATATTTGAGAGAAACATGCATAGACTCAGATTTATGAGTCTATGCTTTATGGAATGGAGGATGACCTTATGAAGCCAATAAATCCCTCTAGGAATATCAGTCTACTATCTTGCTTACAAGGATCTCAGCAGCCTTACCAGGTGAGTAAAGGTCACTTCCTGGCAGATGCAGAAATCTCAGGATATTTGGACGATCTTGAGAAGAAAAAGTAATTTAATTACCTTTTTTTTTTTTTTAACTATTATAGATATTGCAGGCAAAATCTGATGGCCAGTAATTGAGTTGGCTTCTTAGCTTCAGGAGGCTGTTAAAAGTTCAGTCTGGAGATTCCTTATGCAAAGTTCCACCAAGGCAGGTTTAAAAGAGCTTGTACCACCGATTACTAATGCTGCACTTCTGTAAATAATCAGGTTTACTGAAACTAGACTTAATTTGCAAACAAATTAGTCTTATTGGTCTTACAATGTTATCATTGATAGAAATGAGGGTAATTGTAGAAAGAAAAAAATTGCTTCATTTGAAACTATAAAATGTACTTTTGGATATTAGGTTCAATTTCTGTTCATTGTTTTTCAGATTTTTTTCTTCCTGTAAACTTGATTAGATACTGAAGTCTTCTCTGGTTTCATCCAAACTCTGGCTACAGCTCTCCAAACTAACATTTACAATTTTTTCCCATCCTTTTGACTTGAAATTATTGAAAATGAAACATGCCCATTTTTCTGAAGCCTTCCAAACTGAATATGAGTGAGTTGATGTAAACTTCAGGGAAATCGTCACAACAGCTCATGTTTGGATAATCCTTGTGCAGGTTGCTGCATGGCCCCTCAAAAAGATCACCAGAGACATTCCAACTTCAAACCAAGAAAATCTAGAAGATTGCCACTGCCTGTTTTCAATCCATCTAAAGACACTTGACTCTGACACCTAAAACCCTTCTTAACTGGGTGCCTTCTGAACTCTAAAACTGGTTTATAGTGTGCTCAGTCCTTAACTGTTATTTTTCTCTTATTTCCATAGAAATGCCTCTTATTTAATACCTGCTTAAACCATGAGGCTAACTTTGGGAACATACATGCATCACCACTTTCTGAAAGGAGTTTAGTAGAAATGACCGATTGTCAGCTCTGGGAGACTAGCTCAATGAGATAGAACAATCTACCAGGTCAGATTTTAATATGGGGAGTTTCTAAGGAACTCCAGGGGCCTAGAGCAGGCCACCCCAAAATATGCCACTTTGTCATGTTATTTTTAATTAAAGAATAGAAGAATATTCTGACCCTTTTTGACTCCAGATGGCAGGAAATAAATCTCCAATGTGGAAGAGATCCCTCCTGCATCAGGGGGTAGAAAGACATCCTTATCACCTGAAATAGGTACAGAACCAAGAAGATTGTATATATCGGCAAGTCTTGTTACTTTTCCTAGTTTACTACCTCAGCCCAAATTCTGTTTAGAGTTGTGTACTAATTAAAGCAAATGAACATTAGTTTTCTCTGGTTTGTCCATTCCTCACAGATTTATGGTTCTTTGCCTAAACATACAATAGCTGCATGCTTTGGTCATTCTCAATTTCATTATTGGGCATCTGTGTATACAAAATAAAACATTTTATTTTCTTAGTCTGTGTCACACCAATTTAATTCTTAAGCTAGTTTGAAGGGTAGAAGGAAATTCTTCCTCCCCAAAACCAAGTTGCCTGGGTGCCTCTTAATGAAGGGTACCCCAGTCAGACCAGCTGGTCCCACACTGGTCCAATTTTGCCCTCAGAGAGAACACTTGCATTTAGTGTAGGTTGAGCTTGGATATAGGCAGATGCCATCAAGACCCAAGAACCTACTCTTGACAACCTGAACTTTTCAGATACTTTTTATATTCTAGGTCCCTGGCTATACTGACCTGTCTAGCCTCTGCTTGGATCATAAATACCTGTCAATCAGCCTTGGGTAGCAAGGGCCCTCCAGGTCTCTGGATCTCTGGCTGGTCCCCAATCTTGACTGTATCAATACCAGGGCAGGGAGAGACCAACCCCCAAAATATTATATTAAAGCTGAGGTGTCAGCTTTAAACTGGTGAAAGTCTCTATTTTCACTCATTTTCTGATGGCGTTTGGGATTCTCCAATCAAGGGACCCAGGTGTCTCATTATAGGATACTCAGGCCACTTTGCACAGGCAAACTGTGCAAGGCAGTCTAGGTTCCTCCACCTCTGCCTTCAGAATATTCACATTGGTGTCATTAGGGCTTAGAATTGGAAGATGTCCTATATCCCCAATAACCCACTCCCATGACCAGGCTACTCCTGACAAGTTTTCTGAAATAGGTCCCTAGATACTGACTTGCATGTCTTCAACATGCACCATTTCCTCCCCATCAGCAGACTTCCGTAATAAAACCTATTTTGAACGTAGTTCTGAATGGCAAGAGAAGATCGAAAATATGCCTTGTTCACTAACTTCACTAAAATCACTCAAGAGGCAGTTCAGGGGTAGAAGAGATTATATATTAACTTCAGAGGATTCCAAGAGACCTATGGAAAATTTAGACTGCACAAAACTAGAGACTCCAGATGTTGGCCTGATCACCCAACCCAGTGAGTTATATCCTATATTAAAAAGAGCAACTAAAGACATTACAGCACTCTAATTAGGAGCATTAAGATGGCTATAGGTAGAAAGGAAAACTGCCTACACAAAAAGCTATCTCCAGGGTAGAGTGCTCCTTAGGGCATCAACCCACACCCTGAGCTAATGGTTATTTTAACCCTTTTGACCCTGTTCATTTTAACTAACTAGAAGCTAGGCCTATGAAAATAGACAAAACCACAACAAATGATAATATGGAACCAATCAGAATCACTAAAGAGAAACCTTATACCAAACAAAGGACAAAAATTGGAATTCCAACATACCGATTTTGAGACATAAACTCAGTGGCTATTAGATTTATGGTCCAAAGGAGGACAAAATTTGATCCTCACAGGAGCAGAGATGCTGCACTTCAAATCCATTACCAGTGATGCTGCATTGAATAAGCACCTTAGAGCATCTGGAGAAAACAGTATAATTTACAAAATCTTTGAGTAGCAGCAACCTGGAGATTAAGATGGCCTACTCCAAATATATCATCCCTCACAACACCTCCATAGGAAACAGGGGAAGCTACAAATATAATGGAATTAGGACTATTAACTATGATTTATGATGTGGCAGAAATCAACACTGCTAAATATGGAAGCAAGAGAACAAATTAAAAAGTCTAAAAGCTGCACTCCCCCACAGTCAGAACAGCATTATTTATAGTATTTGCAAGCCCCAGAAACACAGGAGGACTTATTGGCTTGATAAGGACAGCTGAGGAACTAAGTCAAGATAAAGGATAATTTTAACACTTATGTATACAGACAAAAGAAGCCTATGCCTAAATAAAACAGGCCCAATTAAAACTGCCCATCTAGACCCAAAACTACAAGCCCTTTAGGCCACCTAGGGCCTAAACAAATTTGAAACAAATTATAAAAATAGAAATTCAGGGGTGCCTGGAAGGCTCAGTTGGTTAAGTTTCCGACTTCAGCTCAGGTCATGATCTCATGGTTTTTGAGTTTGAGCCCTGCAATGCGCTCTGTGACGACAGCTCAGTCCCTGGAGCCTGTTTCAGATTCTGTGTCTCCCCCTCTCTCTGCCCCTCCCATGCTCATTCTCTGTCTCTCAGTAATAAAAATGTTTAAAAGAATGTTTTAAAATAGAAATTCAAATAGATACCCCAGAAGCTACACAAGCAGAAAACAGAAACAACCAACCCTGTACAGTAAATAGACTTACAGAAAATAAACCCACATATACCCACTAGTGCATTTACTGTAAATTCTACCCCTTTATAAAACCTAATCCCATTAATGGACAAATCACTGCTAGCCCAACAGAGCAAACCTTATGAGCTCCCCACAGGGACTCAGCAGTTTTTTATCTTGGTCCGAGTCAGAGACAATTGCCCTTATGTTACACTGACCATATCAATAGAAACTTCTTTGGAAAATAAAAAATACTAAGTATACTGCTATGTTGTTAGATACAGGGTCCCAATAACAATGATACAAAAATATCCTACTAATTTTGAGAACTTAATAAAAAGGGACCAACTAAAGGATTAGATGGAAAATTAACCCCATGCACACGAATACACAGATTCCTAACAATGAGGACCGATTTTTTTTTAAGATTTTATTTTTAAGCAATCTCTACACACATTGTGGAGCTCAAACTCACAACCCTGAAATCAAGAGTCATACATTCCACTGACTGAGCCAGCCAGGCGCCCCTGAGAACAGACCCTATATGTTTTTAATGTTTATTTTTGAAAGAGATAGGCAAACAGAGAGACAGAGACAGAGCACAGGTCAGGGAGGAGCAGAGAGAGAGGGAAACAGATTCCAAGGCAGATTCCAGGCTCTGAGCTATTAGCACAGAGTTCAATGTGGGGATCAAACCCACAAACCATGAGATCATGACCTGAGCTAAAGTCATACATTTAACTGACTGAAGCATTCAGGCACCCCACCTGAGGATAGACTTTAGAACTAAATGCCTTATAAGTCCCAATTAAAAAAAAATTCTTGGAATTGATATAATAGGACACATCATAAGGAAAACATTCAGGAACTTCTAAAGGAACACATGATTGTTCCTACTATTTCACTATATAAATCACTCAATCTGGCCTGTCAAAAAGTCAGAAAGGTCAGATAGATTTATAGTAGATATTAGGAATATAAATACTCTCTCCAAATTGGAGAAGCACTCCTGAATATAGGCATAAACAACATCACCCCTGGATCTGGAACTGATTACATGGGAATAGATTCATGTGACATGTTCTTTGCTATTCCAATGGATAAGGCGAACCAACCCATGATTGCATTCACATGACAAGGCAGGTGATACCAGTTTACTAGGTTACCAACAGGATACCTTCACAGCCAGTAATAGTTCACAACCTTCTAACACAAGACATCCAGGCCTTTCAGGAAAACACAATATACACACACACACATGAGCGTTTCTTATATTGATGACATGCTCATTTATGGTGATAACTTAGAACACCAGACTAGGGTTGTAATAGAGTTAATTGAATTCCTTACACTCAGAGCATGAACAATTGACTCAAGTAATGTCTAAGGACCACACAGTTGGATCCTCTGAAGGCAGAAAAATAACAGACTCAGTCATAAACAAGATAGATTGTATCCCATCTTCTACCATAAGAGAAGTAGCTCAGAAACTGATAGGACTGTTTGGATACTGGAAACCACCAATGGTGATAATCCCAAAACACATTTATGAAATAACAAGGAAGATAGGGAATTCAGATCGACAGAGACTCAAGAAGCAGCCTTCAGTTATTTCAAAAATGCACTCAAACTCTTAATACATTGGTGTCAGCTAGTAAGGACTCCAAACATAAACTGAAGTGCCTATACTCACAAGGGTTTACAACATGGTGCCTGTAGACTAAAACATTAGTTTGCAAGACCTCAAATTTTACCAGATTGTGTTTAGGACTAATAAGTTCCCATGGTCCAAGACCATATAGCCAACCAATTGAAATGCTCACTTAGGCACTCTATGTGGCCCTCAAAACACAGAGCCACTAAAAGAAAATAAACCAATTATACTTAAATGCCAATAGCTTATTCTGGAGTGGGTAAAGCAGACCCCTGACAGAGGGGAACAGCTCCTGACCATAAAGTCCTAAATGGAATTGTGTGTTTCCAAGCAGGGCTCATAGATGGAGTTTGAACCATCTGCATGAACTGAGGAAATCTCTACAATACCAATAGTGGAGTTGCTGAATTTCCAACGGGTGAGCCTATCCAAGCTTGAGCACTCAGGCAATGGGAGCACTCTGGTCATTTGCACTTAGCAATGCATGGTTTACAGATGCATGGAGACTTCCATGACATCATCTGGATTATGCTGGCAGACTGCAACCTTGAGGACCAATGATCCAGTCCCGACAGAATCAGGCTCTGGAAAAGCAGCACAATACACTGAACTAATTATAAAATTGATGAGTGAACACTCAGTTAAAAAAATTTGAATGACACATATGTTTTATCAGACCCATGGGAAGTAGCTAATGGAATAGCTCTTTGGTCAGGAACATGGCAGGAAAAAGAATGGAAAATGAGAAATAACATGTGGTAAGGACAGATGGCAGAAAATATCACTGGCTGACATGTCCCTATTCATACATGTCTCTATAAATCAAAAGGACAACTCTGAAGTAACCAAATTTAATAACCAGGTAGACAAACTCAACAAGAAAACTAGTAAATCAAAGAAGCCTAAAGTTTATCTTATAAAAAAAAATAACGATTCGTGGCTAAGGAGGTAACCAATTAAAAACATAACCCTATGCCAACTGATAGGATCATTGCATTGGCACATCACCAAAGAAGTCATGCTGTTACATGCAGCACTAGAACTTGGTTAGAGGAAAGAAGCATGTATAAAATATCTTCAATTTTGAATTAATATGAGAATTGCTGAAAGTTTAAAGCTAGGAAGTCATTAATGAATACTCCAGATAAGTTTAAACAGACAGACCCTTCAAAATTATACAAATTGATTACACAGGACATTTGCCCATATCAAAGAATAAACTATGTGTGCACTGTGATAGATCATCACCAATAGGATCATCCTATCCTTGTAGGAAAATTACTTTTTTATTAAATTATTTTAATGTTTATTTATTTTTATTTTTTTTTTAATTTATTTCTAGGAGAGAGAGAGAGAGAGACAGCGTGAGCAGGGGAGGGTCAGAGAGAGAGGGAGTCACAGACTGAAACAGGCTCCAGGCTCTGAGCTGGCAGTCAGCACAGAGCCCGACGCGGGGCTCGAACCCACGAACCGCGAGATCATGACCTAAGCGAAAGTCGGACGCTTAACCAACTAAGCCACCCAGGCACCCCTATGTTTGTTTACTTTTTGAGGGGAGAAAGAGGGAGGCAGGGCACAAGCAGGGAAGGGACAGAGAAAGATGGAGACACAGAATACGAAGCAGGCTCCAGGCTCCGAGCTGTCAGCACAGAGCCTGACGTGGGGCTCAAACTCACGAACTCTGAGATCATGACCCGAGCCGAAGTCAGATACTCAAGTGACTCAGCCACCTAGGCGCCTCGCAGGAAAATTATTTTTAAAATCCGCCATCAGAATAGAAATGTCAATGCTTGCTATGGTATTCCAACCATCATAAAATCAGATTCTGGCACCCACTTCACAGAAGATTGACTATAAGAATGAGCTAAGGAAGAAGTCATAATTGGAATGTCAACTTACCCTACAATCCAAATGCCTCTGGATCAGTTGAGAAGTATAATGGCTTATTCAAGCAAAAGCTTAGAATGCTTACTAGCAATCAGCTATGAAAGCTTAGACCAAAACAATGCGGGAGTGGTAAGATCTCTAAATTATCACTACTGAAAGGATGGAAAAACTATTGAATGAATATTGCAGTCATCCACGGAGATGAGCATGAACACCCCAGAATCTAAAGGAAAAGTATTAATTAAAAACATAATAATATATAGGGGCACCTGGGTGGCTCAGTCAATTAAGTGTCCAACTCAGTTTTGGCTCAGGTCATGATCTCACGGTTAATGAGGTCGAGTCCCGAGTCACAGTGCTCTGCACTGGCAGTGTGAAGCTTGCTGGGGATCCTCTCTTTCCCTCTCTCCCTGCCCCTCCCCTGTGCGCGCTCTCTCTCAAAATAAATAAACTTTACAAAACAAAACATAATATATATAGTACTGGGGGGGGTGGGGAGGAATATAGCATCTACCACTAACAAAACGTATTGGGTGACCAAAGGAAAAAGTATATCACATCAAATTAAGAAAAAAAAGGTGGGGGCGCCTGGGTGGCTTAGTCGGTTAAGCATCCGACTTTCGCTTAGGTCATGATCTCACGGTTCGTGGGTTTGAGCCCCGCGTCGGGCTCTGTGCTGACTGCCAGCTCAGAGCCTGGAGCCTGTTTCAGTCTGTGACTCCCTCTCTCTCTGACCCTCCCCTGCTCACGCTGTCTCTCTCTCTCCTAGAAATAAATAAAACATTAAAAAAAAAAGAAAAAGAAAAAGAATGTGATGCCTCTGTAACAATTTCAGGAGGGAAGAACACCAGCTTTTATTTTTATCAATACTAGATGCCTAATATTTAGCCTAGCATGTACAGGATGATTATTATTAGAGCAATATTGGCAACAATGGCCATAATAATTATAGATTTCCGTAACTGGCAAGAACAATAACAAGGAAGAACTGAAAATTTATCGGACACGTACTTATATTCTGTATGCATGAATCCACTATGCACCTTTAACTCTATCAGTATTACTAAGCCGGACAGTGTAGCACACTGCCTGCTGCCTATACCATTCTGCCTATTGTTTATTGTCGGTTACCATAGTCAGTGCAGCGATGGATAATCTGACAGCTCCAGCAAGAGTTCTTGTGCCTCCGTTCCACAGTGGAATGCAACATTCTGGTCTAGATACTCCACCCTCTGTGACATCCTCTACTTTCTTCAGAAATCACTAGCCTGTTCACCTTATTGCAACTGAGAACTCACCAGAACTCCCCAACATTATCCATATCACTCTCCATCCTATCCTTTATTATCAGTGTCATCTTCTCACTGGGAATCCTTCAAGCAATGGAGAAACCAAATGTTTAGGGACCCTGATAAAGCAGTGGAAAGCGCCACAAGAATCCACAAGGAACCTGAACAACACTCCATTCTAGACATTGACTTGAAGGATGAAGATTCACTGAATTACTAACTTCCCTTTGCTATTATAACCCAGTATATATACCAAGACAACCAGGGACTAACTTTTCTACCTTTCCCTCATCTTACTTTTAAATTCAGCACTGGACACATGGCAGAGACTTTGTGACAATAACCCAGATTTAACTCCTGATTTACTTTGTGCTAGTATTTTATAAAAGAGCAGTTGCTTCATATGCAGAATGGATGATTGTATCTTTAAGTATAAATAGGTCAAGAAACTGATAATTTACTATACTCCCAATTAACACTATTTAATCCATAATCACCTATCAGAAAATGAACAATAGATCCATGGATACTATGGCCAGACTTTAAATGAACAGAGACATTATAAGGTATGTAGTGAAATTTACATAGGAAACTTAGCATATAACACATATCTTTATTCTTCATGGTATACATGTGACTTTTTTAATTTTTTAAATGTTTTTTTATATTTAATATTTAATTTTTTTTATCTATTGAGAGAGACAGAGCATGAGTGGGGGAGGAGCAGACAGAGAGAGAGAGACACAGAGTCTGAAGCAGACTCCAGGTTCAGGACAGAGCCTGACATGGGGCTCAAACCCATGAACTGTGTGATCACAACCAACCGAGCCACTCAGGTGCCCCCATGAGGCTTCTTACACCATATATTTCTACCCCAGGTATACGGGAGCTTAGGTTAATGAAGCCTGTCCTGGTCATATTGGAAACTTACAATAGTAGTCTATGTTCTGAAACTTAATATGTAGGATTTTCAAGCCAGATATAGATCCCAGAATTGTATTCAGTTTTATCTTTGTGCCCAATTTACAAACGATGTCAAAAACAGATTCACTAAAAAGAAGGAATTTTCTTTTTAGTTTCAGTTCCTTGTTGGACTTGTAAGAGGTTTAATTGGAGGAATACGCATCATGTGTTAGGTCCTTGATTACCCTGCAGGCATATGTGCAGTTCCCCCTATCAGCCAGCCTTGGGTTAGGCATTCCAGGGCATTCCAGGCCTATGGAGCTCCAGCTGACCCCAAGCACTTGAACAGCCTCAGAGTGAAGAGACACTCCCTCCAGAAAATCTTTGTGAGGGAGCAGCTTTTAAACTGGCTACTTAGTGGCCCTGGGCTTCTCTAGCAATCCGGGCTCCGTTACTTATAAAGTCTTATATACATAGGTATATGATGGGCCATAATATACACTACATTCGTGCTGTGGAACAATCCAGTGTGCTTGAAAGCCACTGCTCTTATATCAGTTGAGCAACAAAGGGGTGTGTTCAGCCAGCTGAAATGGGGAATGCAAAACAACCATCCTCTCTGTCCTGTACGTACACAGTGATAACCCCTCAAAGCCAAACTGTAAGTACTCTTCGATAGGCCCATACTTTTTTGTGTGTCTTTTCGGATATGCACCCAGGCAACCGTCTGTGTAAAAGAGTATTCCCCATTCCTTGTAACTCATTGCAAGGTTTGGAATTCTGGTGAAGCCCTCCCAGACACTTACAGCTCTGCCATCAGTTTAAAAGTTGTCCTATTTTTTTTTAATTTTTAATGTTTTATTTATTTTTAGGAGACAGAGAGAGAGACAGCGTGAGCAGGGGAGGGTCAGAGAGAGAGGGAGTCACAGACTGAAACAGGCTCCAGGCTCTGAGCTGGCAGTCAGCACAGAGCCCGACGCGGGGCTCGAACCCACGAACCGCGAGATCATGACCTAAGCGAAAGTCGGACGCTTAACCGACTAAGCCACCCAGGCGCCCCAAAGTTGTCCTATTTTTCAAATCTTCATTCTGCCTATTCAACCTAGAGTGACCTCTTCAACACTACTGTGGGGACCCTTGTTGCCCCTGCCTGTTCGTCCACTCCCGGTCCAACAGAGTAGAGGGAGGATGAGCCTGTACACACGAGGAAATCTCGTTCCATCATTTCCAAAAAGTATATGGCGTATTGTAACTAGATTATGTAAGAGAAGTTTACATTCTTTTAATGTAATGCATGAGCAATCATACTATCCTTTAAATCTGTAATTACTCTGTAACAACGGTCTTACATTTATTTTCTAGATAAGCTCTGTAAGTTTTTGAAATTGAGAAAATGACATTTGAACTCCTCAAAGGTGAAGTTGTCACCAAAAAAGGTGCTTTCCTAAAACTGTTAGAAGTAATAAAAGTAGGGGAGCCTGGGTGGCTCAGTTGGTTAAGCATCCGACTTTGGCTCAGGTCACGATCTCACAGTCTGTGGGTTCGAGCCCCACGTCGGGCTCTGTGCTGACAGTTCAGAGCCTAGAGCCTGCTTCAGATTCTGTGTCTCCTTCTCTCTCTGCTCCTCCCCTGCTCACTTTCTGTCTCCCTCTCAAAAACAAAACACATAAAATATTAAAAAAAAAAGAATAAAAGTAAAAGAAAATATATGAAAAACAGATTTAAAAAGTAGAATGAGTGTTGTAGATAAGGAAAGGTATGAAGAATAGAAGGGTTTTTGGGGTGCCTGAACGGCTCAGTTGATTGAGTGCCCAACTTCAGCTCAGGTCATGATCTCGTGGTTCATAAGTTCGAGCTACATGTCGGGCTCTGTGCTGATAGCTCATAGACTAGAACCTGCTTCAGATTTTGTGTCTCTCTCTGCCCCTCCCCTGCTCATATTCTGTCTCTCTCTCCCTCAAAAATGAATATTTTTAAAAAATTTTAAAAAGAATATGAAGTTTTTGGGGGTTTTTTTCTTGGTAAAGTAAAAAAAGTAATTTTGTTCTAAAATAAAATAATTGTTTCAGAATTTTAAAAAAATTATTTTAAATATATCTATAAAGTTGTAGAAGCTTTATGGAAAAGAAATATTGAGGAAGGAGTTCTATGTTTAGTCAACCTAAAATTTGAATGGATTTAAGAGTTTTAATATGGAAAATATTTTTAAAATGCATAATCAAACTTTTTCTTCAGTTAAAAGAACAAAGTTTTCTTATCAGTCTGTTTTCAATAAGAAGTTACAAACAAATGTTTTTCCTACCTTTAGTGTAATCTGCATAGAAAACAAAGGTTCTACGTCTTTTTTTAACACTTATTTTTTGAGAGACAGAGTATGAGCAGGGGAGGGGCAGAGAGAGGGGAATCACAGATTCTGAAGCAGGCTCCAGGCTGAGTTGTCAGCACAGAGCCCAATGTGGGGCTCGAACTTGTAAACCATGAGATTATGACCTGAACTGAAGTCAGATGCTTAACTGACTGAGCCACTCAGGTGCCCCTGTGGTGTCTTCATCAGGTCTCTGAGTACTCAAAAAAACCAAGTCTTCTGGATATTAAGAGAGCTAAGTTTTGCTTCAACCTTGTAAGCCTTTGAAATCTTTCCTTGTCACTTTGGTCAAATAGATAATTAAATACTGCTTCAGAATGAGCTGTAATCCTATTTGGTCAACTGTCCAACCCCTTTCGATATTTTTTTTTTTACAAACTTCTCAAAATTAAATTCTAAACAGTTTTTTTCTCTAAAAGTAACTATGAGTATTTCCACAAGATTCTTGAAACTTCTCAAAAGATTTGCGCTCTCTCCTTCTAAAAAGGGTAAGATTACACTGCACTAATTAGGTATATTTTGTATGTTAAATTACATGACAAGTATTGTCAAATATGTGATGCTAAATTTGATTTTTGTGTATATATATTTTAAAATAAGTGTTCCTTAAATCGTGTGAAACTTCTTGAAATCTGATGTGGTTTTTTAAAATATTTATTTTTGAGGGAGAGAGACACACACATACACAGAGTACAAATTGGGAAGGGGCAGAGAGAGAAAGGGAGACACAGAGTCTGAAGCAGGCTCCAGGCTCCGAGCTGTCAGCACAGAGCCAGATGTGGGGCTCCAATTCATGAGCTGTGAGATCATGACCTGAACTGAAGTTGGACGCTTAACCAACTGAGCCACCGAGGTGCCTCTTATATGTTCTTGTACGTTGAGAGTGATATATCTTGAAGTAGGTCACAGAAATAACCAAATTCCCTTGCCAATTACCTCATAATAAACTCTCATGAGACCTCTAACCATAGCTATTTTTAAGTCTTTTGTCATTTATAGCTATTATTTTAAGTACTTCATCTTCAAGAATATTTATGAGAAAGATCTGACAGTTTTTAATAAACAAGATCATAACACTGAACTGGGTAAGAATTTCTAAAATAGGTTGCTTTAATGTTTTGTTTTCCAGATTTAAAGGACCTCTGTTTTTCTTCTCTAATCTATCTATAACACAGCAATTTGGTAAAGGATATCTTTATTTTATTTTATTTTATTT
The DNA here is from genome assembly GCA_017311185.1 of Proteles cristata cristata. Classification (NCBI taxonomy): domain Eukaryota; kingdom Metazoa; phylum Chordata; class Mammalia; order Carnivora; family Hyaenidae; genus Proteles; species Proteles cristata. The sequence goes on along the minus strand of JAESUZ010002939.1, from coordinate 2,015,995 downwards.
ATTTATTCTGGGGAACATAGTAGGCAGGGGAGGGACAGCGAGAGGGAGACAGAGGATCTAAAGCAGGTTCTTCACTGATTGGCTGACAGTAGTGAGCTTGATGTGAGGCTCGATCTCACAAACCATGAGATCATGACCTGAGCCAAAGTTGGATGTTCAATCGACTGATATATCCAGGCACCCCAGTAAAATATATCTTTAAATGAAAATTAAAGCATTTAACCTTTTCTCCCTACACGATCCCTCCAGAATTCTGAAACTCATTAAATTCTTTTTAAATATTTAATTATCAAATATTAAGCTCTTATTAAGTATTTTTATTGTTTATGACAATGTATTTACACAAGTTCAATGAGAATCTGTTTTCTTTGGAATAGAATACCCAGTACTCCTACCCCGGCTTTGACCCACAGTTGATAAAAGGAGACCCATTCAATATCGTAAAGGCCTAATTGCTTCTATTAAAAATAATAATGCTTTTGTAGAACATTCATTGCACAGCATGCTCCCAGAAGACAGAAACTAAAACATCACCTTTATAAACTAGGGACTTTATCTATTGGAAAAGATATCTCCAGAAGACTCTCTTCAACCCCATTGGAAAGACATTTACCAGGAACTGTTAAACCAACTCTTGTGCCACCAAACTCCAAACTCTTGGATTGGTGCACATCTAAAGAAAGTACCAACCCCTGACTAGACCCACACACTCATAGGTGACCTAAAGGTAAAGATTTTCAGGAACCGAAGCAGATAGCTGAAGAAGACAGCTTCCCCAAGAGGTAAGAACAGGCCACGGCACGCCTGGGTGGCTCAGTCAATTAAGTATCCAACTTTGGCTCAGGTCATGATCTCCTGGTTCATGGGTTCAAGCCTCAGGTCAGGCTCTGTGCTGACTGCCAGCTCAGAGCCTGGAGCCTGTTTCAGATTCTGTGTCTCCCTCTCTCTCTGACCCTCCCCTGCTCATGCTGTCTCTCAGAAATAAATAAAACATTAAAAAACAAAACAAAACCAGGCCTGTATACTCTCTTCTCACTGCTCCTTCTTACCTTGTCCCCCTCCCCTTTCACTTGGAGAGATAATACTCATATGCATTTCTCAGTCTGTTGCAAAATGGGGAAACCTCTCTGAGTATTAAGTCTGTCACCAGAAACTCCAATTTGTCCACCATGTTAGAGACCCCTTGGTCTTGTAACTATTTCTCTGTAGTCCAAATGTCACAACTGAATAGATCTTAAACCTATAGATACCAATCAGGTTAGATTGATTCGGCCAGGTGATGTGACCAGCAACTGAGCCCCCTGGTTGCCTGTCCTGCATTACAGTTCTGCCGCTAGCCCCAAATAAACTCATCTTGCTGATAAAATAACTGGCATTTTATTTTTAAGGTTGACACCTATAATGTACAAACATACACATACATATAGACAAACACATGGAGCTATTGTAGCTTCTGTTTTAAAACACTGTAAAACTCACCTGTTGATAAATAACAGTTGGAATAAACGGTTTACTCATTCAGATGACTAAAGTCTCACTATTTGTGGGGAAGACTTTTGTGATTTGTATCAATCTTAAGGAGGCAGTGCTAGAATTTGGGTACAAGATTCCTTTCAGCTGTTTGATTTTTTTAAAAATAGTTTATTGTCGGGGCGCCTGGGTGGCTTAGTCGGTTAAGCGTCTGACTTTCGCTTAGGTCATGATCTCGCGGTTCGTGGGTTCGAGCCCCGCGTCGGGCTCTGTGCTGACTGCCAGCTCGGAGCCTGGAGCCTGTTTCAGTCTGTGACTCCCTCTCTCTCTGACCCTCCCCTGTTCGCGCTGTCTGTCTCTCTCTCTCCTAGAAATAAATAAAACATTTAAAAAAATAAAATAAAATAAAATAAAAATAGTTTATTGTCAAGTTGGTTTCCATATAGCACCCACATTTCTCTAAGATATTTAGGGTAATTGTAATTGACCTTTAAAATTTTTTTAATGTTTATTTATTTTTGAGAGAGACAGGGTGTGAGTGGGAGAGGGACAGAAAGAGAAGGAGACACACAATCTGAAGCAGGCTCAAGGCTCTGAGCTGTCAGCACAGAGCCAGAAGTGGGGCTTGAACCCACAGACTGTGAGATCATGACCTGAGCCAAAGTCGGATGCTTAACCAACTAAGCCACCCAGGTGCCCCTGTAATTGACCTTTTTAAAGCACAGGACAATTTTGTTCCAATATTCTGTTATTTATCTGCAAGCATTTTGAGAGATACAGATGAGCTTTGGAGGTTAGTAAGATAGGTGGACTTTGGCCATTCCTAGAGTTGGATTTCTGGGTTTGTAGACATTTGAAAGACAAAGACAGTTGTTTTTAATCCCCGCAAAAGAATTGGCTTACAGCTTAAGTATTAAGGGACTGACCCACTTTAATTACACATGCTACTTTATATCAGGGAGATTTTAACTAGAATGAGAATCAAACAACTTATACCTTTGTAAGGTATGTATAAAGCATTTTAACAAAATGCCTTGTTTCTGAGTACACGATTCAGCATTGGCTTCTGTCAGTTCCTGAACATCATCCCTTCTTCTGATCATCTGTAAGCAGACCTAGGAGGTATTTTGGTCACCTAGTTTCTGTGAGGCAGTGCTGTGAATGACCACTATCTTTCTACTTCCTCCCTGGATTTGGGAGATCCTCTGAAAATTGAGGGAAATGGGCTTTAGGAATGAAAAAACAGGGGCGCCTGGGTGGCTTAGTCGGTTAAGCGTCCGACTTTCGCTTGGGTCATGATCTCATGGTTCTTGGGTTCGAGCCCCGCGTCGGGCTCTGTGCTGACTGCCAGCTCAGAGCCTGGAGCCTGTTTCAGTCTGTGACTCCCTCTCTCTGACCCTCCCCTGCTCACGCTTTCTCTCTCTCCTAGAAATAAATAAAACATTAAAAAAAAAATTAAAAAAAAAAAGGAATGAAAAAACAGGCTTTTTCAGGGGACATTAATTTCATTTTGTTGGGAGGCCTACGATGGATCTGTAAAGGACATTGCATAGGAATGCCCAAAGCTGACAGAGCCCAGAGCAGAGTCCTAGAAAGTAGGAGCAAAGCCAGTCTCACCTCCAGTCTCAGGAGCTTGTGTTAAATTCATTTCCTCACTTTCAGTATTTATAGGAGGAACCTGTGTACTTTGAACGAGAGATTAGGCCAGAGTGCTCCCCGTATATCATGTAGGGAAAGGGAAGTTAAAACAGGTAGATGGGACCAGATTGTGAGAAGGGGGATTTAAGCTGAATGTGGACGTTAAATTTAGTCTTAAGTCTAATTTCTATTCTTTCATCTTATCAAGGGAGTCCTTAAGCTGGTTGTTTTACTAATAAGACAACTGAGAGCTCTCTGTAAAGAATTTTCTTTCTTTTCAAATATAACAAATTTAAAAGATCCACCATCTGGCCACTAACCAGGAGGAGTTTATTAATCTCAATGGCTACTCAAACCAACACACCTTTTAATTAAAGTTGACCTAAAGTCAACTTTCCAGGCTTAGACCGTGGATGCGAGGGGCATGCTTACTTAGAGAGGGCATCACCGATGCTGCCAAAAAATACTTTGAGAAACCAAAGGTGTTCATTGCACAGGCAGTTAAGGATGGTGTAGTGAAGACAGCATCTGTGCTCTCAAGGAACTGTCAGACACCTCCAGTCCCAGACCTGCTCATCTGTGACACCAGGCAGGCATCACTGGAATGGGACTTTCCAGTATTAGCAAACAGTGAAGGTTGAGAGACAAATGTCCCATATGGGCTGAGACGTCTCATGACAAACGCCACTGAGAGCCTGGACAAAGAGAGAGGCTGGACAAAGAGACTGCCGCTGGGAGCCTCGGGTTTCAGAGCTGTTCTCTATCCCACTGGCCACCTGGTGCACCCCGGTAAGTGCATCCTTCAGTTTACGGACACCAGAGAGATTCTCACTGGTCACAAAGCCAAGTTCTTAGGACATAGAACAAGATGAAAGGAAAAACTTCATCTTGTTTTTACAGAGAGGACCCACAGCTAAGTTTGTCTAAACAGACACCGTTCTTTTGAGAACCAGGAGCTCCCCGCTCTCTGAGGCTGGCTTGAACGGCAGGCTCGTGAGGGCTTGGACCTGCATTGCTTCGCTGTGTTAAGTAAAATCCTTTCGTTGAGAAATGACACAAAAGACAACGAGAACAGTAATGACCTCTGGGAGGAAAGGGATCAGTCACACCAAGAGTGTTTTACCAAATTTGCCAGAGTCACTAAGCCCAAGACACTAGTTCAACAAATGTTTTATCTAAGTAATCTAAATTTAGGAAGTGAGAGAAAACAGACTCTTCCCCCTCTCGCTCCATGGGAGACCCTGCAGGCAGAGAGCCAGGGGCTGACTCGTAAGGATTCCTGTCTTCTGCCAGCTGCTGCTCGGATGTTCCAGGAACTCTCCATGGCCACAAACGATGTCCAGGCGGGGAAGTTTATCTTGCTGACTGTGTCAGCTCTGGAGGAGGAAGTATTTCCCTCAAACTCCAAGTTCCTCCAGCTGGCCTAAGAATTAAACTGACAGGAGGCAGAATCACAGGAGAAGAAAACAAAGTCTAACTCACTGCAGTAACCAAATTGAGAACCAAAGAGGAGACCCAGGCAGGCAGCTTTGCTACTTTTTAGACAAGCAATAAAGCTGTCAGAAATTGACAGAACGGAGAACACTTACTTGGGAGCTTCCATTAGCAAGAAATTCTGAACAGAATTTGGGCTGAGCTAGTCCTGAGTAAAAGTAACAAGGCTTGTTTACACAGCCTTCTCAACTCCCAATGCCCTGCCTCTGGTGATGCGGATGTCTCTTAGATCTTGGTCCTGGGAGGGGACTTTTCAATGTGAGATTTCTTTCCTGCCTTCTGGAGACAAAGAGGGGTCTGGGTGACCTTCTTGCACTGGCTGTTTCTTAAGTAATGTTAATGCAAAATAATATACCAAAGTGGCACATGTTGGAGCCAAGGATAGGCCGCTTTAACAGGTGCATCTTTATAGGTTAGGGCTTAGATTAAGGCAGATGCCATGACCCCCCAACAGACTACTCTTGAGACCTGGATTCTTCAGGCACTGCCCAGCTACAGGTCCCTGATTGCCCTGACCTGTGCAGCCCACACCAAGAAAGCCAGACTTTGGCAGATAGGGCCCTCCAGGCCAATGTAGCTTGAGCCAGTTTGCAACTATTGACATAGTTTCCAGGGTGGAAGGAGTTCACCACAAAATCTTTCTGAGGCATCAGCTTGAAACTATCAGTTCCCACTTGACGGACTTCCTGATGGGGTCCCAGACTTCACCCATCAAGACTCCCAGGTGTCTCCTATTGAAAGATACCCCTGCCCATCTGCCCAGCTCTCCCCTAGCAAGGCACCCAGTTTCCTCCAGCCCTGCCTTTGGGAGAAATGTGTGCATTCATAAAGGTTCGGGCTCAAAATTAGGCTGATGCTTTTGACCCACAAAAGCCCTAACCAAGGACGTGGCCTCTCCTGACACTTGCCCTGTTCCCTGGCTGCACTGACCTGCATGGCTCACACAAGCACTGTTGTACGCCATCATCTGGCCATGGGCAGCCAGGGCCCCCCAGCTCAAATGGGACCTAACCACCTGCATAGCCTCGCAGGTGGAGGGATCCCTTCCCTTTCCTGAGGTGGCAGCTTTCCATAGATGGGAGTCAGACCACACCTACACTGGCTGTCAACTGAGGTCCTGGTCCTCTCCAGCAATCAAGCCTCCCCAGTGTCTCTTACAGGAGGTTACCCTGGCCACTCAGGGAATCAGGCCTTGTAAATCCAAGGGCCCATTCTTACGAACAGCTTTTGCCCACATTTTTCCTGTCAGAGTCCCTGGTTACCCTGAGCTGCATGGAATGCGCATGCGCAGTGCTCCCCCGTAAGCCGGCCTCGGGCAGACCTAGCCCTCCCAGCTTGTGGAATTCCAGCCAAGCCCTGACCACCTGCATAGCCTCCGGGGTGGAGGGAGCCCACCTACCAAAAAGAGTTGAGGCCGCAGCTGCAAGTGTGCAATAGTCAGCCATCTTGTGGATTTGCTGCATGACGGGTGCTGCCTGAACAAGGAAGGCACCGGGACTCCCAGGTGTCTCCTCGTGGAGGGTACCCTGCCCTGCCCACGCCTCTCCTGGGCAGAGCAGTTGAAAACCTTCAGCTCTGCCTTTACGGACAATACTGCATAATGGGTAGGTAGGCCTTACAGCCTGCCCCAGGGACACGGCCTGTCCTGACACGCCCTCTTCCAGGTCCCTGACTGACCTGACTTTACTGACCGCGGGTGTGCGGTAGGCACACCTTCAGCCACTTTGGGCTGCCGGAGCCCTTCTGCGCTGCGGAGCTAGAGCCCATCCCCAGTCACCTCAGTCGCCTCAAGGCTGGAGGCAGCCCACACTCCAAAAATCACTCTGAGGCAGCAAAGGAAATGGGGGACAGTCAGTCCCCAGGTGGACCTGCAGCCAGTGGGGTCCTGGGCTTCCCTAGGAACCGGGACTCCCACGTGTCTCCAAATGGAAGATATCCTTTCCCTGCCTGCCTGGCCCCTCGCTGTCAAGACAGTCGAACAAACTCTCACCCTGCTTTAAGGGGGAGGATTAAACAACGGGTGGGTAGGCCTTATGTACTGGACTAAAGTCTTGTACCCCCAAGAGCCTCATCCAACTTTGCCCCGCCCCAGGTGCCTGGCCACCCTAACCTGCACAGTCCGCACACTGTCGGCAGGACCTGGGCCTCAGGGACACTCTGGGCCTGTGCGATGGCAGCCAGAACTCAACCACCTGAATAGCTCTCTCAGGAAGGAGGGAGCCCACCACCCAAAATCTTTCTGAGGCAGCAGGTTGAAACTGGCAACAGTCAGGCCTCATTTGGGCCCAAGGCCAGAAGGGGTGCCGGCTTCTCCAGCAATCAAGCCCCCCAGGTGTCTCTTACTGAAGCATACACCAGCTAGCACCCGCCTGCCATGGCAAAGTAGCCCAGGTCTTCCAGCTCTGCCTTCAGTGAGAATACGCACATCTGTGCAGGTGAAAGCTTAGACTCAGGCCGATGCTGGGTATTTCCTTGTACTGACCTTGTCACTCAGGCTCTCCCAACACTTGCCAGGTCTCACGCATGTGTATTTTGGACCCCACTAGCCATCCTCAGGAAGCCGAGGCCTTCCGGGCCCGCGGAGCCGGGCCCATCCCCAACCACCTACAGGTTATCAGGGATGGAGGGAGCTCACGCCCAGTGCCCTGCGGTAACTGCTGAAATGGGCACCAGTCGGCGCCCATGCAACTTACTGCGTGCTGGGGTCCCAGGCTTCTCCAGCAGTTACGGCCCCCAGGCATCTCTTAATTAGGATACCAGGCCAGCCCGCGAGGATCCAGCCCTGGCAAGGCGGTCCAGATGACTCCGGTATGGCCTTTAGCGGGAACATGCGCACTTGGGTAGGTTAAGGCCTGTAATCAGGCCTTGTAACCCCAAGGGCCCGCTCCAGCGGCCTGTACCTCCAGAGACTTGTGCGTTCCGCTCCCTAACTACCCTGACCTGCCCCACCCACACATGCGCAGTAAACACCCATAAGCCAGCTCAGGCCAGCCCGGCCCTCCAGGCCTTTGAAACTCAGCATAGCCTCCGGCATGGAGGGACCCAACATTCTGAAAATTGCTCTGAGGTGGCAGCTCCCAATGGAGGACAGACCCCATGTGGACTTGCTGTCTGACGAGGTCCAGGTCTTCCCTAGGAACCGGGACTGCCAGATGTCTCCCAATCGAGGATGTCCTTCCCTGCTCACCTGCTCCCTCACAAGGCCGTTGAAAAATCACCAGTTTTGCCATCAAAGTGAATATTTCACATTGCTGGATGCAGCTTGAGATTTGGCCCACGTGTTCAACCCCTAACAGCTCTCTGCTGTGACCTAGCCTCTCCTGACACTTGCCCCTTCCCAGGTCCCTGGCAAGCCTGACCTATACCTCCCATGCAGGCACAGTACATATTTCATCAGCTGCCTATGGGCAGCTGGGACCCTCCAGGCTTCCCAAACTACGGCTCATCCCCAACCATTTGTATTGTCTTCAGGGTGGAGTAAGCCTACCCCTCCCCCGAAATTGCTCTGAGGTAGCTGCTGAAATAGGCAACGGATCAAGCCCTGTGTAGACCGGCTACCGATAGGGTCCCAGCTTCTGTGGCCGTCAATGAATTCTCCCAGGTGTCTCTTATTGGAGGATACCCCAGCCAGCCTGCCAGATCTAGTCCGGATAAGGCAGTTTCTCCTTCAGGGGACTACCTTTGTTTGGGTAGGGTAAGGCTTAGAATTAGGCAGATGCCAGGTACTCCCAAAAGGCCCCTCCTGTGACCTTGCCTCTCCAATATTGCCCTTATCTAGGTGCCTGGTTATTTCCTATCCTGCATGGCTCACGCAGATGCAGTTCACCGTCTGTCAGTCAGTTTTGGCCTCCAGAGGGCACTCCAGGCCTGTGAAGCTCCAGACTGACCCTGATCACTTGATTGGCCTCAGGGTAGAGAAAGCCCTTCCCAGGAAAATCAAAGCTGTCAACTTTTAGCTGGTGAGTTAACACCTGCCCCCTCCCAATTGGGCTGCTCACTCAGTGGGTCAGCAGGCTTCTCCAGCAATCAGGGCTTCCAGGTCTTTCTTACTGGTGGGTGCCCAGCAACCCAACCTGACTTGCTTTGGCCAGGAAGTCCAGACTCCTCCAGTTCTACCTTTCAGGGGGAAATTCGCACATTTGTGTGGATTAAGGCTTGAAATTAGGCAGATGCAAGATATTTCCTGATGTGATTTTCCTGATTTCCTTCATGATGTGGAAGACGTTTTTTTCTTAATGTAAACAAATACGTTTGATAATTTCAGATAGTGATTAGTCCTATGATGTCTTTAAAAAATAATGATGGTTGTGAACAACTTTGGACAAGAAAATCCCATCAAAGGACAGCAGCTGAGGCCTAGCAGATGAAAAGGAACCACCATGCTAAGATCAGCAGGGTAAAACCCCAGGCAAAAGGGACCACAAAATCCATGGCCTTTGAGGAAGTGATGGTCTCAGCATTCTTGAGGAACAGAGATAAAGCCAGTGCAAGATAGGAGAGTGAAAGCAATTAGCACAGTGTTCTAGGGCTCTGTATGTGATGGTGACAATTTGGGTTTTATCTTAACTACAATGAAAAGTCATTGGAGGACTTTAAGCAGGGAAGTGACCTGATCTGGTGTCCAGTTTTTTTGTTTTTTGTTTTTCCAACGTCATTTTGTGGAGGAAGGATTGTTAGGGGACAGGTATGTTAGACAGTTGTAAGATTCAATGGAAAATCATGGTGGTTTGACCCATGCAATGGAAACAAAAGGTTGTGAGAAGATTTGGGATTTATTTTGGAAGGAGAACCAAATAGGTTGGAAGGAGAACTTTAAATAGGTTGGATGTTGGGGGGGGGTGGGGGTGGAAAAAAGAATCCCACAAGACTAATAATTTGGGGGCAATTAGTGAAAGATGGTAAGTAGAACCTGAATTTCAAAACATGGATATCCTCTGCCTATTTATGATGATATTAGTCATGGTATTTGAAGAGATCATCTAAGGAGAAAGGGGGAAAAAAGTGAATCACTTGAAGCTTAAGTCAGGGACACTCAGTGTTTAGAGGATGAGCAGAGAAGGAGCTGGCAAAGGACATTGTGGAGGAGCAACAAATGGGAGGGTAAAAAGTGAGTGTGGTGCTGAGGATGCTAACGGGGACAGGTGAAAAAGCAAAAGAGTAGTCAGCCATTAGACTGATGAAAACAGAGGAGCGTCATTGGATTTGGTGATATGAAGGTCATAGGTAACCTTGTCTGCCTAGGCTTCCTACTGGGAGGAACAGATGAAAGCCCCCATGTGCCCCACTCACAATGATCACCCAACCTGCCCAAACTCACCATCTTTGGCTCTCTGTGGAGGCTGCACCTGATGGACTTGCAGACCTGGGTTTGCATCCCAGATCTTCCACTTACCACCTTTGTGAACTTGGGCAATTTATGAATCCTTTCCGCACATTAGTTGACTCTTCTGCAAAATGGGAATATTGCATCTCATAGCATTGTCCTGGGTGTTGATGGATGTCATGTATAAAAGCATTAGGCACTGGAAACCGGTAGGTAATCGAGAAGTGGTCATTGTTACACTTACTGTAATTGTCTCTCCTATATTGCTCATCCAGTACATTCCAGGTGCACAACCTTTCCTCATCTCTATGTAACTGGCACTTCTGCTTGACAAGCCCAGGCACAAGATCACCTTGCCTAACACAGCATTTAACATATGAGCTACAAACTCAGTGAAATGTTTGTGAGAATGACGACCGAATGAGAAATATTTGCAGAGCGTCCACAGAAACCCTCAGAGAATGAAAGCAGAGGGGTAAACAATCAGTTCCTTCCTTCTTTTTCTACAGACACCCAGGCTTCAAATTGTTCCAGAATTACTGAAGGGCTGAAAATAGGCTCCTTTTTCCATTATTAAAGAGGAGGATGTCCTTTCTTAAAACTTACCCAGGAGTTACTCACTGAGCATTTTCTATTGTACTTATTACTACTCTCTATAGTAGAAATATCACTTAGAGAAAATCAAACTTAATACGATGATTCCAAGTTTTATTGAATATGTTTTACAAATGGGCATTTTGATTGACATAACCAGATACTACAAATCGGAAAACTAAAAATTTTAAAACCTAAGGCAATCTTGCTGCTCCTAAAACCTTACAGAACAGTAAGTATCTGCCTTCCAGTACTTCTTTTTTTTTTTTTTTAAGCAAGGAGAGAATGATCCATGCAATCCCAGAGGAGAATGGAAGACATCTGTGTCAATTATGTTTAGTTTGACTTCCAACTCTTCTTAACTTCCCTTAGTGTCATCGTCTCTTCAGAAAGAACCTAAGGTACTGTTTTCTTTTTTTCCTCAACTTCTCCATTATAAGGCTCCACCTTGACCACCAGAATGAGGATAAATGGAAAATACATCAAACTTAATGCCAGAAAATATGTTCAAATCAAGACAATGACACTTTCCAGCTATGTATAGAGTAAATCAACATGACCCTATCCTCAATTGCAAAATGAGGATAACAAGACCTACCTTACAGGATTATTTTGAAAACGAAAACGAAAAATATGTGGGCGTAATTTATAAATTATAAAGCACCATTAAAATGTAAGGTAACATTATTACTCATTTATGAAAATGGTTCATTCACTTTTCAGTGACTATTGAACATTACCATGTGGCAGACATTTTGCTAGGCATCAATGATACAAATAAAAAAATAAATATTGGAGTGCCTAGGTGGTTCAATCAGCTAAGTGTCCAACCCTTGATTTCAGCTCTGGTCATGATCTCATGGTTGTGGGATCAAGCCCCACATCAGGCTCCACACTGAGCATGAAGCTTGCTTGGGATTCTCTCTCCCTCTCCCTGCCCCTCACTCATTCACACTTTCTCTCTCAAAATAAATAAATAAACATTATATATATCATTGGCCCTTGGAAGCTTACATTCCAGTGGGCAAGAAGTAAGCTCAAGGTGGAAAGAAGCATGCTCTAGGTGCTAGGGGGCCAGAGAGCATTCAGACTGGGGTGTGGAGGGTGGGGGTGTTCGGGGGACTTCCTGAGGAGGTGACACTGGAATTGTTTCACTACAAATCCAAGTCCAGTTCAAAAGTATCCCAATCTCTTAAGGCAGAATTTCTCAGTCTTAGTACCACTGATCTTTTAGGCTGAATAATTCTATGTTGTGGGAGGCTATCCTGTGCATCATAGAATGTTTGGCATCATCCCTGACCTCCATCTATCAGAGTCAATAACACGCCTTATCTCCCAGATTTAAAACCAAAAACATCCCCAGACAATTCCAAAAGGCCCCTGAGGGGCAAAACTGCCCCCAGTTGAGAGCTACTGCCATGAGGTCATGGAAAACCAGTGTAGGTGGTTCTAGAAGGAATGGAATTCATACAGTTAGTGCCTAGGCTTATACTAGGTGTTCAACAAATATTGAGTGAATGAATGAATGAATAAGTGGAGTAAATGAGTGAATAAACTTCCTGGAGTCTCTTTTACATATTCCTTTGGGGGATCCATCCAGAAGATCCCCGGGGCTAGTGATTAAGTTTTAAATACCCAAGTAAATGATAACAATAACATGGCATGCATTTATACCATGCTCCATGCAAGTTGTATGATCTTGGGCAAGTAATTCAAACTCTCTGAGTCTCAGGTCTGCCAGTTCTTTTTTTTTTTTTTTTTTTAAATATTTTTATTTATTTCTAGGAGAGAGAGTGAGAGAGAGAGAGAGACAGCGTGAGCAGGGGAGGGTCAGAGAGAGAGGAAGATACAGACTCTGAAACAGGCTCCAGGCTCTGAGCTGGCAGTCAGCACAGAGCCCGATGCGGGGCTCAAACCCACGAACCGCGACATCATGACCTGAGCGAAAGTCGGACGCTTAACCGACTAAGCCACCCAGGCGCCCCGCAGGTCTGCCAGTTCTTAAATGGGGATAATAAATCCTGTCTTGCAAGGTCATTGGCAGAATTAAATGAGACAGTCAACATAAAATATACAAGCATTAAATGTGTAGGCACGTACTCCTGGGGTGCAACTGACAAGAGATATTTTAGAAGGTTGCCCTCCCAGCTCCTGCCACTAAGCTTTACCTGTAAAAAAGACAAGGAAGGTAGTTTGAGCGTATACATTTTTTTTGTTGTTGTTGTTATAAACAGGTGGGGAAGACCAGGCAGTGTATCAGAGCCTGACACATCCACTATCTAACTCATCCTCACAAACAGCCAGGTTAGTTAAGAGACTCAGAGAGTTGTGACTTGCCCAGGATCACACAGCTAAATAAGTACCTCTCTGAACTCTAAAAACTCAGCCACCACTCAGGGATGACCTCCATCACACTAAGGTTTGTTTAAATTGTGGGTTTTGGGAAAATGCTTTCTGTATTCTGTGTTCCGTAGTTTCGTGTAGACATAGATGACCAGATCGGGAAATTCCTTTTGCAGATATTGGAAAGGTTCTCCAATACTCGACCTCATCCTGAAATGAAACATAAATATATTGCACGGTTGCCCCCAAATCATCTTCCTCCATTGTAGCATCTGCGCCCAAAGATCTCTTTGCTCCCTTGATTTCTAGAGCAGAATAAGGACTTTAAAATCTGACAGAATAAGATTTGTCTCCCAACTCTTCAACTAATTGGCAACTTAATTTTTGTGAGCCTGTTTTATCCTCCATAACATGGAGATGATGCAGTCCCACAATCCCTTATCTACAATTCCAAAATCCAAAAGAGCCCTGAAAACTGCAAGCTTTCTGTGAGTTTGCAGCTAACATTTTAGGCAGCAAAAGCTGATTTCACTAACACAGGCTACTTTTGAGACTTTTACAGCACTACATTCACTTTAGCCAGCTGCCCAGGCCCCTCCATTTCTTCCCAAAAGGGAGTCACTACCCTTCTGTTCAAAAGAGCTCAGCAATTGCTAAAAAGGAGGATAATAGCCTGCTGGGCACATCTGTCATTCACTGGAAGACCCCTGTGTTGACCTTTTCCAGAGGGCCTCTCCCCAGAGGGGAGAAATCACTTTTCTTTCATCAAAATAAATTTCCTTCCTTCTAACAAGTAGCAGATATAAATTTAGAATTAAATTTTAAAAAATGTTTAATGTTTATTTATTTTTGAGAGAGAATGAGAGAGAGCGTGAGCTGTAGGGGCAGAGAGAGACACAGAATCAGAAGCAGGCTCCAGGCTCTGAGCTGTCAGCACAGAGCCCAATGTGGGGCTCAAACTCCTGAATGGCAAGATCATGACCTGAGCTAAAGTCAGGCTCAACACTGAACCACCCAGGTGCCCCTACAATTGGATTTTTAAATCATCCTCATTTCATAGATGACTTACAGAAACAGAAATAGTACTTACTTTTTGTTTTTTTCTTCGTTAATATGTTCTCCCAAATTCCGGATGAACTTAAGCAGATCATTCACAGTGTTCTTATAGCGTTTGTGTTTTTCATAATACTTATTCATTTCTTCCATAACATAGTTGTCAATCTAAAAAACAAAATATTATGCAAAAATGTGGCAGCAACACAAAATAAACCCTGATGTGCTATTAATACAAAAAGGCAAAATGCAAATTTGAATATATGACCACTAATTAATAAAGCAAATTAATAGAAAGAAACAGGATGGAAGTAAATACCATACACCAAAATGCTAACAGTTGTTGTGTCTGGATGTGGGATTATGAGTAACTTTACATTCTGGTATCTATTTTCTAAGTGAATTGTTTTCATAAGAAGTTAAATATATCAAAACATGGTTTAGAAATTCTTTGACTACTATCCTAGGAAATCTACTCATTAGACTATGCAATATTTTTATTCTGGTGGCCACCTGTCCAAGTTGGTAATTGATTACATTTCCCCCTCGAATAGGGTTGTTCAGACTAAAATCAGACCCGGTAGCCATTGCCAAAGTGAGAGTGCTGGTTTTTGTTTTGTTTTGAATTCTATTTCCAAAGCTTCCATGTACCTCCTTGCCTCTAAATGTCCCAGGACAGCATCTCCCACGTCCGTGCCTTTCTCTGTGTGTTTGCACCCTTGTAGGTGGCCCTCTGTTTTACAAAGTGTTAAGGGTAAGAGAATAGCACCCAACAGTTGTGAGGCCAGACGGTCCCTTAAGAAGAGTCACAGGTGACTAGACCACCCCAGTGAAGATCTGCTGAGACAGTCTGCATGTACCACGTGCAGAGCACCTGGGAGAAGGGCTGAGCAACTGCATGCCAGGGTGGGGCACCCCGGGGAGAGGAGGCAGGAGCACAGACTGGAAAACTTGGCTCCTTGGTACTGTTGCAAAGATGAATGTAGAGGACCATGAAAATGGGCAAGTCATGAAAATCAATAGGAAGTCAAAGTCTCAAATGGGAAAATTAAAAGATAAGACCTGAAAAGTGGGTGATGGTCACTGAGGAGGGCACTTGTTATGATGAGTACTGGGTGTTGGATGGAAACCAATCTGACAATAAACTATATTATTAAAAAAATAAAGATCTAGGTTAATAAAAAAAAATAAGATAAGACTTGAGGGGTGCAGGGTTGGCTCAGTCGGTTAAGTGTCCGACTCTGACTCAGGTTATGATCTTGTTCATGGCTGCAAGCCCCACATCAGGCTCTGTACTGGCAGCTTGGAGCCTGAAGCCTGTTATGGATTCTGTCTGTCTGTCTGTCTGTCTCTCTGTTTCTATAAGTGTGTGTTTCTGAAATTTCATAGACATTCACTTAGCAAAGAGTCATGGCACACCTACTCCATGCCAGGAATGCAATAATGGACAAGACAACAGACAGTATCTGCCCCCCTGGAATTTGCAGAGCAGCAGGAAAAAAATGGACACTAAGGCAGCAATTATGAGTATGACATGTTATCTAGAAGCAAGTAAGGGAAGGAAACCAAAATGAAACCCAGAAACAAAGAGGTATGGGAGAAGCAGTTCTAAATCAGGCCTATGATTGGGAAGCTGTTGGTTTCCATCAAAGACCTGAGGGTTATGGATTCTCCCATAGTGCTTTGCACTGTCTCCAGGGTGCCCAGCATGTATCATACAGCCAGTGTTTCTTTCGGTCTCTCGGCCCCCTGTGGACCAAGCTGTACTTGCTGTACATGCCCACAGTTTCATATGGGTCTAGCATGTAACTGGCACTCGATAGGGGCCTGCTAAGTGATAATAATGAAAGTTTTGGTAGCACTGACTAGATCGAGGTGATGATTGATTTTTTATGTTTTACTATATTTAGTTCAAGTTAGATGGACCTTATCTTGAAGAGGAGGAATTTGAAAGATCATCTTTTCTTCACGGTGTGTTTCCTCAGGCAAAATTTAGATGGGGGGAGGGTCAGTCCTCAGAGCTGGGCTGGACAGTCAGCAGAGGCAGCCAATCTCTCACTGGACTGAGAAGCCTCAGGGTGCAGGACCTCCTTGGGGTTAAATGCTATTTAATCAGCTGCTCTTGTCACAACAGTAATAGGATTATTAGCCAGGCCTCTCTTAGAACCAGAGCTAGAAGGAAAGAGCCACAAGAAAGGAAAAGGCTCCTGGGCTTGGAAAGGCCATCCTGAAGAGAAGTCTAGATGAGAGGGCCTGGCCTCTGAAAGATGGGGCAGGGACCCAACAGGGCAGAGGGGGCTGGGATGGGGAGGAAGTCAGGGAAGTCATGTCTTCCACCTCTTGGCTGGGCCAGGCCAACGGTATAATAAAAGTTAAAACAAAAACTAACATTACACATTTCACAGATTCTTACTCCTAGAATAATTTCCAGACCATAGGAATTGTTCATACCTTAGAAGTCCACTGGGCAAAACTTCTGGAATGTTCAGATGTTCCAGGTTGCAGTAGCTGGACAATATTGCTATCACGTTTTCGTATTTTAATGTCCGATTCATTTCCCACATCCCTAAGCATCCTATAGCGGCTGAGGATGACAGAATTACCATGATCATTCCACTCTGCCTTCTCTTTTCAGAAAGAAAACAATGTTACACTTTGGTTTTTGATAAAAGTAGTCAAACCATGTTTCTAAAAATTCTGTATGATGGAAGAGGAAGGCATCTCTCTCTCTCTCTCTCTCTTGCTCTCTCACTTTCTCGCTCTCTCTCTTTCTGTTCTTCAGAAAACAAAACCAGAATCCAGAGAGGTTAAGTCACTACTCCAAAGATACTCAGTCAGGAAATGCCAAGCTGAGAGGAGAGCTGGGGTCTACTGAGTCCCAGCCTGACTCCTTCCCACAGCACCTTACCATAATGGTTAATTTTACGTGTAACATGAGGGACCCAGATTAAAAATTATTCTAGGTCTATCTGTGAGGTGTTTCCAGATGAGATTAGCATGTGAATTGGTGAACTCAGTAAAGCATATCACCTTCCCCTCCTGAATGAGCCTCATCTAATCCACTGAGGGCCTTGAAGAGAACAAAAGCTGGAATTCACCCCTTCTTGTCTGATAGCTTCATCTGGGACATCAACCTTCTCTTACCCTCACCCCTACTAGCTCTCTGACCTTTGGATCCTTACTGGAATCGCCATCATCAGTGCTCCTGGCTCTCAGGCCCTGGATTTGGACTAAATTACACTATTGGCTTTCCTGGATCTTCAGCTTGCAGAGGCAGATCATGAGAATTCTCAGCCTCAGTACTGAATGAGCCATTTCGTTATGAAAAATAAATATGTGCTTATAGTTATCATTTGATATGTAAAATCTCCTAATACACTCACTGTCTCCCTTCTGGAGGCCTGTAATATGCAATCAAGCTTTACTTACCTCTCCCAACTCCAAAAGAAGGGATGACCCAGCAGGCCACTCAGATGCTCCTTCACATTTTCTCCAGGGTTAAACAGGTGATGAATGAGGTTCCGAGTTTCCTCATCTGGAGAAAGTTGAATCACCTCTTCATTACTTTTAGTCTTCAGGGTCTCAAAAGGGAGATCTCCCTTCTTTACCACATATAAGACCAGCAATCCAAGGGCCTGTATGAAATGCATAAATCAAGTTAATGTTTATGAATTATCAGTCTGTATGCAGATGTGATATAGGTTATGACCAAATAGAAAGTGGGAGAAATCTCAAGGAGTCTACAGACTTGTTAGGCAGAGAAGACACAGGTAGTGCATGGAGAACCCTTCAAGGCAGTATATGGTCCCCACAACTGAGGTTTGTAAGGAACGAAAGATAATCTTGAGTCAGAGTTGTCAGGGCAAACTGCTTAAATGAGGAATTTGAGCTGGATCTTAAAGTATGAATAGCATATAGATAAATAGGGAAGAGGAAAAATATTTTGAAAAAGGGAAATGGGAGAAATCTGGCTGGGAACTGGGACTCTGGGTTGGGACTATGTCAGGCAGCAGAAAAAGGAGCCAGTCCAGGTCCAGTGGGACACGGTGAGAGCCCCAGGAGTTAGGCCATGGCATGGAGGAAAGGCCAAGAAGGAGGTCAGCATAGGAGCTTCCTGCAGCAGGCAAGACACTAGTCAGGGAAGGATTTAAAATTTAGAGCCTTTTAACAACAAAGGCCAGACACGGATGGAGAGCTCTTGCTCCTGGGGTTCAAAGTTCAGCACCCTGAAGAATCTCCCAGGACAAAGTTGCCCTGACAGAGTCAGAATCAATCTGGGAGCTGGAGCTTTGGTCTACAGAGGTCAGGCTCTGTTTCTGCCCTGTGTCCTCCCAGAATAAACAGCTATTTCAGGGTCTTAGCCCTTTTGGCCAAGATGAGTCTCTTTCAAGCTGAAGATCAATCCTATCCCTCTCTTGTGTTTCAGAGGGCTGTAGTATCTGGCCGTCTCAGGAGTTTGGTACCCAAGTTTGAATGGAATGGGAAAAGAAACTTCATGTGTTTTGTCTTTAGGCAGAAAATACCTCCTGTAGGGATTCTGGAGGTAATTTGGAGATTCTTCCTGGAAGTAATTTTAGAAGAGATGTGGCATGCTTGATTTATTTACTATCTTGCTGGTGAAGGAAGAGAGAGATCCAAAGTGATACAGAAAGGAGCCACGGCAACAACCAATTCCACGCCAACCCAGAGAAATGCCACTGTCTGCAAGGGACTGACGGCAGTGAGCCCTGGGAAAATGCCGTGAAAGGTAGTTAAAATAGAAACGATGACGTCTAATTGGTTATAGGAAATAAGGGAACGAATGAAACAAATAAGGAAGGTGAAAAATGGAAAAGAAAACCAGTTCTAGAAATTACCTCTAGATCTGTCTTGATTTCCTTCGGCTCTCCAGTCCACTTGATGCTTTTATCAAAATCTGCCAGGCAGATAGCATTCTTGGAATCTAGGGGATAGTTTATAGAGATGCAATGAAAATCCTCTCTCTTCCTGTTGTAATTAACTTAAATAAGTATGTATCGCAATGCACTACCATTGCCGAAGAAAGCAGTAACAAAGCTTATATCTGAATGGCTTCTTACTCCTCAAAAGAGCCATGTACACCATATCATTTGACTTTTTAGGTATCTGCCAAGGACAGGATTTAAATTCTATTTTATTTTTTCCAGTACTGAGGTGAGGAAGGATGAGGATAAATTTAACTGGCTCCCCATTCAGGCAATTCCTGGGGGCAAAGAGCACAGATTTATAAAGGAACTGCTGACGGGAGATATGTTGACTTCCTAAGGCTACCTAACAGCTAACCAACAAGATTCCAAATCCAAGACCAGATTAGCACAGCACTCCACTGAATCAAGCCCACCAACCACATCCCTCTATGATACTGCACTCAGTTATCATGGATTAACCATGTGCTTGTTATGAGTCACTGCTTCCTTCCCCTCTTCAGAATCCTTCTCCCTGGAAAGAAGCCACTGAGTCCTCAGAAAGAGGGATGCATGTATGGGAGAGGTCCAGAACAATATGAGAGGAGAGCAAGTCAGTGATCTGTCCTTGAAGAAGGGGCTCCTGCTTCTGGCTTGAAGGAGTCAAAGAAAGAAAACTGGGTAACTCCAGATAGGATGATGGTCAGCAGAATTGTGTGATTCCTGAACCCCTTTCATTCTGAACTTAAATATCACAGTTGCATGGAAACCCACAGTCTAATGATAATGAATCCATTAAATTATTCAACAAGGTCCTAGTGAGGGGAAACATGACAGTGGAAGAGAACACAGCACAGGCCCTACAGAGTTCAGAGTCTCCGAAAAAGGAGCTAGATAGTGAATAATTACACAGGTAAACATACAGTTAATTGCAACTTTAAAAGTGCTATCCGAAAGTGCAGGATTCTCTGAAAATGTATAACAAGAGCCACATGGCTGTATGTGGGAAAGAAGTCTTCCTTAATGAAGGACACTTATGGCACCTGGGTGGCTCAGCTGGTTGAGCATCCAACTCTTGATTTCAGCTCAGGTCATGGTCTCACGGTTTGTGAGTTTGGGCCCTGCATCAGGCTCATGCTGTCAGCATGGAGCCTGCTATAGTGGGATTCTCTCTTTCCCCCTCTCTCTGCCCCTCCCCTGCTTACACACATTCTCCCTCTCTCTCTCAAAATAAATAAAATAAACTTAAAAAAAAAAAAAAAGGAAGGACACTTTGACAGAGAACATCAGTAGCATGGGGGAGAAGAAGGTGGGGGGAAACAGTGGGGGATAGGGAAGGAGGCAAACCATGAGAGACTCTTGAATGCTGAGACAAACTGAGGGCTGATGGGGGTTGGGGAGAGGGGAAGGGGGGAGATGTGCATGGAGGAGGGCACTTGTGGGGATGAGCACTGGGTGTTATATGGAAACCAACTTGACAGTAAACTATTAAAAACTTAAAAAATTAAAACTCATCCTTTGAGATGAAAAAAAAAATGTTGTATAAAAAAAAAGAACATCAGTAGAATCTGAGTGAGTGAGTAGAGCAGGGAAGAGAGAATTCCATATAAGAATTCCCAAGGCAGAAAGGAGCCTGAAGAATTCCACTCTGACAGAAAGCAGGCCAAGTGCCTGGAGAGGAAGGATGCAGTTGGAAACTAGGCTGAAGGGGCAGATGAGGTGCAGATTATAACCAGGGACTGTTTTCAGCTATTCGAACTAATAAATTCCCTTCACTGTTTAAGACGCTTGGAGACGAGTTCTGCTACTTAAATTGGCAAGTGCCTGATGGAACACTTCACATCTCTGCCTAACACTTGATTCTTTTTTTTAACAAGCCCAGGTTTGTTTTTTTGTTTGTTTGTTTTGTTTTGTTTTGTTTTTTTTTGGATTCAATAGACATTGTTAAAGTGCTATCAAAATTTTAAGCTCTGACAATTTCTATACTTATATCATCATAGACTGTTAACAGTTGATGGGCAGAGTCAGGACAAAATCTGCCCACTCTGCTCTGCTGTCAATGAATGAATCAAGAACCTCTTCATCCTCACAACCCCCACAGTGATATCATGTAAGTTTAATATATTTTTAATTCTTAAAAAGACAATGCATATAATTTACATAAACAATGAATTCTTTCTTTGTTTATTCTTTTTACTTATAAGTTACTGTTTTCTCCCAGACTCTCTCTCCTTCCTTCTGCATATCCTCTAGCAGATCTTTCCTGTAGGGTCTGTGGGTAGAAAGTTATCCTGGACACTTGAATGTGTAAAAAGTGTATTTTAACAAATGGTGTTAGGAAAACTGGACAGCTACATACAAAAGAATGAAAATGGACCACTTTCTTACACCATACACAAAAATAGACTCAAAATGGATTAAAGACTTAAATGTCAGAGCTGAAAACATTAAATTCTGTAGAAAAAAAAACATAAGCAGTAATTTCTTTGACATTGACCATAGAAGTATTTTTCTAGATATGTCTCCTCAGGAAAGGAAAACAAAAGTAAAACAAACTATTGGGACTACACCAAAATAAAAAGCTTCTGTACAGTGAAGGAAACCATCAGCCAAACAACAAGGCAACCTACTCAATGGGAGAAAATATTTGCAGATGAAGTATTCAATAAAGGGTTAATGCCAAAAATGTATAAAGACTGTATGCAACTTAACACCAAAAAATTTTCAATTGAAAATGGGCAGAGGACCTAAAAAGAAACTTTTTCCAGAAGACATACAAACAGCCAGAAGACACACGAAAAAATTCTCAACATCACTCTTCATCAGCGAAATGCAAATCAAAACCACAATGAGATATCACCTTACACTTGTCAAAATGGCTACAATCAAAAAGACAAAAAATAGGTGGTAAAAATGTGGAGAAAAGTGTGCACTGTTGGTAGGAATGTAAATTAGTATAGCCGCTGTGGAAAGCAATATGGAGGTTACTCAAAAAATTAAAAATAGATATGAAATAATCCAGTAATTCCTCTACTGAGGATTTACACAAAGAAAACATAATTTGAAAAGTTATATGCACCCCTACATTTACAGCAGCATTATTTCCAAGATATGGAAACAGCCCAAGTGTCTATCAACAGATGAGTAGATAAAGAAGATGTGGTATATAATATATACATTATATATAATGGGTCATGGGACATTACTCAGCAATCAAAAATAATGAAATCTTGCCATTTGTGACAATATGGATGGTCTGAGAGGCTACAATGCTAAGTGAAATAAGTCAGAGAAATCTAAACACCATAGGGATTTCACTCATATATGGAATTTAAGAAACAAAACAAATGAACAAAGAAAAAAAAAGGATGAACAAAAAAACAGGCTCAGATACAGAGAACAAACTGGTGGTTTCCAGAGAGGAAGTTGAGGGGGATGGGTGAAATAAATAAAAGGGGATTAAAGTACGCTTACTGTGATGAGCAGTGGGTAATGTATAGAATTGTTGAATCATTATTTTATACATCTGAAACTAATAAAACACTGTATGTTAATAGTACTTCAATCAAAAATAAGTATTTATTTTGAATCATGTGTGAACAATAATAAAGTGATTGATGTCTCAGCCAGTCCTGGATGCTATGACAAATCACAATAGACTGGGTGGCCTAAACAACAGAAATTTATTTCTCACAGTCTGAATATTAGAAGTATGAGATCAGGGTGTCAGCAGGATTGGGTTCATGGTGAGAACCCTCTCACTAGTTTATAGACAGCCACCTTCTTGCTGTATCCCCATACGGTGGGAAGACAGCTAACTAGCTCTATGACCTCTTCTTTTTTTTAATGTTTATTTACTTGTTTGTTTGTTTTGAGAGAGCAAGTACATGTGGGGGAGGGGCAGAGAAAGAGGGAGAAAGAGAATCTCAAACAGGCTCCATGTTGTCAGCGCAGAGCCCGACACAGGGCTTGATCCCACAAATCATGAGCTCATGACCTGAGTGGATATCAAGAGTCAGAGGCTCAACCAACTGAGCCATCCAGGTGGCCCTCTATGATCTCCTCTTATAAGGGCATGAATCCATCTAAAGCAATTTTGAGAAAGATCACATCTAGAGGATCACACTTCCTGGTTTTAAACTATATTACAAAGCTCTGATAATCAAAACAATGTAGCACTGGTAAAAAAAAAAAAAAAAAAGCCAGACACATCAGTGAAACAGAATCAAGAATCCCAAAATAAATCTACACAGATGCAGTCAACTAATATTTGACAAGGGAGCCACGAATACTCAACAGGAAAAAGATAATCTCTTTAAAATTAATGATGGAAAAACCAGGTAGTCACATGCAAAAAATGAAAGTGGATCCCTATCTTAAACCACTTACAAATCTCATTTGAAATGGATTA
The DNA here is from genome assembly GCA_017311185.1 of Proteles cristata cristata. Classification (NCBI taxonomy): domain Eukaryota; kingdom Metazoa; phylum Chordata; class Mammalia; order Carnivora; family Hyaenidae; genus Proteles; species Proteles cristata. The sequence goes on along the minus strand of JAESUZ010002939.1, from coordinate 1,992,747 downwards.
AGACTTAAATATAAGACCTGAAACCATATAACTCCTAGGAAAAAAAACAGAGAAAAAGCTCCTTGATATTGATATTGATATTTTAGATATGAAACCAAAACCACAGGCAACAAAAGCAAAAATGAACATGGGGACTACATCAAACTAGAAGCCTCTGCATAGTAAAAAAAACCATCAACAAAACGAAAAGGGAATGAATAGAATAAAAAAATACGTGCAAATCATATATCTGATTTGGAGTGAATATATATGAAATTCACTCAATGGCAAAACTCAAATTGATTAAAAAATGGGCAAAGGACATGAATAGACATTTTGTCCAAGAAGACATTAAAAGAGCTAACAGATACATGAAAAATTGTTCAATATCAGTAATTATCAGTGAAATGCAAATCAAAACTTTAATGTAATATCATCCCACACATCTGTTAGAAAAATTATCAGAAAGATAACAAGAATTGGTGAGGATGTGGAGGAAAAGGAATACTTGTATGTTGTTGGTGGAAATGTAAATAGGAGCAGCCTTAATGGAAAATACCATTAAGGTTTCTCAAAAATTAAAAATGGATAAAATAGAAAAGTATATTTGAAGGAAGTATCTTGAAGAGATATCAGCATCTCCAGGTTCATTGCACCATTATTTATATTAGCCAACATGAAAACAGGCTGTGTCCTTTGACAGAAGAAGGGATAAATAAATAAATAAAGAGTATACACACACACACACACACACACACACATGCACACACACACACACACAGCAGAACATTATGCAGTCATAAAAGAGACAGAAATCCTGCCAGTTATGACAACATGGATAAACTCTGAAGGCATTATGCTAAGTTTAATAAGTCAGACAAAGAAACACAAATGCTATATGATCTCACTTATATGTGGAATCTAAAAAAAACCTGAGGGACACCTGGGTGGCTCAGTTGGTTAAGCATTCGACTTTGGCTCAGGTCATAATTTCATGGTTTGTGAGTTCAGGGCCCACATTGGGCTCTGTGATGACAGCTCAGAGGTTGGAGCCTGCTTCAGATTCTGTGTCTCCCTCTCTCTATGCCCTTTCCCTACTCATGTTCTGTCTCTCACTCTTAAAAATTAATAAACATTTTAAAAAATTTAGATCATAAAAAATACGGAAATTATAGAAGTAGAAAGTAGATTGGTGGTTGCCAGTGGTGGAGGTCAGGGAATTATATACAAACTTCCAGTTACAAGATGAATAAATTCTGCGGATGTCATGTACAGCACAGTGACTATAGTTAACAATACTGTATTATGTACTTGAAGTTGCTAAGAGAGTAAATGTTAAAAGTTCTTACTATACATACATACAATGGTAACTATGTGAGGTGATGTGTTAACTAACATACTGTGGTAATCATCTTGCAATATATATGTATATTATATCATCACATTGTATACCTTAAACTCACACAATGTTACATGTCAATTTTATCTCAATAAAGCTGGATAAAAATTTAAAACTTCTAATTGTGGGGAAGAAAGACACTAATGTCATTCATGAAGGCTTCACCCTCATGATCCAATCTCCTCCTGAAAGTCTCACCTCCAAACATGGAGATTAATGTTTCGACATATGAGTTCTGAGACAACACTAACATTCAGCTGTTAGATAGTCTCTTGCTCGTCATGCCTTCCTTTGGCATTCAGGTTGCTGATGAGAGAAGTCCCGTACCAATCTGATTTTGGTTTCTAAGTAGGTATTTTTATTTCTCTTCAGAGGTTTTGAGGTTTTCTCTTTTTCCTTGATGCTTTAAAATTCCTTTAATATGTGGCTCAATGTTTGGGTTTTTTTTTTCCCCTTACTTATCCTCAGCTCTCGATGAGTCTTTTCAATAAGAGAACTACATCTATTTTAGTACTGGGACATTCTCATCTATTTTTTTTTTTTTCAAAAATTGTTTCAATCTCACTCTCTTCTTCCCTCTGGAATGCCTCTTAAAACTTCTGGGTCTAATTCCTGACTTCTAAACTTTTCCCCTTTCCATCCCTTTATGCATATAATTATTTCCTAGGAAAATTTCTTGGGCAAATCTTCTAGTTCACTCGTTTAACCTTCAATATAGTCTTGAGTTTTAAATTTTTATTTTATTATGTTTTTATTTTTGAGAGAGACAGAGCATGAGTGGGAAAGGGGCAGAGAGAGAGGGAGACACAGAATCTGAAGCAGGTTCCAGGCTCTGAGCTGTCAGCACAGAGCCCGATGCAGGGCTCGAACTCTTGAATGGTGAAATCATGACCTAAGCCGAAGTCAGACGCTCAACTGACTGAGCCACCCAGGTGTCCCAAGCTTTAAAATATTAAACAATTTTTTTAAAAAATTCCAAATTCTCTATTTGGTTCTTTTCACAATGCTTATTCTTGTTTCTTGGATGAAGTAACCTATCTTTGTTCTCTGGGTTTATTAACTATGCTTACTTTAAAGTTGTACTATGGTTATTCAAAATGGTAAGCTAAGTAAATACCTATGCCCTAATCCATGGATAGAGTCTGTGAATATTCTTTATATAGTAAAAAATAAAAAAAGGACTTTGCAGATGTGATTAAGAATCTTGAAATAGGAGAAATTATCCTGGATTAGCAGAGTGAGTCCCAAGTACAGTCACATATATACTTATTTGGTGAGAATTTTTAACATCTATTCTCTATGGAGGCAAAGGGAGATCTGACAACAGAAGAGAAAGCAGTATGACTGCAGAGGCAGAGATTGGAGGGATGCCACAAGCCAAGGAATATCAACAGCCAAGAGGAAGAAGCAAGGAGGAGATCTTCCCCCCACAGCCTACAGAGGGAATTTGGCCTTGCTGACACCTGATTTGGAGACAGTGGGACTGATTTTTGGCCTCCAGAACTGTGGGAGAATAGGTTTGTATTGTTTAAAAAAAAATTAATGTTTATTTACTTTTCAGAGAAAGAGAGAGAGAGCACAAGCAGGGGAGGGGCAGAGAGAGATAGAGATCAACTTTGAAGCAAGCTCCAGGCTCTGAGCTCTAAGCACGGAGCCCAATGCAAGGGCTTGAACTCACGAGCCATGAGATCACGACGTGAGTCAAAGTCATATGCTTAACTGGCTGGGCTACCTAGGCACTTCATAAGTTTCTATTAAGACCAAGTTTGTGATCATTTGTTTCAGCAGCCATTGTAAACTAATGCATTCAATTGGCTTTGTTTCTTTGGGTATAAATTCTTCTATTTCATGCATCTCTTTATGATCAGTATTTCATAAATGCCTTAAGTGATTTTTGACTATAATAAGCCTCACTTTGCAGTTGAGAATCCCTGATGCCCTGTGAGTAGTTTCTGTTAATGCCATCCAACATAGGAGAGATGGAGGCAGTTGTCAGAACTGCTTTACATTTTATTCCGTGAAACTTAGGGGTAGAAACTACTTGCCACTTAGTAGGGTGCTTTGGCAGAAATCTTGTGGGTTTAATTGCTCTTCATTTATCTTGAGATCATAAACTGCCCAGTGTCTCAGGTAGTAACTCTGTCTGCTGACAGACAGGCCAGTCATAGATGCTTGGTTTCTGGGGAAGAGGGGATGCACAAGGTTTGATCTTCCTAGTTTCTACCGATGCAGAAATCTGCCTGTTACCTGGTCCTTTATCCTCTCCTGCCCCTGGCTTCCATTACTGTTGAGTGGTGCTTCTTTGCACTGTTCCCACTTTAATGAGTGATATCAAGTTGTGGCTTCCTGTATTTTTCCTCGCTCCAGTCTCCTTCTTTAATTCCATCCTATCATGTTCAGTCTCTTAATGATTCTTCAAAGATTTTCTCATGTAAAACTTCTTTTGTTGTTGTAATCTCAGCTATGAATTCATTTAACAATCTTTTCCTATCATTTTAGAGATTTAATACAAAGAATAGTCTCTAGTATATGTTAGGTTCACCACCTTGAGGCAGAAGTACAGTCCATTCTTTATTGTTCACACTTAAGAATAGAAGAGGGGGTGCAAGAAATTCCAAAGAATAGGTAGTGACAGGTAATTTTTCTTTAGAACATCATATATGACCCTTTTGCATCAAGATGGACATTTGGAACTAGGAAGGACCCTGCCCTTGGCTGAATCTTGATGACTCTGCTTCACTTGGTAGAGCTGCACATATTTCTGGCCTTTGTCAGTCTCCCCAGCAAAGCTTAACACCAGGAAGGAGTGCCACTAGTGGCCTCAAACTAAATGCCAGATTTCAGTTGTGTTCTTAGGTATACTTACTTCTTTCCAGGTCTTGTCCAGGATCTTAAATATTGTTCTCTGCCTTTTAATACCTGGACCCTCTTTTTGCCTTGTTTCTGCGACACCTAGTTTATATCTAAGTGCATGTCTGTAGATCAGGCATCTGTTTCTGCTTAGCCCTCTAGACAAGTATTTGGCCTTGGTTGAGCAGCTATAACACAAGTAACTTGTCTAACATACTGCACTTAGACCTCATAACAATCTTATGAAAGTGGTATTATTAGTCTTAAATGAAGGAACTAAGGCTCACAGAATCAAGTGACTTTGAGGTTGCAAAGCTAAGTGGCAGGGCTGGGCTGCAAGCCTCCCTAAACAAGTCTAAAGCCAAGACTTTTTTCTATTGCACCACATTGCCTCCTGGAACTTTATACTTAGCTCTGCTTATTTTATTTTATTTTATTTTATTTTATTTTATTTTATTTTATCTTATTTTATTATTTTATCTGGCATGAGCCAATGGGTGGCGGATTGTTCTTCCTGCTTGGAGTTTATTTCACTGTGTTGCATCTCATCCTGGCATGCCCAATTTTGACCTCAGTTTTGCCATTCAGTTTTACAGTACCATCTTGTCTGAAGGAACATAACTTCAGGACTCTCTGACTTTTTTTTTTTTATTTTTTTTAATGTTTATATTTATTTCTAGGAGAGAGAGAGAGAGAGAGACAGCGTAAGCAGGGGAGGGTCAGAGAGAGAGGGAGTCACAGACTGAAACAGGCTCCAGGCTCTGAGCTGGCAGTCAGCAGACGCGGGGCTCGAACCCACGAACTGCGAGGTCATGACTTAAGTGAAAGTCGGACGCTCAACCAACTAAGCCACCCAGGGGCCCCCAGGACTCTCTGACTTGCAGGCTACTGTAGGAATTGAAATTTCTGAAGCCGACTCCATCCAAGACACACCTTCATACTTGCATTTACCAAAGGAAATATAAGGTTAGCCTGGTATTCCACTGGCATCTGGGATGTGGGCTAAGGGTTATACCTCATAGCAGGAGAGTCCACACTATAATTATGAATCAGGTTCATTAACCTTCGAACAGAATAGTGCACATTTACTACTCTTTTCCTACGTGTAATGAAAATGCTTTCCTTTTATAAGTAAAGACCCCACAGTTTTTAAGAGAAGACTAAGGACTCACTTATTAAGATGTTTCCAGGGTGCAGATCCTGATGAGTGTATCCACACAGTAGATGTAGCTCTTCCACAGCCTTAAACACAGAGGAAAGGACATTCCGGGCAAACTCATCTTCCTCATTTTCCACCGCCTCCCCTCTGTGCTTATCCAAGTGCTCCTCCAGCGTCTGCTCACAGAGGGCGAGGCACACATACAGACAGTCCTTGTGACTCTCACTCCCATAGAACGTCACCAAGTCACTGTTTGCTCGGCTGCTCTGCAGACAGGACACCTCCCTTTGTCCATGTGTGCTGCCTTCACAGAAGCATTTCACAGCTACTTCTTGGCCTTCATAGAACCCCAGGTAGATACCCCCTTCAGAAGTGTCAGAAATTTTATATTCCTCATCAATAAAGATCTTGAGTTTGCCTATCATAGGGCGGTATATTCTGTGGAGGTGTTCCAAGGCCTCCCCCCAACGTGAACTTTGAGGCTTCCAGTCTTCAGCAGGAGGGTGAAAATCTTCTCTGGCCCCATGAAGGAGAAGAAACTTGGCAAGGGAACTGTTATAGTTGCGCCTCGCTATCATAACCAGATCTCCACAGTCTGTGCTGGCCCCCTTCTCACATAACAGTTGAGCAATTCCTATCAGGTTGAGTTGGACAGCCAACAGAAGTGCTGTACTGCCCTCACTGTCTGTGTCATTAATCTCTATATGTTCTTGTTCCAGAAGCATCTGCACCAAACCCAAGTGCTTCTTTTCCACTGCCATGATGAGGGGTGTCTTCCCTTTCTCTCCCCTCACATTGACGTCAGCCCCATGGTCCAGCAGGAGGCGAGTGATGACCTCCACGTTTCTATGATCAGAGTTCCTAAGGGCATAGATCAAAGCATTTCTGCCCATATTGTCACGGGCTTTGACATCTGCCCCCATCTCCTCAAGGAGGATCTTCAAGGCATCTACATGTCCATTTTCAGCAGCATCCATTAGAGCTGTGGCCCCTCCTTTTCTAAGCCTCTTTTGAACCTCCTTTGTCTTTCGACTCAAATTCACATTTGCCCCACACTTATACAGGAATCTTAAGGCTTCAATCTTCCCCTTCACGGCAGCTTCCATGAATGCTGTGAAGCCATTAGCATCACACTCATTGACCTCTGCACCTTTAGAAAGTAAAAGCTCCAGCAGCTTCACATTTCCTCCGATCCCAGCGATGATGAAGGGAGTGGCCCCATTCTTCTTCCTCAGACAAGGATTAGCACCATAATGAAGCAGAAGATCCACGATGTCCTCCTGGCCATTTTGCACTGCAGTATGCAGAGGTGACCAGCCCCACTCTTTTTCCTGGAAATTGACATCAGCCCCTCCTTCCAGCAATTGCTGAACCAGATTTATGTCTTCTTTTATAACAGCTTTCATCAACTGATTGTCCTCCACCAATGCCCTCCCCTTGATGGAGGGTGTGGGTCTCTCCTGAATGTTGTTATGGCTCTGGGTATCCATGATGGTAATTACCAATGGTTACAACTCTGTGCCTTTTCTTTGAGAAAATGAAATTTTCTCTTCTTGGGACTTGATCAAAGAGACATGGAGCTCTTAGAACTCCTTTCAGGGTAAATAGGGATTATCTGGTTACAGGCCAGCAGTATGAGGAAAAACAATACTCTTGCAGTCTTCTGACATTCCACCTGGAGATGAGAGAGCTACTTGTAATTTTAAAATAGTGAGAAACCATTTGAATTGGAAAAATTAATTTTACTAGCAACTTTTTCAAAATACATCTATTTATTTATATAGAACTATTTACTATAGAAAATTATTATGCTGGGAGGGGGCAAGATGGTGGAGAAGTAAGGATCTCCGTACTTGCACTCGCGCCCATACATCACACAGAAAAGATCTGAAGCCATTGGAAACCTTATAAAACCTGAGAGATTGGGAGAAAAAGGAAGCAGAATCCACTGAGAGAGTCTTCTAATGGCTACCTCAAGAAACAAGCTAGAGTACACAAGGTGGAGAGTCCCAAATATCACTACGAATAGGAAAATAAAATAACCATGGTCCCAACAAGAGAGACCAAGAGATACCATTCAAAAAACACTCTCTGAAAGGATAGGCCCTGGAAAGTCAAAGAGTCTTCTTGGATATAGCAGCGCTCATGGAAACAGAGAGTATAACAGGTCTATAAAACCAACAAGAGCTAGAAAGCTAACTAAAATGACAACGAAAGAGCTCGCCTCCAAAGAAACTCCAAGAAGAAATGACAGCTAATGAACTGCTCAAAACAGATATCAGCAGCATAACTGAACAAGATTTTAGAATAATAATGGTAAAATTAATAGCTGGGCTTGAAAAGAACATAGGGGACATCAAAGAAACTATGGCTACAGACAGAATGGAAAATAAAAATAGGCATGAAGAATTAATAAATGCGATAAATGAGATACATAATAAATTAGAGGCCTTCAATGCACGGATTGAAGAGGCAGAAAGGAGAATAAGTGATTTAGAAGACACTATTATAGAAAAACAAGAAGCTGACAAAAAAAGAGACAAACTGATCCAGGAACAGGAAAGAAGAATTCGAGAGCTCAGCGATACGGTCAAACGCAATAATATCCATATCATAGGAATCCCAGAAGAGAAAGAGAGAGGGAAAGGTGCTGAAGGAGTCCTGGAACAAATTACAGCAGAGAACTTCCCCGACCTGGGGAAGGAAGTAAATGTGGAAATACAAGACACTCAGAGGGCTCCCCTCAGATGTAACTTGAATCGATCTTCTGCACGACATATCATAGTAAAAATGGCAAAATACAAGGACAAAGAGAGAATTTTGAAAGCAGCTAGGGAGAAAAGGGCCCTCACATACAGAGGGAAACCTATCAGAGTGGTGACAGACCTATCTACTGAAACTTGGCAGGCCAGAAAGGAATGGCAGGAGATCTTCAATGTGATGAACAGTAAAAATATGCAGCCAAGAATCCTCTATCCAGCAAGCCTGTCATTCAAATAGAAGGAGAGATAAAAACCTTTCCAAATGAACAGAAATTGAAAGAATTTGTCACCACTAAGCCAGCCCTACAAGAAATCCTGAGGGGGATGCTCTGAAGAAGAGGATGCAAGGAACAAAGATACCAGAGACACCACCACAAACATGAACCCTACAAAAGATACAAAGACTCTAAACCCACATATTTCAATAATGACACTGAATGTAAATGGGCTGAATGCTCCAATCAAAAGACATAGGGTAGCAGAATGGATTAAAAAACAAAATCCATCAATATGCTGTCTACAAGAAACTCATTTTAGACTGAAAGATACCTTCAGATTAAAAGTAAGGGGATGGAGAAATATATATCATGCTACAGGAAATCAAAAGAAAGCCGAAGTAGCTATACTTATATCAGACAAACTGGACTTTAAATTAAAGACAATCACAAGAGATGAAGAAGGGCACTACATAATAATTACAGGGTCCATCCATCAGGAAGACCTAACAATCATAAATGTCTACGCACCAAATATGGGAGCACCTAAATATCTAAAACAATTAATCACAAACAGAAACAAGCTTATAGATAAGAATGTGCTAATAGCAGGGGACTTTAATACTCCGCTTACAGCAATGGATCGGTCAACCAGACAGAAAATCACTAAAGAAATAATGGACTTGAAAGACACATTGGACCAGATGGATCTGACGGATATATTTACAACTTTACATCCTGAGGCCAGGGAATTTACTTTCTTCTCAAGTGTGCATGGCACATTCTCCAAGATAGATCACATACTGGGACATAAAGCAACCCTGGATAAATATAAAAGAATAGAGATCATACCATGCACACTGTCAGATCATAACGCTTTGAAACTTGAAATCAATTACAGGAAGAAGTCTGGAAAACCTCCAAAAACATGGAGGTTAAAGAACACCCTACTAAAGAACAAATGGGCCAATCAGGCAATTAGAGATGAAATTAAAAAATATATGGAAACAAATGAAAATGAAAACACAACAATTCAAAATCTATGGGATGTGGCAAAGGCAGTCCTAAGAGGAAAGTACATTGCTCTCCAGGCCTATTTCAAGAGATTAGAAAAAGCACAAGTCCAAAATCTAACAGCTCACCTAAAGGAACTAGAGGCAGAGCAACAAGAATGCCCTAAACCCAGTAGAAGAAGAGAAATAGTAAAAATTAGAGCAGAAATAAACAACATAGAGACCAAAGAAACAATTGAACAGATCAATGAAACCAAGAGTTGGTTTTTTGAAAAAGTAAACAAAATTGACAAACCTCTAGCCAGACTTATCAAAAAGAAAAGAGAGAGCACCCAAATAGACAAAATAATAAATGAAAATGGACTTATTACAACCAACCCCTCAGATATACAAGCAATTATCAGGGAATACTATGAAAAATTATATGCCAACAAATTGGACAACTTAGAAGAAATGGACAAATTCCTAAACACACACTCACTACCGAAATTCAGACGGGAAGAAATAGAAAACATGAACAGACCCATAATGAGTGAAGAAATTGAATCAGTTGTCAAAAATCTCCCAACAAATAAGAGCCCTGGACCTGATGGCTTCCCTGGAGAATTCTACCAGACATTTAAAACAGAATTAATCCCAATTCTTCTCAAGCTATTCCAAAAAATAGAAATCGAAGGAAAACTTCCGGACTCATTTTATGAAGCCAGCATCACTCTGATTCCCAAGCCAGACAGAGATCCAGCAAAAAAAGAGAACTACAAGCCAATATCCTTGATGAATACGGATGCAAAAATTCTCAACAAGATCCTTGCAAATCGAATCCAGCAGCATATAAAAAGAATCATCCACCAAGATCAAGTGGGATTCATTCCTGGGTTACAGGGCTGGTTCAACATTTGCAAATCAATCAATGTGATACATCATATCAATAAAAGAAAAGATAAAAACCATATGATCCTGTCAATAGATGCAGAAAAAGCCTTTGACAAAATACAGCATCCATTTTTAATAAAGACTCTAGAGAAAGTTGGGATAGAAGGAACCTACTTAAACATCATCAAAGCCATCTATGAGAAGCCTTCAGCTAACATCATCCTCAACGGGGAAAACACTGAGAGCTTTCCCCCTGAGATCAGGAACACGACAGGGATGTCCACTCTCACCACTGTTGTTTAACATAGTGCTGGAAGTCCTAGCATCAGCCATCAGACAACAAAAGGAAATCAAAGGCATCAGAATTGGCAAAGAGGAAGTCAAACTTTCACTCTTCGCAGATGACATGATACTCTACATCGAAAACCCGACAGACTCCACCAGAAGCCTACTGGAACTGATCCAAGATTTCAGCCAAGTTGCAGGGTACAAAATCAACGTACAGAAATCAGTTGCATTTTTGTACACCAACAATGAAGCAACAGAAAGAGAAATCAAGAAGCGGATCCCATTCACCATTGCACAAAAAAAACATAAAATACCTCGGAATAAACCTAACCAAGGATACAAGAGATTTGTATGATGAAAACTATAGAAAACTTATGAAGGAAATTGAAGAAGACACAAAGAAATGGAAAAACATTCCATGCTCATGGATAGGAAGAATAAATATAGTTAAGATGTCATTACTACCTAAAGCACTCTACACATTAATGCAATTCCAATCAAAATTGCACCAGCATACTTCTCAAAACTAGAACAAACTATCCAAAAATTTGTATGGAACCACAAAAGACCTCGAATAGCCAAAGTAATCCTGAAAAATAAAACCAAAACGGGAGGGATCACCATCCCAGACTTTAGCCTCTACTACAAAGCTGTCATCATCAAGACAGTATGGTATTGGCACAAAAACAGACACATAGACCAATGGAACAGAATTGAGAACTCAGAAGTGGACCCAAAAGTATACAGCCAACTAATCTTTGACAAAGCAGGAAAGAATATTCGATGGAAAAAAGACAGCCTTTTTACAGATGGTGTTGGGAGAACTGGACAGCAACATGCAGAAGAATGAAACTAGATCATTTTGTCACACCATGCACAAAAATAAACTCAAAATGGATAAAGGACCTGAACGTGAGACAGGAAACTATCAACAGCCTAGAGGAGAAAGCAGGAAACAACCTCCTTGACCTCCACCGCAGCAACTTCTTACTTGACACATCTCCAAATGCAAGGGAATCAAGAGCAAAAATAAACTGTTGGGACCTCATCAAGATTATAAGCTTCTGCACAGCCAAGGAAACAACCCAGAAAACTCATAGGCAACCAACGGAATGGGAAAAGATAGTTGCAAATGACATATCACATAAATGGTTAATATCCAGAATCTATAAGGAACTCACCAAACTACACGCCCGAAAAATAAACAACCCAGTTTGGGTTTGAAGAAATGGACAGAAGATATGAACAGACACTTCTCCAAAGAGGACATCCAGATGGCCAACAGACACATGAAATGATGCTCAGCATCCCTCCTCATCAGGGAAATACAAATCAAAACCACACTGAGATATCACCTCACGCCAGTCAGAGTGGCTAAAATGAGCAAATCAGAGAACTCTAGATGCTGGCGAGGATGTGGAGAAACGGGCACCCTCCTACACTGTTGGTGGGAATGTAAACTGGTACAGCCCCTCTGGAAAACAGTGTGGAGGTTCCTAAGGAAACTAACAATAGAACTCCCCTATGACCCAGCAATAGCACTGCTAGGAATTTACCCAAGGGATACAGAAATGTTGATGCATAGGAGCACATGTACCCCAATGTTCATAGCAGCACTCTCCACAATAGCTAAAACATGGAAAGAGCCTAAGTGTCCATCAACAGATGAATGGATCAAGAAGATGTGGTTTATCTATACTATGGAATACTACATGGCAATGAGAAAGAATGAAATCTGGCCATGTGTAGCAACATGGATGGACCTTGAGGGTGTTATGCTGAGCGAAATAAGTCAGGCAGAGAAGGACAAATATCATATGTGTGCACGTATAGGAGGATTAGGAGGAACTTGACGGAGGAACAAGGTGGAGGAGAAGGGGGGAAATGGTGGGGGAAAGGGAGAGAGGCAAACCATGAGAGACTCTTGAATGCTGACAAAAACAGGACTGATGGATGTGGGGGGGAGGGGGGATGGGCATGGAGGAGGACACTTGTGGGGATGAGCACTGGGTGTTATGTGGAAACTAATTTGACAATAAACTATTTGAAAGAAAAACTTTCTTCTATTTCTCTTTTATTATCTTCCTTTATGTTAAATGAATAATTGCTTAGTAGACTGTTCTAATTCTTCTATTGATTTTTAAATTTTTTTGTGTTATTTTCTTAATGATTGCTTTAGGAGGTAGAAATAAATTTATATTCTGTCTACCTTTTCTAGATTGTTGCCATAAAATTGTTCATAATATTCTTTTAAAATAAGCTTAGGGGCACCTGGGTGGCTCAGTCAGTTGAGCGTCCGACTTCAGCTCATGATCTCATGGCCATGAGTTCAAGCTCCGCATCAGGCTTTGTGCTGACAGTTCAGAGCCTGGAACCTGCTTCAGATTCTGTGTCTCCCTCTCTCTCTGCCCCTCCCCTACTCATGCTCTGTCTCTCAAAAATAAATATTAAATAAAAAAATAAAAAAGAAAAAATAAAAAAAAGAAAATTATTATGCTATAGTTCTACCACCCAGTAATAGCCATTGTTAATATTTTAGAATATTTCTATAAATTTTTTAAAAATAGTTGAGATCATGCTATGTAAGGATGTTATGTAAGTATCCTGCTTTCTTTCATTTAATGCCATAGTATAAATAATTTCCTATGTTACTGCAAAGTCTTTTAAAATATTTTTAATGGTTGGGACACATGGATGGCTCAGTCGGTTGAGCATCCAACTCTTGACTTCAGCCCAGATGCTGATCTCACAGTTGGAGAGATCAAGCCCCTGCCTCAGACTGTGAACTGATAGCATCAAGCCTGCTTAGGGTTCTCTCTCTCTCCCCCTCTCTCTCTCAAACAAATAAATAAACCTAAAAAAACCTTAATGGTTATGCAATATGCCACCAAACAGTTGCTTCATTTCCCTATTGCTTAGTAGCATTTATTTATTTTTAAATGATTATTTATTTTTGAGAGAGAGTACAAGCAGGGAGGGGCAGAGAGAGAAGGGGACAGAGGATTGCAAGTGGACTCTGCCCTGACAACAGTGAGCTCAATGCAGGGCTCAAACTCACCAACCACGAGATCATGACCTGAGCTGAAGCCAGATGCTCAACTGACTAAGCCACCCAGGCACCACTACTGAGCAGTTTTTAAAAACAATTTTTAAATAAGACTTTTAAAATTAGAAATTTTTAGCAATTCTAAATAATGGTGCAGCTAATTGAGCTTTTTAAACCTTGTTTTCCTTCTTTTTTTAATGTTTATTTGCAAGGGGGAGTGCAAGTGAATTAGGGGCAGAGAGAGAGGGTGACACCGACTCTGAACCAGCTCCAGGCTCTAAGCTGTCAGCACAGAACCCGATGCAGAGCTCGAACCCACAAACTGCGAGATCATGACCTGAGCCGAAGTTGGACACTTAACTGACTAAGCCACCCAGGTGCCCCTAAAGCTTGTTTTCTTATGAGAAATCTTATAATATATTTCTTATGATAGATTTCCAAGAACCGAATGCCTGGCCAAAGAGTAACAGCACACTGACAGGTCTTAAGTGTCAATTTGCTTCAAGCCTATGCACTTACTGTTTGCTGACCTAAGTCCCTCAGTCTGCAGCAGAACTAATCTACTCTCCTTGAGATGTGTAGACCACTGGCCTTGAAGAGTGAAAGACCAAACTTTCCTAGAAGATAAGGCCTAACTACATTAAGAAACAGCTGCGGGGCACCTGGGTGGCTCAGTCAGTAAGCAACAGACTTTGGCTCAGGTCAGGATCCCATGGTCTGGGAGTTTGAGCCCCACATCGGGCTCTGTGCTGACAGCTCAGAGCCTGGAGACTGTCTTCGGATTCTGTGTCTCCCTCTCTCTCTGACCCTCCCCTGCTCTCTCTCTCTCAAAAATAAAAAACATTAAAAAAATTTAAAAAAAGAAAGTAAGAAACAGCTGCTGCTGATGCCATGTCTGTTCAGGGTCATACTGATGAATGACTAACTGCTTGGGCACCTGCTTCTCTTACATGCAGCCACCCTCCTCCCTTTCCCCATGCCTTCCCTGGCTTTCCCTGGATGGGGAAGATGGTCTTTGAGATGTTTGAGAAGTCTGCCATCTTCCTGGGTGATCAGCTTCCTGAATAAAGCAACCTTTCCTTTCCCACCAGCACTTGTCTCTACTATTGATTTTTGAGCAGCTAGAAGTGCAACCTGAGTTTGGAACCAATTCTCTGTCCCACAACAAAAGGATTCGATTGTTTTAATGACTCTCAAGCTATGTTAATAAATGTCTTCCCATTGAGACATTGGAATGTCTTATAAATATACTCTTACTAGAAATAGATGGGCTCTTTAAGAAAAAAAAAAAAGAAATCCATTTACAGGGGGAAAAAATCTGTGTTGTGTCAATTTGCATCTCCTACACCACGGGAAGGCTGATCCCTCCCAGCATGTTCGCTGGCTCTGGGCATGTCTTCTTTGTGTTTCTATTCAAAGTAATATAGAAAAGTGGAAAAAGTTGAGGCTCCAGCCTCACAAGATTGAAGTTTGAACTGCTGGTTGTATAACTTCAGACTGTTACTTCCTAATGGTGTAACATTAGATTATTCTCAATTTCCTGTTTCCTCCAAGGGGGAAACAGTAAATACAGTCATGCATGCTGAGTATGGCAAATATTAGGTATTCAATAAATGAGAGAATAATGTCCCGTTATGAAAAAAAAATAATGTGACTGGTCTCCCCACCTATGTGCGCGCGCACACACACACACACACACACACACAGCACATAAACAGGAGACCTGATGGTGTTGATTTAGTCTGACTGCCTTCTACCAGGTGTGAGCCACAGGACTGCAATTCAGGCATCAGCACCAAACTGTTACTTGCATATTTGTAAAACTGTACCTGCTTCATAGCATAACCCACATAGCAACCACTTTTCAGCAATCTGGCCACCCTGATGGTCTCAAAGCCCCCTCCCTCAAGAGATCTAATCGATCGTGCTCTGAAAGCACAACCCCCTGGCCATGAAAACTTTGAGACAAATGTTCATGCACAGGCTTCCTGTTACAACAGGTGTGAAATGGTAGAAATAAAGGAGCAGAGGAGGGAAGGCAGTCAAGGAAACCCCAAAAAAAATATCAGAGTAAAGAGGCACCGCAGCAAGCGTGCCGTCATAGACAACAGACTGCTTTCAGTTTCATTTTCTCTGATTCACCAGAGGTGCCGGACAAAGAGAGAGGGCTTGCATAAGTAAGTGTGAACTGTGGCCAAAACTTGGAGCCCCCTGGAGGACTCGGGACCAAAGTGCCCCCTGCCAGCAGGCTCTGAGCTCAATATCCACGCTCCCAGAGTTTCACACCCCCTTCCACCTCTAGATCCCGAAGCCCAAGGAATCCCTCAAAGGGAATAGCTTCTCAAGCTTTCTCAGCTCTCGTCTTTGTGAGGTCTTACCTTCTAACTTTCCTTTGAGAGCAGATAAGAGCAGATAACTCTGAAAGGCTGCAGGAAATCACTTCTTGCAGGACGTCACTGAGCCACAGGGCGGAGCTGAGAGAGTCAGCAAGAAAGGAGCCAGAGAATAAACTGCAGGGGCCTGAGCAGACAGCCCTCTAGAGGACAGTGGGGCCTCAGCTCTAACTGATGTGACTCCAAAACAGAGCTGTTCATCTTTCAGCCTTTTAGGCTTTCAGGCCACTGCTTCCAGCCCCATCTTTACCATGTTATTCTAAATCCCTACCTTTTTGAGGGAAATGAGTGGTAAATGGATATTCATTGAGCACTGACTGTGTGCCAGGTGCCCTGCTCATTGCTTCACAAGTGACATGACCTTAGTTAACCCCTAACAAACCTGAGGGGTTGATGATGAGCCTGAGGCTCGAAGAAGCTAGATAAACCCAAAGCCCAAGCTCCTGCACCCATGTGGGCACCCTCAGCTCACTCACTGCCTGAGGCATGAAGGCCTCCTCTGAAGGGCACCAGGCTGGCCATCTGGAGACTCGGTCCTGCAGCCAGTGCTGTGGTCACTTAGGGGAGTGACCTCAGGCGGGTGGATGGTTTAACCATGTCAAGTCTCAGTTCCCCCGTGGAACATGGTTTTTAAGATTTCTTTCTGCTCCAGAAGTTCGGTTCTTGCCACTCTCCTGGCACTGAGATGCGCACTGTGTCCTGAATGCTGCAGTGGAAAATATTCCTGTCCGCAAGGAATGTCTGGTCTTGCTGGGGAGACCAACTCCTGACCATCCTGAACCAGGAGAATCAAAGAGGGGGTGGCCTAAGAGACATGCAGAGTGTGACAGTGGTCCTGGTAGGAGAAGGCTTCAGTCTGCTCACAGAGACCCCAGCCACTAGGTTGGTGACATGCAGAGAAACATAGGCCAAGGCTACATATCAGGATGTCCCCCTTCATCCCTTTCCACACACAGCATGTAGGATTGGGACACAGGGTCCTTCCCCTTTCCTTCTTTTGACCAGACAGAGCCCTAAGGCTGCAAGGATTCTCCCTAAAGTGTCAATAAACTGCATGTTACTTACCAGAAGCTCTTCTTCTTGGATCTTGGGAAGAAGACAATGGGGTCAGGTTGCATCAAATACATGACTGATGTTCTCACAGCTTCCTTATAATTTTGCTAATGAAATCGAGGTTTCCCTACTTTCCTTTGACTGTAGTAATCATGCACCTCACCTATGCTGTGTATCTGTTAAGAACAAAATAAAAAGATGAGAAAGTAGAGGTGTGGCTAAAATCAGGAATTAAAATTTGCAAACAAAACAAAAACAGGAATGCTCATGGCCAAGTGATAATAAAGCAGAGTTCCAAGGAATGAACAAAGGAGTAGCAAGGAACAGCTAGAGTAACTAGAAACTCCCTAGCACTTGCAATTGAATAGAGACTTATCAGGGTATTCTGTGCTTAGGAGGAGGAAATGGCAAGATTCTTGCTACCAGATGTTAAGGCATTAAGTCACCAAAATGCTTCAGAGCAAGGACTCTGAAACCAGACTGCCTAGCTTCAAAGCCAGACTCTACCACTATAATACAATGATTGCAAAAAAGAGCCACATTTTTTTTTTCAATCCTCCCTTTATCCATGCCCTTTACAGTTTAACTTCATACTTGAATTCTCATTAAGTGCTCTCATTACTCCCCTCTTTGAATCTGGGCTGGCCCAGTGACTTGGTTGGCCCAGTAGAATGTGCCAAAAATAACAGGGCACCAGTTCCAAACCTAAGTATGTTTTCGCTCCCTCCGGATCCTGTCACTATATGACGAAGCCTGGACTAGCCTGCTGGGTGGTAAGAAAGACACACGGCCCAGACACCACCATTGTGCAAGGAAAACAACCAGCCAATCCTTAAATATATGACTAAGGCCATTCTATACCAGCCAACTCTTGCCAGACCACCAAGATCTGGATCACAGATGCAAGAACAAGCCTAGCTGATGTTAGTGAGCCTGGTCCAGATAAGCAAAAGTGCCTAGCTGACCCACCGACTCATGAGCAATAATACATGCTTCTTATTTTAAGTCACAGAGTTTTGGAATGGTTTGTTATGCAGCAACAGCTAACTAATTTAGCTAACTAATATATAACTGGCTAACTCTTTGAATTTGGGCAGTTTCCGTAAACCTTCTGGCCTTGGTTTGTACATCTGTAATACAGTGATAATAATAACAGTAGTGACCTGAAAGGAAGCTTGTGAGGATTACAGAAATGAATATATGTGAAGCACTTAGAATAGTGCCTGTGGCCTATAAGTAGCTACGATTTGTTGAGCATTTACTACCTGTGGGGCACTGTGATGAGTATTTGTCATAAATTTTCTCATTCTGTCATCACAAAAGCCCCATGAAGCCAGTACTGTTGTTATTCACAGGTTATAGGAAAAAGTGAGGCTCTGAGAAATCCAGTAATAGGCTGAAGTTTACTCCACTGATAGGGAGCAGGTGTGGGACTGAATTCAGAGCCTGCTGTCTAACGCAGGACCCTACATTGTCTGTGAAACTACCACTTGGAACTGGCAAGATGGGATAAGTTAAGTCACTTGCAGCTTTCAGCACAGAACTCTCTCTTAAGTGGGGGCCCCTTACAAATAAAAGAGTAACCCACACATTATTGCTTTTCTCAAAGTTTAAAGCAAATCCTTGTCTAGTGACCAAAACTTGGAAATCACCAACACTGTAAGTCAAGAGATAGCTTTTCTTAATGATGGAGACTCAAACTCCATTATCTAGCAGCTAACTGCATTACATCCCTTTACCCTCGGGATCTTTCCTCTGTTATTTAAATTTCAAATTTCATTTCTTCCCTAAAGCAATTTGAATAGCTGGAACAATTTAAAAGTTTCAGTGAAAGGAAATTACCTTGAGATCAGCCCTTAATATGCCCTGAACACCTCTCTCTCTCCACCTAAGAGCTTCGGTTTTTAATGTTAATTTAGCCCTACTGACTAAAGTTGGCTAAAGGAATCTTGTTCTAAACCCTGTACCCACCAGGATGTCTTAACAGTTATGCTAATAATTCTCATTCATATTAAAATTTCACATGCTTAATAAAAAGCATTAATTAACAAAACTATAAATTATACCTCTTGGATATCATTCCAAAGGAAAGAGCCAAACAAAATATGGCAGAAGTCAAGCAAGACCAAGGAAAAAGCTTGCATTGCCTGATATGACCACAGGGAGGCAGCAGAGGGTGAAGTTTGGGCCTAGGGTCCTTCCATATGTGAAAGCAACAGCAATTTGGAAATGGCACTCGCTACCAAGCCCTTGATTTCCTCACGAAATTCTGTAATGCTCTGCACATCAGATGATATACAGTACTGGGACAGCTGGACTATTCTTGGAAGAAAGTAGACTTAGAATCCGGGTTTTTCCATTCATTCTGTTCAAAAAGTCAGTAAATAATAACTGGCCGACGCCTACTGTGTACAAGGCACTGTGCTAAGTACCAGGAATCAGGTAATCATAATAGTAACTAATATGCGTGGGAAAATAAGTGCCAAATGTTTATTTCATTCAATGTTCCCTAAGAGAGGTGTGCTTTTATTATCTTCACCTACTGATCAGGGAACTACCCTAATAACTTCCCAAGGTCATGAAGCAAATGAGCCAGATTTCAACCCAAATATTTTGACTCCACAGCCAGAGCTGTGAACCACTTTGCTGCACTCTGTTCTGTCCCATTTTATCAAGGTAAGGAATATGGCTTTTGACCTGGAAGAGACCAATTTAGGGGAAGGAAAACAGTATGAAGTGCACCATGCAGTGTGTACAACAAAGTAAAAAGAGCGTGGCCTAGAATCACGGAAGTGGGAGAGATTAATTCTGTGCAGTAGTCACCTGGGAAGGCTTCACTGAGGAGGTGATGTTTTTGTTGGATTTAGAGGAAGGCATTTCTCTCCTTACCCCAAAACCCCCATTTAAAAAAAGAAAAAAAGGAAGAGGGCATTCCTGCAACAGAGAACAGCATGTGTGTAAAGGCCATCTGGGCAAGGGACAGGTCAGAATGAGCCTCAGGTGTCATGGACTTTCTCTTGTAGTTAAAGGTGAGCCATGGTAATGCAGCCATGACATGCTCATATCTGCGCATTATGGATGAAGATTGGCAGTGTGGGGTATGAATGCAAGAGGCCAGGGAGGGAAACCAGGTAGAAAGTTGTCTTTGTAGCTCAGACTGGACAAAAGGCTCCTCTAAGGAAGTCTCCATGAGCCTGGGAAGGAGAAGTTGCTCTCAACCCATTTCCAAGACTGAATGAGATGACATAGGGAAGCGATGGAGAACCCTGAAAAATGGGTGGCCAACCCCTGTAGATCAGAGAAACAGAAGGCAGTGCATATCAGAGGACGACGATGACCTTGGTTTTGAATGTGCTATATACGAAGAGCCTGTGGGATGCCCAGGGACAGATCTGGAAGGAAGTTGGAAAGTGTAATCTAAACTTTTCTCCTGTTGGATTTAAAATTAATCATTAACTCAAGAACCATTTCCTGAATGCTTATATACAAGGCCTTGGGGAAAAAAAGAACCACCTAATCCCAGGAGCTTGCCCTCAGGTAAAGAGAAGCAGAAAGCAGGGATCTAAGTGCTCTAATCTGGTTACCAGCAGCAGTGGTACATTGAAAGAGAGGCCCCCATAATCAGTCCCAAAGGTTCAGGGAAGGCTTCCCAGAAAGATCCTTGAGTTGGTTTTTGAAAGATGCCTCCCTAGCTGATTAAAAAGGTGGTGGAAAGCAATGATGAGACGACGAGGCGACACAGCAGGGAGATGGTCCACGATGGGGAAGCAAGGAAACCCGAGACAGTAACAGCGAATCTGGGAACTGTGACAGATTTGTTTTCAAGGGAGGGTGGAGAGTAGCAAGAGCGGCCTGAGAGGCCAGTGTTTCCTACTTAGGAGATGCTTTGCCTGCTCATCTAAAGCCTAGAGTGTTCTGGGGAAGGGGCTAAAGATACTGGAGACACTTGCTTAGCAATGTGTCCTTCAAGAAACCACTTAAACTCTCAGAGAACCATCACAGCGTGGGACTGTTGTGAGCCTGACACTTGGGTTAGCAAAGAGCTGTGGGTTTTTTTGTTTTGTTTTGTTTTTAGCTTATTTATTTTGAGAGAGCATGCAGGAGGGAAGAGAGAGAAGGAGAGAGAACCGCAAGCAAGCTCCTCACTGTCAGCATGGAAACCAATGCAGGGCTTAAACTCAGGAACCAGGAGATCATGACCTGAGCCAAACCAAGAGTCACATGCCCAACTAACTGAATCACCCAGGCGCCCCAGCCAAGAGCTGCTCATATCTCTATTGTGTACCTACCACCTTCAGCCACACCACGGAAGCCAAGAACATTTTTTATGGGAGAGGGAGGTTTAGGGGGATGGGGACAAGCCGTGAGGAGGGTCCCCCTGGACTGTGGGGCCTGCCAGCATACGCTGCAGCCATTGGCTGTCTCAGCTCCATTAATTTCTCTCTCACCCACTGACTACACCTGCCTTTTCCTACTGGCCACCCATATTACTTCAAAACCATGTGCCCTTGTCTAACCACATTCAGAATTCCCACCCGCTATGAAATAAATGAACCTAGAAAGAACAGTTACTGCTTCTGGTTTTCTGCCAGGCACCCAGGCCTCACTTAGATATGTGAAAAGGTGGAAAGGTGGAAAGAAAGAAAGGACAATGTGCATAGCTTCCCGCCTCCATGGGTTCCCATCTTTCTGGACATCCATCACGTCCCTCCTCCTGTCTCTCACACACTGGACATCCCTCAATGGTGTAACTGGGCTCCCATCTTATCTCTGCTGCTCTCTGGAGCCAGCTGCCCTGGGCATGTTCCTTGCCCCACGAGCCTAAGTTTCCTCATTGGTATTACAGGCTCATATACCTCCCTCACACACCTGGTGTAAAGCCCAAATGAGATCAGGGTCTGCCCCAGCATCGGGCCTACTCTTCTCTGGCCCTAAATTCTGAAACTCTCCTGGCATTGCCTACAGAATTTCCCCTTAGATCTGGATTTAGAACGTGAATCTATTGGGTTTTCTACCTGACACAGCTGGAGTCTGGTCACCTACTCAGACTAATGATAGGGGAGAAATAAAAGCCAACAGCAGGTCCAGATCTGTGTACAAACAGATAATTCAAGAAAAGTGCTTAGGCCGACAGCACCAGAGGACCCCTGAGCTCACCCTGCCCCACATTTTCAACTAGGGATCATCCACATCCAAGTCAATAAACCGCATAGCACAAACATAATTCAACAGAGAAGAAATTTTTAAATAGTGGTAACGGGGTAGGGGAGAGGATGAGTATGGTAAACCCAGAGAACAGGCTGTTGGCAAAGGAAGAGCAGGTATGATCCCTGCAAAACTACCCCCCAGATCCTTGCAAGCCCAGCTCAACCTCCTTCCTCCCTCAGCCCCTAGAATGGAGCAGTCTCACACACAGAGCGGCTTCCTGTAGCTCATATCATAATTCTATGAAATTATTTTAAAAATATGAACTCTTTGAATGTATATGAAATTCTAGTGCAAATTAAGAACGGGCAAAAGTGAAGATGCCCCAAAAGCTACCACATCAGTGAAAACATGTGGCTATTTGACCCAGGAGACGCGCCCCTTGTGTGGGTCTGTTAGAGGCAGAGTTGGGAATGGTTGGCGTTGCGTCAGCCAGGCAAAGGCCACCAGCTCAGAAACGGCAGCAGGCTGCCCAGATCCAATCAACACAACAGCTCGACACCAGGTGGGGCCATCGTCAACTAGAGGAAGTTACCAATCTTGGTGGCCACCCTTAGCACCTCGCCCCTTCTCGTCAATTCTGCCAGTCACCAGACAAAGACAGGGTCTTTCCTTTTGCCTCCGCCTGGGACACAAAACTCTCCCACGTGCCCCAAGGGAGTTTCGGAAGCCAGCGTCTCCACAAGGCTTTCCACAGCGCTTCTCCTCACCTCTTCCTCTTCCTGACCACACAGCCCCTGAAGACAGAATCTCATTTCTGGGTTTTATGTTTATTTTACAAGAATAGAACATGCTTAAAACAGGGAAACAAGGGTTGATTACACCATTCCTATCTAGGAAATCAGCTCCATTGTCAACAATAAATAAATATTTAAACGGCGAGGAGTCCCTGACAGGCGCTAAGAGGTTCCCAGCACGTAGAGGTAGAGTCTGGTGGAGAGGGAGATGGTCAGGCTGCCAGCTCCTGCTGAGATTCCCCAGCAGAGGCAAACTGAAATTACAATAATAATAAATAACAGCAACAACACAACAATAATAAAAATAATATGCTATGACAACTGTCACAAAACCAACAATACATTATACTTAAATAATTTTCTCCTGGAGGAGCTCGGAGCGCAGAGAGAACAGTGTTGCTTTTCCTGGGAAATGAGGGGGCTGCCTGGTTCACTCGCCTCCCTGGCCTGGGCTCGTGCAGAAGTCTCACCACAAAATAGGTGTTGGGTGTTGCCCTGAGGTGACAAGCAGGTTCTGATTTCCCCCAGTCAGCCTCTTCCAAGCAGCCTCTCTCCCCAGCTGCAGTGCCAGGGTCTAAGGTCTTCTGAGGGCCATCGTGGTCCCTGGGCTGACTTCCCCCCACACTTCGGTAAGGGCACCTCACACCCACAGGAAAGAAATTCAAGGCTCCCCTTCCATTCTGGGCAGCTCTGTTTCCCTATTCTCACACCCACCAAACAAACAAAACAAAACAAAACAAAACACCCTGGCTTGATTTCAATGGAACTTTGGGGAACTGCCAAGAGAGTTCTCATGACCCTTTACCCCCTAGCTCCACCCCGCTGGGCCTAAGAGCTGGGCCAGCCACTCACTGAGGGGCCCCACACCTTCCTCCTCATGGGCCCCATGTTCAAGGGCAGCACAGAGCCACGAGAGGGCAGCGCCCAGCTCACAGGCGGACCTTGCCGCAGGCACAGGGTCAGGGACCACCCACAAAGGTCACCAAGAGCACCAAGATTAATTTCACAGGAGCAAGATGGTCCCTTTTCCAGGCTCTCCACTGACTTGCACAGGGGCTCGAAAAGCCAGTTTCTGAGGTATAAGTCTCTCGTCTGGGGCAAGCATCAAACTGGTTCTCCGGCCTCAGTAACACTGGGAGGCTGGACACAGGAATGTTAAGAAGTGCAAGCTAAGTGACCTTTGGGCAGCCCAGAGGCAGGTGAGGGGGACAGAATGGGAAGACACCACACCCCTGGCCCCCTTCTGTGCCCCCGACGGCCTGGGAACTAGGAAAACCGGATGCAAACGCGGTCGGCCGTTCAGCAGGCAGGAGAGGTGAGCTGGTGGTCTTCCCCTCTCTCGCTTTCACGTTGTTCCCAACCCACCCTGGAATATTTCTTGTTCCATGGAGAACAAGAGCCGACGATCATTCCTACACCACCTTTCTTTTCCCCAGAGAGCCCCACACAACCCTCCTCTTGAGCCCTTATCTGCTGGTACTGGAAGAGGGGGTGGGGGACCCGCTCATTCACGGAATTCAGTCCCACAGTAGCTGGAGGAGAGGGTGTTGCTTCCAAAACAGGCGGCCAGAGTCCTTCACTGTCCTCTCTGGCCTGCTTTGCAGAACCTGCCTCAGGGATGGGCGACTCCACCTCTCTTCCTGGCTGGCTTCCTCACGGCCGGCCGGAGGCTCAGGTGTGCGAGGGCTCTGCTGGGCCGCAGCTGGACGGAGAGGCCAAGGCGGCCGAGGCCTGGGCAGCCAGGTCCCGGTAAGCGGGGGACTTCAGGAAGCGCGGATACGAGTCCTTCTCCATCAGGGTGCGGGTCTTCCCCTGGGCCACATCAAAGCACGTGGCCGTGGCAGCCTGCACGTTCGTCCTGGTCAGCTCCCTGGTCTCGTGGTCTATGTTCACCTGTGGGAAAGAGGGCAAGCACGTGGGTGAGTGGGGCTTGGGCAAGGTGAGGGGCCCACGGGGCCAAGGAGGGCCTGACAGGCAGGTGCAGCGGTGGAAGGAGGACCCGACTCTGAACCAGAACCTGGGGTCTCCTGACCTCATGGTCAGGAGTAGGGAGTTTGCTTGGGATTCTCTCTCCCTTTCTCTGCCCTCTCACAAACTCACTCGAGTGAATGAGTGAATGAGTGAATGAGTGAATGAGTGAGTGAGTGAATGAGTGAGTGAGTGAGTGAGTGAGTGAGTGAATGAGTGAATGAATGCAGGCATGCATGCATGCAAATCCAATCCCATTTCACCTCTGCTCTGTACAGTCTCAGTTCAATTCACCATCACCTCTCTCCTAGGTGAGTGTCAGAGCCTAACTGGTCTCTCCCCCCTCCACCCTCACCCCTGTGGTCTATTCTCCAGCCAGCAGCTACAGGGAGCCTTTTAAAACTCAAGGCCGTCCAGCAGCGGCAGCGTGGCCCTCCCTGGTCACTCAGAGGAAAAGCCAACGTGCGTGCTGGGCCCACACGGCCACCTAGACCCACATCTGGCCACGTGCCGCCTGTCTGACCTCATCGCCTCCTCTCCCTCCCTCACTCTCCGTGCTCCATGCGGGCTCACTGCCTTTTTCGTACTAACTAGGACACGTGCTCTCTGGCTTTTGCACTTGCCATTTCCTGTGTTAGAATGTTCTTCCCTCCCTTCTTTTATCTGTTCACGTGTCCTATGGAACAGCCCACCTCTCACTTCCCTTTGTAAAAAACAAAAAACCCTCACCCGTCCACCTGTCCGGTACTCCTGTGCTCCCTTTCAAATCCTGCTTTGTTTGTATCAAAACACACCATCACCTGACATATATTTATTTATTTCAACAGTTATTGTCATTTTCTCCCATTAGGGTAGAGACTTTTGTCTCGGCTATGTCCCTAATGACTCTAACAGTGCCTTGCAGGTCACTGGTGTGCACTAAATCTTTATGGAATAATGTAAAAATTAAAGTGCTCAGAAAACACAATACACGATAGGGTACAAAAGCAAGGCATTACTATTTTCTCTCCACAAGGTGGCCCCGTGCACTTTACCAAACGCTGGTGCCAGGCAGTGGAGACCTGAGGGAAGTGGGGGGGAATTCAGCAACCACAAACCAGCCAGCCTGAGGCACCGTCAGCCGGGGACCGAAGCAAGTCACACCAGGTCCCTAGGGTGACCGGTCTCCCCACCGGAATATTTTAGCCTTCTAAAAAGGGCTTAGTTTGGGGCGCCTGGGTGGCTTAGTCGGTTAAGCGTCCGACTTTCGCTTAGGTCATGATCTCGCGGTTCGTGGGTTCGAGCCCCGCCTCGGGCTCTGTGCTGACTGCCAGCTCAGAGCCTGGAGCCTGTTTCTGTCTGTGGCTCCCTCTCTCTCTGGCCCTCCCCTGCTCACGCTGTCTCTCTCTCTCTTCTAAAAATAAATAAAACATTAAAAAAAAAATTTAAAGAAAAAAAAGAGCTTAGCTTATAAAAGCGGGTATGGACAGAAGCCAAAACACCTGCCAACCTCCCGAAGCCCAGCGAGTCCGAGGGGAACAGCAGCCGCGAGCGGCACAGAGCCTCGTTTTCCTAGTCTCCAGCCACAGAGGCCCACTCACACCTGTGCCAGACACGATCCCTGTCTACACTCAACACTTGCCCTGCTGGACACTCTCCAACCCCAGATCTCAGTGGGGAAGGAGCAGGCAGGGCCTGAGGACCCACGGGACATGTGGAGGCTCTGACCTCTTTCGGGGCTTCGCTGCGGATGAATTCATCAAAGATCTTGTGAGCCCGGGAGGCCAGCTTGGTAGCCGACCGGAGCTTCTTGAACTCCTCACAGGCCAGCCAGAACTCCAGGTTCTCCTCGCTGAACTCCGTCTTCAGAAAAGCATGGAAGGCAGCCACTCCATCTGGGGTTGAAGGGAGAGAGGGAGAGACAGGTCAGACAGCGGGACAGCCGGGAATAAAAGAAGACAGACAGCAATTGTAGTTAATGGCTCTATTTTTAGGATGTAATTTTCTTGAACAAGGACCTGCCTTTGTATTCTGAATAGAGGCTGGCACGCTAGGGGATCATTATTATTATTACTACAACTATTATTTTGCCCACGCTTTCAGCATCCCTCAGGCTGGCTCCAAAGCACATGGGTACACATGTGCGATCCCCAGACAGATACAACAGGGTCCTACTCACTTTTACTGCTCAGGAGCAAATCAAATGACTCTTTCCACCCCAGCACGTCTTCTGAGAAGTTTCTGCTAAAAAAAAACAAAATACAAGATTTTAATTTTTTAAAAAATCAACAAATTAATGCATAGCATAAATCCTAGCCAGAACTCTGATGGAAGTGGTATAATCCACACAAAGTGATTATTGGAGCGGACTCCTCCAACTCTTGGTTGAGGCTACAGGTATTTTTCTAGGGGACAATTCATTCAATAATGAGAAACCACAATCGGGGACATTCTAGCCCGCGGCAGATAGCTCGAAGTCGGTCTCTCCACTGTCCAAAATTGTTTCTATTCCTTTGATCCTCAGCTTTGTTTTCTACATTTCCCCTCATGGAAATAAGGGCCTCAGGAATAGAGATTAAGGTCTACCCAGAACCCCAGAGCTTAGGGCAGCACCTGGCAGCGTTGATTTCCAATATGAAAGTGTTTATAGGCAAAGTGCACACGAACGGGAGTAAAGTCATTGACTAAAAGGCCTCAGGTGTTCTCAGACCTTGTCCTAGCCCTGGTTGCACAGGCAACGACACCCCCAGGTGGAGGAGTCTGGTAGCTAGATATTCCGATGCAGGGTACACATCTCTGTTCGTAGGCTGAGAACCCAGGCGCCACCGAGCCAGTCACCCATAGCAGACCAGCAGGAACCTTCACGAACATCTCTAGGAAGGAGTCACCAACGTCCACCCTCGCATGTCCCAATTTCTTGTGTTTTCCTCCTTGTGCCTCCTTTCCTCCATCTGGATCCTTCCCCCCTTGGGCCCCGGGCCGGCCAGCGGGACTCACCCCTCTTTGCTGTGTTTGGTGCTCCACTCGAACTTGCCAACACTGCCGGTATCAGAGCCCAGCTCTGATTTGTGAAGAAAGATGCCCAGCCGGGTCTTGAACTCCTTGGCTCTAGAAGACAAAAGCAAGGAACATAGGAGAATTCTCCATTTGCTCAGCCAGGGCGAAGAGGTTTATGGTGTCCCAGAAAGAGCGCGGGCTGGTGCCACCCACATTCCAGCCTCAAGAGCTCCTGGGGACCTCCGGCTGTTCCCAGGGCCTAAACTTTGCTTCTCTCCTTAATGGCACCAACCCAGAAACCATGAAAGTAATGTTTCAGCTGTTCCTCAGTAGGACTTACACTTTCCCGGTTTAGAGCACAGCATACATGGCCTTTTCCCCACTTCAGTCACACTAACCTATCTTTGTGTCTGTTGATTAGCAGAATGCAGCTCAGCACCCTCTAGCCTTGTCAAGCATATTTCTGGAACTGTGTGGAAACTGATTCCCGCTGTCACCTTCGCAGCCACCAGCTCCAACAAGGACTAGAGGTGGCTGAGCAGCTCCCTGGGAAGTGGGCACATGCCTCACTGGCGGACCCAGAAAAAACACCTCCTTGACTTCTCAGCGCCCGGGGACTCAGGTTCCTGGATCTGGGCCGGAGAATGAAAACCAAGTGCTTAAGAAACTAGAAAGGCAGTTCTGCCTGCTGATGCCAACGCGCCCTTCGCGCAGCCGGTCTTCCGCAGGTCACCTGAGGACTGCCATTTGTCAGAGGCTGGGCTGTGACAGTAAGTAGTGGTCCCTCGACTTCCCCTTGGTTTTCCTCCTTCCTTCCCTTGGCCCGTCCCTTCTCTAAGACAAGCATCTGAGAACGTGGAGCCAAGGTGACCTCTGCCTCTCCACTGAAGTCACTCGAGTCCCATTCTCCCGCCAGCTCGGTCCTCAAGCTTGCCACCCTACTCCTCGAGGATTGGTGGGGCTTGGACTCACGCCTCCAGGCGACTGCCAAGCTGCACGGGACAAGCTCCTCTTACCTCTCCAGGCAGGTGGTGGGGAAGGCGGCCAGGGTCCGGCACATAGCTGTGGGCTCAGGGCAGCACGTCGCGGGGAGGACGGTGACGGGCTCCAGCGGTCGCCGCGAGCGCGAGGAGGCAGAGGGGCAAGGGGCGCGACCGCACCGTTAAGCAAGCCGAGGCTTTACCCGGTGGCAAGCAAGGAGGCGCAGCTACAGCGGCTTTTATTTCCTCGGAGAGAGTGGGCCCCAGCTGCGCGCCGCCGACCAATGGCAGCGCGGGGAGGGCGGAGGCGGCCCCCCCGGGAGCTCGACGGGGCGGGGCGCCTGCAACTTGCACACACAGCTGTGCGCGGCTGGGCGCACGCGGCGGCCCCCACCCCCGGGCGGACGCGGCCGCGCGTAGGGAGAAGCGGCAGGGAAGTTACACGGGCCGAGAAGCGCCCACTCAGTTTAGTAGGAAAAAACCCATCGGCCTCTAGTCAAAGCAGAAAACCAACTCAGCGGTGGCGGGCGGATTTGCGCCGGGGGGTGGCACGTTGGGGAGGCACACACAGTGCCAATCACAGCCTGAGCCTGAGCCTGCGCGGTCCCGAAGGACGCGAGCAAGGGGCGCCAGCCGGGCGAGACAGCGTCGGGATTATAGTGATACCTACCGTTTTCTGTGCTCCTACGCGAAGAGCCGTCCCATCACCTCCATTTCAGAGATGAAGAAACTGAGTCAGAAAGTTAAAGACACCTGACACAAGATCAGAGGGTTGGAATTAGCAGACAGATGGCCCGGGGTGGGGGGAGTGAGGGGCTCTTTATTGAGCATCTGTATGCCAGGCATTTTTTCCTGAGTCAGGTTAAATAATTTGCTCAGCCTTACACAATGTTATGTCAGAATTCAAATATGAATTTCCCATGCTTTTTCCATCGCCCTTCCACCCCAAATTAGAATCCCAACACCTCTGTAAACTGATGAATGATCCTGGGTTTAGGCAGTAGCTAGTGTCCTTATCTCTGAGATGAAGGTAGTAAGTGCCCTCCCTCTCTCCTCATCTTCCCATGAAGGCCTTAGGGCCACCCTCACCCCCAACACCCAACCCCACCCCACCCTGGTTGCCCCTCAGTCCCCTTGGAATTGCTACTGAAGAGGCTGCATGTGGGGTTTCGAGTGTGGAATCCAGAGCTGGATTTCCAGGTTTCAAATCATGGCCCCACCACTTACTGATAGGAGACCTTGGGCAAGATTCTTAACCTTTCCATGGCTCAGTGTCCTTATCCCTAAGATGAGAATAGGACACACCTATTTCAAAAAGCCGTGAGGATTACATGAGTTCTTAGAGTTCCCAGGAGACAGAAAACGCAGTTCCCCTGAGGCAGTGCCTTGCTGGGGAAAGTTCTCAGATCAGAGAGGAAGTGAGGGAAGCAGAGTTGAGCAGAGGGAAGAGTTAAATGCCATGCTGCTGTAATAGAGACCACCACTGGCCCAGGGGATGCCCCCATTAAATCAAGGGGGCAGGCCTTTGTACCTTACATGGATCATTCAATGGATGTGGTGGCTCCAAGAATATTCTTAATCTCAAGGCAACCCCCTCTATCAAGGGCAACTCTCAGAGAGACTGTGCTTGTGAGCCTGCAGCAGACAACAGGCTAGGGAATGAGGGTCTAGATTCCAAACAAGAGCCCCCACCAAGGTGCTTAGATCAGCACTGAACACATACTCGGCACTCAATAAACGTTAGAGCTCTCAGGTTTACTTACTAGGAATACAGGAATTGCCAGACAATAAAGAAAAGCAGTACGTGTTTTGTGCCTCTCGGAATTTAGGTTTTTATTTCATGAGAGGCACCTAGGAGTTGCTGTTCTTTAGCAAACCCTGGGAGTAAAGGGTCAGAAGAGAGAGACGAGAGGAGAAGATGTCCTCACCCGAGAGAGCTGGGTGACACAGCCCAGAAAAGCTGGTCAGGAAAGAAATGGTTAAAACCACAGAAAGGGAGGAGACGGAAAGGCCTGGAGATAGTTGAGGCATTGCCTGAGCAAAGGAGGCCCAAATCAGAGGAACACGTGGGGCCATTTGTCACAGCAGATTCTCCTGTTAAGCCAGAGCCTGCAGAAGATGACCTGGTTAGTCCAAACAGAGTGCGCTCTGAAGAGTAGTCAAATCGTTCCCCAGCCTCCCAGGGGGTCGGTGGACAGAGTCAAGTCAGAGCAGCTCACATGCTGGCAGCAGCATCTCAGATGCCAGCAGTCCACCTTCACCCCCATCTCTGGGTCTTCCTTTCTCGCAAGTGCAGGGCTGGGTTGGTTGGGGCAGGGGTTTGGAGGGCGGCAGTGGTGTGCTCCCGGGCAATCGAAGGATGCCTCTTAAACGTCTGTGCAGCTCAGCGCAATCGTCCATCCACACAAGGAAGTGGCCCGCCCGCCCCACCAGCAGCACATTCTGCTGGAGCAGGTGGTCAGCTGAGGTGAGGCCCGAGGCTGCATGCGGTGCCGCTCAGCCTCCAGCCCGGGATTGTACTATGCTGCTGCCAGGTGGGGATGTGGGTGGTGTCCGGGACAGCTGCTCTCCAAGCGACAAAAACAAGTTTAGGGACGGATTGAATTCCACCATGTTGGAATCAGCCCAGACATAGCCACATAACGACAATAATAGTGATTGTGCACAGAACCTCCCTAAACCTTCCTGTTCTGTCTGCATCCCTGTGAATAGGCCAGAAGGGCCTCTTGATTTCTATTCTG
Organism: Proteles cristata cristata; assembly: GCA_017311185.1. Lineage (NCBI taxonomy): Eukaryota > Metazoa > Chordata > Mammalia > Carnivora > Hyaenidae > Proteles > Proteles cristata. The sequence goes on along the minus strand of JAESUZ010002939.1, from coordinate 1,961,110 downwards.
CAGACAACAAAACCACCAGTGCCTGAGGTGCCCTTACTTAAGGGCCTTGGAACTGAAAACAGCTGAAACCCGGCCCGCTCTCCAGAGTCCTGAGCTCGTGCTTTCTCCCATTTGACAAAGACGGCAAAAGAGGCCAGAGAGACAAAGCGGTGCTCGCAGCCTGGCAAATCCAAGCACAGAGCTCAGGGCTCAAGATGAAGAGGCCTCTCTGAGTTCAACCTGCCTCCCGGTTGCCATGGTTACCTCTTCGGTTTCCAGGCAGAAACTTTTTGAAGTTCACAATGTATCCCAAATTCTCTTCCCAGCAGGTACGCTGGTTCACGTCTGCAATTTCAGTAACGAATCCACAGTTGCTGTAAATGCCGCACGTTGAGCCCACCTGTGAACCGCACTGGCTTTGGCATGAACCTGACCTCGTTTTTGCCCAGCGCTCGCAGCACAGCTGTGCTGTCTTTAATGGAGGGTGTGGGGACACAGCTCTGAAGCCTGGGTCATTTGGAATCAGGATTAAACATCCCACAACATCCCAGCCACGCTGCCCTCCACCCTCCTCTGCCCCTCTGCACCCCCACCCAGCACCGTCCTTTCCACCGAGCTGAAGTCTACACAGGACCTTTGTTTGCTGAAAACGGTCACAGGAAATGGAAACACTTTCTCAGCTTCTGATTTGGCACAGGTGATCCTCACCGGAGTCTGGATGGTCCCAAACCTGCCATCGCTCTACCAATAAATATTTATTAAGAATTTATTATGTTCCCTGGCTGGTGGGGGAAATCACAGCTTTTAGACTCTTGCTGAGTTTAATGACCTTCTGTCTTCTCCTCGCTGAGGAAACAGAGCTAACACAGCAGGGAAAAAGAGGTGAAAGAAAGTTATTGGCAGGAGTTGCAGCAGAAGTCCTGGAAAGGGAGAGATCAGGGAGCATCTGCGATATTTTAGAAAAGAGTGAGTGGGGGGCGCCTGGGTGGCTTAGTCGGTTAAGCGTCCGACTTTCGCTTAGGTCATGATCTCGCGGTTCGTGGGTTCGAGCCCCGCGTCGGGCTCCGTGCTGACTGCCAGCTCAGAGCCTGGAGCCTGTTTCATTCTGTGACTCCCTCTCTCTCTGACCCTCCCTGCTCACGCTGTCTCTCTCTCTCCTAGAAATAAATAAAACATTAAAAAAAAAAAAAAGAAAAGAGTGAGTGGGGTTTGAGCGCATGGAGTACAGCCAGACATGCTAGCTATGCAGGAAGGAGTGTGCTCCAAGGGGGAGAGATGCACAAGCCAGTTGTAGTTTGGGAGTGCGGGAAGATTTAGGAATCCCTCATATACAGCAGAGACTCTCAGGACACACAACTGCATATCACGGTTTGACAGAGGCATAAAAATAGCAGGAGCAGCACGTACCGTGAGGCACCTTGGTGAGGAGAGAGAGATTCCTTCCTGTGAGGTCATGAGGACAACTATGGGCGCCCTCCCTAGTGGGCAGGGGGAGTTGAAGGAGTTCAGCCTGGATGCAGGAAATGACTGTTTTTCCTGGTTACCCTTCAGAGCACTGGGTACAGCTCACTTTGATGGCTGTTTTGCTCTTCTCCCACTTCTTCTCCTGTTTCCTCCCCCTCTTGTCCGGGAGGGGCTCTGAGGCTATGCGGGTTTGGGAGACCTGATTTTCTCCTCCCCACCAGGCTAACGGACCCCAGGTTTCCAAGGCAGGGCAGCCTCAGCCACTTGAAAAGGAGGCTGAAACTCTCCAGTGGTACCCATGGCTTATAAGACGATGTCTAGACTCCTCCGTATGGCATTTAAGGCTCTGACCACCTGATCTCACATCCTGCACCTCACACCCAAACTCAGCAATTGGCAGGTTCCCATGTCTCTGTGCTGCCTTGTACGTACAAAGCCCTGAGCGTGCGATTCTCTTGACCTAAAGGTCTCTCTCCTGTCTGTACTAATCACTTTAAAAGAAATTTCCTTCATGTTCTTTCCAGCCAACGTACCTACCCACCGCCCCCAATCAGAGACAACCACTATTGTTAGTCCTAGAGCCGTAGGACCAGTGTTAACTCTTCTTGACTTTATAACTGAATTTTGAGACCTAATTTTGATTTCCGGTCTGTTTGTTCATGAGCTTCTGGAGGGTAAGGACCATTGCCTTGGTCACCCTTTTACCTTCAGCCCCTAGCACCACGCCCTGTCCAGCGTATGTATCTAAGTAAATGTGGGGTAGATGAATGGCTTCTGTTTCAACACAAATCTTAACAGCTAGCATTTATTGAATACTTACTATGTGCCAGGCTCCGTTCTGTGTGTTTTCTTCTGAATTGTCTTTCAATTTTCAGAAGTGCCCCCACAAGATGGATACTTTCTTGTTCTCATTTTACATTTGAGGACACTGTGGCAGAGACTGGTTAAGTAACTGGCCATGGGCCACAGCTACTTAGTGGTGGAGCTGGGTTTTGATCTCGGGCAGTCCAAGTTCGGAACCTGTGCTCCTAAGTGTACTCTATGCTGGCTGGAGGTATGGCACTCTCTAGAAGGCAGCGTTTGTTCACTATGAGAAAATAAAGGCTGGGCTTGGGAAATCATGGCAGGATGCTACAACTCCTCTTTCTTTCATCATTTCCTCTTCTCATTTCCTTTCCTTACATCTCTTCTTCGGTCACTCCATCCTTCTCTCATCATGCACATTTCCTGCTCTGTATCTTTGCCTTTAGTATATGTCATCACTGGCTGTAGCATTTTCTGCTTCCTCCATCCCTTGAGTGTGTGCGGTTCCCAAGAATGGCTGCAGAGCCTTTTCTGCTGAAGTCCTTCCATTAATATCTGGGCTTTGACTTTTCTTTGCAGGAAAACTCAGAGTTCAGCTGCTCTGCGCCGCCACCCTTTCCAGCTGTGTTTCCCCATCCCTTTTTGCTCCTGCAGGACTCGGTTCTCCATTTCGAAGGAGCCCCAGGGCAGCTTCCGAGGGAGGCAGATCTTCAGCTCCGGAAGTCTTTGGGATGTGTGGGACCCTGGGGACCTTTGCTTGTCCTCAACCTCCTGGGAACCATGGCTGCTGATGTCACTTCCGGTGTTTATGCTTTTTCCGAAAGGTTGGCTGTGGCCCTTCACAGGCTTCTCGCTCGGTGTTTTGAGATCTGACCCACACGCATGGGCTTCTCTTCCTGGCTGTGTTTGTCTGCCCCACTCCACACCCTCACCAGCCATCCACCTGCCTCAGACTCCTGAGATCTCGCTGACTGCTGGTGTCCAGCGTCTTCCCCACAGCGTGCCTGTCCTCGGCCTGTCCCCATACTTGCCCCTTGTCACCTCCACTCTCACCTACAAGTGCTCCTGCCACCATATTGATGCGTTCGCTAAAGTACCAACTAAATTAATGGCTGTAAATGACCCCCATCTCACCTAAGACTGCCAATTCCAAAATAGGAGAAATTACTCAAGAACCCTGCGTTTCTAAATGTCTTCCTCTTTCTCACCCCCCTCCTCATCCCTTTGTTCACTTTTGCCACAATGTCATATTTCTGAGAGCATTTCACTTCCACTCCCTGAGACATAGAAACGAGTTCCTCAAAATGCGGATTTTCCTCCTTTAATAATTTTCCAAGGCTCTGAGGAACCACTTAGGATGAAAGATGAGAGGGGGAAATGGGAGGTCTGGGATTCGCATACGACTGAAAGATGAGGTTTACAATTCCAACTCCCTGCTTCTTCCCAGGCCGAGGAGGAGCACTTTTGGATTCCAGAACTGGAAAGTCGGGCAGGTGCTACATGCTGGACTGTGCTCCAGGACAGGGATGGGGGTTGGGGGTGGGGGGAGGGAATCTAACACGCCACTCCCTAGTAGGGGAGTAGAAGGGGGATTCTGGCCAACTCGCTCTCTCTGCCATATTCCTCAACCAGGGCAACCATCAGCGCTTGACCTGGGCAAGGAGAAGGCACACTGCTCTCTGGGAAGACTGGAAACAGCCTAATTGTTGCTCTAAGTGAGGACAGGAATACAGAATAGGTGACGAGGAAGCATTGTTTTATTCCCAAACTGTGTGTATTTGTATGAGTGTGTGTGTGTGTGTGTGTGTGTGTGTGTGTGAGTGTGTAGGGCAGGGAAACCTCTACTGTAGCCAGTTAAGCCCCAGACCACCACCCTCGGGAAGACTCAGCACACCAGCCTATCCCTGATCCCAGAGACACGCGATGTTGAGAAGTTGCCTTTGAGAAGCGGGTGCTCACATAGGCAGAACTAAAATGGCCTCAGAGAGGCCCGGCCTCCTGAACCTTGGTGTCCAGCACAGTGTCTGGCCCAGCATGGGAACTCATTAAATCGTCAGTGAGGAGTGACGGAAGCGCATCCCACTCTAGATGAGGTGAATGACTTCACAGTGATTGTCATTCCAGCTTCATCTTTGGGATCGCAGACATTCTTGGCTGAACTTCACAACCAGACAGCCATCCGGAAGTGGGTCACAGACAGGCTGGATTACGCAGTGAAACATGACCATGCATCTCCCAAACGTGCTTCCCACTGTGGCTTGTGGTGTCCCCCAATGCAGGCAAACTGGCACTAAGTCAGGGAAGGGTCTGGCAGAGCCGAGTGGCTCCAGAGCACAGCTCAAGGTGGAAACGGGGCACCAAGCACACGGAATCTGTACCACCTCGTCGTGCTGCTCTGAAGGTCTTGAGTGAGGAAGCCCCCAGCACACCTTGTCCCCTCTCCTCCCTCTCCTCTAAGTATTTCAGAGAGGCACGTGCTGCGAAGAAGCTGTGGGCCAGACCAAGCCCCGTGTTTGGGAGTAAGGACAGACTTCAGCTGCTTGGCCAACACCTGGCCCTGCTCTAAACCCTGTCTAGGAGGAAGGGAAACTGCCCCCTGTAGGCCCCGCCATGATCTAGCACTGAGCTCAGTGCCTTCTAGACACCACCCCAGATGGGGACCTGGACGGCCACGGGTAAACAGGCCAGCCAAGGTGACATACCCAGTAAATGGAGGTGCCAGGACTGGAACCCAGTTCTGTGTGGCAGGTCCCAACCCAGGGCTACTCAATGCCTGTCCTCTGACTTCCGAGCAGCCCTCCCACAGGCCCCTGGCTGCTGCTTCAGGCCATGTCTCCACACTGGCCTAGTCAGGGATTTCTAGGTGCTGACGTAGGCCACCGATGAGACATCAGGATTGCCGGAACAGCGACCCCAGCACGTGAGCGTCACATGCACATGCAGAGCTGTTAGGTCGGAGCTGCAGGTGGGCCTCTGCCATCGCCTGGGAGTTAGGGACCTGCCCTGCATGCAGCCCTACCCCCCTCCTTTGAGTCACCTTCCATGAACCCCCACGTCAATAGAGAGAGTGAGGGTGAGGGCGGGGAGGGCTGATGCAGGGGCACAGAAGGAAAGCAGATTTATGGGAAGCAGGGGAGGCTCGAGAAGCAGCAACACTAGCCGTGAGGGCCGGACAAGTTGTAAGGAAACGTGCCTCTCACAATGTGCCCGCAACATCGAGCAGAGGGAGAAACGTGGCTTGATATGTGAGCGGTTGGAGGCTGGGGCTGGCGGCGCCGAGGCGGGAAGGAAGCGGCAGACAGAGCGATAGGAACAGGTGGTCCTTTCACAAGCTCCCAGGCTGTCAGCCCCTGACATAGCAGCTGTCCTAGAAACAGGCCCAGGTGGACAGAGGGAAGAGCACAGCGGGGGGAAGGGGGGGTGCATGATGTTTTGCAGAGAAAGAAATGAGCCCTCCCTAATGGGCCCCACACATCTGAGCACAGGGAGACACGCGGCGAGCTGTGTGACTGAGCCCGGCTGAGCCCCTCCCTTTCCACCAGCCCGCTGGCTGTGCTGCTCCAAGTATGGCCCCAGAGGAACCTGCTGGATCCAAATCCCCAGGCTTCCCAAACCCCCACCCCTACCCGGGGCTGCAGTAATAACCATGATAATCGCTAACATTTAGTGAGCATTTTCTGTTCTCTATACTTATGGTGCTTCTAGTCTTCATCTCATTTAACTCTTACACTAAGGTGCTCTTACTGTTGTTCTACAGATGGGGAAACTGAGGCAGAGAGAGGTTAACAGAGGAAGGGACAGAAGGCAAAGCCTGGTACCTGGTCATCTGACTCCTGCGCCTGCGCCGTTAGCCACTGCCTCCACCTCGCCCAGAGCTGCAGAAAGCGCTTTCCTGACCTGGATTTCAAAATTCCCATTTCTCCAACTCCAAGAAGATGCGAAACACGAGAGTTTTTCTTCTCTTATAGTTCAATCTGGACTTCACTTCTTGGGAAGGGGCAGAGGGAACACAGGAAAAGAACTTTCTGTTTCAAAGACACAGTTTATAGCAGGCCAGCCCTGGGACCCCCCAGCAGCTTTTGACCCCAGGGCTGCGCCATTCATCTAGAACATCCCTCCACTCTAGAAATGGTATTTCACTTATCCAGCAACTACCAAGTCTTCTCCTGGAGTTTGGAATTTCATGCATATGAGCTCATTTAATTTTCACTGTGAACCTGCCAGGTGGGCTGGCTGCACTCTGGCTGCTTCTCTAGTTTTCCTTCTGTTCATCTGATATGGGTGCTGCCCAGGGCTGTGGCCTTGACCCAGTATCTTCCAGTATGATAGCCTCTTCCAGAATAAGCTGTTACTGCTTCTGCCACATCTGTATGCTAATGACTCTTGACCCTATCTCCCTGTCCCCTGCTAGAGTTCAAGACCCTATTTCCACCCGCACGTTAGGTGCCTTCATATGTAACTTGTCCAAAATGAATTCAGTATTATGTACACACTGCCGCATTTGACTAGTGACATTATTTAATGTCAGTAAAGCATCTATTCAGTTGCCTCTGAAAGAAATCTAACTCACCACCGGTGATCCCTTTCTTCCATCCTTCCTAACTCCAGTCAGCCTCCAAATCCTATCTACTCTGATCTGAATTCTGGAATTTTCTCCCTCCATCTCTACAACCTTTGTCCCCACCATCTCACAAGCTAGCCGGTCTTCCCTACCCTATCATCCCACCCACTCTGGTGCCAGATAAAGACAAATCAGAGTGGGGCACCTGGGTGGCTCAGTCAGTTAAGCATCAGACTTCAGCTCAGGTCATGATCTCATGGTTTGTGAGTTCAAGCCCCACATCAGCCTCTGTGCTCCTGTGCTGACAGCTGAGAGCCTGGAGCCTGCTTCAGATTCTGTGTCTCCCTCTCTCTCTGCTCTACTCTCTCTCTCTCTCAAAAATAAATAAACATTTAAAAAAAAAAAAGATAAATCAGAGCATGTCATCTCTCTCTTCCAGAGCCTTCAGTTTCTCCCACTTTCCCCAGCGTCATGCAGAAACTCCATATCAGGACATTCCAGTTCCTCCACTGTCTGATTCCAATCAGTTGCTCCAAAGTCCTCCTCTACCTGCTCCCTTACTTCTTTGGCTCTGGTCGCCCTCCACAACCTTTCTGCCAAATACTCCACGTTGCTCACCCATTTGCTTTTCCTTGCATTGTCATTGCAGCCTGGAATGACATTCCTATTTTGTCTGATAAACTTCTACTTCTCTGGAAAGACCCAGCTCCAAATCCACCGAAGACCCAGCTCCAAATCCACCTCTTCAAACATCCTTATTCTTAGAAGATGCATGCTGAAACGTTTCAGAATGGATGTCATGATACCTCTCACTTTGCGTCAAATGGTTCAGCTATAGCTGTTCCTTGAGAGGGTAAGATAATCTGGCAAACCATGGTTGAATCTAGGTGGTGGTTGTCATCATCTTTCAATTCTTCCATATGCTTGAAAATTTCACAGTTAAAATGTGGAGGGAAAAAATTTCCTCATCTCTGATAGTTTCCTCATTGCCTCTGACAAAATGAATGACCTCTTTCTCTATATTCCCATAACACTCTGCATTTGCAGCAATATAGCACTTTGCTGCAATTTTACTGCAATTTTGTATTTGGCAACTTTTTCTTCCATAAACTGTGAACCTGCAAAACCACAGTAGCTGCACACAGTAGGCACTCAATAACTGTTTACTTCTTATTTATGTCCCCTCCTGTGAAGCTGAAGTGGAGGGAGTAATAAGCCACAGAATAGGAAGTTACCAGGCTCCAGCTCCCTGATGCTTCATTCTCCATCACATGGATGCTCATTAGCATAGGAAAGGCACCTTGGGAGGAAGATACTAAAATGGCTCTTTACTGGATGACAGAACATCATTTAAAACTCAAGAGATCTAGCCTCTGGGATTGGTTCTATGACTAGCTGTGTGACCATGGATGGACAACCACCAACCTCTCTGTGTCTCAGTTTTCTCACTTGAAAACAGAGAGTAAAAATGTCTGTCTTACCCATCAAATGGGAGGAAACTGTGTGAATGAGCTCTGAGAAGTCTAAGAGATGTACAAAGAATGCGGTACCATCCTGATTTTTGTGATTAAAATGAGCAAGACCTTGTCCTGACCATGACCGGTGAAGAATTCTGAGTCATTGGGTTTTGGGGCGGGGGGAAGTGCTTTGCTTCCGTGAAGAATGGGAATTTCCACCCAGCTGGAAGTAATGAGTGGCTGTGGCTTAGGCCTCATTTTCCCCACCCCGCTTTCCCTTTCCTCTGACCAAGTGACAATTGCTGGGAAACAGACAGAACCAGGGATCTTAAAATAGAGCAGCAAATGTCTGGAATCTCTGCCCCAGGCCTTGGTTGCACCATCAGTCAACTCGCACTACATACACACACACAAACGATTGGGTCATGTGGCTTCCACCCCTCTGAGCCGGAAGACCGAGGCCATGGAAAAAGTAACACATTGGTTTCAGAGAAAAGCAGTCACCCAGGAATGCAGTGTTGTGCTTGGCTGCCCAGCCCCAGCTCCGTCGGGATGAGACGCCTTCCCTGATGATCCTATATCCTCCAAGGCCTGGGGCTCCCCCAAGGACCAGCTCTTCCTGGAAGTAATGGCAGCCGCACTGGCCCCAGCAAGCTGGGGAAAGACAATGAGAGGCCTCTGGGGGAGGCTCGATGACTCACTAGTTTCAGAAAAGCTCGACTTCCCAGGCTGTGAGCGCTTCAGTTGGGGATGCTTATGTAACAAAACACGGGCACCATAAAGTGCTCTGAAGTGGAGAGTCACCTCCAAGACTGGACACTTCATTGAGTGACCCCACAGACCCAAAATTCTAATCCGGCCTAACTTTCAGCCTGATCCTAGGGAAGGGGTCCTTTCAGAGTGTGAAGGTGGAGGTGATGAGACAAAGATCATAATCCTGAAAAGCAACTGTTATTCTCATTTGAAATTCTCCTGCGTTCATTCATTCATAAACAGTCGGTGCCAGGCCGCTCATCCCATATATGCACTAATTTAATTCTCACTGTCTACAGGAACCGTCATTCCCCCTGCTTTACTGATGGGGAAGCTGAGACACACAGAGATCCAAAATCTCACAAGGGCAGCACCGTGATTCAGACCCAAGCAGTCTGGCCCCAGTGTCTGTGGGTATAACCACTACACTACACCAAGCAGCTGCTGGGAACCTGGCGATGGAGGGGCCCTGGTGAGGATGGGGAGGAGATCCATCAGGCAGCTTACTTTCAGGAAAGGAAAACAGATAATGAATGAATATCAAATTGGTTAAAATAATTGCCAACAGTGATTAACACAGTAAAGAAAACAGAAAGTCAAGGTGGTGGTGGGAGGAACTAGCATAAGTAAGGTGGTTTGGGAAGGTGCACTAGTCAAGCTCCTGTTGCTAAGGACAGAAATGAACTTTCTCTGACTTAAAGAGAGAATAATTTTTGGAAGGGAGCTTGGGGTAACCCACAGAATTTTCAGGCAGTCTCAGAACAAAGATAAGAACAAAGGAAGGCTCAGCAGCCAAAAAATCCCTCCACAAAACCACTCTGATGAAGACCCAACAGGTACCACGGCTGAAGGCTAGACACCTCAGCCCTCTCCACAACCACGGCTGGAACTCCCCAGAGACCGCTGCTAGTTCTGCTGCCCTGGAAACCGGATGCTGCTACCACCACTAACCCCAAAGTGGATTCTCCACCACCCCGTTTCTTTGCACCACCAGCTCCTGACTCAAAGTCCCAGATGGGTGCACCTAACTGGTGTCCTGCTGCTTCGGCTACAAAAGCCCCAAGCTGTGCTGGGCAGCCATTGGCAGCTCCTGTTACTGGCCCCACTCTGTGCTGCTGTATATACAGGCCTGCACTTAAGGCAATGTTGGGGGCAGGGCAAGAGGGGATGTTGACTATCCATCCGCTCTTTTTTGTTTTTAATATTTTATTTATTTTTGAGAGAGAGAGAGTGCACGAGCAGGGGAGGGGCAGAGGGAGAGAGGGGGATCCATCCAAAGCAGGCTCCCCACTGACAGCAGCAAGCCCATGTGGGGCTCAAACTCACCAACCCCGAGATCATGACCCAAGCAGAAGTTGGCTGCTCAACGAACTGAGCCACCCAGGTACCCCTATCTACCCACTCTTTATTGAAATCCACTCCCAACCCAGTTTGGCTGATGCAGCCTTTCTCTTCCCCACCACCCCACCCCCGCACCCCACTACCCACTGGCAATGGGATTTCAGCCTCCCTTCCAATAAAAATAATAGCTACTAATTTTGAGTGCCTATTAAATGCAAATCCTTCACAGACATCATCTCTAAGGCTTACTACCTCTTTGCAAGGTAGTTAATTACCCTCTCCATTTTCAGATGCAGAGTCTAAGACTTGGAGAGGTTAAAAATCTCATTGAGGAAGTTGCTGAGCCCATATGTGAATACAGGTCTGTTATGCTCTCAAGAGCACAGACTACCTCCCAAGGGGATTAAAATTCAGGCAAATTTCCAGCACTGATGTGATCCCCTGTTCTGAAACCAGGACATCATGCATGGGGGTGGGGAACAGTAAACTCCATCTGGATTTAGGACCAAAGGTTCTGCAGCCCTTTACCTGCCAATCACCTATGGTCTTCCTGATACCCCAGGACTGCAGCTGTCCCAGCCTTTCAGGTGGCCAAGCTCTGTAAGGCAATTTGGCAGGAGTCTCTGGTGCCTTCTTTGTCAAGGAGGACCCTTCCACTCCGCTGAGCCCTCCCTTCCCAAGCCTCCATAAAGCCCCTCTGGGGTTCTACACTTCTAGGTTTATACTGCTATAGGCAAGGCTCACTTTCATAAGATGCATATGGCCTCTACAACTACATGTGAGTTCATTTTTGTGAATCAGTTCTGTATACTTATTGGCTTAAACCATCACTTCAGAAATCATTGGTAATCTCCAACTGCTCTTCCCTGCTCATTGACAACCAGGTACTTCAGCCTAATAGGTCATCTCCGCTCAGGGTGCTCCAGTGGCTCTGTTGGTTAAGCATCCAACTCTTGATCTCAGCTCAGGTCTTGATCTCAGGGTCATGAGTTTGAGCCCCACATTCAGCGGTGGCTACTTAAAAAAAAAAATCATCCCCCTCTGTCTTCCCTACTTTTCTGTGAAAAGATCCATAAACCAACATTTAAGTGTACCAGGGAAGCTTACCATTAATGCATTTCCCAGGGGAATCATCTTAAAGTGAAAAAATTGCTCCTTGAAAAGGAAAAGCATCCCCTAAGACATTCATAGTATGAATTGGATGGGTTTTTTTCTTGGTTTTAATGCATCATATTCCATGTATATACCTAGTGGTCTAGTAATAAACCAGTACTATAAAATGGGTAATTTGCTCAAAGAGAATGAAGAAAGAAAGAGAGAGGTAATGAGAATGAATATAGATTTCTGGGCCTTTATGTTATGGGTTAATCACAGGCCAGTCATTCAGGACTCAGTTTCTCTCTTTGACATGCAGAACATAGATCTTTTGTATGTTTCATGAGGCCGTCATGAGATTTTAATGAGGCTCTCTGGTTAATGTCCTTTGAGATAAGCACAAAGTATTATTAGAATGCAATCAGTATGCATCTATTAAGAGAGCAGCATCTCACCTACAGGGATGATGAAGAGGTTACTGCACTGCTTGCTAAGTGCCGCCCACCCCTGGCCATGTTTCTGTTTTCCCAAAGTGCTGGTGCCTGCCTCATTCCTAGCAAGGAGGTTTGGCATTGCACCATTCACACTTTTCCCCAAGGCCTGAACAAGACAAGCAAAATGGCTGTAAGGTAGAAGACTTAGTCTCTGGCTGCTGCTGGAAACGTGCACGCCAGTATTTCCCCTGGCAGCAGACAGCTGCTGTGTTAGGTGTGAATCAAACATGTAAACCTCTGGAGACTTGTCTTTCATTTCTCTGAGATACAACTTAGCAGAGTTGTTGAAAATATGGTGACACATTGCCTTCGCACAAGGGCTCTCGGGGAGATGGAGGAGAGGAAGGAAGATTACTCCTCACTGGTGCTCAGGAGCAACTCTGGTCCCTGTTGCCATCCTCCCCTGTGCCTCCCTGCCTCGACACCATCTCTCTTCTCCATCCTGAGTTTCCGGAACTGTCAGACTATAACACAGAGCAGGTCCCTAGCTGTCCCAGACACCTGGGACTGTGATCATACCTCTAGGGGCACCAGGACTCTGCCTGGAGATCCTGGGCAGGAATCAGGCTAGAAACGAGCTTCATTCCCCCCTGATTACTTTGGCTAGGAGCCTAATCCATGTGTGCATACATGTTTACCTGTGTGCACACACATGTGTGATTCCCAAGCTAAAGGACAAAAATTCTCTGCAGAAATGTCAGTAGTTACAGGTGCATTCCTTTGTCTTTCCTGTTGGAGCGCTGGTGATCCCCTGATGATGTGCAAGCAGGAAGACACATTCTGCATCCTCCTCCAATGGTGGAGGTAGGGAGGCTTAGCAATGTAGAAGCTGGGGGCAGCCAGGGAGCCAACAGAGGCCTATCCTGAACTCTTGCACTTGGGGCCCAGGAATTTATTTTATGTCATTATTATTTGGTATCCCGGCATTGTTTGATATGTAAATATACGCATACCAGCTATGAATCCCAGTCTGTAAACTGTTTTCTTTATTCCTGTAGCCTAACCTAATTTTTTCAGTTTAAGCACCCATTCCACAAACTGCTAGAGAAACAAACAAAAAACAAAAAACAAAAAACAAAAAAACAAAGATCAGATCTACCCAAGGTATTTTCTTCAAAATGGTACCAGGGTTATGAGGCTTTCCTATAGCACCAAGGCATCAAGTAGTGGGAATGAGTGGCCCTCTGGTCTTTGATCCTCTGTTCACTCAGGTTTCTGCTCAGAAAGCTACAATCCCTATCTGTGATCAAGTCCAGCAGCTCCCTGCTGCTGTGTTATTTCTCCTGCTGAACAGGAATCTTTTACAGTATTGCCTTATGGACCCCTTGCTCTCCCAGGCCTTCCTTTCTAGCATCTTGCTGCTCCCTGGAGGTAACCCTAGCAAACTGATCATAGGCCCCCTCTGCTTTGATAACCAAAGCTATTTACTCCTTCCTGACCCAGCCCTACGGGAATCTCTTTTGAGTGATAAGACCAAACTGCTTCAGAAAGGATTTACAGATGCTGACATTTGGGGCTACCCATGGGAAAACAAAACAAAACAAAACAAAACAGGTTTTCTAAAAGCCCCGCTCATGCACACAAAGCTTCCAATGACGCTCTTAGTACTTTGCTCTTAAGTACAAGTGAACAACCGAGGATCGCCAGACCTTAGAACAAAATCTCAAACATGAAAGAGACTAAAACAATAGGAAAGATTGAGGGAACAGAATAAAAACTAGACAAACTAAAACAAAACCCATCATTAATATCCTTAGAATAGGAGAAAATATTGCATTTATGAAATAAGAAAAGAGTTTTGTTTCATAAGAAATAATCAGAGAAAAAGCCCAAGCTTTTGGAAATTAGAAATATGATAGGTAAAAAAAAAAGATCTAGAGGATAAAGCCCAGGAGTCTTATTTCTAACTAATAAGAATTCTAGGGGAAAAAGGCAAACAGAGAAAACAATGGGAAAGAAATACAAACAAATTTTCCCCAAAGTGAAGCATAAATCTCCAAATTGACATGACCTACCCAAGTGCTCATATTGAATGTAAAAAGCCCCACATCAAGCCCCACCTCAATGTAAATTCAGAACCCTGGAACATAAAGGAGATTACAGAAGTTGAGACAATAGAGTGAGGGGGACCCCGAAACAGACCAAAAATGATGAGCAGGAATTAGAATGATATCAGCCTCCTCAATAACAACATTGAAAATGGAAGACAATGGTAATGACTCCAAAATTCTAAATGAAAATAAGGTTACACCTGGAGTGCTATCCCACCCAAATCAAGAGTATGCAGAGAACGAGATTTTCAGTCAGAAAAGTCTCAAAAAAATGTTATCTCCCACGTACTCTTCCTTAGAAAGCTACTAGTGCCTGGAAAATATGCTCTGTTAAAATAAAAACAAGAGGGGCGCCTGGGTGGCTTAGTTGGTTAAGCATCCGACTTTCGCTTAGGTCATGATCTCGCGGTTCGTGGGTTCGAGCCCCGCGTCGGGCTCTGTGCTGACTGCCAGCTCAGAGCCTGGAGCCTGTTTCAGAGTCTGTGTCTCCCTCTCTCTCTGACCCACCCCTGCTCACGCTGTCTCTCTCTCTCTCTCCTAGAAATAAATAAAAATTAAAAATAAAATAAAAATAAAATAAAAACAAGAAAATAAAAACAGAAGATGGGGTGGGAGACAAGAATTAAGAGACGAGAGCGGTGAAAGGAATTTTCAGAAAGTTGGCAAAGAAAAGGGTTATAACAGCTAGACGACAGAGCGAGCAACCCATCTCTAGAGGAGGGTCAGGGGACTCCAAGAGAGCCATTTGGGAGGGGTTGAGGGAATATCTGACAGGCTCAAAAATGTGGAAATGCTATTGAGCAGTGCTCAATAGAGCTATGAGAGTGTGTGGAGAATTTAGTCAAGTGTTGATATAAAACTAAATGAATGAAAATTAAAGGCTATTATTAACCCCAGGAAAATTTTTTAAAATGTGCAAGAATTGATGTGTAATTAAAACACATTAATAGGGGCATCTGGTTGGCTCAGTTGGTTAAGGGTCCGACTTGGGATCGGGTCATGATCTCACAGTTCATCGGTTTGAGCCCTTCGTCGGGCTCTGTGCTGACAGCTAGCTCAGAGCCTGGAGCCGGTTTCAGATTCTGTGTCTCCCTCTCTCTCTGACCCTCCCCTGCTCACGCTGTCTCTCTCTCTTTCAGAAATAAATAAAACATTGAAAAAATTTTTTAATTGGTTTAATAGTAAACAATATTTATACACAATTATGATAACAAAAGCACTGTTAACCAGAAACAGAGGAGGGCTAGAAGAAGAGAAGGAGGGAATGTACGTGAATTTAAAATCTTCATTACCATAATAGGAAGTCTGGAACTAACATCTAAAATTGATAAGTAAGCAGCACACTCTGTGAGTTGGAAATCTAGGGGAAATACCAGATGAATAACTTCAAGTTGAAATTGGTTTTCTCTTTGGAAAAGAAGATGGGGCCGAAGGGAGACAAATAAGAATAGTTCATCTTTATTACGTTTTTTCCCCTACAAATACAACTTAAAACTAATTACCCAGGAATACTTTTATTTACAAATAAAAATATATTAATATTAAAAATCAACCCCACTGGTGATGTATGTAAAACAGATAAACAGCTCTGACTCATAAATGGGTCAGTAGAGAAAAGAACTACAGATGCTACTTACACGCAGGTAAGGTGTAGACACAAAAGAGAGAGTAGTCAGTTCCACTTACGGAAGGATGGCCAAGAAATTCTTGACTTCTACTTTCGTCTTATCCAGGGACACTGCACACAGGTGCATATACAGGTGTGGCTTGCTTGTAAATACCTGAAAACAAGGTAGATACGTACCAAACACCCCGGCAGGGTCTGCAAGTTAGGACTCCAAACCTGAGCCTCAAACGGCGTGGGTTTGAATCCTGGCCTCACAACTTACCGGTTGTGTCATTTTGGACAAGTTACTTACCCTCCTCCATCTCAAGTGTTTCTACCTCATAGGATTATTTCAAGGGCTCAATGAGTTATTGTGGAAAGGGCTCAGAACAATGACTGATATATAAGTATTCTCTCAGCAGCCACCAGGTGAATCTCCTGAGTGCAAACACTGGATAGGCAATGTGTGTGTGTGTTTGTGTATGTGTGTTAGGGAGGGGGTGTGGATTACAAAGAGCTCTAAGCCTGTCCCTGTCCTCTAGGAGCTTAAGGAGAGGGTAAGGATTGGGGGTAAAGAAACACCTATTAGCAGGCATACTACCAGTAATAATGACTAGTAGCCGGATGCAGAAAGTGGGGATGGGGGGTGAGGGGGTTAGTTTCCTAAAGACAGTGATTGTCACTATGCGCTCCATGGGAGGGTCTGGGCGACACTTTCTGGATGGTAGCATCAGTCTCCCTTTCTCTAGGAATTTCTCCTTCCCCTCCCATCTCCACACAGTAGCTGCTTCCTTGGCCCAAGGAAACACATCCAAATCAAGCTGGGCCAGTCAGCCTCTTAACCTGGGAATTTTGGACACAAAACTGAGAGACAGAATGCTTTCCCCTTGATTTCTTTGTGTTAGGACTCATATGTAAACATGAAAGCTATTGGTCATTTTTTGCCATGGGAACTGGGAACTGGGAAACAGGAAAACAGTCTTCAAACAGAGAAAAGGGTGCAGCAGACACACAGACAAACACCAAGGCAGGAAGAGAGACAGGGCTTCTGGGTTCCTGAGGTCCTGCTCACTGTTTCTGATGCCAAACAGGCTATATCCCTTTGTAGATTCCATGGGGAGCCCAAGTATCTTGGCCAAATGCCCCTTTTATTAATGCTGGTTAGAGTTGAATCTATGTTGCAGACCAAAATGTCTTTAGCTATTGAGGTCCCCCCAATCCTTGCTCCTGTACAGGCACCAGAAAAAAGATATGACCATATTTCCTGGTCTGGTGAGACATCTGGTAAGTATAAACCTGGAAAAACCCAAAGGAGTCCCTAGGGTTGCATTGAGATGAAATCTGGCTCTGAGCCCAGGCCAGAGCAGCTCTGCTTCCTGGGAGGGATCTGGACTGTGGAATGGGATGAAAGAGTAGACAGAGACTCTGGGCTGTGGGAGAAGTCGAGGCTATCTGGCTGAGACTCATTCAAGCTTGATGTACAGAGGCTGAGGTGGGAGGACTGAGAACCAATAACCACAGCAACAGGAGGTAAAAAAAGGGGTGTCAGCTGTTACTAAAGGCAAAGGTGAACTACAGAGGGAGTGACAAAGCAAGATTCAGGTGCAGGCCAACGAGTGGTAACTTCCACCTCTTAACTATGTCCTCTTCTGCCCGTTGTATGCTAGGCAGCAAAATTTGGGGGCAAAGGAATGAAAAATCGGCTTTTCGAGGACTCTGCTGTGGAGTTGAGTCCCAGAATTACGGGATGTTTCCATTGTGTTCCTCTTGGTGGGTGTGGCTAAGGAATTGCTGATCAGCAGTTAGAAGCACCACTCAAAGCTACACTTCAAATACTCCAAAGAGCCAAAGATCAGAGGTTGGGAAACCTCTACTTAAGAGGAAGTAGACCTGGAAAGATGGATAGAATTTAGACATTTTAAGACCAATCTTTGCAATATCCAGTAGCCAGATAGTATTCCTCTTTGTAGTTCCATCTCCTGGAATCCTAACAGAGCAGATGCTCAAAAACTATCCACTTAATTGAATTGGATTCCAAGCGAAAGGAATAGCACAAGAAAGGCAAGGGTTTGGGCCATGTTTATTGGGACCACATGTAGCAGTCCTGTGTATGAGGCACAAAACAGATCAGTGGAAGCCACATTGAAAAACAAGTTGAGGCCAAAGCTGTAATTTAGGAATGGCTGATCAGTTCTTGAACTCCCTGAGGACAAGGACCATGACATTTGTCCTAGCCTGCCTCATCATGGGCTCAAGGCCTATGCAGAACAGATACACAGAAATTTGTCCATTTAATTTAGGACCTAGTGCGCAGAAATTATTTTTGCACACAACCATTTACACTGACATAGTAAATGGCTCGGCGTGCAGACCTGTGTCTGAATCCCACTTGACTTTTTGGGGTATACTTTTTTCTGATTCCTTGTTTCCATGTGAAGAGACTGCCCTAAAGTTATAATTTGTGTCCTCAGCTTGTTCCCCAACTTTACTCAGTGCTACTCATGGAAGTAGCAACTCACTGGTCTGAGTCAGGAAGAAGGAACTGGGCATGCCCAATGTGGCTGGTCCTCAGGAAGCCTGCAACCCCCACTCTATGCTAAGTTTAGTGGGGCCTCGGGGGAAGCTTGTAATTTCAGAGTTCAGCTCAGTTCAGGAAAGCCTATTAGCAGACCCATTTGGCAGCCCTCTCGGCCAAGCCTTCCAAACCAGCTTTTATCAGTAATAAAGTTGACATTTTCATCATTGTATGCCTGACTCCCCAGTCAGACAGAGTTCAGAACTCAGGAAATGAGTGGGGAAAAGGAGTGTGAGTTATGGACTCCCTGAAATCCCAACTCTTAACTCTTCTGGCTTGAGAATTTCTTATCTAAGATGGGTAAGATGGTAATAGACCTCATATAGGGTTTAGTGAAAACCCCAAAAGGTAATATGTTAGACGTTTCTCAGTTTAGGCTGCTATTCACAAAAATATTATAGACCAGGTCGCTTAAACAACAATTTATTTCTCGCAATTCTGGAGGCTGGGAAGTCCAAGGTCAAGGCATGGGCAGATCTAGTCTGGTGAGAGCTGATGTCCTGGCTTGTAGATGGCCACCTTCTCACTGTGTCCTCACAGGGCCTAGTGAATACTTCTGGTTTCTTCCTCTTCTCATAAGGATGCTAATCCCATCCTGGGGGCTCCACCCTCATGACTTCATCTTTACCTAATCCTCTCCCAAAGTCCCCACCTCCTAATACCATCCCAGTGGGGGGTAGAGTTCAACATACGAATTTGGGGTAGGGGACAAAAACAAGCAGTCTATAACAGATGCTCAGTAAAAGTTCTCTTTTTGACATCCTCCTTTTTAAACATATCGCTATGAAGGCAGAGTCTGTCTTATTTTGTATGTCTAGCATATTTTTTGATGTTTTATAGAGGTTTAAAAAGTGGGAATGATCATTATAGGGTCTACCGGCAACTGATTCATTTCTGCCCATATAAAGGGAATCACAGCATATTCTTTTTGTCTGTCTACTTATAGTTTTGAAGAGCAGTAGCAGTCATCATTAAATAGTGAAGGAACACTGAACCTGAAGAAAATACCCGAGGGCTCTTGTTCTGAGTAGATAATAACAGGTTGTGTGACCTCGGACAGGCCATGTAATCCTTCTGTGCCTAGGTTTTCCTTATCAGTAGGATGGGAAATAATGGTGTCTACACTACCTCACAGATTCCTTTATGGTAGAAATACTGCATAAGGTATAATCCTAGAAGACCTATAATGTACTGCATGTGTAAGTAGCTAGAAGATATTTGACAACATTAATCTCAGGGTGGTTTTTTTTTCACCGCCTAAAATTTCCTCTTTCCCTTCCTCTGTTCTAGCAAATAACTGACTGTACCTTCTTTTGTCAGGGAAGTGTTATACCTAGTGGGAAAACAGAAAAGCCCACAGATCTTTCTGGCTTTAGATTTCCCAGACCCTAAGCCTTGAGAAGGGCATATAGGTTTGTAGAAAAGTAAAAGGAGAAGGGGTTGTGGGTTCATAATGATGGTGTATTAGGGAAGCAGTGGGAGGGTGTAGTGTACCCTTCTTACCAGGTTCTCAAACAATCCTGATCCACCTCCCTCCTGATTCCTCTAATACCTGAGCCATTCTGGGATTCTGCAGGCATATGAACTTGCATCTTGTCAATCAACAACCCCACCCCTTCACCCCTACCTAGTTTGGGTTCAGGTTTGGCCTCTATCTTCTCTAGTAAGCTATTTGTCATTTCTCCATCTGCTATCCCCATGTATCATTTTTGTGGGTTACAGACGTTATCTAGTTTCACAGAGCTGAAGTTTATTTTGCTGTTTCTCATTCTCCTAGTGGTTTCTTCAGAGAGAAAGGGAACAGAAACATCTTCACACTGCCTCCTTGAAATTGGAAACTTGTGATTTATTTGCCTAACATTTTTTAATGGAGATACCATTCACATACAGCAAAACACACAGGTCTTAGTGTTTTAGGCTGAGGAGTTTTGACAAACATATCACGCATGTAACTTGTATCACTAGTAAGATCTAGAACATTTTCATCACCCCAGATAGTTTGCTCATGTCTCTTCCCAGTTTCCCGTTATCATCCCACCCGATCCCATCCCCAGTCAGGCACTGACTTTTCTGGTGTTTTTGCTGTTCTTGTTTTTCCCATTTACTAGTTTGCCTGTTGTAGAATTTCACATAAATGGAATCATACAGAACACAGTGTCTGGCTTCTTTTTTGTGTTATATTTATCAGTAGTATATTCCATTTAATTGCTAAGCAGTGTTTTCTATGATATGATAGACCACAATTTGCTTATCTATCTTCTTGTTTATATGTTATTTTTTCAAGTTTTTGCCTTATGAATATCTGTTTACGTGTCTTTTTTGAGGACCTATATTTTAGGACCCGTGAGTGGAGTAGCTGGGCCTCAGGGTAAACCTTTTTAGCTTTAAAGAAATTTTCAAACTGCTTTCCAAAGTGCTTTGTGCCAGCTTGTGTTCACACCAACACTGTATAAGAATTCCAGTTATTCCACATGCTTGCCGACCCTTGTTGGGATCAGGATTCTCATTTTACATATTTTGGTGGGTGTGCAACTTCACTGTTGCTTTTGGCCTAATTTTTCCAAATGTTCCCTCATCTCTGGAAGAATCTCTTAGAGCTCTGAACAGGGGTCTCTCAGCACTCTTTTGGGTTTTCATTTGTACTTCACAAGTAGGGCTATTTATGGGCAAGCAGAATCATTATGAGGCTATGCGAATAGTAATGTGGGTTTCTGTGTTTACAGAGGGCGGTGAGTGTAGCCCATTGGGAGATGGCTCCTTGGCAAAGAGAAATGTTAATATGTCATTTGTGAACTTAGAAAAGAGGCCTCAGAGGCCACAAGTGAAAAATTATATAACCATTGACATCTATAAAAAAAAATCTGCTTGCACCTTCATGGATTTGGTGCTGTGGATAAAAATAACTTGGAGGCAGAGAAAGGATATAAGAAAAAATTTTATAACTAAAATATAAAGCAGCACTTGGAAATCCATCAAACTATTAAGGATACAAAGTTGTCTCAACTGCTGCCACCGCTACTTACAAAGTTAACTATTGGCAACCTGATTTTCATTTTCCTAATGATGGATGGTGTTGACAAGATTTTTAATTTAGTGTACTGGCCATTAATGTACATCCTTTTGTGAAGGACATCCTATGTGAGTCCTCGACGAGTTTTTAAAATTATTCTTTGTTTTTCACTGAGTTGTAGCGATTCTTTACATATTCTGGCTACAAGTTTATTGTCTAATATATGTGTTGTAAACATCTCCCAGTATGCATTTCCTGTTTATTTTAACAATGTCAATTGATGAACAGAAGTTTTAAATTTTTACGTAGTCTCTTTTATCATTTTTCCCTTTTATGCTTAGTGTGCTTCGTGTCCAAAGAAACATTTACCTATCTCCAAGCCAGAAATGTATTCTCCTGTTTTCTTCTAGAAGCCTTATGGAAATTATTGCTTTTTGAATGATCCTCTGAGAAACCCTAGAAAGGCCTTGAGGTGAAATGTTGAGGTCTAGCCATCTTGACCCTGACTTTCTACCTCTTTTGCTTCCTCCTTCCTCTGTCCCCACCTCAATCAAAGCAACCTCTCACTTCATTTTATGTATTGAGGCTTTACCTAAAATTTCACTTAACTAAAAGATCCACTTTTTCTCTTTTTCTTGTTCCTTGAATACAGGAACCATGCAATCCTTCATTCTTCATGTCCTCAACTATGCACAGTGCCTACGTACCTTGTGAACACTTAATACAACTTTTTAATGGAAATAAATCTAATCAAATTTGAAAATGAGAAGAGAAGATCTATTCAGTTTAGCCAAACCTTACATAATATGTACTCCTGGGATTCCAATCTGGGCCAGGCTCCTATGAGGGGAGAAAGGCTCCCAGTGGTAAGAAGATCAGAGACTTCTGCCTGCAGCAGGGCTCCATAGGAAAGAATAAGAAAAGCATCACCTTACACTTATGTAACCTTTTACTATTTATAAAATACCTTCATGTACCCTATATCCAAAAAAAAAAAAAAAAGAAAGAAAGAAAGAAAGAAAGAAAGAAAGAAAAGCTCTTAAATGAAAAAAGATCATTCTCCTACTCAAAGACAAGCAAATACCCTAGAGTTTTAAGTATATGGGAGGCCATGGGAAGTGGGGAGGCTGGTCACATTTTCAATTTGGACAGAATTCTGGCCCCTTGGAGTGATGAGAAAAGACCATAAAGGGCCCTTTTTAAGATCCCTCCTCACCCACCCTTCCCTAAAATTCCTACTGAAGCTCAAGATGAATCAAGCTATATCCCTTCAGGCTAAGGTCTTTATCCCTGTCTAATGTAAATACTGTTGGAAAGATGGGCACACGTTGGTCCTCCTCTGTAGGGAGGCAGGAGATAGGATTGGTGGTGCGAGGTCAGTAACGGCAATGGTGAGAGGTATTTCCAGTGGGACACTGGAGGCCCCCTTCCAAGTCTCATAACTATGCTCTGGTCAAAATCCGCAGACACCACCCCCGCCTCTGAGTTAGGCAGGCAGGTGTGACCTAAAATACAGGATGCCCTCACTTCCTGTCTGTGACAGCCACCTCCACCCAATGCCTGGTTTCTGCCCCCACATTTTCACTATTGATCTCAGGATAACCCCATCTGACCTAAGAAACTGTCCCAAGTCTGTTTCACACCTCAAAAAAAAAATGAATAGTTGGAGACATTCTGATGGTTCTGATACCATGAAGATTTTTTTCTTAAGTAAACAAAAAGCTCAGCACCATGCCTAGCACATAATGGGTGTTCAGTAGATCTGTTTTGAAGATAAGTACAGAGTTCACCCCAGGCTTCCGGTCTGTCTCCCAGACCTAGACCTAATCATGTTGTTGGGCTAGGCTAAGTCACTTTTTTGAGGGAAAAGGAGGTAACTATCTCAGGTCAAGCCTAATGATTTTTTTTAAAAATATAGTGTATTATCAAGTTGGTTTCCATAAGCCTAATGATTCTTAAAAGACCCATGGGTTGTGAAATCACCAGCACCCCTAAGCCATCTGCCCAATGAGGGTTCTTGAGGATTGTTTCAGTGACTTCCTTTCTCCTTTCTTCCAAGCATCCTGCTCCAATGGACAGGGGCTCAGGATACAGGGATACAAATCAGGGAACTGCTTCCATCCCCATGACAAATGTCACCCATCTATTCCATCAAACTTATCAGCACTGAAACTCGAAATGGTACTTCCTCGTCAAGTCTGAATTAGGCATTTTTCACTCTGACTGATGTGAGTCTATCAGTCCCTTGGAGGAAAACTGGAGCTCTGGAGAGAATTCAGATTCAGCAGTTTTTCGATGTCTACTCTGTGTCAGGCAGACATTGCAGTGTGTGTGTGTGTGTGTGTGTGTGTGTGTGTATGTGAGTGAGTTTAATTTATTCTCCAAGTTGCAGAGTACAGATGAGGAAAGCAGGGCTCAGTGAGGCTAAGTGACTTGCCCACCTAAAGCCAGAGAATGGGAAGCTCCGGATTCTAACCCAGGTTTTACAGCCCCAGTCCAAGTCCACTGTTCTTTCCATTAGCCCACAGGAGCCATGCTAGGTGCAGGCTGTCTCCAGCATCCTCCTAGAATATTCAAGACCACATCGGGCTCTCTGCTCTCTGAACACCAAGAGCATGGCCATGTGTCCATGTCACTTGGAGAACCTGTCCAGGCTTGAGAGTTGTATCTTGTTCTTCCCATCCACTGATAGGATGCAAGGCATGTAGGAAAGCAATAGTTCACTGGGGGCACTTAACAGCCTAAGCCTTCTCATACATGCTGTCCCCAGA
This sequence comes from Proteles cristata cristata, assembly GCA_017311185.1. Lineage (NCBI taxonomy): Eukaryota > Metazoa > Chordata > Mammalia > Carnivora > Hyaenidae > Proteles > Proteles cristata. The sequence continues at coordinate 1,937,149 of JAESUZ010002939.1, read as the reverse complement.
GCTGTGCAACACAGGATCAATAGATAGATAAGCTTTATTTGCCCTTGCGGGAGAGAGTGGACGAGCACAAGGAAGGAGAGGAAGGAAGCACAAGGAAATTAATGAGGGACTTAGACTTCATCCCTAAAGGACCAAAGCACTAAGAATCCTGAATTATGGGGAGCAAGATAAGGTTCATGGTTGGCTGGGGAAATGGAGAGATTAACTTTATTTCTTGAGTACCTACTGGATGCCAGACAGTGCATTAGGATGTTGTTATGAACATTATTTCATTTGATACAATCCTGTAATCTCTGCAATCATATTTTTAATGGGCTTCAGTGCCCCAAACTGAATTAATCCATAATACTTTATTCATTTATCCTATCCTTATTGATTCAAGCTTGGGTCTTAATGATTTTTTTCAATCATCTATTTTAGTGATCTGATGAACACCTTTGAACCTACATCTACCCCAAGAATTACATCTATTCATATGCCCCTTTGCTATATTGTCACAAATTAAAATAATGTACCAGCGCTCTCCTGTAGTTAACTTTCATAACAGGCTATTAAGAATTGCTGGCTTGAGGCACCTGGGTGGCTCAGTCTGTTAAGTGTCTGACTTCGGCTCAGGGCATGATCTCATGGCTCGTGGGTTCGAGCCCCGCGTCGGGCTCTGTGCTGACAGCTCAGAGCCTGGAGGCTGTTTTGGATTCTGTGTCTCCCTCTCTCTCTGACGTTCCCCTGCTCACGCTGTCTCTCTCTTTCTCTTCCAGAAATAAATAAAACATTAAAAGAAAAAAGAATCGCTGGCTAAGGCTCTCTTGTCCATAAACTCATGAAATAACAAAATAAATAAGTTTATCTGCTTGATTTAAAAAAAATCCCTCTCTACTTCCCCTTACAACAGGCCAACCCCATCCCCCATCACTTCCTTGCTCTTTTTTTAGTTTTATTGTAGGTCTATGGAAACTTCAAAATATATTGTTTATTTTGATTATTTAAATTTTAATAGAAGGACTTGCTTTTTTCAAGCTCAACACTATTTTGCTTCAATTCATCCATACTGTTGCTACAGTATCACTGTACACCATCCATTTTCACAAGGATGTGATATTCTGTCGTGTGAATGTACCATAATTTATCCTCTTCTTTTGATAGCTCTTTATGTGGTGTCCAGTCTTTTGCTATTGCTACTCTATTTAGTGCTACTGAGAACAGTGTTATACACTTCTTTTGGTGTCCATGCATAAAAATGTTCCGGAGGTTTATATATCTAGGAGTGGAAATGCTGGGCCCATTTTACAGGTATGGAAACTGAGGCTCAGAGAGGTTAAGGAAACTGTTCAAGATCACACAACTAGTAAATAACCAGATCCAGCATTTGAATCCAGGACTCTAGTGAAGAACAGAAGGTGAGGAGATACTGGGGCATTGGAGATAGAGAGGGTGATCTGAGTAACAAGGACACTTTATATTTAATTATCTTATCTTGAGACTAGGACTTATAATTACTGAATGTTTTCAGCACTTTGCATACCTGTTCTCATGGGCTTGGGAAGCTCCAGAGGTTGGAAGAACCTCTAGGCAGCCCTGATTCTGGATGGAGTCACTTGGCTCTTTAATCCCCTGGGCTGACTGCTTAGTCACAGAAGTGGCAAACCTTTCTGGGTTCCAGAAGCAGCCGGTTCCCAGGGCGTGTGCTCCCTCCTACCAAAGACCAGACCCTGTTCCCAGACCCTGACCCTGCCCTGCCCCGCCTTCCCCCTCGTGGTGCAAACTCACAACACCAGAGCCTCCCCGTTGTTCCTGACAGGCAGCCTCAGTCCTCACCCCCTCTGGCCCGGCCTGCCCCCCACCCCCACCCCATGCACACACACTACAGAGGGAGGCCACCCACAGAGCCATTTAATCATCCTGAGTGCAAGGCCGCACCACGGGCACAGGCAGCAAGCAAGGAAAACAGGACGTGCAGCTGCGCGGTGAGGTCAGTGATGGGCAGATGGGCATTCAAATAAAAAAGAGAATTACCAGACAAATACGCCCTTGGCAGAGCAGCTGTTCACCAGCCTCGGGCTTGCAGGATTCCCAGATCTGTGTATATTGAAGTAATGGTAGCGCCTATAAAACCCCTGCCCAGAGGGCCTCCAGGCACAGACCCTGTTCCTCTGGATGGAGGCCTCACTCCTTCCCAAGGCCACAGACCTGCCCTCACCCACACCTTCACCTTCTACTCACCTTCTAGTGGAATTTGCAAGCAGTTTTAAGGGAGATTGGAACTGAAAAAACTAATATTGAAGCCCTACAGACAGAGAGTCAGGGATATGTATTCACAGGAAGGAGAGCTCAATGTGACCTTGACTCTTGAGGGAACATCCAGGCTTTCACTGTGCATCATACAAGAGCCCTGGGCAGCACAGGCTGCCTTCCAAGAAGTATCGAACTTGACATTGGCCCTTTGTGAGCTTATACTCTGGATGAAAAGAGAAAGAAAATGAATGACGGACAAAAAGTTAAATAGGTAGCTTAGCTCTCCTTGTAGAAGAAGTGATAGAGAGAGGTCTTTTCTTCGGGGAAGGGAAAGCACAGACCCAGGAAGTGGTGGAAGGCCATGGCTAAGAGCTTGGTGCTAATCAAACACTCTCTGTCTGCAACCCCATCCTGCCATTCACCTGGGGAAACAGCAATAACCCTCAGAGCCCAACGTACCTTTCTATAAAATGGGATAATAATGCTTGCTCCACAGGGCTGTGTTGAGGTTTACACAAAGAAATGTTTGTAAGTTCCAGGGCATCAAATAAATAAGTCCTGGGGATGTCAGGTACAGCAGGGTGACTGTAATTAACAACACTGTATTGCATATTTGCAAGTTGCTAAGAGAGTAGATCTTCAAAGTTCTCATTATGAAATGACAAACTTGTAACTATAAGGTGACAGATGTTCACCAGCCTTAACTATGGCGACCAGTCTGCAATATGCACAAAGAGCAGATCATTGTGTTGTACACCTGAAACTAATAAAATGTTATATCTCAATAAAAGCTCAATTAACAGACAAAAGCAAAGACTAGGACAGCCTTGCCTTGTGATGATGAGGGGGGAAAAAGAAAGGAAAGGTTTGTAAAACAAGAGCTTACGCTGCGCGCGTCATGAATAGCAGTGATCCCTCCATCAAGAACTGCGTGTCCCCATCAAGTTCTCTGCTCCAACTCAACAATCATAGGATGTGTGATACTTCCTCATCTTGTCTGTTTCTTTCCTCTCTCTCTCGGTCTTGGATGTGTACATACGGCATTTTTTCCCGACAGCTTTAAAGAGTAACCCCTGCTCCCCTATTCCCACCAATGTCCTCCTCCACAAGCACAGACCCCCCTCCCCCAAAGGCGGGGCCTGCAGGGTAAAGCCGGAAGGACAAGCGCAATAGTCTGAGCCCCTGAATCTCTCCACTGCAGACGGGCATGGCCGGCCTCTGTCTAGCCTGCTGCTAGCCTGTCTGATTCTGGGACAGACGCTTCCCTGGGGACAGGGAAGTAGAAGCAGGGGCAGGTGCTACTAAGACAAAAAGGCTGGCAGACGGGCCAGCTGCCAGAGTGTGGAGGGGGCCCGGAGTGTGGGACCTTGGGTGGGGCAGGGTGGGGCACGTGACGAGCATCTGGGCCACTGCACCCTGCTCACGGCTCCCCTCCCAAAGCTAATGGCCCAGGCAGGCAATGCTGAACGCCTCTTTTATTCTAAAGGCCAGACTCTCACTCCTCCTCAAAAGAGGGCTTAACCCAGGCTGGTGAGCAGGTGGCCAACAGCTGCTCCCTCAACAGAGCAAGGCTGTCTCCGTGGCTACAAGGCAGGCCCAGATGCCACCCCTCTGCGTGAGAATGTCTCCTCTGGCTGAGACAAGCCCCTAGGAAGAGCTGCGTGCAAAGGGCCATTTGCCAGTGGGAGGGGCCAGGTCCTGCAGTCCCCTGACTGCCCACAGGCAATACCTACGATCTTCTCTTGCAAGACCTCTTTATCTTAGCAACTGCCAGCCCTGAGTCAGGAAAGAGAACCAATAGATTCTTCTTGGTAATTGCTGCATATTCATCTCCCCAGGACTCAGCTCCCGATCTCCCCTCAACGCAGGGACAGGAAGATTGCCCTGCTCAGCATGCTACTATCTGGGGGATTCTGTGATTTGAATGTGATGATGATGCATAAGGTCCCAGAAGCTCCCTTCCTAGTTCATCATCCCTTCCTTGCCATTTCCTGGGAGATATTGCCACCTAAGCCCTGCACATTATAGATTTAAATCATCCTTACTGTTGGTTACAACTGACCTGGAAAGCACTGACTGGAAAACCCTGACATTTTCATTTTTTTAAAAGTTGTTTTAAAATTTTATTTTGAGAGAGAGCTAAAGAGTGCAAGTGGGGGAGGGTCAGAGAGAAAAGGAGAGAAAGAGAATCCCAAGCAGGCTCTGTACTGTCAGTGCAGAGCCCCACGTGAGGCTCAATCTCACAGACCATGAGATCGTGACCTGAGCCAAGATCAAGAGTTGGACTCTTAACAGACTGAGCCACCCAGGAGCCCTGACAATTTCATTTTTAAAGCATAAGATTAAAATAATTTCCCAGCAAACATATACACAGCAATTCTGTATTTGAGGTGGGCTCCAGAGCCACTTGTCACCTTGAGTGAGAACATCCACATCACTGACGTTTCTCACATTTCTCCAAAGGCTACAAGTCAGAAGCAGCATTCTGGCCCCAGCATGACTTAGGGCGGGGCTTACCAAAAGCGCTCCATCAGATGATTTGGTTTTGCAAGACACGGGATTTTGTTTTTAACTGTCAATTCAAAGTTCAGTTAACTTGTTTGCATTCTGTGTGTCCCAGTGGAAAGCCTGCATGACAAGTGAGTGTTCCCTGTTAATTTAGGTCATAGGGCATGTAAGAAGGGTCCAAATACCCTGGCTGGGCCAGAACACCCTCCTGAATGAAAGGCACCTGTTTTGTTTCTAAGGTCAGAAGTCCCGTTTGTCAATACAGCTTACATTCAACCTACCACCGTGGACTTTGTCCACAGCCCCATGACCAGTTCCGGGAGGGTTGAAAACCAGGCTTGGGATCTCCAATACCTGTGGCCACTATTTTGGGATTGCCTACACATACCAGTAAGCTCCTGCCCAGTGCTTTGCCTATCTCATCTCCAATCCTCACAGCCACCCTGCCTGGAAACGTGGGTACGACTATCCCCTTTTTGCTAATAAGAAAACAGACGCTAGAAGAGGCAAAATTCCTTCCCCAGGGTCACACACCCAGAATAAGCAAAAGTTTCAGGATTCAAGCTCGGGCATCCGAATCCCCATGTTCTCTCCTGCCATGTGTCTATGAGAAGAGCCCCTGCCCCTTTTGGCACCTGTAAGACTAATCTCAGGGCTGGAGGAGATGGGGCTGTTTCTCCCTCCGTGAGAAAGGCATGCCTGGAGCCTGTACCCCATGGATGTGCTGGCCCCATGGCAGATGTAGGAGACAGAGACCCAGCTTGTCTGGGGTTGTGGGCAGGACTGTGACTCAGCCTGCCCCAGGAGAACGACGGGCTTGGAGGAGACGGTAGCAGACCCATCATCCTAAAGTAGACAGAACACAAAGAGCAGGACAGAAACCAAACAAACTGGTACAAGGGCACCTGAATGCACAGCTAGGGAACAGCTCAGGCAGATAATTGGCAAATCCAATTTCCAGCGGGCTCTGCAGTGCATCTGTCAGCCACCATCATTTTCCATCAGGCCTTCAACGTCTCCAGGGGCCCAGATTTTGGAGCGAGCAAAAGATAAAGAACTGACACCCATTTCAACCTGACCCTCACCTCCGCCTGTGTTGCCATATACATGCATCCTTCCCACTCCAGGGACAGCTCGGCTCTGGCACCCCCTCCCCTGCACCCCACCCCACTCCTGCATTCCCTTCTAGTCCACGGCAAAGCAGGGGCTCAGAGCACCAATTGTGGATTAGAGGGCCAGGGTTCTAAATCCGATTCTGCCACCTGCAGGTTGCATGATCTTGGGTATGTTGCTTAAGCTCTCTGTGCCTCAGTTTCCTCATCTGTATGTGGGAGCAATAATCCAAAGTGGTATCCACCTGTTATGGGCTGAACTGTGTCGTGTCCTACCCTCCCACCCCTGCAAATTCATATGCTGATTAAGCCTAATCCCAAGTACCTCAGAATATGACTGAATTTGGCATTAGGCCTTCAGAGAGGTGGTTAAATTAAAATGTGGCTGTTGGGGTAAGCCCCAATCCAACCCAACAGGTGTTTTTATGAAGAGACCCGAGGGGCACAGTCACAGAGGAAAGGCAGTAAGAAGGTGGCCTTCTACAGGCCTAGGAGAGAGGCCTCAGAAGAAATGAATCTTGCCTACACCTTGATCTTGGACTTCCAGCCTGCAGAACTGTGAGGAAATACAGGTCTGTTGTATTTTGTGATGGAAGTCTAGCAAATCAATACCCCACCTCATAGCATTGTTGTGGTGATTCAACTAAATTGCTCCACAAAGTTCCTGGCTCCTAAAGTATCTTCTATTAGTCTGGCCCCTTTTGAATATGCAGCCACTCACTTTTCACACTCCTCATTTGGTAAGCCTTGTGCCAGTGCTTGTGAAGAGTTAAGTTCATGAGAGTTTTGAGTAAATTCTCTGAGGGCCCAGGTGGTAGATTTCTGACCTCTACCTCCAGTCTCCAAGTGCCTAATCTAGAAGGGCCTGCTCAAAAACATTTGTAGAGAGAATATTCTTTCAACAAATATCTAGGGACTGGAGTAGGGAACAAGGCAGACAGTCTTCAGGAAGTTTATGGTTTAGTGGGGAAGGGGGAGACACTGATCATGTAACATCATTTGCTCTGAGTAGTTACCTTTTACTTTCAATCAAGAAGCCAAGTGGGCTCTGAATGGAGGTGCTTGCTTGAGTCCTGGTGATCCGTGAGAGAGAAGGCACCAGCTGGCACACGCTGTGTGCCTACTATGTCCCAGGCACCGCAATAAACAGGCTTCCGTGTTAACTTACACTGTGTTGACAACAGCCCCAAGCAGTTGGCTCTGTTACTATTTTAGTTCTACAGATGAGAAAACTGAAGCACAGGGAAATAACTTTTCCAGGCTCACACAACTTCTAAGGGTTCACAGCTGGGATTCGAACACAGACTGTCTAGCGTTAGTCAGAGCCCCAATTATCTGGAAGAATGTGTTGATGGAACCTCAGTCAAAGACGGGTCTCTCAGGCTTGCGGCTTTCTGCTTTCACAGCTGGGCACAGAACCACAGTGACGTGCGGTGGGGGGCTTGGTTCTCCTCTGTGCTATAGAATCAGTCATGGATGGGAGGCAGCATCCGTGACGGGTCCCCACACTTTCCTTCTAGCCTTTGAAATGGCTTTGTCCCCTACCTCCTGGACAGGGGACAAGGACAGACTTCAACTAAGAAATGCATCCACAGGAGGGAGTTGTATCAATGACTTCTCTTGTTTGCCTCTGGCCACTTGGTTGACGTAGACAATAGGACAGAAGGGATTTTGCTTGTTTTTCCCACATTTACTGTGTGTTAATGAGATGCTCAGCATAGTGTTAAGTGTTTTCCATCTGAAAGAGGCTCTGTCAAGGCCTAGGAGATAGATCTCAGATCCAAAGGGTTCCAGACCTAGCAAACACTGCAGGGAGGGAGCAGAGAACCAGTGGGAAGCACTCAAAAGCTGTCCCACAGAGAAAAAGGTCAAGGGCTAGAGAGAATTTGTAAAGGTTTTGGGGGAGAGCTTTCAGTGTTCTAGGAGTCCAGCCTCCCTCCCGTGGGGCTAAGTGTCTGCCTCTCACCTCACCCAGAGGGAGAGTGGGTATACCAGGAGCCTGACATGTGCCCCTGAGGCTTGGAAACCTGATCCCAGCCTAGAAAATCGAAACCATGAGCTGGGGGCTAGCTGGGGGCTCTGGCTGCAGAGCAAAAGCAGAGCAGCAGCTTTGTAATTCTAGGGTCAAGTATGCCCCAAATGCTTCCTATCTGCCAGCTGTGGATCTCTGAGACAAAGACTGGCATGGGGTCATCCAAGGGGCTGGAGGAACAAATTGACTGGAGCAGAGAGAAGCCAGGCACTTCCCAGGAAGGAGCAAGCCGCCAGCCACAGTAGGAAAGCATTCAGCTTGTCTGGGGGAGCTGGGGGTAAGAGGGAAAGATTCCTCAGACACAGGGTCTCCAAGGAACCCAGGAAAGACCCACTAGAGTTCTCCCAGGCCCAGAGAGCTGGAGGCCTATCCCAGAAGGCATGTGCATCACAGAGGACCCCCCCTTGCTCCCTTCCCTCTCTTCTTCCCCTGCCCTTCTCGGTTCTGGAATGGTCAGAAACGCATGTGTCAATAAGGGTAGGGGGCGTAGCTGGAAAGAGGAGCCAACCACACACCCTCCCCAGCAGCTGGTTCCTGTTAGCACTCAAAGCCCAGTCCACAACACTGGAATTTGGGAGTGGTCATTTGCTTAACAAAAGGCTTTTACATTTTACCCAAAGCATTCCACCTGTGAAGAAACACTCGCTTTTCTTTACAGACAGACCTCCTCTGCTGCATTTTAATGATCTGGATTATTAATATTTTGTGTATGTCTAGCTTTTCCCCACACCTGCAAAATGAGCTTTTACAAGTAGACACCACACCTTCTTCTCCTTCGGTCCCGTCCACGGGACCCGATCAGCAGAGACACTCAAAGGCTTGATGACTAAAGCACACTTTTCAGGACACGCGGATTGTATAAAGTGCGGTGCAGTCATGAGCAAGATCAGCCCCCTCCATTTTCAGATTGCTCAGCTGAACAAATATATAAACCATCCCTCAGCCTTTTCTTTCCCTGTATTTCAAGCGGTAGGTGGTGCTAATAAAAACACCACCTCGTATTTGTATAGCACTTTACAGTTCCAAAGCCACCCTCATAACCCAAAGCCACTCTCCACCCCCGCGCTATCCCAAACCATTCCCCACCCACACAGCTGCTTTTCCTGATGGCCAGCCCCGTGCCAGCCCCTGTCTGGGGAGGCCACGTGGCCCCCCCGAGTGGAGTCCGTGTGTTATGTCTCCTCATAAACAGTCAGCTGGCCAGAAATGTGGGCAGAGAGCGAAGGGCAGTGTGTTCAGGGTCTGTTTATTATGTTCTCACAGCCTTGTTTATAGTTAAGGTGAATGACATTATTTCACTTTGCACAGTAATGAGACAACTCAATGAGGACTCCATCAGCCAAGCGGTTTATGTAGCAGATGAGCAGCTACGGATCTGATGTACACGCTGTGTGACTCAGCTAATGCTACCGCGGCTGGAGCGCGCCGAGCCCAGCCGAAGGCGGACGAAGGGTCCAAAGGGAGTAACAGTCAACAAGGGAGCAGTTTATTGAGAGGGCCTGGACCCCAGACCTGGGAAGGCCAGGGGCCCCGTCCTGCAGCCTCCCATCTTGGTCCACAGCATCCCTGGACAGTCCTGAGAGGCCACAAGGACAGGAAGACATTTCTGCTCTCGGCTTCTTCCTCCACGATCTCAGGCTAGGTGGCACAGGTTCTCAAGGCAGGGGTCACTTTGGCCACCTCTCCTGCTTCTGACCCGGAGAGACGCAGATGTAATGAGGGCTGACACTCGGCCCACTGACAGTGTCGGGTGGAAAATCAGATTCCCCTGCTTTGCTTGGAAGTAGGCACAGACAGGGTCAGGACGGTTCTCGGCGCTCGTGTCGGTGGGGACCATTTCTGCCTCTGCCTGTGCGGCTTTTCATCTCTCCCTTCTGCTTCATGGAGAGGCAGCCAGGACCTCAGCCATTTGTCTTTCTCACCCTGTTCCTTCCTTTTCAGTCTCTCCCCGCCCTCCCCACCCCCCCGCCCCCCAGCTCTCAGCACAATGGATTTGTGTCTTTCCCTCAAAGTCCAGGGCCCCGAGTACATGCACACCCCAGCCCCACACTCGGAGGCTGGGCCTGCAGCCTGGGCAGAACACTGTTTCACAGCTTTGGTTTATTCAGAGCAGCAAGTTCTGGGGTGGGGGGAAGCACCAGAGAATAAAATCAATCATCTAGGAACTTTCAGCTGCCCACCGGGCCGGAGACCAAATTGGCGATTGTGAGAGCTAACAGCAGGCACTGAAGCCCCACTGTGGCCTTGGAAAAGAAAGCCCCAAAAAGCATGATATTCCTGGGGTGGGACACCCTCCACGAGAAACCTGGAAGTTGTTGTGCTACCACTGTTATTACCCCAACACACCCTTCACCCGCTACCTGAGCTCCGACTACCACGACGTCACATGGCCTTGGATACAGAGGCACAACCTGACGCAGACGGCCAAACACAGAGTGCATGAGAGCAAACAGACGAGGGAGCAGCCCGGGAAGGAAGCTTGGAGGAAGCACTGTGAATGAGACTCAGGACGAGTGGGAGAATCTCTCTCAATCAAATACCCCCCAGAGCTCCCCGCCATTGGCATACCTGCTGCGTAACACTGCATGCAGCTGGAACACTTTGGTCTCAAAGGGGCAAATCAGACTGAGACAGCACAGAGGCAGCCTCCCTGAATCAAGCTCGGGGCTGGCGGGTTCCAGGCTGTTGCGCTTGTTTGCATCTGAGCATGCTCCAGCCCTGTTGGCCACACCTTCGTATAAGCTCAGCTCTGCCCATCCTCACTCCCCAGGCCAGTGCTTCCTAACCTCATCTGCACATGGAATCACTTGGGGAGCTTTAATAACTACTGATGTCTTGGGTCTTTGCCCCAGGCTGTTCTGGGGTGGGACCTGGACATTTAGGTTTTAAAACTCCCCAGACGACTCCAATAACCGCCAATGGTGAGAGCCACTGTCTTAGACCATCTTTTTTCAAAGCATGGTCCATGGGAACTGATTAAAAATGTTTTTCTCTGGGTCCCACCCTGGTCTTTCAGATCAGAATATCTGGATCTGCCACCTGGGAATTAGCACACATAACAGGCTTTCTGGGTGAGCCCTGGGCATGCTCAGAGGATCCTTTCTCACCCCAAAGGTGCCCCAGGGGCAATGAATGGTTGTCACTGATTGTGGTCTTTTTGGTTTGCCAAAGGCAATGGGAAATCTCACACTAGCCTAAAAACAGGTTGACACTCAAGTGGGGCCGAAAGGCCACTTGGGCGTGGAGAGCAGTCCTAAAGATCACAGCTCTGCCTGGCCTGCTCTGGCTTGCCCTGGGTCTTCAGAGGTCCCAGGCCCAGAGCAAGCCTCAAGCCCAGAAGGCAGTCCACAGCACGAGCCCAACATGAGGACAAAAGGAAGACCTTAAGTGGAAGAAGTGGCACCTGCCGATGCCCACCTAGCAAGGGGGATGAGGGCTTGTGGAAGAGGAGATGAGCAAGAGGGCAGGACCGGGAGACATGGATGGTCAGGGATGAGGTATGCTTTGATATTGCTCTGGATGTTGTAAACATTTCTCTGTTTCGTCAGACCAAAATCTGGGTTGGCGTGACCTAAGTCACTGAATGTAGGCATCAGAGCAGAGAGCCCTGTGCCTTCTGTTGGAAGCAGGACAGAAAGGGTGTGAGGACAGCTCCACCCCATGGGAAAATGGTCTCTATGGTGTCCTGGACTCATGCTCACAATGGTCACATACACACGCACGCACGCAGACACCCCACGGGAGTACCATAAATATAGCCATGACGTTCCTCTACACACAGACACACGCCCACATACACTCACATAGCGGCAAAATTCAGGATACCCAAGCTTGGTCCTTCACGCCTCCCCATCGTGGGAGGAAGTCACCGGGCGCCATGGCACCGCCATCTGCAGCCTTCATTCCACCCGTGGTTGGCAAGAACTCTAGGCCTCAGGTGAGGCCACTGCACTACAGTCTCATTCAGACTTCTCCTGGGTAGCGGAAGTGGTAAAAAGGCCCCTCTGAAACATTTCATTTTTCCATAACTCTGTGCCATTCCAATTTACGTGCACCTCATGTTCGACAGTAGAGTTGGCAGCAGGTGTACATTTCATATGTAAACAATGTTTAAAATACCCTGTTCAAGAATTTGATCATTAAATTAATTCTGGCAGCTGTAGCTAAGAATGGTATTTTACCAATAGGGGCAGGGGAATACTACCTGATCTAACTAACAACACCTATTTGAGGCTTCAGAGTTCTTGAACATGAGATTTCACAGAATGCTTCAGTGTGAGGGCTAGGAGGCACATGTTCTCTTGCTCCTTGATGGTTTAGACAGACTCACCAGCCCTCACTTACAGATACAATGTGTCATGGCAGGGCAATGGACCCGAACACCAGTGGGACTCAAGAGCCTTCTGGAACTTGTCCAGCTGCAGCCAAGGAAGGAAGATATTCACAAAGTCACTGGACAGGAATGCAAATGCTAGAATCCTGTGTACCTAAAGAGGCCCACCACCCCACAAAAGGAGAATGCTTCAGCCCAGTTCTTAATCACCTGCACTCCAGAGCTTATGCCTAATCATAGCTATCTCATTTAGTCAAGCTGAAAGTTTTGGAGCTCTGCAATGAATCCAAATCCATCAACTGGGAATTATCCCAATAGTACCTCCACCATATTCTCTATGATTTGGTCCACCTGGAGACCAGCCTCTTCCAGACTCTTCTTCCACTTTCCGGACTCTCTGCTGAGGATTCATATCCCTCGCACTGCAAATCTGTGCCAAAGTCCACTTTTTTCTCAGGCAGCTAGAGTGCTTTGTGCTCATCCTCCAAGGAAGAGTAATCTGACACATTTCCAAAAAAGAGCCTCAGGGTACCATGAAAATATCTGAGGAAAAGTCTCCATAGCCAGATGTTCACAGTGATCTTAGCCTCACTTCCTGTTCCATGTTCAATCCCGAAAGGTCAGAGATCAAGAAGGAAGTTGTTGAATGACCAAGATGGCCTTCGTGAGAGAGACCTTTCTATGAAAGCATGCTCCCAGGAAGCAAGCTGAAGAGTTACAGCCTAAGTTCCTATTCTCCCCCATCATAATTACATGACCTGCATGGAAGGGGGGACAGGGAGAGACAAGGAAAGTATTAGGCACCATGAAAGCTGTCCGTGCTGTGGGAATTCACCTCCCTTTGCCAAGCTGTCATCCTAAGAGATCAGTGATGTATGATGCCAAAAGGAGGTGAGGGCAGAGAATACATTAAGCAACAGAAAGGTTATATGGCACCCCATTGCACAAAAGTCTACTGGTGCTATGTTCCCTGGTCATTCAGAAGTATTCTGGAATACTTCTTGGTAGAATCAAGAAGATTTGCAAGCTGTATCTTTCTTAAAAGCAGGCTCCACGTCAGAAATCACGTAAGACATCTCCCAAGACCCTTCATGGAATTGTGAGGGTGGGTAAAAATGTCTTGTGAATTTCCTAGGCTAAGATGGGCAATGATGACAGCTTTTCATACCAGTCCAATGGAAATGGAAGAAATAGCCAACTCCATAGAGGTTGCGCCTTCTCCCAGAGGCCACCTGTCAATGACAGCTCTAGAAACTTGGGATTCCCCACAAACCTCTCTCCTACACTGTGAGGTCCCAGCACCTAGGACTGGTCATTACACCGAGATGAGCCAGAATCTTCTAGCTATTCCTCAAAGGAGTATAGTACAAGTTAGAGTCAGGAATCCTAACTGAGGAGGGTGTGGAAGTGGTGGAAATTGCATTTGCATTATTTACACATTAGCCCAGCATAGCAAATCTGCCTTCTCAGCGGAAATGACCCAAGGCATTATGGAGGGCAAGTTGCTGACCCAGAAGGAGGGTGACAGCAGCAAGGTGCTACCGCTAACCAAAACATAAATACGGGTAAATGGAATAGAGTCCAAGCTCTGGTGACTGAATCTTACTTTGGAATGGCCGTTTCTCCACTCCTCATCCCCAGGCTCCCAATCTAAATGCCATTGCTTTTTGAACACCTATGACATTTCACATTAGAATATGGTCTTGGCAGCAAGGGGAGGGGGGAAGCCAGTGATCTCCAAGAGTCCCCATCTGAGGTCTAACTGAGCCTCCTCTGGTTTTGGGAGAGCAAATCTAAGTACATTTTGGACCTCAGGAACCTGGGATAAGAGTCTTTCTCCATGAGGCTGTGTACTTTTCCCTGCGCTTGGTCAAAGCAAGTCAGGGATGGCTCTTGCATGTTCTTCCTCGTGGCTTCTCGGGTCTGGAAGTCTATGTTTACCTGGAGACACAAACAGAGAGCATGGTCACAGGCCCTCAAGGGCCAAGGTGCCTGGCAACTGCTCCTAGCTATGTAATAATTATTAATAGCAGTATCTTATATATGTTGTAAGCTGATTCATGCTTTTCAAAATGTTTTCATGGAGGTTATCCCTTTTAATCCCAGCAAGAATCCTGTGAGGTCCGAAGGCCAGATAGTCCCAGTTTACAGGTAAGGACACCAAAGAAAAGAGATACTAAAAGGCTGCTCTAAAGCAGTATGGAAAGTTAGTAACAGAGCCAGGGCAAAATCCCAAATCACTTAACTCCTAATCCAGGGGTCTTCATGATGTCAAGCAAAGAGTGAAACTGAAGGTAAGTATTAATGTGAATTCCCTAAAGTAAGCTTACTCTCTTGTTTGTTCTTAACTACCAAGGAAACAAATACCCCAGGAGGAGAGATTATGGTTAGAATGGACATCTCTGTTCTAAGCAGCATTATAAAGAGCCTACAGCATCCTGGGCACTGGGCAAACACCTTCTACTTCCCAAGTAAAAGCATATAACTGAAGAGTCCTAGGTACATAATGTACCAAAACTCATAGACAGCAAATATTTTTCTTCTATAAAACCCTCCAGGGTAAAATTCTGTTTTATAACTTGGCACATCCATATATAGAAATTCATTTTATTATTATAAAAGATAATAACTTATTATAAATAATATAAATGATGATAATGACTCATTAATAATCAGTGACAGATGCTGAGTAGGTGCTTTATCCCTAATATTCAGAGTAGTCTTGAAAGGTAGATGATATTATACACTTTCACATTGGGGCAAATGTGATTTAGAGAGACTAGGTAACTTGGCTAAGACCACACAGCTAGTGACTGGTGGAGCTGAGACTGGAATAAGATTCCAAAGTGGATGCTCATCCATTAAGCCATGCTGCCTTCCACTAGGAAAACTAACATGGATTCAACGGCATCTCTCCTGACAGAATCCCTATATAAACACAAGTCCAGCAGGCACATGTTTGACAGACAGCTAAAACACTAACAGAGCTCCTTTTTAGAAGCCCTGGGTTCTGCACCTTAGAAGTGACCCTTTTTTCATTAAGAGCCATCAGAGCGGTGAGGCTCAGTTCAGAAGATAGTCCCCATCAAACTGGATCAAACCCCCACAAAGAGATGTGAGCCAGTAGCCATGGATAGAGGTCTTAGAAGACTCTCGCCACTGCCAACACACCTCCCTCGGAGCTTGCACATCCACAAACTCCTCAAAGATCCTATGGGCCTTGGAGACCAGTTTTGCCGTTGATCTGGTCTTCTTGAACTCCTCACAGGCCAGCCAGAATTCTAGGTTCTCCTCGCTGAACTCGGTCTTCAAGAAGGCGCGGAAGGCGGCCACCCCATCTGTGGGTGTGGGGGAGGTGAAAGGGAAGAGAGATAGAAAGAGGCTTAAGCTCATGAACTGTAGAAGAAAGAGAGAAAGGTAGTAAAAACGTGAGACTGGCTCTAATTTTCCAACCCCTACTGCTCCTCCACATCCTCTTAAAGATTCTACCCTTTAAACACACAGGTACCCTCGGAGGCAGGCTCTGTTTCCCACTCAAGGATCAGAGAGATACTAAGGAGAAACATTTAGGAAGTCATAGTAATAATGACTATGAGAAGCCCTGGTCACTGCTCATCAGCCTTCAGTGGTCACTGCCTGTCCCCTAATGCAGAGTCAGCTGTCCCCTGAATCTACTGGTGAGCCCGTGTTTCTAACTAGGCCAAAGCGGTATTTGTAATGCATTATGTACCCTAATTCAAGTCAACCACCCTGAAAAAAAACAATCTGTTACAAGACACACTACAGGAGGGGGTGAATGCCTTAGGGCAAATCCTTCACTACTACCAGAAGAACATCTGAAAGTAAACACCCTACTAAAAGTCACTGAAGCCAATCTATTACCTGCCCAGCCTCTTTTAAAAAACGAAAGGTCTTCGAGGCCACATGTTTTAATGGTTCATCCCATGGATACTTTATTTTAGAAGATCTTGCTTATCAAATTACATGTTTTAATTCAGATTAATTATAATTTTCTCCCAAATGACTTAATGATGAACACACCTTTTCATTTTTTTAAGTCAATGTCATGAATGTTGCCAAAACAGAGCTTCTAATCAGAATAAGATGAGCAGGGTTACCACGTAGATTTGAAAAACAACATTCATTGATTGCCTATATACTCTGTTAATGTTTTTATATTAAAATATATTTTATGAATTATCTTAACCCTCAACACACTCTTCACTAATCAAATAAGAGCTACAGCTTTCTACAAACTGTCCTCAGAGGATGGCCAGACATAGTCTAGAATAAAGTAACCGCATTGGTTAAAAATGACTCTGGGGGTTCCTGGGTGACTCAGTTGGTTAAGCATCTGACTCCTGATTTCAGCTCAGGTCATGATCTCACCATTGTGAGATCAAGCCCCGAGTCAGACTTTGCCAGGTATGGAGCCTGCTTGGGAGTCTCACTCTCTCTCGCTCTCCCTCTGCTCCTAAGCATTCTCTCTCTCTAATTAAAAAAAAAAAAAAAGACTCTGGCTACAATGTTTTCTTTCTTTTCTAAAACTGGTCAAAAGGACAATATGTTAACAGTTCTTAATTCCAAGTGATGGGATCACCTGAGCATCTGAGGCCCAGCAATGTGCTCCAGGACGATGTGCTGCCCAAGGGTCATGGATTGGTGATACCATGCTAACTGCCATATTTAATGTTTGTTTTTACTTTTGTGAAACATTTTCATTTCTCCTAATTAAAAAGTCATTGGGTATCTTTGTCTTTAAAATAGATGTTATGGTATACCTGGGTGGCTTAGTCAGATGAGCATTTGATTTCAGCTTGGGTCATGATCTCCAGTTCATGAGTTTGAGCCCTGTGTCAGGCTCTGAGTCTGGAGCCTGCTTCAGATTCTGTATCTCCCTCTCTCTCTGCCCCTCCCCGACTTGTGTTTTTTCTCTTTCTCTATCTCTCTCTCTCAAAAATAAAGAAACATTTAAAAAATATAAACTAGATGTTATCATGCCCTTGCTAGAACAACAGTCATAAAAACCAAGACTTTACTTGCAAGAGCCAGAAAATTGAGGTAGAAAAGGGTTTTGAAGCAATTCCCAAATCCAAACTTTAAATGAAAAAGAAATCTAAATGAAAAAGAAATTTGGAGGCCTGAGTTTTAAGTGTTTAACAAAAGCAGAATAGCCATGAACTTTACCATCCAAGCCAGGACATTTTTGAGAGTGAAGAGGGCCATGCCTATTAATTACACAGAGACAACGGGCATAAACCATGACTACCACAGGCAAAAACCAGGACATACGGTCACCTTAAGACAAGACATATGGTTCTCTAAGACAAGGAGTATGGAGAAAGCAGAATATGATGTAAGGTTGTTTCCAATCAGGCAGGATGGAAATAAAATTGCTCCTGTGCCAGGGAGGGAGAGGGAGTAACACAGGTTAGACTCCTAGGAGAGGCTGGCTCAGGGACCCGCTCACCCTCATTCCTACGTTGGATTTAAAACCCTGAAGAAGGAGTAGAAATCCAAGATAAAATGAGAATCAAAGACAGCATGAAATAATAGCATGGCAATAATTATGCAGAGAGATGGCCAGAGAATCATTCATTCAACAATTTCTTTTATAAAATACTAATGCACAAAATACATCAGAAAACAGGCCATAAAACCCCTGCCCATAAAATCCCTTGTGGATGCTGTTTTTTCCATACCTTGTCTCCTCCAAGTTCTTACAGAGGTGATCCAGAAGTTTCCACAGACTCCGAGGAACTCAGACCTGATAACTAGCCTGCCTGTCAGGAGACTGTCATTGCTTGCAGAAGCAGATGTTGGATGGAATATCTTTTGGAGCTGTGGAAGCCTGGAAGGAGACTCAGTGCCCATGAGAGCCAAGGCAGAGCAGGCTCAGCAAGGTGGTCTCTGAGCAGTGGAATGGACACTCTCAGTGGATGCTAGGAGGATGTGAAGCCCACGGGCCAAAGGCCTTCTTCTGCTGCTCCTCCACTGTGGGCAGGGGGTGAAAAGGAAAGGGTAGGGAGTGGATGCTAAAACATTGTGTATTTACCTAAAAGAGTAAATTCAGGGGTGCCTGGGTGGCTCAGTCAGTTAAGCATCTGACTTTGGCTCAGCTCATGATCTCACGGCTGGTGAGTTCAAGCCCTGTATCAGGCTCTGTGCTGATAGCTCAGAGCCTGGAGCCTGATTTGGATTTTGTGTCTCCTTATCTCTCTGCCTCCTCCCGACCCCCTGCTCTTTCTCTCTCAAAAATAAATAAATATTAAAAAAAAAAAAATTAAAAGAGTAAATTCAAAGCGATTTGGAAAAGTAACTTGGAGGAACTTATTGTTTTTAAATCAGAAGAGACTAAATACCTTAAATGGCAAAGCTTTCAAGATTTGTGGTTAATGTTAGATTTTGTGTTATTTTCCATCAAGCAAAAACAAGCACTTGTGATTAACTTGAATCAAGTTACAGATCAAGAAAGAACATTACCTTTCTGCCTTCATTGATGGCATTGGTGAAGAGATCCTGCTAGGCAAACTGTCCATGCTAGATGAGATGCAGATATTACCTCCTTTCATCAAAGTCTCAACTGTGTTGGACCTTTGTGCAGATTAAAAAAGAGAGAGCACCTGCAAAGTTCCCTCAGGAATATTGCTGTACTTTTCTCAGTTTTATAGAGGAAGAAGCTTGGAGGAGGGGCTTGACTGAGTGCCTGCAAGTAATTCTATGTAGCATTAAAAATATAAGGTATACTAATCCCCAATCCAACATAGCAATAACGTCACCTCCACCCATTCGTTCACTCATTCATACACCCGTTATGAGACTCAGGCATCCTGCAAGGTGCACAACAAAGCCCTCAGAACTTACAGGGGAAGGACCATTTGAGCCAAGAAAACATAATTTGGTAATTATGGTATACATGAAAAGTGGTATGACAGGGAAAGCAGAGGTTGCTGGGAAAGTACCCAGGAGGGGTGCCTGAGCCAGACCTAAGGAGGAAAGGCAACATGTGCAGGAGGCAGAAGCTTCTAAGCTGAGATGCAAAGTTGGGGAGAAGGAAGCTAAGTGAAAGAAGGGAAGAGAAGGTAGAGAAGAGAACTGCAGGAGGGGTGAACCACACAAGGGAAGGCCTAGAATTAAGAATGTTAGAGTAATTAGAAATATTTCAATAAGATTAGTGTTTAATAATAATGATGGTGGTGATGATGGTGGTGATGATGATGGTGATGATGATGATGATGTAGTAAACAATTATTGGGGCACTTGGGTGGCTCAGTCAGTTAAGCATCTGACTTGATTTTCACCCTGGTCATGATCTCACAATTCGGGAGTTCAAGCCCGGAGTTGGGTTCTGCACTGACAGCACGGAGCCTGCTGAGATTCTCTCTGTCTCTCTCTCTGCCCTTCCCCTGCTCTCACTCTCTCTCAAAATAAATAAACATTTAAAAAATAATGTAAACAATTATTGAGCCTACTTATAAGATACATCATGAGGTCTGTGAAGGAGCCAGAGAGATGGATAGAGACAGAAGAAGTGCTGCAAAAAGCCAGGGAAGAGAACATTTCACGGAGGAGGAAGTGGCCACATGTCCAGCACTACCCAGAGGTCAAGTTAGCTATGGTCTAAGGTGTGGCTGTTGGATTAGATGGTGAGATTCAGCAATCATGAGAGGGAGCAGCTTTAGTGGTGTGACAGAGACCCTAGGCACACTGTGGTAAATGTGGTGGTGAAGGAGAGGAGAGGAAGCAGAAAGAGTTAACTCCGATGTCTCTTGCAAGAAGGGGAGCAAAAAGATCAGACAGCTTTACTAAAAGGAAGCAGGAGGTCAGGAATAAATGGGGTTTTCTGTGTTTGTGTTTTTTGTTTTGGTTTGGTTTTTTTGTAAGATAGTCTTGAGTATGTTTAATGTTGATCTAATCAGAAAAGACTGGTTGAATAGAAGGAGCTGAAATTAAAGGTAAGAAAGAATTTAACTAATAAAATATCACCCCTAGGAAGGTAGCAACATAAGCCTGTGAACAGAATTATGATGGAGAGAAAGAGAAAGGTTTGTGCGTGGATACCGGGAACTTTCTGGTTTGGGTGCAGGAAAATGAAGGAGTTCCCGTCTGATTTTAGCTGGAGAAGGTGATGGGACCTAGGGATGGTAGGGTTTTATTTGTATGTACTTATTTAGGATTTGGGGCAGGTGAGTTTTATCTATTTACAATATGCCATACTTTTTGCTGGGGATTTTGCAAACACTCGCTAATTTATTTTCACAATAATGTTGATCCATAGATAGCAGCACTCTCATCTTCCAAATGAAGACATGAAGGCTTACTTACAGAAGTCAAATCAAAGTCCCAGTTATACAGCTGGCAAGAAAAACCAAGTTTCCTTACCAGGTCCCTATGACTCCAAAGCAAGATCTTTCCAGATGTGTTTGCAGGCAGAGGGAAAAGAGCAAGGGAAGATAAAAGAAACAAAAGAATATATCTGGTGAAGGCAAATTCTAGAGGAGGGGGACCAAGAAGTGTTAGAAGGACTTGTGTTTCTTAAAATCAAAAGCAGAGAAAAAGAAGGTACAGTGGATGGAGACGGAAAGAACCAGTTGGGGAAGGGACATATTTGAGATGCATAAGTATAAACAGCCTTGAACTTCATTAATGTGGGGTGAAGTCCCTGTGAAGGTGGTCTGCCTCCATGTGCTGGGTTTTGAGGATATGACATGAGTAAATCGAATGAAGTCACCACCTCACAGAACTCAAAAGTTAGTTTAGGGTCACATATAGTGAGCAATAATTTAAAATAATTAATTGAATAATTGTTAAGTCCAGTGTGTGCTGTAGAGGTTTGGGAAGGGTTGAGAACAGCTGCTTTGGAAAAATGAATAGGAACATGGTAAGAAATAGACAGACACTTATAAAGGCCTCAGTTCCAGTTCCTGGACAATGTTACAACAAAGATATGATCTTGGACAAGGGAGCAAGAACTTTTAGATTGGGGATATGCTTCTCAGTCAAAGAAAGGACCATCAGATGGTCCAGGTTGGTAAATGAAGCTTAAACCTGGAGAACAGCAGGATTTAGGATCTAAACATTGGAACATAGGAAAAGGGGAGAAGGATAAACAGGAGGTTAAAAAAAAAAAAGTTGAAGTTAGAGAAGGAATTTTGAAAACAACCACTGCAGACACTGATTGATCACTGACTTTGGGCCAGGCACCGCACTAAATGCTTTCTGTACCTCTGGCATTTGCTCCACATCGCAAACATATAGCATGGGTCCTGATGGTATTGCCATTTATAGAGAAATAAATGAAGCTTAGAGAAGTTAAATAACTTGCCCGAGGTCACATGGTTAGTAAGTGGCATGGACACCAAACTACAAAGCTAGTGTTCTTATGTGAGTAAGGATCTCCAGTCTCCAGCTCTGCATCTGGTGGCGTCCACACAATGCCTGCACCAGCAATGGCTGGGGGGAGAGGGGAAGGGAATGCCACCTCGCCCAAGACCAGGCGGCCATGAGTAACTCCACGGATGGTGAGGTTTCCAGGAATGATGGCAACAGAAAGAGTCCCTTTGGAAGGCAGAGGTGTATCTTGGGTAGAAGAACTACCTCGAGACAAAGATGGGCATTGGAAACAGAATTCAACTAAATTACACTGAAAGCAATGGAGATGGACTCAGGGGGAGTGGGGATTTGAAGGAAATGTATGGCAAACTCATACCCAGCTCATGATTTTCTGTCAGCTTCACTGAGACAGTCTACAGAATCCTTCTTGTCCCATGTGGGACTGGAACACCACTGTCCCAGTTGGAAGCATCTCTTCTGATCAGAGTCATGCCCAGAACTAGCTCAGTGACCTTGGACAACACATTTGATTTCCCTGGGTCTCAGCATCTTCATCTGAAAGTGAGGTGGGCTGGATCTTATTAACTCTCCCTGGGGAAGAGTCAATGCTCTGCTCTGCACTCCCTTTGCAAATCATGCCTGCCCCAGACACAGCTCTTAGCCAATTGTTTTCCTGTCCTCCTTCTCAGCAACATCATCACCACCATACACTGATGATACACCTCGGACAAGTTCTATATTGTCCAATCTACATATGTCAACTCACTCAATCTTCACACTAACCCTATTATCAAGGTAGAGGTTCTGGAGTCAGAGAGCTTGCCTGGGTCCAAATCTGTGCGACCTCAGAAAAGCGTCCTCACATCTTGAAGCCCACATCATCTCATCTGTAAAACAGGAATAATGCTGAGATTTACTGCACTGGATTGTTCTGAGGACTGAATGAGGCGATCCACGCAAAAGTGCCAAGTGCTCATTACAAGCAGTCAGTAAATGTTCGCTCACAAAGAGGGAAAGTGAGACTTGGAGAGTTTGAGTTCAGTGTTTGGAGTCACTTGGCCAGTAACAGGGGACAGTAGTTTCACACACAACTGTGTGACTTCAGAGCCCAGTCTGCCTGTGTCTCCTCTCATGATCGCTGGAGAACCTCACATTATCTCTTCCTCCAAAGGAGGGATGGACAATAACCCCAAATCGAGCAGTTGCCAGAAAGTACGTGACAGCAGAACAAATGTGACACGTAGCTTACAGAGCTGCAGAGTCTCCCATCTGCCATCACCTTATCTGTGAAGACAACTAAAGCCTAAACTCTCTTGTTCCTGGATCACTGGTGCCTCCCCGAGCATCCATCCCGAGACACAGCAGCGTCACACAGAGCAGACTGGCACATTCCCCAACGGTGGCCTGGGGACACTGTAACAAAGCATGGCTGAGTGACCTTGTAAAGATGCCAGAGCGCTTTCAGGCAGCCTCAACCCCAAAATGCGGTCATCTGCATTTCCAGGGCTTGCTTCAGAGAGAGTGGAGAGGAATCGAAGCAAAATATAGCACTTAAAATTCGACAGGGATTTCAAAGGAAGAGCTTGAGGAGAGACAGGGAAGGTCAGGACCTGAGAAGCAGTAGCGTCTAGAGAACAGATAGTGGCAAAGATAAAGCTCACAAAGCCCTGCACAGACTGTCCTGCCCACAGCCCTCCTCCCCTCCTCGCCCACCCCTCTCCACCCCAATCTCTCACCACCCGCCATATTCCCAAGGCTGGCTCTGGAGGGAGGGGTGAGGGTCACTGTGCAAAGAGAAACTTCACCTGGGAACAATGGAAGTGAGAAGGGATGGAAGCCTCTCCCCTTCCCAGAGCGGATGGCGGGAGTGGGCTTTGTGCATAAACCACCTGCCCCACCTTCCTGGATTCTGGGACCCAGCGAAGGAATTGGATGGGACCAGAGCCAGAAGCATTCCTTCTTCTCAGCTACATCCTTTCCTCCCCTCCCACCTCTTCCCAGCAAACTTTCTGTCTGGTTCTCGCCCCGACTCTGCAGCATCTTTTCCCAGCCTCTCTCCCTTCTCTGCTGTCCTCTGTCCCTTGCTGCTCCTCCTTCCCTCTTCTCCCTTCCTTCTCTCCATCAGGACCCTCTCCTTCCCTTTCTGCTTGTCCATAAACTGCAGTTGGTTAGAATGAAGGATGTCAGTTTATCTTGGAAAAGCTCATGAGCATTTACTGGCATCTCCCAGAGTGACCTGCTTTGTATTAGCTGTGCTCCTCAGCCTGGGCCCCTGTGTACCCCAGACCCCGCTCCCTCCCAGATACCCAGGGAACTAGAGGCCATCGCTCTAGCACCCCAACAGATCCCAAGTAGAAGGAAAGAGTGACTCCTCTCTGATCCCTGAAGCTGGTCTGCCTGGGATTATGTCCTGGCTCTGACACACACTGGCTAGGCGTGACCTTGGACACTGCTTAACCTCTCTGTGCCTCAGTTCCCTCATCTGTGAAATGCAGATCCTAACAGTACCTGCTCTATGGAGCTTTGGGGGTGAGGGGAGTTAGGATATGCAGGGCCTGACACTCAGGGAGTGCTCCCTGCCTGTTAGTGACCATGAAGCCTCTATTTTGGTGGCTTAAGAAGTCATCGTACAGAATAAACATGCCTAATGCCCCAAAACAATCCTAGTAACTTTTAAAAAAAAATTTTCTAATGTTTTATTTATTTCTGAGAGAGAGAAAGACAGTGTGAGCAGGGGAGGGTCAGAGAGAGAGGGAGATGCAGAATATGAAGCAGGCTCTAGGCTCTGAGCTAGCTGTCAGCACAGAGCCCGATGCAGGGCTCGAACCCACAAACTGTGTGATCATGACCTGAGCCAAAGTCAGACGTTTAACCGACTGAGCCACCCAGGTGCCCCAATAATCCCGATAACTTAAAGGTGGTGAGTGGTGAACAGTTCAGGAAGATGAGAGAGAAACAGGAGGATCTGTATTTTTTTTTATTTCTTTTTTTTTTCATTTCACTTTGGTTTTCTTTGTATGGCACTCTAAGTAGTCAAGGTTTTATGAACATTACATACTTTTTTTTTTTTTTTGGAAATTAGTGTCTATCTAGTGCAAGAAGGGAAAGGCTCATGTCCAGAATTCCTGGAACACTTAGCAGAATCTTGGCATCCCCCTGGACATGCACAGAATCTCCAAGAACATACCCGTGGCCACACGTGCTGCCTGCTGCCGGCATCTCCCTCTTAGCTCTGTGATGCAGGGTGCTTACATAAGAACCAAAACTGGGTCACTATGAATGAGCAGTACAGCTGGTGCAGCGGGGAGGGTGGCTTAGGTAATAGTTCAAGGTCCAGGAGCCCTGATTCAGCTGGCATGGGGTGGGCTGGAGCCGAGCTCAGTTCCCAGGCTTGGAAAAATACAGGATCACAAGAAAGATTTTGGGGGGACCTCTCTGTTTACCAAAGTGCTGTCCCAAACACCAGAGTTCTCCTGCTTCCCTGGTCAATTGGAAAAAATAAACTGGTGAATGGGTTCCAAAGTCAGAGGATAAGAAAGTCAAATATATTGATAAAATCCAGGAGGCATATACTAATGGTGAAGTCAAAAATCTTACTGATGTAGAACCAAGTTCACTACTTTGAAATTTATGATGGGAGCAGCGTTAGGATCGAAGTCTTTCTCTTGTGTTATCTGTAAAATAAAGGTTTTTAAACAGATCACTAGGGTTTAGCAGGGTTAGGTAAAGAGATTATTTAGAGAACAAACTATTTCTAGTAACTGACATTTATTGGCAAGCAACTGGCATGCTGATTAGACTGCAGCCTTGTGATTAACATAATTTTCTTCAATGATCTTCACTTAGTGTGTGTATAGCAAAATGGTATGTTACAATAGTAGTAGGATTTGACAGGTATTAGACTCCAAGCCAGAAAGGACATGAGAGACCCTATGATTAAGGCCTACATTGGACACAAAGAAAAATGGTGAGGTTCTAAGGTTGGATGGTTTCTTAATTCTAGGACATGGTAGCAGAAGCCTAAGGACAGCCTGGGTCTTACAACTCCTATTCAAATGTTCTTTTTCTATTTTATCAAGCAGAAGCTAGGTCAAGTAACAATGACAAAAACCAAGCTAGGGCCTGTATCTGCAACTATTATAAGAAATTAGCGAGGTGACTGGGTGACTCAGTCGGTTGAGTGTCTGATTTTGGCTCAGGTTATGATCCCACTATTTGTAGTTCGAGCCCCACATCAGGCTCTGTGCTGACAACTCAGAGCCTGGAGCCTGCTTCAGATTCTGTGTCTCCCTCTCTCTCAGCCCCTCCCCAACTCGTGCTCTCTCTCTCTCTTAAACATAAATAAAACATAAAATTTTTTAAAAGAAATTAGCAAGGAGTTTTGTATTGAAAAGAAGACTAACAAAAAGTATCTCTAATGGGTAACAGCATTCACAAATAACTCCTTTAATACAAGGTAAGTGTTATAAAACTCCAGGTATACCAGTCCATCACCTAAAAGGTTCCCAAAATTAAATGTCCAGGAATACTTATGTAATTAGTTAGAGACAAGAACACTGCAGGGAGTCTCAAAGAGGGACCAGATCAGATTCTGCTGGGTTTTTAAAAACTGCATCCCCAGGTGGATTCTCTCACATATACTGAAGGGAAATTGGGAAGGGATGAGGAAAGGGTGCCAGAAGCTCATGACATGAAGGGGGTGAGGTATTATGGAATTGAATAAGCCCCCACCCCTCCCCCATTCTAATACCATCCCTACTCAACCCTCATGTTCAACCCTCAGCTATCTGTGGAAGAAGCTGATGCCATCTCTAGCATACAGGAAGCATGAAATCCCTGTTTCCTCGACGAATTTAATGTTGTATTATAATAAAAATAATCAAAATAGTTCTCTTTTGTGGAGCCCCTCTACATCACATTATCATGCTTAGCATTTCACAACCATAACCACATTTAATTCTCAAAACAATTATGCAAGGCAAGGCGTATCATTCTCCTTTAACAGATGGGGGAAAGCAAGGTTTAGAGAGGTTATGTAATTTGCCAAAGGTCACAGACCCAGTAAGCAACAGAATGGGTGTTGGAGGCCCATCCAATTGCTTTTCAATTCAAACCTTTTCAGCAGAATTTGAATAGTTGCCTTATCTATTCCTGGCACTTCTTCTATAAAGGCTAAATGCACCACATTCCTGGGTGCAAGTAAGAATCATAAGAATGTAGAAAGGTTGGCAGAAGAAGAGACACTTCTTTTCCATCCATGTCTACTTCACATATCTCTTTCTAACCCTTAGCCTCAATTTATCCAGAAAACACAGTTGCCATATTTGTTTATTGACTGTGAACACCATCCACCTTATCTGCTGCATAGGTAGCATCATGCCATCAAAGGGTTGTGCTGCCTCAGAATTTTGGAAGGCTGTAATACAGTCTTTAGCATGTTCCTTGGAAAGCACAGGCCACCTGAATCACCAAGATGTTCCGGATTCTTCATTTTACTTGCTTATGTGTTAGAGCAGGGTTTCTCAAGATTTCGTGGGCATCAGTATTACCAGAGGGCTTGAGGAGAAACAAATTACTGAGACCCACCCCTAGGGATTCTGCTTCTGCAGGTCTGAGACAAAACCCCAGAATTTTCACTTCTTACAAAGCATCCAGCAGCTGCCAGAGCTGCTTTCTTTGGATCACACTTTGAGTAACACTGTTCTAGAATTTTTTGGCTTGGAGAAGGATGTGGGGAGGGCTGTGCAATGAATGGAAACGTGATAGTGAAACTGTACATTCTAAAGCTAATGACCATTTGTATGATCAAGGAAATTAAGGAATTTCATTAGCTCATAATTTTAATGTTTTTGCTTGCTTTGGGTTTTCTGCTTGGTTGCTGTGTGACCAGATTAAGTCATTATATTTTTCTATATCTCCATCATTATCCCAAAGAGGCCAATTTTTAAAAAAAAACAGTTTCTTTATTGGTCTCTTTTTCTTAGAGGTGGATACTAACTCTGTGAATGCAGAAGAGCTTTCCATTGTACTATTCCACTCTCCTGACAGTCCCTGGGCCTGGCGGGGACAGGTAGGCATAGACCCTCCAAGCTCTGTGAAAACAATGAAACAAAGCCAAGGACCAAATGGATGCCCAGGGTGAGGTGTTCTCTCATCCAGGTATAGGATCAGGCTTAAAAAAAGTGGGTGAGAGGAAGGGGAAGGAACCCTATCTACACCTTCATCTTAAAACTGGAATGAATCTGGGGCCCCTGGGTGGCTCAGTTGGTCAAGCATCCGACTTCAGTTCAGGGCATGATCTCACAGTCTGTGGGTTCGAGTCCCGCATCGGGCTCTGTGCTGACAGCTCAGAGTCTGGAACCTGTTTTGGATTCTGCATCTCCCTCTCTCTCTGACCCTCCCCAGCTTGGGAGGTGCAAAGACACAGCCAATCCAGGCTGGCCTGGTCCCCACCTCTCTCAAAAATAAGTAAATGTTAAAAAAAAAACAAAACTGGAGTGAATCCAACTTTTATGTCAACACAAACACACACACAACTGAAGGGAGGAAGGAAGGAAGGAAGGAAGGACAGAGATTCAGAGTTTGAACTGATTCAGAGTTTAGGACTGAAGGTCCCACTAAAAGCTGGACATGAACCTGATGAAGAAATCAAAGCAGAAAGACATACAATTTTGTACCTGCTCTCCCACAACCTGTCAGAAAAGAATTCCCCCACAAGCTGGGTGCCTTCGCTGTCCCGGGTATGAGCTGCAGAGGCAGGAAAGCTTCTGGGTGGGTACACACACATGCACACACACAAACCCTCCAGGGCAGTGTAAGGAGCACAGCTCACAGATACCACGTCTAACCGTCCCTGGATGAGCAGGAAAAAAGACGTCAAATTACTCCACATTAGAGATCCTTCCTTGGCTAATAAAGTCACAAGCAATTTCAATTTCATTTTTCATTTGTTAGCTGAAAGAAAAAAAAAAGTAGCCCTCAGCAAGTGGCTGTCTCCCAGACCTCCGTGGTACCTGTTTAGCTTGGTCCTGCATTTGTAAGCAAATGTGATTGGAAATCAAACTGCTCCAAACATTTGCTTCCCAGATTTGTTTTCTTTCTCAAGTTTAAAAAATAAAGTTGTTTTCTTCTTTTCCTGAGGTTTGAACCTGAGCAGAGCTCCCTACATGACAGGACCCTGTCAAGGAGAGTAGGCTTCGTAACCCAGGTGCCGAATTCAGCCCCTCATTTGGTTGCCTGAGCCATTTCAGCGTTGAAGCAGCTTTACATAACCCTGCAGGCAGTGCTGACTCAAACCACCTGCCGTAGGTGTTCGGTTATGGCTCAGCCTCCCTGATTGCCACAGACAGCATCCTAGAACAAGCGGGTAGTACTGGATCCAGTCTCTGAAACACTATCTTTCAGATCCTTCATTGTGCAGATGAAGAGCCAGATTTTCCAAGATATTGAGGGGCTCTAATCAAGGCTGCCCAGCTATTTCGAGGCAGAACCGGGTTAAAATCATTCGGACACAGGTCTGACTACCAGCTAATGTTCTTAACGTAATTGTGCAGAAGCATATTCTCCAATTAAGTGCAAACAGGGCTCTAAACTGAAAGCAGATGTGCTGCTGCCAGGTCAGTAAGGACTTCTAATATTGACAAAATGGAATTTAAGAGGAACACCCGATATCAGGGTTCTATTTGGCATCTTGAGGCTCCCTAGCCTCTAATCAGCACATTATTATTTCTTATGTCCACATCTCAGAAGGCTGCATTCTCCACGAAGGATGTACTGCCCTGTCCATCTTTGTGCCCCCACCCTCAACAAACTGCTTAGCACAGACTTCAAACACAGTGAACACTTAGTACACCTTTCTCGAAATAAATGAGTGCCCAACACACTTGAGCAGAGCTCTTTAAACTGAGAATGTGGGGAAAAGAAAGAATTACCTAAATTATCTGAAACAGAAAACTCAGGGAGGAGAGTTGCCTACACACAGAGGATTACCAGGGAGGTGGGTTCTAGACTCATGCACGTTGTTTCTGGAGCTCATTCAGTGATTCTCCTTTCTTTACTTTTTAGGACATTTTGCTATCTTAATTGAAGCCCTGCACACCTCTGATCAACCACTGTCCCTCCTGAGGGACCAGCACACATGCAATCCCTTTGGAAAAGCTTAATCAGCTCTAATTGAGTCACAGCATTAACCTAAATTAATTAGACTTTAAGAAAGTTGTCAACACCCTTCAAGGTAACCTGGGCTCCAACTCTTCCCTTGCTTTCACAGGGAGAAGGCTATTGAAATTCTACCAGAGACCTGTGAATATAGCCTCTTTCTTCTCAAAGATATTCACTCCATTGGCTTTTTATTTCCATGCTAAACAGAAATCAAAACAGAACATCAGACTCCAAGAAGGATCACAGAACCTCGAGGCTGGAAACAACCTATTTCTGTTGTGCTTTGACAAAGAAGCAATGTGGTGGCCACTTAGTGGAATCCCCATCTCAGAAAGGTGTAACTGACTTCCTGGAAACCAAATGCATCCCTAACAGAAGGAAAACCAAGTGTCCTCAGCTCTAAAAGTCATTGAATCAAACACACAAAAGTACACCTTTTGATCTCCAGGTCTTGTTGCTGTAGCAGTCCAAATATACCCTAAGATTCCATCCACTAATTTAACCACCATAAGCTCTGTCTTTAATGGCTCAGCATTAGTAATTGGCAGCAAATTTTGCAAATTTATTCTTAAGGCACATTTATTTTGTGTTTGATAAATAAAAGCAGCATTAAAAAAATACCATCATATTCTTGCAAAACACCTTTAAGTAAAAAACCCCAATAAAGATGTCCTCTTGTGAAGATTCCCATACCCAGGTGATAGGTAGCACACAGGTATTTCTATCACCATTCTAGAATGAGGGAACAGCCTCAGGGACTTGAACTAAGTGAGTCAGTCATGAGGCTGAAATAGAAACCAAACTTCAAGATGACCTTGAAGTAAATCCAGCCAGAAAAGGTGTAAATTAATAGTGACACTTGTTTAGCCTAATGTGATTCTGGAAAACAAGACAAAAAATAGCCTCATAGAAACAAGCCTTCCTGCCAAATCCTAAGTATTATTGAACATATGCCATTACCTTGGCGAATTCACCACATAAGCTGGCTGTTTGGGGTATAGCCACACATCACACATGCTCTACCTGTGCTGGCTTGTTTTCCTTCCTGAGTGTAATCCACAGAACACTCAAATGACTCTTTGTCTCATGAAACTACTTGCTGCAATATATGCTTAGTTTTAGATCTCACATTTTATTTTAAAATCTATTCAAGAGCATTTGTTAACTAGTTTATTAGGATCAGGAGCATAGTCAGAGGGAATAGTCCATTCAGCAGAGAGCAAAATCACTTCCAAAGACAGCTGAGAGACTCCATCAAGGCCACTCAATTATCTAGTAGCCGAGCTAGGTCAAAATCAAGAACACAGGTCTGACTACAAGCCAATGTGCTTAGCCTTCTCATATAAAATCATGTTCCCCAATTAAGTGGAAACAAGATTCTAAGCTAAAAGCTACCCTTCTGTACCCAGATCAATCAGGGTTTCTACTATAGGCAGGAAGGATGTAAAAGGAACCCTGAAAGTCTGGGTGAATCCTTTTCTCTGCAAAAGACCCTACTCTCTTCCTCACATCTGCTCTCCTACTCCTATGTATTTCTTGCCACTAGGATTTCTTTTTTCTTTTGTTTTTTTAAGTTTCATTTATTTATTTTGAGAGAGAGAGAAAGAGAGAGCATGAGAGGAGAGGGGGAGGAGCAAAGAGAGAGAGGGAGAGAAAGAATCCCAATCAGGGGCTCGAACCCGTGAACTACACCCTGAGATCACGACCTGAGTCAAGATCATGAGTTGGAAGCTTAAACCCACTAAGCCGCCCAGATGCCCCACCAGTAGGATTTCAAAGCCCGATGATTTGGACTTGCTTATAAGAAAAAAGCAAGAGCTGAAAAGTTTGGCCAGCATCAAAGTGCCCTTCCTGCACCAAAATATGCATGATTATGTCTGTATTTGCTGGTGGACAAAAGGCATGAGGAATGAGGAACAGGGAAAACAAGAGAGGAGGAGCAGCAGAAATGTGTTCTAGGAAAAACCACACCCAGCCAGAAACTGAGGAGTGTGATACAGCCGGGGTAGTAAAACCCCAAAATAAAAGCAACAAGAAAACACAAAACTATGCCAGCTCAAGAGACTAACAAAATGCACAGAATATTCATTTGATGGATGAGTAACCCAAGGCTCTCCAGGGACTTGGACGAGGGTCATTTCATTTTATAAACAAGAGCTGAAATGGAAACTAGATGGTCATTCCCACTGAGCGCATCACTCTAACTCCCTAAACTGATTCTTTCTTGCTAGAACTGCTGAAAACAGGAAAGCTTCTTGGGACCATACTTTCAACGCAGAATGCAGAAAAGAAGGCCCTCTTCCCACTACATTTAAATTGTGTTTTGTTATCCATCCACTCCCCTAAGCAGGAGGCTCTATGAGGGCAAGGGACCGGAGCTGTCTGGGGTACCCAGCACAGTACCTGGAGCGTGGTGGGCATTTGGTGCCTCTTTTGCTAAACGGGTGGTTTTCAGTGACACAATGAGACCTGAGCTCTACTTACACTTATGGGAGAGAAGCACGTCAAAGGAATCTGCCCACCTCGTGGCTTCTTCGGTGGATAGTCTCCTAGGAAAGAAGAAACATCTCTCTTGAATATTTCTGAAAATATCACCCCCTCCCCAATCAGGAACCATTAAGATGGGCTTAAGCAAACAAATCAGAACAATGAGGAGAGGGGGTACGGATGAAGAACTTCCCACAGTTCTGTCACCGTCAATGGGTAGGTCCATTCTTAAGTAACTGATGACAAACCTCACTATTGGAATTCAGTGTATTTAGTACATTGCCTTTCAGTTTAAAAAACCAAGCTAAGGGGCGCCTGGGTGGCTTAGTCGGTTAAGCGTCCGACTTTCGCTTGGGTCATGATCTCGCGGTTCATGGGTTCAAGCCCCGCGTCAGACTCTGTGTTGACTGACAGCTCAGAGCCTGGAGCCTGTTTCAGCCTGTGACTCCCTCTCTCTCTGACCCTCCCCTGCTCACGCTGTCTCTCTCTCTCTAAAAATAAATAAAACATTAAAAAAAAAAAAAAAAAAACCAAGCTAAGTAAGTGCATGATATAAAGATGCCAAGACAGCAATGGAAAGAAACCAGCCTTAGAGTCAGAAAAGGTAGGCTGAGCTCCTGACTCCATATTTTACTGTGACCTAAATCTCTTCACCTCTGCAATGGGAATCATGATGCCCATCCCGGAACCTTACAAGGGTCAAATGAGGTCATATCTAGGACATCATTTAACACAGTACTTGGACAGTATAGGCACTGAATCCAGATGATCTGAACCTAAACACATTTTTAGAATATATTTGAGTGTTTGTTTCCAAACTGAGAGTTCAGATTGCCAAATACGTAGATCCAGGGAGTATCCTTCATCACAGATTTATAAGAGTGGTGGATAATAAGTTACTCTTAAAAGTAGAAAGAGGGGGTTGGTGCCTGGGTGGCCCCGTTGGTTAAGCATCCGACTTCAACTGAGGTCATGATCTTGTGGTTCGTGGGTTCAAGCCCCACTGTGCTGACAGCTCAGAGCCTGGAGCCTGCTTCGGATTCTGTGTCTCCCTTTCTCTCTGCCCCTCTCCCACTCTCATTCTGCCTGTCTCTCTCTCAAAAATAAATAAACATTTTTTTAAAAGGTAAAAAGAGGGTTCCTATTCTGAGTTAAATCATGCATTTTGAAAAGGAAAGCACACGTCCATGCACTCATGTTCAGGGATATAAAAGGAGCTGCCAAGTGGCAGGGATTTACTGTCACTCGGCTCATCTGGTCCAACTCAGTAGAAGAGAACAGGGCCTACAGCCCCGAGGTGGGCTCCCCATGGTGAGCCCCCTGGGAATGCCATGTGGCCACACTACTCACTTGAGGGCACGGTTGGGTTTGTCGGGAAGAATAGCTGTGAAATCACTACACGAGTCTGACTTGTGAGACAGGCATCCCAGGCGGGTTCTCATCCCTTTGTTCCTGAAACAACACAGGGCAGGAGGACGGGGGACTGTTGTGATCGTGGCTGTCAGCTCCAGAAAGGGCCCCTGGAACGCTGCCACGCGGGAGCTTCAGCTGCCTCCCCTGCCCCTCCATCCTGCCCCAGGCGCTCCCTAAAAATTTCACATTGAACAAGAGGAGAAATACCTGGAAGATCAAGGGATCTACTCACTCTCTAACTTGACTACTGGAATGGTAATAGGTACCTTACCCCCTAGAGGCTTAAGGCTTTTTCAAAGCTAACATTCAACTCGATAGTAAGTCAATGAAGGTCATTAGCTTGGAAGAATTTCTAAATTAGGATTCTCTGTAGGGAAAGGAAATACAGTGAAGACAAAATAACAATCCACATTTTGCTCTCCCGCTAGGAGGGCAAAGGAGCCACAGCAACAGCAGCGGATCCTGATTGCAAAGCTTCAGAAGTGGTACCCACGTTGGGGCGCCTGGGTGGCTTAGTCAGTTAAGCGTCCGACTTTCGCTTAGGTCATGATCTTGCGGTTCGTGGGTTCGAGCCCCGCGTCGGGCTCTGTGCTGACTGCCAGCTCAGAGCCTGGAGCCTGTTTCAGAGTCTGTGTCTCCCTGTCTCTCTGACCCTCCCCTGCTCACGCTGTCTCTCTCTCTCTCTCTCTCTCCTAGAAATAAATTTTAAAAATATTAAAAAAAAAAAAAAAGAAGTGGTACCCACGCGGAGAGTGGAGCATTGCTCACAGCATACAGGGGTGCAGATCACAGAATCTCAGCACACAAATGAAGCTTTAAGGCAAATTCATTCTGACTCAGGTTCTCCCCACTCATCCCCCAAACCTGGGCATATATATATATATACATATTCACAAATGGCTACGGACCAGCAAGGCCCAACACCTGCAGGTGACTACAATTAGCAGTCAAAAACCAGAACCCCTTTCTCAGTTCTTTCATGGATTTCATCAATCTCTCATATTCCTCCTTTCATTTTCGCTTATCTCAGTCAGCATGTTTACAATTTTAACCTGTATGTGTTAAATTCTTGTATTTTTTATTTTCCTAAGACGTTTAAAGGTTCTCTGTTATGGAGAGTCTGATGGGAAATTATGCTAATGTCTCTTTTGACTTCCAATATTAGCCTTTTTTTTTTTACCTTTAACCAGAGATCAGCAGCCTACGGCTCTGCAGGATACCTGTTTGTGTAAATAAAATTTACTGAACAACAACAGCACCCATTCATTTATACATTGTCTACAGCTTTCAAGCAGGAGGGCAGAGTTAGATGGTTGCAACACAGACCGTATGGCCCATAAAGCTCGAAATATTTACTCTCTGGCCCTTGACAGAATAAGTTTACTGACCCTGGACCTTTAACCGTGGCAGCTCCTCACGTGGAGAGCAAAGGTAAGTGGGAAGGGTTTGGTGTAATCAAATCAGGACTTAAGAGTGAATAAAAGGACCTCTGCCACATGCACACTGGTAACAATTTGCCACAGAAATAGTCCTAGAGATGTTATTTTCCATGTGGAAAGGAAGTCCTTCCAGCCTGGCTTCCTCTTCCCCTGCCTCACGAATCCTGGGCCTGGGCAGAGACGCTAGAGGCCGTCCAATTCGATCTTTTCTTTTCACTCCACATGGGTTCCCATCCCTGTCCCAGCTTATCCAACAAATGTCTACTGGGATGGTATTATATTTGGCAAGAGTGGACATTTGTATTCCACAGCCCATCTCCGAGAGCCTTTTAAAGCTGGAACATCCAAGTTCCCAGAAATATCCCGTCCTGCAGAAAACTGGGTCTGCACGTCCTATGCTCCCACCTCTGTTCTCAGCCAGGCGCATTATGAAGCCATCGATTTTATGGCATTTGGCGTTAGCCATTCTATCTCCTGCGATGGTGAGCATGTTATGTCCACTCACTCTTATAAATCACGGGGTGCTCTGACACAAGGCCATGGAGCAACTGATTAAGGGCCCTTGAGTCACCACATTCCATGACTTCAAGTAAAGGTCTTGCTTCAGCTGCACGAAGGCCAAAACCCAACTTTCAGAGAGTACGTTCACTCCTCGGTGCCCCCAGGATCATCAATCACGGAACAGTCAGGTCAAGGCCCCCACAGAGCAATTAAGAGGACTTTTAAAAATGTCACATCCATATAAGCCATCTAACCAAGATTAGCAGGGGCCAGTGTACAGGGTATACTTGTTACCAAGACAACGGTGATTCTCCCAAATAGTTTGCAAAGATCTTCCACAAGATATTCTTTGGGGCCAAATCGTTTTGATTTTCCATCTTGTGTGGCTGAGACCTGAATTATAACCCTGTTAGTTAGGTCTGAAATAATGGGAGCAGAAGTGAGAGTCAAAGGTTAAGGTCACTTAAAACAGTAAGAGCAACAACAACAACACAAAACCAAAAACCAAAGCTTGCCCTCATCTCTCTTCCCTGTTCCAGTACCTTACAGAGGTCTCTAAATGGTCCAGTACAAGCTCATGCACAGTCCCACCCCACGAGTCCCGCCGGTCAGTAGGAGGGTTCAGCGCTAAGGCAGGTTCCGTGTGCAAGGCCACAACTTTGCAAGAAGCACCCAGTAAGGACAGCACAGTCTACACAGATGGCCTGAGGGGCTGGATGCAAGTGGACCACCCACGGCGTTAGAGGCCTGGCGCAGGCTCAGACAGCAGGGAGAAAGGGGGAAGGGGCAGGCGCCGGAAGACAGGTGAGCATCATTACCTGCGTGGCATCAGTAAAGCGGCCATGCAGGCACACGCTTACGGTTAACCCTCTGGCCGGTGTGCAGGGACGTCAGGGCGGGAGATAAGACTGCGGGGCACAGGGGTAAATCCCTCTCACGTCCTCTCACCTAAAATCAAAGAATCTGCCGTAAGAGGGGGGACTCCCTCTCTTATCTGACTGTGCTACAAATCCTCTCGGATGGCTTTCCGCTGTCCGAATACCTTCCCACGCACAGCCCACTCCCCACAAGTGCCTGCTTGTCCTGAGGAAGGGTGACCAACCAAGGATGAACAGGGATAAATTGCTGGGTGTTTCCCATGTCCCCATACACAGCCCGTCAACAGTGAAGTGGGGGACATGCCCCAGGGGAGGAAGGCATGGGCCTGGCAAGCCAAAAGTTACCGTTCTCTTTGTGTGACTCCGGTGGGGCCCAAGGGACCAGCCAGTCAGGGGTAGGGGTTAGGAGGTGGGGGTCAGCGCCTGTTCTAGAATCATTTGATTGGCTGCCTCTCCGACTGGCTTCCCTCCCAAGGAAGGGGTGCAAGGAGCCTTGGAGGGTGTAAGCGGAAGGAAGGGTGAAGGCTCACTGTCACGGCACAGGCTTGCTCCTTTGCAGGCATCACAGGCACAAGCTGAAGAAATGAATATGGCAGCCTCTCTGTCTTACCCACAGGGAGGCTGCCCGACCTTCCTCAGCCGGGGCACTGGCCCGTCCCTGATCGGAAAGGCGGGGGGGACATCAGGAAAGGGGATACTGAGGCTGAGGGCTCACTGACTGATCATCTCTCTCTCCTGAGGGTCCCACACTCAGTGCTTCAAACCCTTTGTTCCCACAGAAATGATAGGAAGAAACACGTGAAGAGAGCAGCCTATCCATAAAGGGCTCCCCCGGGGAACCCTGACACCAAACATAGAATCCATTTTAAAAGAAACCTAATTTAGATACATAAGGCCCCTACTCAATCTACTCCGTGTAAGTTATTTTGATATTACATGGAACATTTCAACAAATACTTTCTAAAATACCCTCTCGAATAATACCAAAATTAATAAAATTAAGAGATTACTTTGTTAAAACTGAACTAAAAAAAAAAAATCAGTTAGACTGTGTGTGAAGCCCATCCCCAGGGGGCTTCCTGGGAGTGAGGACATCTCCTTCATCCTCGTCCTAACGGTGCCCACACCTGCCTGGCCAGAAGTGGGGAAACTGAAACTCTTCACGGCTTTAAGGTTCTCCTACAGCTGCAAGAAATCACTGTTTGGGGCAGCTACGCCTCATTTCCTCTTATGGGAAATAGTCACAGAGGACGGGAAGCCTGTGCCAGGGGCCTTCATTACTCTGGGGCTGAACCGAACCAGGGACTACTCCCCACGTACACGGCAGGCAAGGTCATCGGGGGCAGGTATTACCAGGCCTCCAGTCACTGCCGGGTCGCTCTTCCTGTTCCCACTGCTGGCTCACACTGGCTTGCCGGGACTGCCTCCATGCCTGCCTCCCTCCCTTCCAAATCCAGGACTGCCCACCGCTCCCCCTCGCACCTTCTACCATCCCTTTAGTCAGCTCAGCCTTGGATTTGATTAAATAAGAATCTGCAGGACACTCTGGCCCCGCTTCCTCATCCATGCCAGCACCTTGGGGCTCTCATTCCATTTGGCCCTTGAGTTCTGGGGGACAGAAATTGGGGTTACCAGAGCCCAGAGAGGCCTACGGCCATGTGCCCTCTTAGGTGGACATCAGGTTACAGGTGACTCTGAGGCAGACAGGATGGGACATAATGGAAAGAGAGTGTAGTCAAGGAAAAAACAAAGGTTAAAAGCAAAGAGGAACGATTTTTACAGAGGGGAAGAGGAACGAAGAGTCTCAGCAGGGAGAAAGCAATCAATATGCATGGAGAGGCAGGTTAATTAAATATGGATAATGCAATCAGCCCACATGGGCACCTTGAAGAGGAAAGAGAAAAGCAGAAGCAATACTCACTGTCTTTGACCGGTCCTCATGGCCTGCAGGTCTTTGCCAACTGGATGGTCAGAGAGGCTGCGGGTTAAAGAGTTCTGGGGAAAGAGTAGATCTTTCTTTTAGCAGTCAAATCCTCGGTGGGTGAAGAACATGTGTGCGTGAATGCACAGGCACACTCGTGCGTGCACACACACATATACACACGCATGCACGCACAACACACCTCCCACCACTTGAGCCGGGCAGCAGGCGGCCCCGCTGAAAGCTCTTCTCTCTGCTTGTCACATCCAGTAAATACTGAAGCAGCCTACACCCAGCGGGCGGCGGCTCAGCTCCCGGGCACAGTCTGCACGCCCATCCTCATTGGCAGGATGCAGGAGGTGCCCCTGAGCAGAGCTCGCCTGGCATTCCTCCTGTACCTTCCTCTCCAGCCTCACTAACCTGCTTCCCTGCTCCTCTGGCTGCAGCTCAGGGAGAAGTCCCCACAGCCCAGAGCTGCCTCCCTCTGCACCCAGAGGCTGTGCAGGGGGCAGTGAAGCTGTAGGTATTAACTCTTTCTGTCCACCAATGAGCTGAAAATCGAGTGTCCAGGGGGCCCTTTTCTAATGAGCTCTGCTGCTGGCTGAAGGCTGGTTGCTGCTCAGGGAGCAGGGAGCATAAAGATCTTGCCCCAGACAGCTGCTGACAGCAGGAGCCAAGCCGAATCAAATCTCCTAATGAGCCAGGAGGAGGGGGCTGTCTTACTGGGTGTGATGTGATGTGATAAATGCAGAGAGCAAGAAAGCTACGGGGCAGGTCACACATCTAAATTCCACCCCCTTTCTCCCAATTTCTATTGTGCTTCACTACCGAGCCAAGCCACACAGCCCTGAAATTACCCCCTCTGCCACATCTCAGCTGTCCCCCTTACTCTGCAAAGGCACTTCTCTCCCAGTCTGTCTCTACTCCCAACCGCCCCCCCTCCCCAGCACCAAACACACAACTCCTGACTTCTTAATGAGACATTTCCACCTCTTCTGCCTCCTCAAAACATGTATATTTCCAATTCTGCTGGCTTTTCCTACAGTGGAAATTCACCTCTCTCCCTCATCCATCACCTAGCAACTTCCCCCTACTTGCATTTGTTATGGAGTGAGACTTTTCCCTTTGTTCTGCCCAATCTGCACATTATCTCTATTTTTCTGTCTTCTGCATTTTTTTCCTTCCAAACCACCTTACCCACATGGACCTTCACACTGTCTGGTTCAGTTCCAGAAGGACTCCCTCCCTCTTCCTGCTTGCCCTAGTACAGTACTTCTCTGAGTATGGCCCCCAGACCAGCAGCCTGCATCACCTGGGAATGTGTTAGAAATTTAAATTCTCAGGCCCCAACCCCCAGACCTACAGAATCTGAAACCCAGGGGATGGAGCCCAGCCTCCCAGGTGACTGATGCATGCTAAAGTTTGCAAGCCGCTACCTTGGGACGAAGCTTACCTTCTCCCCATTCCACTCCAGTCTCTAAGGCTGAAACTAGTTCCAAATGTACCGAACCTTTGCCGCAAGTCATACTGTATAGATACCCAGAAGGCGGCATTTGCTAGAGGCAGCAGAAATCTCTATGGAAGGTGATGGCTTTATAATAAAAAATATTAGATTCCATTTGTTTAACCTTTTAGAATGCAGAAAGCACATTCATTTATTGTTTCTCAATAACCCTATTTCATAGTCAGAGAGAGTATTTTTCTTCCCAAGTTACAGATGAGAAAATTGAAGCTAGAAAAGGTAGCATGCCTTTTTCAAAGTGACACAACACATCAGGGGCAACTCAAGGACCAGACTTGTTTTCTTAGAACTCTTACAGCAGAGCTTTTCCTACTACGTCATGCCAGGACCAAATTCCTGGCAGCTCTATTGGTGCATAACCCATATTCTCGCAGTGAGTCTGCCGCAAGCACACATTATCTAACGATAGGATGAAATAAAAAGCCTGATGCTGCCTCCACAGTGACTCATTGTCTCTCTCTGAAAATGTCCACAGTGTGTCTCTGTTAGGTAAAGGGAACTTCGTGTTATAAAATGAGATGCAAAAGAAATGTTTTCCATTCCTCAAAACTCCTGTCTTGAACCCTGATGATAGCTGGGGTTTAGAATTTAAGCACAGGGGTGCCTGGGTGGCTCAGTCGGTTGATCATCTGACTCTTGGTTTCGGCTTAGGTCATGATCTTGAGGCATCGTGGGTTCAAGCCCCACATCACACTCCATGCTGACAGCAAGGAGCCTGCTTGGGATTCTCTCTCTCTCTCTCTCTCTCTCTCTGCTCCTCCCCTACTCTCTCTCTCTCTCTCACAAAGTAAATAAATTTTTAAAAAAGCTTTAGAATTTAAGCATACAGAGAATCCTTTGCTTCTGGGTATTTTCTTGATACATTGCAATTGTAAGAAATAGGTTCACAGACGAACCTTGAATAAAGCCCATCGAAAAGCACTTCCCTAACCCAAGATGAGTTTATTCCATAAGTGGATCCTCCCTGGTCCCATGCATACAGCCATGTTTAACAAGCACTCAGTATATGCCAGACACTGTGCTAAACATTGCACTGCTGTTGTCTTATTTAACTTTCACAACAAACTTACAAGGCTGACATTTTTATCGTCCCCATTTTACAGATGGAGAAACAGAGACAAGTGATTTAAAAGTGACAAAGCTGGTGCCTGATACCAAACTTCCTGTTTCCAACCCTTGCTGTGCCCTTTGCTTTTAACACAAAGGTAGTATCATCATGGGACTCCTCTTCCGGTGCTAAAATAGTGAGATAAAGGTCTCCTCCAAGTCCCATGCTGCCCCGTCTGGCCTCCAGGATTTAAAGACACTGACAAGTTAGGGCAGGGCTGAAGATGCGCCCAAGTCTCAAGTGGGGGCTGACTAATATTAACTCGGCATCAGAATCTTCGGTCAGCCATTGGAGAAATGACATAGTCTTAGGAAGTCAATAAGCCAACCCAAGTGTTTAAGGAAAGACAGGATCATTAATGAAATTTTAAGGAAGAGCAGGAATACAAAGAGCACAGAGAGCGTGTGTGGACATGCATCTAGCATGAGTAAAAAGAAAAAATTAGGGGAACTGAGTGGCATCAGTTAAGCCTTGATCTTGGCTCAGGTAGTGATCTCACGGTTTGTGGGTTAGAGCCCCACATCAGGCTCTGCACTGACAGAGCCGATCCGGCTTGAGATTCTCTCTCTTCCTCTGCCCCTCCTCCAACTTGTTCTTTCTCCCTCTCTCTCTCAAAGTAAATAAATAAACTTTAGAAAAAAAAAATTAAAACTAGTCCAAACTTTTTTTTAACCCAAATATTCCTAAACCTCAACGTGTAACCACACAGTACCCTAGTTTGAGAAGCACAGACCTAGTACAGGGTCCCTCTCAGGGGAGGACTCTAACTTAATCTTTCTTCCTATAGAGACACCTTCCTACAGAGGTGCACAAGGAATTCCGGCGGGGCTGGGGGACTCAGCAGAGAGGAAGGGATCCGCATTTGGGCCTGGTCTCCTCGCCTGAAGAGAGAGATAGGGAAGGGCATTCAGGCTGGGGTAATAGTGACAAAGGCACTCACCTACTTGGACTCTGTGTCCCCGGGCTTAAAGCCCTGGCCCAGGAATACAGAGCCCTGGATTCTTTTCTGGTCACTGCTCCTGAGTTGTTGGCTGAAGACTCAGCACAGAACACCTCCGCTGGCTGTGACACAGGGTTTTCCCCAGGAAAACAGGCATCACAGGCCCTGCTCTGGCTTCTCACTCTGCCCTCACTCAGCTCTTCTCTGTCTCTATTTGTTCCTCCTGGGAAACCCAACCTCTGGCTTATGCGCTTCAGTCCTGCCTCTTTTCCAGAGGGCAGCTAGACACCTGCACACCCCTCAGACTCTGCAGATGCAACTGTGTCTGAAACAACCTCCTCTCCTTCCAAATCCTCCCTTCCTGCTGGGCTCCCCATGCCTGTTCATGACAGTGCTCTGTCGTAGCCCCAGGGCAATGAGTATAGGCATTTCTGGCTTCTTTTTCTCTATTGCCCCATTGAATTGGTTTTTAAAACTTCTCATTACATTTCTGAACTATTTCTCAACTTTATCCCCTCTCATTCATTGATGCTGCCATTCAGAGGTCATTGGGCACCCAGCTAGATGTATGCCTCTTCCACCCCCTCCTAAGTAGCTGATGCCCTCATTTCATTGTCTCCCCCCGCCCCCCATAAACCTCCTGGCGCATGACAGTACCACCAGAGTTACCCACTGAACAGGTACCAAAAAGAAAATCGTCTGTATTGTCATTTTTGATGGGCTTTATTGTGGCAATGTGTCCTACCTGACATCCTAACCATTTGGTCCCGTTTACCTATCCAGTGCACACACACGCCTGATGCCTCTGCTACCTCCTCTGCCTAGAATGCCCTCCTACCCCCTGGATCTGCCTCTTAACTCCCAGTTCCTTTTCTCAACCCAATACCTCCAAAATAAAAATTCTCCTTTCCGAAGCTTTTTCAGAACGCCCTCAGTCAGAAAAGGAATCCCTCCATCCCAACACCACCACGTTGCCGTGTGACTCTGACAGCCCACATCACAGTCTATAGTTTATCCCCGTGATTTATGTTTTCCGATCCTCCCAAATGACTACGTGTTCCACAAAGACAGACTCTCTGACTTACTCCCCTTGCTATTAATTCTCATTGCCTCGTATGAAGCAGGTGTTTAATAAATGTCAGCTGAATTTGATTTTGAGCTCATAAAAAAAAATCTGAAAAATCACCAAGGATTCCTTCTGGCACAAACACTTTGGACTTCCACAGTCTCCGGGTCAAGACTGAAGTCAGCCTAATGCTAATGACGCTCAGGGGCAGCAGCACGGGTATTTGCACACTACTGTTCCCAACAGCCCGGTCAGGGCAGGGTGGAATTAATCAAGAGCAAAAGGAGCACCTGGCATTGTCACACAGGCCACAAAAATGTAATTAAATTGAAGATAAAGGGAATTACTGTCTGCAATATAATATTTTTAAAAGCCATGTGAGTAGGGGAAGAGGTTTATTGCCAAATGCCCCCTGTGTGTTTATTTAATCAACATACCACCTAAGACAGTGCCACATTAAAAGCTTTTAATAAAACAGTCATTCAGATATTAGATTTGAATTCTGGTCAGCATGCTAAAGCTCTTCCACAAATCTTTTAAAAGCAATTTCCACTTTGTAGCTTCCTAGTAACAGCAGAAACATGAATCAACATATGCTGCATTGATTTGGGGTTTCCATGGAGACTGGAAGGACACAGGGAAGGGAAGGACAGAAGGAGGCCACTCGGCCCAAAATTCTACTTAAAAAAAAAAAATACGTCTCAATTTCGTCCCTCTGAGTATTAGCAGCCTCATTTCCTGCTCATCAGCTCAAGCATCCAGATATTTAAGTTGTAATAAGTCAGCTCAATTTCTCACAAGGAATATCAGAGGGGATGTGGAAAGAAGTCAGCAGTCAAAGGTGTGGGCCCATGAGGTTTGCACAGAGATCCGAACGAGCACAGGATCTGGAATGAGACGAAAGGGCCTCTGGTCCTAACTCTGTATTAACCAGCTCCGTGACACTAACTACATGAACTAGCTATGTGATCATTAACATCACGAAGCTACAGGGAATTAGTCTGCAATATAATGTTTTTAAGAGCCATGTTCGTAGAGGAGGAGGTTTATTGCCAAATGCCCGTGTGTTTATTTAATCAACAGTTTTGAATTTTGATTTCCTCTCCCGTGAAACACAAATAAACTGTCCTGTCTGTTTTTCAGAGTGGTTATAAGAAAGAAATGAAAAAAGATGTGGGAAGGAAAATGCCTTGCAAATTCTAGTCCACTGTATACCCCACCACAGACGGTCCCTGGCATATGATGGTTGCACCTGTGATTGCTGCCCTTATGACTGTGTGACTTTGCCGTGGTGAGAAAGGGACACGCAGTAAGTGAAGACCAGACTTCGTGTTTTGCATTCTGCTCTTTTTCCCAGGCTGGTGATACGTGCTAGGACTCTCTCTCGTGATTCTGTGCAGTGGCAGCCACGAGATCACAAGAGTAGAGTCAACCACTGATGCTCTTACAACTCACCTGTATGCTTACAACCATCCTGCATTTCACTTTCAGTGCAGTACTTCATAAAGTACAGGAGATGTTCAACACTTTATTATAAAATGGGCTTTGTGTTGAATGATTTTGCCCAACTGTAGCTAATATAAGTGTTCTGACCGTGTTTAAGGTAGCCTAGGCTAAGCTATGAAGTTCAGTAGGTTAGATGTATCAAATGCATTTTTCACTTCAGATATTTTGAACTTATGTTGAGTGTATCAGGACATAACCCCATCGTTAAGTCGAGGAAATTTTGTATTATACTTGGGGATACGCTGAGCTTCTCTTTTGCCAACAAGTAAGTATATATGTATAAAAAAATATC
Source organism: Proteles cristata cristata (assembly GCA_017311185.1). Classification (NCBI taxonomy): domain Eukaryota; kingdom Metazoa; phylum Chordata; class Mammalia; order Carnivora; family Hyaenidae; genus Proteles; species Proteles cristata. Next base: position 1,892,366 of record JAESUZ010002939.1, on the reverse strand, counting down.
GCTGATTTAGTGCAGAGTAGACTGACCTGGAAAAAAGAAAGTGAGTTGGACAGGCCTGAGTTTCAATCTTCACTCTGTAATTTTCCAGATATGTAACTCTGGGCATGTTACTCTCCCTGAGAGTAACATTCACACGTAGAATGATGATAACAGTACCAAAGCTGTAGGCTTTTTAGTGGATTGTTATATGGATTAACTAAGCCATTCGTGCAATGCTTGGCAAATGAGTGTTTAGTGTAAGCCATGATCATTAGCCATCTCCTCTGTTTCATCATCTGTAAAATGGGAATTAGGATTCCTACCACTTCCCTACTTCACTTAGGGGATTACTTGGATGACATCTGCTCAGGTATTTGATAAACTGTTTGGGGAAATGCTCTAAATAAATACCATGCTGTTATTAAAAGATTCATGTGTACTACCTGCTAACTGAGGTGACACAGAAATGTCTGAAATACATCTGTGAGGCTTTTCCAGAGTCTTGGTGGATAGGGGCTTACATGTGTCTCTGGTACCTTTTTCATTCTCTTTTGTTCTTCTTGAGTCCTCATGTGTTTCCTTACCACTCACTGCAGCCTTTTCTTTTTTCTATCCTCTCTTCTTTATTCACTATCGTTATGCTTCTCCTTTTAAGTGTATCTGGAAGGAATTTTAAAATTAAACTTCAGAGACTTTGGAGTCTAAACTTCAATTGTTCCTTAGGCCTCCTAAAATTAAATGATATACCAACATGGGGCAAAATAACACAAAATGAGGAGATGTTATAGGAATTTTGGGAATTATAGGACTGTTCCTACAACAATGATCACCAGCGTTAGATGTATATATGTGTGTGTGTGTGTGTGTGTGTGTATACACACACACACACACATATATACATATACATATATTTAAAGATACACATCAACCAAATGCAATATGTGGAGTTTAATTTGGACCCTGATTCAAATTTAAAACCATAAAAAATATTACCAGAAATTTAAGCACTGATTAGATATTGATATTAATGTGATATTGAGGGGTTTTTTTCTTAAGCAGCTTATTATTTAGAGATACATTCTGAAATATTTAGAGTTGAAATGATATGTTATCTGGGAATTGCTTCAGAATCATCTAGGATGGGGAGTGCAGGGTGTTGAAGCTGGGAGGTAATACACAGGTGTTCACTGTTCTATTGTGTATGTTTGAAATTGTGCATAAAAATGTTTTAAATAGTGTGACCACTGACACTATGTGCTTCAGTAAAATGAGTCTTGAAGTATAAACTATTAGTGCAAGGAAATTGAAGTATAGAAAGGCAATTTGAAAGGGAATTGATTTCCTGTATTGTAAGTTTCCTTTCCCATGAATAAATCCATTCTCAAAAAAAAACCAAAAAACAAAAAACTTTTATTTGACTCCTAGGGAGCAGGTGCCAAAATTCATAGAGGTTTAGAGTGGGTATGACTCTTTGTTATCACCTACAGAGTGTCAACCTTAAAGACTGTGCCCAAGGTCACATTTCATAAGGTATGGCCAGAACTCCAGCCCAGAGCTCCTGGTGTGGAATTTCACCATATCCTTTCTTCCCACTGCTGAGCTGCCCATCTCCACATCTGGAATCCAGGGCGGTAAGTCAGTCTTGGATCAGGATACAAATGATGACCTGTTTGCTTACCTCGCCAACACTTCTTCATTCTTATTGTAACCTTAGCCTCAAACAGTGAATTTGGCTTTTACAAACTAGCTTCTGATTGGTCAGCTGGCTTCCGTGAAGGCAGCTGAAGGGTGGGAGTCCACAGTGTAGACAAAGGGAGGGCTCATGCAACACGCACAATCCTTCACACACCCCTACCCTGATCTCCTGTTTCACCAAGATAATTGAGGCCTCAGATATGAGATACCTCAGGGCCTTTCCCTGTCTTGTCCCCTGCAAGTCTATCCACACTTACACACAAACTTCCATCCGTCCCACCATTCATAGATGTGTCTACTCAAGGTACATCCTTCCTCTTGTGGCCCTGAGCCCCTCCTTTCCATCTACCCTGCTTTATCAATCCTTTACCTTTGCTCTTTCCTTCTCCTATGTTGTTCTATATTTACAAATAAAATACTCTGTCAATAAAAAAATATTCTCCTCTAGGGGTGGGAGCTTCCTTCTTTTGTCAGCAAAGCTCCCTGAAAAAAATTTCCCATTTTCTTGGGGCGCCTGGGTGGCTTAGTCGGTTAAGCGTCCGACTTTCACTTAGGTCATGATCTCGCAGTTCGTGGGTTCGAGCCCTGCGTCGGGCTCTGCGCTGACTGCCAGCTCAGAGCCTGGAGCCTGCTTCAGTCTGTGACTCTCTCTCTCTCTGACCCTCCCCTGCTCACGCTGTCTCTCTCTCTCTCTCTCCTAGAAATAAATAAAACTAAAAAATTAAAAAAAAAATTTCCCGTTTCCCTACTTTCTATCCCTTCTTCCATCCTTTACAATTTGGCTTCCATCCCTACCACTACCCAGAAAGAGCAACTTCCATACTGTGAGGTTCAGTGGTCAATGGTCCTTGTCCTCACGGGCCTCTCAGCTGCATTTGCTATGGTGACTATTCAGTTCTGGCACCTCCTCCCCCTCGGCCTCCGCGGCCTTACTAAGACTCTCCTCACTGGCCTTCCCCTTGGTCTCCTTTGCTGGCTTCCCCTCTGCCCACTCCATGATGCTGACATTGTCCTACCCTCTAACCTTGGTTTCCTGCTCTTTTCTCTTGAAATGCTCCCTGGGCAATCTCATCCTTGACCGTAGTCCCAACTGCATTGGGTACACTGACCACTTCTGAATATTTTCCTCTACTTCTGGTCCCTCTTCCAATCATACAGATTCTTTATAGCTCATGGGTTGCTGGACATACCTGTCAGGTATCCCAAAGCCACAACAAATAAAAATATGTCTAAAAATTAACCACATCAGAGACCCTTCTTCTCCTGGCCCATTTTATCCTCCATCTCACGCTCATCACCTTACATACACATACAAATCTTCTTCCTCTGGAATTCCTGGTCTCAGTTTCTGACACTACCATCCACTGAGTAACTCAAGCCAGAAATAGGGAAATAATTAGATGCTGCTCCGTTTTCTCTCAAAACCAATTACCAAATCATATAGATTAAATCTCCTTCATCGTTTTCACATCTGTCCCCTCCTCTCCATCCTTACTAGTACTGCTCTGCTCCATGTCCCATTTCATCATCCCTGGTTCTTGTCTTCATTGTCTTTGGTGTCTGCGATCAGCCCTATAAGCCCCCTGGCCTATGGATAAAGTTAAACATCCTAACACATTAGCTCCCTAAGAGCTAGGTCCCACCTGCCTTGAGGATTGTCCACCACTCCCCTGGTTTATTCTTCATGCTCTAATGACTCCATATGGTTCACAATCTTGAGGATATATCATGGGGTCCAACATCTCTTGGCCTCATTCATGCCTTCTCATCCTTCAAGTTGCACTTGAGGTCCACTTCCTCCAAACAGCCTCCCCTGCACACCCAGATTCCATAGGCACCCTACCATGTGCTCCCAGACATGCTTCTGTGCATCAGAACATGGCCCGATCAGGAGCCTGCAACTCTCTTCTCCTAATCAGACTCTTAAGTTCATCAAGGGCAGGAAAGTGTATTCATTCATTCATTCATTCATCCATTTATTCAACTAACATTGAGGCATCTCCTGTGTGCCAAGCAATGTACAAGGCAGAGTACATTACCTGTGCACATTACCTAAGTGAAAGCTGTATTTTCCATCTCTACATCTCCAACACCATGCACAGCACCTGGCACCAAGAAGATGGTCAATAAATGTTTGTTGAACCAGCCAGCAGACAAGTGAGTGAGACCATGTGTAGAGCAGGATGCTAGCAGGGAGAGGCGGCTTAAAGTCCTGGAAATGGCAAAGGCTCCAAGGTCTGGTGACAAGGGTTCAAGTTCCAACTGTGCCCATTCGTGGCTGGATCATCTTGGCTGAAGACCTTGCTTTCTTATCTATAAAATCAGAATTACTACGGCAATGCCAACCTCCTGTTTCATTGTAAGAATTCAGTGAGATATATAAGCAAACATGGATTGTACATTAGTCAGGCCCATGAAAACATGAAGTCACATTGACAGCGTCAGTCATAGAAAAGCAGAGGCCCAACACCAAATGGGGATGCGGGTGGAGGCTGCAGAGGAAGGGGGGTGGGGGGAGGCAGGCCAGAGAGAAAGAAGGGGCAGGACCTACTTTTCAAAGCCCTGTGATGTAAGCACAAGGGGCTGCCACGACTGAAATGTGGCTCTCTCCTCCTATCTCGCTGTGCCAAGGCACTGGCTATCAATCTCTTCCCCTCCTCAGGCAGTAACAAAAGCTTTACCATTTGCCATCAGGGTCTACAGCTGTGGGCAGAAGGCAGCTTCGGCCCTCTCCCCTCCCCTGAATATAAAACAAGCTCTTTCTAATCCTCCATTTTCAATGACTTCAGCCAATGGCTGTCACCAGCTCCGTTCTGGCCAGCCACTTAGAGTCACCCAAAACGGAAACTGCTTATAGCCATCAGAGCAGGGATAGGCTCTGATGCAACAAGAGTGGTAGGAATCAGTGGAGTGGAGTCCTGGCCTCCTCCAGGGACAGCTCTCTGGCTGGGATCTGCTCCTACCTCCACAGAGCCCTCAGGGAAAGGAGGCAACTTGCTTTTGAGCCTGTGCAGATGCACATTAATGTCAGCCCTGGGGGCAGGAGGAGGCCCCAGGGCTGTGTGGGTGCACTCTAATGCACAAATATGCGGAGCAGATTCTAACACTTTTCCTTGAGAGACAAGGCCTGGTCAGAAAAGGCCCTCTTCCTTCTAGGACCTTTCGTTGAAAAATTCAGAAGCCTGTTGGAAATTCCAAGCACAGCACACTAATAAAGGACCTGATGAGAAGAGTAAAGCTACCTGGACAGTGAAAAATATCCTAATCCCTTAGGCATAGATGGGGAGCAAAGGTGCATTTCTAACATCTCTGGAGGTGAGGTGTTTGGACAAAGAAGAAATAAAAAAGCACAAAACAGAGAACCTGGGATAGGATGGGCAGCACAAAAAGTCTAAGTCATGAAGTCACACACAACAAAGTTTACATTTATGTGGCACAATCACAACCTACAAATTGCTTTCACATCTCTGGCTGAATTTGATCAATTCTTAACCTCCCAGCCTCAATGTGTTCTGGAAGTCAAGAGGATTAAACTGCATCATGTAGGGAAAGTACCTAGCAAAGATGTCTGGCACATCTTGGTAGCTGGGAGCTACCATTATTCGTTCTAGTTAATCTCACAAAGCCTTTGGAGGTAAGCTGGATGCTGGTTTATTGTGCTCATTTTGTAGACTACAAAAGCAAAGTTGTTCAGTAGCCTTGAGTGAAGGGCCCAGGGTAATTCCATTAATGGAACAGGGAAACTTGAACCCAGGACTGCCAGGGCTTTCCCTACTCTACACACATTTCAGGGTGATTAGTTGTTGCTACATACCCATCTACTGAGATCCACGCTTGGAGGGATTTTTTTTAAATGGAAATATGATGGGATTTCCTCAGCCATGCATCTACACTCTCACTCAGTCCCCTGGGAGTACCTGGCATTTTGAAATGGCTATCATAGCTAAGGAGCCATGATCTTCAGGTCAAAGTTAACTGACCCATGAAAGAAAGACCTTGGCTTCAGTAGCAGACTTAATTCAACTAGACACATATTATGAGAAAGTTTTCAGATTCTTTGTGTATTAGGCACTGGGTGAAATTTTTTTTAAAAAGTGACTAATGGAGACAGTCTCCAGGGGTGGCTTAGCGATGCCTGGCCATCAGGGCTATCTACATACGCTAATAGCCCTGCTCACCCCAGTCCTATGTGCCTTCTCGAGGAAACCTACTCTCAGGATTGAGCAGAGAGCAAATGGTTAACAAGAACTAGTTTACTCGATTGATTCAGTGTTCGCGGGGCTAGCACTCCCAAAATAATAATAGCCATCAATAGCATAATACCACATTGCATGTTTACAGCTCTGAGCTTTTCCCAAACACTTATAAGATTTCTGGATCACAGCTATCTCATTCCCCCACTTTCCAGCACCTCCTCCTTCTACCAAGAAAACCCTGAAGTTTTCCAAATCTGTAGGAATAAAAACTCCAAAATAACCCACACTGCAGGATGCGGTAGGCTCTCCTTCTTAACTCATTAGTTTGAAAGCACCCTAAGATCAGGACTTAGAAGGATGTGAAAGCCAGATTTTCAGGATGTGTGTGAAACAATGGATTGACATTGAGTGGCTCTAACACAGAAAAAGAAAAGCCACTCTCCTCCTCCACACCTCCCAAAAGTCACTACCAAGACAACCCTGAGAAGCACCCATTTAGCTGATGCCAGGGACTCATCACATCCTATAAGTGGCAACTATGCCCTCAATTCACTGCTTAGCAATTGGTGACCTGCCAAAAACCAAAGCAAAACAAAAAAACAAATGAAAAAAAAAAAACCTGGCTATATATGGTGATGGATATTAACTACATTTATTGTGGCGCTCACTTTGTAATACATACATAGATCAAATCATCGTGTTGTACACCTGAAACTAATAGAATGGTACGTGTCAATTATATCCCAGTTTAAAAAAAACCTTGTCCCAGCAAGTCTAGTTTTAAGAATATGTCTAAGCAAATGACCCAGAATGTGAGCAAAATTTTAACTCTGACGTTATTCCAGCAATGTATAATAAAACATTTCTAATTAATAAAAAAAAATTAGCAAACTGCCCATAGATGTTAGTTAACTCAATGGTGGGAATCCTTTCACAATGTATCTGTATATCAGATCATAACTTCAACCATATCACAATTTTGTTTGTTAATTACACCTCAATAAAGCTGTGGGGAATATAACAACAGAAACAACTGGTGACCTCCAATGTACTTTCATCTGCCTCCAACTCATTGTGATTGTGAGTCCTGCACTGGAATGTGTCACCAGTGTTAGTCACTAGCAACATCGAGACCTGCACGCGACGAAACAAAACAGATGCTGTGGGCAGCCAGCCTGCTACGCAGGCGACCCGCTCAAAACAGCAGCAGAAAAGACATGAATGGAACGAAAGGAAACAGTGCCACAGTCCTGATATCAACACCCCCCCGCCAAAAAAAAGGGATCTGAGCAAAGAAACGGCATCTCTTGGGACCAGAAGACAGGTTTCAAGAGGGTGTCGGAGTTAGGACTGGGAAGAAAAAAAGAACAAAAAAGGACATTTGCAGCTTAGTTCCCAGTAAGTGGGAAGAACGGGCGTATCCTACACTCTCACGCAAGGGTGACAGGCCTGCCCCGCGCTGCAGAGCTCTGTGACAGAATCAACGAGGACTGGCCAGACGGCAGTGCCTTCTCTGCCCTGAGGTGCCCTGCCCTTCTCAGCAAGACTTGTGGCCCGGGCTGGCCAGTCCAGGGATCCATCCAGGCCCTGCTGGAGGGAGTTGCTCTCTCTTACCTGTCTGGCAGTGGGCAGTGCAGCCGGGAAGGTGGGGCTGGCCCCGGCCCCAGCTGGGCATGGCTCGGTGAGGCCCTGAGTGCCAGAGTCAGCCACCTCCTGGTACATGGAAGTGGGTGGCGGAGGGACCCGGGCCTTCTCACCTCTGCGCCCTTAGCAGAGCAGCTGCAATGTGCCGCTCTTGCTCCCGCTCAGCTCGCCTGCCCGGGCTTTGCATCTCATGAACGGGGAAAGAGCTAGCGGCAAGGGAAGGGGGTGGGGAGGCGGAGGGAGGGAGAGGGGCACTCTGACAGATGATGCGCACTGCCACGCAGAGCTGGGGGAGGACCGAACACTGAAGCAGGATGGCACTGCCTGTGTGGCTCTCCCGCTGACAGCTCGTCACTGAGGGGCCGGCTGCTCCGGAGAATTCAGGGAGAGGCAGAGAGCTGAGGGGGTTGGGGGAGGGGGGAGGGGGGAGGGAGAGGGGAGGAGATCCCCTCAGTTGCACAGAGAGGAAGGAGGTGAAGTCAGGTAACTGGCATGGGGGAGAGAGGATGAGCTGCTTTGGCTCAAAGACAGACAGGGCTGGAAACATCACTTGATGAGGTGGTGTGGGGGGAAAGATGAAGCACCATATTCCTGGCCTGACGCCAAGGCTGTCTCTATCTCCTTCCATGACCAACTGGCAAGGCCACTCTGCCTTGGGAATTTGGAATAGCTAGACACTTTAGACCAAGCACAGCTCCAACTTTCTCAAAGAGAAGGAAAAATTTGGCACGAAAGACTGTAATGCATGAAACGTTTGGTGTCATACATCTGTCTACACTGCGGGCAAGTCTGAGTGCCCCTCTGCTATCTGTCTAACTTATGACCAGGGGGAGCACCCACCTGGGAGGAAGGAGTATGTCACATGATGCTTCTGTCTGTAAAGGTCCATTGGGATGGTCAGGAGCAAAATCTGCTGGCCAGCTTAGGCCAGTGCCTGGAGAAGCTTCTGAGCCTGAGGGGTAACCGACAGCATCTGATGCTAGAGTCTTTGTGACCTGCCACCGACATGTGGCAGGTTCACTGCACAGGCCCAGGAGCTGACAGTCATCGGCTCTATTTACAACCACAGCAAAGGAAGAGGCTGACAGGAAAGAAAATAAACAAACAGTGGAAGCTGGAGAAGAGCAAAGGAAGCTGCAGCTGGGGAACACTCAGCGAGCTCAGCTACTGAAGGGAAGGGAGATCTCAAATAAGGGCCTTCTCTGGAGGGGGGGACGGGATGAGGGGCAGGTGGAGAACTGGCAGGCTGTAGAATTCCAGGGAATTGCCCATCCTGGGTGCAAGCTAGTGCTCTTCTTCAGGCCTGTCTCTGGAGTCCTGCCAAGCACTGCCCCAGATGACCCCTCAGAGACGGTTGGTCAGCACAGCACCTCTGCCGATGGTCACAGTCGCCATCTCACTGCTGCGTAAAATGGTCACAGTCGCCATCTCACTGCTGCGTAAAACATCACACCAATTCAAAAAGATCAGGTCAATTCAGCAAGCCATCATCGGAGCCTACTGTGTGTTGGGAGGATGCAAAGATGACTAAGACAATCTAGTTATGTCTCACAGGATCCAGAAGAGAGACAGACGTAAACAGTGACTCCAAAGCATGGATAAGTAAGATGAAGACTTGGTGCCACCTGAATGTTCAGGGGACAGCCACCTGAGAAATCACATATGTCCTCCTTGAGGAAGTCTCTCGTATGACCTGCACTTTGAAGATGACTTGTGAACTTTGACAAGTTTGAGTTTAATGGGGGAGAACTCAAGGCAGAAGAACAGCTTGGGCAAAGGCACAGAGTCTAAAGGCACCTGGTGGGTTTGGAGCAGAAAGTGAAGCAGGATAGGAGGCCACCGTGCAGGATGTGATTTAAGGGGCACATTGTGACCAGATAGTAAAAAAACTTTAAATAAAAGAGTGTCATTTTCATGATCATACCTGTGCTTTGAGAAGACACATTTGAGTGATGAGGGACTGGGAGAGAGGGAATCCAATCAAGGTTATGTTGTAAATCCCTAGGAGAGAGGATGAGAACCAAAATAAAACCGTGCACCTGAGAGGAAAGAACAAAGTACAGAAATCTGGGAAGGTTGGATCGGCAGGGCTTGATCTGATGTGAGGGATGGGGGGGGGGGGTTCAGAACAGGGGAGGGTGGGAAGGAGTTGAGAATGGCCCTACAGTCAGTTTGAAAACTGCCTTCGAAGGCTAGGGGACCTCAGTCCTACAACTGCAAGGAACTGAACGCACTTAAAAACCCAAACGAGAGAGGAAACAGTTCATTCAATAGAGCCTCCAGAAAGGAACGCAGCCCTGTCAACACCTTGGCTCTATCCCAGTGAGGCCCATGTCAGACTTCCTACCTCCAAGACCATTGGAATGTAGTTTGTGATCATTTGTTATGACATAAGGAGAATATAATATACAGGGGCTGTCCTTGGTTGTAGTTAGGACATTTTTTGCATAATGTAGACATACAGAAATAGTTGAAGAACCAAAATCAGAAATTAGATAAGCTCTACCTTTGGGGCACCTGGGTGACTCAGTTGCTTAAGCATCTGGCTCTTGATTTCCTCTCAGGTCATGATCTTGTAGTTCATGGGTTTGAGCTCCGTGTCAGGCTCTGCAGTGAGCACAGAGCCTGCTTGGGATTCTCTCTCTCTCTCTCTCTCTCTCTCTCTTTCTCCCTCTTTCTGCCCCTTCTCCCACTTGTCCACTCTCTGTCTCACAAAATAAATAAATCAACTTTAAAACAAAACAAACCTCTGCCTTTCACTGAAGTGTAAGGTCTAAATATCTCCCTTAGAGTATATGTCACTCTCATACATACATGCACACACAAACATACACACACATGCACACACTTCCCATGAATGAATGTCTGAGCTCAATCTTAAATGATTTGTTCGGCTCCCTCCCTTTCCCAGGCATATTCTACTTCCGACAAAAGTGGCTGTATCTCTCTGACTGACTAGCCATTGTTGAGGAAGGCTTTCTTTGCTCTCTCATATAGTATCACCTGTCATAGGGAACCTAGTCAATGCCTAAGGTTTAAGAAAAGGAGAGTAGGCAGGGGGCCACCTCCTTTGCCAGGAGAAGAGAGCCTCTGGCAATGAGAAAGCAGAACCTGCCAACCTGAAAAAAGAAAGTAAACAAAAACAGAAACAAAATCAAAATAACCCAGTCCCAGGGTAGGAAGGAGATTCCAAATAGAAAGAAAATAGATGAATAGATAGATAGATAAACGATAGAGAGATACAGCTAATCAAAGGAACAAAGAAAGCTGCTGAACCTCACCATATGGACCAATTTAAATATCAATCTGTTAGAGTTCAACCTCCTATACGTGGTACATGTGGGTACAGGCCTGCATGTGATCATGTGCAAACACATACATGGGCATCACTCATAGAGTTTGAAACTTGCAAGTATCTGAAAGCTATTTATAGAGAATAGAATTTATACCTATCCTGGAATTAAGCTCTCAACCAGGAAATTCTGTAGGAGGTCTGAATGATCCTTCAACTATACCCACTTCTCCCCTATCCCCATTTCCGTAGGCAGCAGATGGAAATGATCAAGAACATGTACTGTGGTACATTAAGAACAGGTACTCTGTATACAAATTCCAATTCTGCCACTTAACCAGTTTCATGACCTCAAGCACATCACTTAAACTTTCTGTGACACAACTTTTCTTTTTCCTGTAAAACAGGGATACTCATAGCACCTGCCTTATAGGGATGTTATGAACATTAACGAGTTTATATGTAAACAGCCTAGACTACCAATGGATATACCCTCTCCCCCCTCAGGACCAATGACCCCTTGGTTCCTCATAACATCCTATATTTACCCGTGCATGTGTGTGTTTAATTATCTGGTTTCTTGTCTGTGTATTCCTACTAGACTATAAACTCCATGAAGGCAGAAACTATATCTTGTTTTACTTTGCTTTCTTCACCTCATCCCATGTCCTCAAAAAATCAAAGATGAAATGGAGCTTTCCTTCTTACCTAAGATTAACTTCCTGGAGCATAGGCATAGATGTTGAAAATATTTATCAGTACCCAGCTCTCTGTGGGAAAGTCATCTAACTACTTTGGGTCTCCATTTCCTCTTCTGTTGAATGACAGGGCTAAGCTAGGATATCTGTATATTTTCTTCCATTTCTATATGTCTACAATTCTGTACTGTATTTCTCCTCTTCATCTGGAATAAATCCTTGGAGACGTTGGACAAAAGATGCTTAGTAATTTGATAAGACCATTACTCAGGTACTATCTATCACCAGGAGTGTAGATCGTCGACATGATGGACTTCAATTTGTTCACAGCTCTCTGTATTCATGCCCTTGGATACTCTCTCCTGCACCGATTCTAGATGTAGCCATGTAACTTGCTTTAATCAATCAGACAAGAGCAAATAGTATACAAATAGAGGCTTGGGAAGCATGCAAGCACTGGGGTTTTCTCTCTTTTGCTGCTCTTGGAACCCTGCAGCCTCCATGTGAAAAAATCTGCACTAGCTTACTGGATGAATAGAAACATGTGATCTAGTCACCACTGTTGATTCAATCAACAGCCAGTCAACTGCCAGACGTGTGAGTGAGGTCGTACTAGATAATCCAGCCAACAATCAATCCAGCAGCTGACTCTGGACACATGAGCAAGATTAGTGAAGCCAGCCCAATTGCAGTTGTCCAAATGATCTACATCATTAGGACCTCAATATAGAGTTGTTGTTTTAAGCCAAGAAGTTTTAGAATGTTTTGTTACACAGCAAAAGCTCAGATACATCATTGAGTAGCCCAGATTTTGAAGCCCATTCTGGGTACTTCTAACTCCACCTTCAGAACACCAGTCATTTTTATTTTGCCCACCCAACTTTATTTCTAACGTTAAAGAGCAAAACTGACATAGAAACACACGCTTTATGAGAAAGTCAATATGTGTTTGTTTCTTCTGAAACCTCAGACAATCTTTCTTTGCCTCAGAGTGGTGAATATTTTTTCAGGGTGGTTAAATTTTTCTTGAATATCATAGGCATATTAATCTGCTCACCTCTCATGGTCGACTTATCAAACAGAGCTTTGGAGGTTAACTTTGTGCAGTCTATTTTGCCTAACCGTATAAATTTCCCAAAGGAATTGCTTACCCTTGGAAAGCAAAGAGCCATTCTTCTTTGCCCTTCACAATGCCTCATGTAGCATTTCAGTGATTTCCAGATCCGTAAATCATGGCCCAGTTAAATTTACAAAATTCCTAAATGGCAACCACAGGATCATCAAACTTTTATTTTTCCAAATAAGAATGTTAAAAAGAGTTACCTACTACTGCCATCATTTTATAAAATAAAGACAAATTTTCAATGTTTACTTTTGAGAGAGAGGCAGAGTGTGAACGGGGAGGGGCAGAGAGAGAGAGAGAGAGAGACAGAATCCAAAGCAGGCTCCAGGCTCTGAGCTGTCAGCACAGAGCCTGACATGGGGCTTGAACTCATGAACTGTGAGATCATGACAAGAGCCAAAGTCAGAGGCTTAACTGACTGAGCCAGCCAGGCATCCTAAAATAAAGATAATTCTGGTGGCCAAAACATACAAAGAACGTAATCTTAGAAAAAAAAGGATAATTCTTCCCATGAAAGTACAGCCAGCAATCCTGTACCCACATTTAGTACATAAAATTAATATAAAGAAATATTTAAACACGTACACATTCATATGCACAGGTGCACACACACATACACACACAGTGCATTGTGTTATCTTTTTTCTTTCATTCTTCTGTGACCAGTGATGACTTGATCTTTGGCACCGATAGATGGACTTGATTTGGGAACCACTGGCCTATAACACTGCATGTACAAAACAATTACCTGGTGGAACACTTAGGGGATATCTTAGCATCCATAACTTCTGCTAAAGGGCTTAGTTTTTCTTCTGACTGACCTGGATGCAGACACTGGAGCACCTGCTGACCTCCCACCACTGCAGCAGATACAAGTGGGATAAATTTTCAGCACCACAAAAATGGACATATTGTAACAAACAGCTGCCAACTCACATTTTCCCAGAACACTTTGAGGGAAAACAATCTTCCTCCATTTCAGCACACTCAGAACTGTGCAGCTAATGGAGCTCAGGAATCCTACTGAGGGGACTCTGCAGACCAAGTCTGAATTTTGAGAAACTGCGCACTGCCTACAGTCACTCTTAAATAGGCATTTAAGAAAGCATTGCGTCTGACACTAATACCCAACATGAAGGGCCCAGTACGCAAAACTGGTCAATAGACAATGCCGAAGCAAATGAAAGAATAAGAGAGTTCCTGTCTGAACTGAAGAGACATTTCCCAGTCTACATCCAGTCTTCAGTTATGAGAGACTGGACATAAATAGCAGAACATACTACAGTTCAATGTACATGTGCACAAGCTGCAGATAAGTGTTTAGTAAACTGCTTACATACATCCTGTGTCGCACAGATGTGGACTTTCAAAACTTCCATTGAATCGAGCACCTATAGCTACCCACTTAAGAGCATCAATATAAATATATAGTGCTCAATATAAAATTTAGTGAAAGCATAAATGAACAAATAAACTTCTACAAGAGAGATGATTTATTTATTAATTTAAGCAACATATGTTTAATTGGCGCCTCTTATGGGCCAGGCACTTTGCTAAGGCTACCTACCATTGCTAGGAATACTCCCATGAACAAAACAATCTTGGTTTCTTCTCTAAGTTTCATTCTCCCTACTCTGCCTCTGTCCCTTTGTCAAAACCCATCTAATTTAAGAATCCACCAGCTTGGGGCGCCTGGGTGGCTTAGTCAGTTAAGCATCCGACTTTCGCTTAGGTCATGATCTCGTGGTTCGTGGGTTCGAGCCCCGCATCGGGCTCTGTGCTGACTGCCAGCTCAGAGCCTGGAGCCTGTTTCAGTCTGTGACTCCCTGTCTCTCTGACCCTCCCTGCTCACGCTGTCTCTCTCTCTCTCCTAGAAATAAATAAAACATTAAAAAAAAAAAAAAAAAAAAAGAATCCACCAGCTAGTCCTGAAGATAACTCATAGATATCCCAAGGCCTTTCTCTAATAAGCCCATCTTTTGTTTTTTAACTGCTATTGCTCCAAACCTAATCTCTTATTCTAAACACTTAAGTCTGAATTTATTGCTAGAGTTTGAATCTCTTTACTTGCCCTGGTGATCTCAAACCTGACTCACTTCTCTTGCCATTTCCAATCCTTCTGCCTTAGGTAGGAATCTTCACTCAATTTTCAGCCCATTAGGGCGCAGCCACTGAAGCCAGCCCCTTCCTAACCAGAAAGCACCTCTGACCCTTCTATGAGTCATTCCCTTATTCTTAAGTAATCCTTCTCTTGTCTTGAAAAAGAGCAACCCTTCAGCTATTGTTAAAAATAGATATCTGAACCAAGCTGAACTCTAGCTGACAACTGTAATCAAAATTCTGATACCCAGAGAGGGGAGACCATGTATGAAGAACCCTTATAAAATACCACCTTAACAAGGCTGATTTCTTGTTGAAAGATGGAAATAAAATACATTTTCTCAATTCTAAGACACATTTTTTTCTCACATTTTAACATTTCTGTAGCCAAGATTTTTTTACAATCAACATATACTTACAATGTGGTAAGGTTGGTGACCCCTGTCTGCATCAATGCCCCTCAAAAAATAAAGGTGTATTAAAAACATAACTCATCTTTCATTTGATGGAATCTTACAACTGAGAAAATACAGTGGGCCACAACTTTTCATTGCCAAAAGCCAGGCAAGTGCTTATTAAAATGATTCAAATTGAAGTAGGAGAAAAGAAAGTCCATGAGAAAGGGTAGAGTTTCCAAAATTTTTAATGAATAATGTCTCCAATTCAGGGAACCAGAGGTAATTCTGGGAAGGACACAAATAATCATTTTCCTCACTTGACAGTTACTAGAATGGCTGCTGATCATGCAAAGTAAAGGAATTTGAATTCCTCTGTTTCTTCCTTCCCCTGCTACCCTCTGCTAGAACTGGGAACAATATACAATCAGGGAGAAGGAAGAAGCCAAAGCCATACAAATTCAACAAACTAGTTGACAGACTTTGTTAAGGAGTTGACACCATGTGGGTCATTGTATGGTTTGTTTCTTTGTTTAGATTCTTCATAGGACTTAAGAGGGCAGGTTCTGGAACCAGACTGTCATGGTTTGAGTCCCAACTCCACCACTTAAAAGCTGTGTGACTTTACACAAGTGATTCAACCCTATTCTGCCTCAATTTTCATATCTATAAAACAGGGATCAGAAATGAGTTGATACTTGTACACTTATGGAAATAGCTGCCACATAGAAGCACTCAGTAAAGTCATTTATTATTAATACTTGAAATTTCCTTGAGGAAAATTAACCCCTTCTCTCTGGAAAGCCAAAAAAGAATTCCATAAAGTCCTAGAAGAAACTTACATCCTTCCCTGATGCTGAATTATTTCCCCTCTAAGATTAAAGTCACATACACCTTTCCCCAGGACGTTTCCTTTTGGTGGATGAAAAAAAAAAAGAGCAATCTTATCTAGTGAAGGTGAATTTGCTACTGAGCCAAACCCTCTTTCAGTGTTCAACATTTCACCAGTCCTGAAAAAGAAAAAGGCAGAATGGTCCCAGCTGGAGTCATATGCTTACCGTTATCTTGTTTAACTCTGAAATAAGTCTTGCCTCATAAGCACTGAATTTACTGAGAATACTGGAATAAGAGGAATTAGCAACTGTGTGCACACATCTCTGTAATGAACATGTACTTCCATATGTCACCGCATCCATGTAAGTGCTCAGAGACTTACTGTATGTGTGCAAAAAAAAGCACCCAGAGAAACATAAACTATTTATTGGGGTTAAATCAGACCATTTTTATAATCCTGCAAAAGGTTATGCAGAAGATGGGTTATTGCGTAGAGGGAGCTAGGACTTGTGTATCCTGATTCATCCTCTCATATTAAAAGCAGACTCTCCGTTTTTGCAAATGACATATCTGATAAAGAGTTAGTATCCAAAATATATAACGAATTTATACAACTCAACACCCTGAAAGCAAATAACCCAGTTAAAAATGGGCACAAGATGGGGCACACTGGGTGGCTCAGTAGGTTAAGTGTCTAACTCTAGGTTTTGGCTCAAGTCATGATATCACAGTTTGTGAGACTGACCCTCGAGTCAGGCTATGTGCTGATAGCATGGAGCGGGCTTGGGATTCTCTCTCTCTGCCCCTCCCCCCACTCTCTATATCTCTCTCCCTCTCTTAAAATAAATAAACCTTTTTTTAAAAATGGGCACAGAAGGGCACCTGGGTGGCTCAGTCAGTTAAGCGTCTGACTTCGGCTCAGGTCATGATCTCATGGTTCATGGGTTCGAGCTCTTTGCTGACAGCTAGCTCAGAGCCTGGAGCCTGCTTCAGATTCTGTGTCTCCCTCCCTCTCGACCCTTCCCTGCTCACGCTCTCTCTCTCTCTCTCTCTCTCTCAGAAATAAATAAAACATTAAAACAATTTTAAAAATAAAAAATAAATAAAAATAAAATGGCATAGAACATGAACACATATTTCCCCAAAGACATACAGACGGGTCAACAGACACATGAAAAGATTCTCAATATCACTGATCATCAGGGAAATACAAATCAAAACTATAATGAGATATCACTTCATACCTGTGAAAATAGCGAAAACCAAAAACACAAGAAACAACAAATATTGCCAAGGTTGTGGAGAAAAAACAACCCTCATGCACTATTGGTCGGAATGCAAACTGGTGCAGCCACTGTGGAAGACAGTATGGAGGATCCTCAAAGAAATTAAAAATGGAACTACCCTATGAGCCAGTAATCGCACTACTGGGTATATATATGAAGATTACAAAAATATCTCATGTTTATTGCAGTTTATTTTACAAAACCCAAAGTATGGAAGTAGCCCATGTATTGAATAATAGATGAATGGATAAAGACGATGTGGTGTATATACAATGGAATATTGCTCAGCTGTAAAAACTGAAATCTTAACCATTTGCAACAACATGAATGGATCTAGAGAGTATAATGCTAAGGGAAATATGTCAGTCAGAGAAAGACAAATACCACTCATGTGAAATTTAAGAAACAAAATAAATGAACAAAGGGAAAAAAAAGAGACAAACCAAGAAACATACTGTTGACTATAAAAAACAAACTGGTGGTCACTAGAGCGGAGGTGGCTGAGAAGACGGGCGAAATAGGTGATGGGGATAAGAGAACGCATACTGTGATGAGCACTGAGGAACGTACAGAATTGTCGAATCACTGTGTTGTACACCTTGAATTAATATAATGCTTCATGTTAACTATATTGGAATTGAAAGTAAAAAGTCAACTTAAAAAAAAAAAGCAGCTTCTCCCCCTGCTGCACTTCCATCATCCTGAGCTCCTCCACCCCCGGCACAGAGGGTTTTTCAGATCTTGATAGAAACAGGCCCTCGTTCATTTCATCTATTTCATCTGACAGAAAAGATATTGAAGGGGAGCTCTGGCTGAGTGTTTCTTTTTTAAAAATATTTATTTATTTTGAGAGGAAGGGAAGGGAGGGGAAGAGAGAGAGGAAGAGAGAGAATCTAAGCAGTTTCTGTGTTGTCAGCTGAGAGCCCGGTGTGGGGCTTGATCCCACCACCCTGAGATCTTGACTTGAGTCAAAATCAAGAGTGGGACGCATAACGGGCTGAGCCACACAGGCGCCCCTGCTGAGTGGGTGTTTCTGTCTGCAAAGGCTGGTATTTGAAACATAGTAGGAGTTCACTGGGTGTGGGGGGAGGGCAGCAGAGTGGAGGGAGGGGTGGGCTCCTGCAGGCAGACAACTGCCCCAGGCACCTCCTGGGGAACACAGATCAGCTTGGAGACCCAGCCCTCAGTGGCAGGAGGACGAAGGAAGCAGGCCTCAGACCTTCCTAACCCCAGCCTCTGGAGATTGGTGCTTGCCACAGGGAACATGGAAAATATTTTACAAAAGAGGTGAGACATGCGCCATATGGCTGTGTCTTCAGAAAACTCGCATACACATCCTTGTTGGAGGCTCCTCTCCCTGTGCGGTGGCTCCCGCAACTCGGCTTCATCGCCTTGGGGACTTTAGGAATCCGAGGGGACTCGCAGAACCACAGGGATTGCAATGAGGATGCAGGGAAGGAAAGTCTCTGGAGTGGATCGCAACACGCTTCAGACTTGGGGCCTTCCCGGCAGGACGGATATCTCTATTCCAGGAGCTAGAGGTCTGAAATGTAGAGAAAGGGATCCCTCGGGGACTATAACGAATGCTGTGCTCTGGCAGTGCCGGCATGGTTCAGCTGTTTGATTAATGCCACATGAGAAGGCAAATTTAATAGGAGAGCAAGCCCTTCTAGGGTGCCTGCACTGGATAAGATCCGACACCTCACGCCCGGCAAAGAGGACCACAGAGGGGTTTGTAAGACTCCTTCCGGAGATCTGGGCCAAGGGCAGATGTGTGTGAAGAGTGTGCCTCTGTCTCAGCTTCTGAGTCTCGAATGCATAACAATGTGCCCTGAGAGCCAGCCAAGGGGAGAAGGGCCTCCATCTGCTCCTTCCCCATTCTCTGCTCCAGGGAAGGGGAGGGGTGTCCTTCAGCTGTTAGGCCGGTCCTGTCTGGCCATTGGCTGACACATTTTCAAAGCCACTCTCAAAGGCTTTGATTAACCGGCTGTTGCTGGGCAGCAGCTGAAGCCATTTACCCTGGAAAATGGAAGGAAGCAGGTGTAACCAATCACCCCAACCTGACACCCCCAAATATCCCCCCTCCTTGCATACGCTTTACAAGTGATTGGGTTACTTTGTCCCTGTACATTTTAATGAGCACACCCCTTAGCATCCCTTCCCTAAAATGTAACCAAGGACAAAGCTGTTCTTGACTTCTCTCTCAAGAGAAAGGAAGTACCAGGGGCACCTGGGTAGTTCAGTCTGTTAAGCGTCCAACTTTTGGTTTTAGCTCAGGTCATGCTCTTGCGGTTTGTGACATTGAGCCCTGTGTAGGGCTTTGCACTGAGCATGGACCCTGCTTGAGATCCTCTCTCTCTCTCTCTCTCTCTCTCTCTCGTTGCCCCTCCCCTACTCATGCTGTCTCTGTCTCTCTCAAAATAAAGGAATACAAACACACACACACACACACACACACACACACACACACACACACACACACAAAGGGAAGTCCCAGCCCAGAGTGGTATCCTCGGTGAGACCCCAGGTTCTCCTCAGCCTGACTCTGGCTCTCCCGCCTTCAAATTTCCATAGTCCTCATGGAACAGCAGAGGGACTGGAAGTCATGGGTGTCTCAGGAAGATGGAATACTTTTTATTAGATTCTTATTTTATTAAGTACACCCCTCGAAACAACACTTTACTTAAGAATTAATGCAATCTCTATTTTGTATTAACTAAATGAGATTTGGTGTTTGAAAGTGCTTTGAATTTAAAATTTAATATCTGAAAAGACTTTTGTGCAGTCCTCTAATCTGATCACCACAAACAATCCAGTGGGCTAAATACCTTTGAGGAAATTGAGACACCAGAAGAAAACCAAATTATCTAAGGATTTATTAGAGTAATATAGCAGAACTGGGCTTCATATTCAAGTTTTCCGAATCCCAGCTGAATAGCCTTTCCTACCTTCTCAGTTTTAATAAGTAAACTGCATAGATTGTGAATCATTACTGAAAAACTATCATATACATTTACCCAATATGCTTGTCGTGCTTTCTTGAAAACCTGTTTAAATGAATCCCACACGACATTTAGGCTGCTTCGTCCTCTACTTGCAGCTGTATCTCAAATGAGGCAAAGAAGTTGGTGGCAGAATAAGATTGTGAGTTTGAGCTGATGGACAGACAGCCCCTGCTGTCGCTGAGCAGAACTGTGACAGCGTTAACAGCAGCGTTTCAGGAAACTTTATCTGGTAGCAAAGTACTAGCCTCAGAAGAAGAGGCAGATGGGAGTTATCACTTCTTTGGACCATAGTCATGCCTGATCTTCCTTTGAGACAAATGTAACTTTTTGCCCCTCAAAGTGTACCATGAATGAGTTTCCTTCAGGGCTTGTGTCACAGGGAGCTGCTACTCCCGGGACAAGCTAAGATTACAGAGATGATTAAGTAATCTGGGTGATTAAGTATCTGACTCTTGTTCTAGGCTGAGGTCATGATCTCACATAAGATTGAGCCCAGCATCAAGCTTCATGTGGAGCCTGCTTAAGATTGTCTTTCTCCTTCTTCCTCTGCCCCCTCCCACTCATGATCTTGGGCTCTCTGTCTCAAAAAAATTTTTTTAAAATAAATATATGAATAAATAAGTAGGCAGTGGCAAAAGTTCCAATCGGTCTTTGAGCTGAAATCCTTGAGGTATCATCTGTACTCTGATCTTTCCTTCATCACTGATGGTTTCTTTGCTTTTGAAGGACTTGCCTTGTATCTCATTTACTCACTAGCTAAGGATTCAAACAGCTAAACTGGGAGAGGGATAAAGGTAATCCTAAGTAAAATACCAACATTATCTATGATGTCCTAAATAAGCAAATATTACATTTTTCTGTGACTTCCTAAAGAATTCAATTCTTTAACTTTGTTATCTGATCCCTAAGTGATAATACTGATGGGAATTTTAGACCAGGTCAAAGGCATGGGTTACCAGGGGATGGTGATATCTTCCAGAGAGATAAAAATTTTTGTCTCATGACTGACACCAAACAGATGCCCACCTAGCATGCTTCTATCACAGGCATCTAATTCCAAGTACAAGGTCCAGTAAGTCACCTCCTATAAATGGGAGTGGACTGGGACATTGGAGTGTGTAGGCAAATGACAAAAGGGCAGGAACACTTTGTTTCCAGCAAGTGCTTTCATGTGCTCATCCACTCGTTCACTGGAGGGTCTGTTTTGTGCCCTGCACTCTGCAAAGCTGGACAAGATAGAGGGGTTCCTAATAGTCTAGACTGAACATACAATTCCAAGTCAGTGCCCTGACATAAATTTTACAAAGATCCCCACTTATAGGCTCCCACCTCTCCAAACCCCCAGTGCCTCTACTCTGAAGTGGAAGGATCATTTTCTCCTGCTACCCAAATTTCTGCAAGAGATGCCTGTGTGGTAGCAAAAGCTATGACCCAGAACTGTTTCCTGGGGGATGGGAAAGCGGTGGCATCTGATCTGAATGACAAACTGCTCTGGTCTCACAAATCCTACCTACTACCCACATTCCAATCCCAAACAACCTGAAGAGACAGCAAATAGGACTTGTCCAGGGGTGGTCTAAAGGTAAATTCGCATAGACTTCAGCGAAGAAAAATACTACCCCTTTGTCTTGTATCTTCAGTTCACCATGACTTTTTCTCCTCATCTGTGCTCACAGCATCCTCCTGTCTTTTCCCTCTGTTCTAAAGTAGAAATGCAATGTCAACTATAACCTGATTATCTGTAAGAATTGGGCCAGCACAGGGTCATGGATAATAACCACAGACAATTCTGAGAAATCATTTATATTTGCCTTTGGCCTACATTTGTTTATATGTGTGCATTTCCAAATAGATTTACCTTCCTAATTAGGTTTTGTTTGCATTCCCTCGGCACACACTGGCTAGGATATCAGGGAGGGGGACAGGGAGTGGGCTGAGTGTTGAGAAAAGCTGGTCTGAGATAAAAATTTGTAGGAGTAAAACTTCTAGTTGCATCATTCACTTGACAAGTATTTATTGAAAAGCAACAAATGGCAGAGTACGGCACCTGGTTTTGCGGGAGATCCACAGTAGGGAGGAGATACAGTCTCTGCCCTAAAGAAGTTTTCCACCTTCTTAAAGAGAGTACATAAAGACTTTATGTTTATACTATTGAGATTT
The DNA here is from genome assembly GCA_017311185.1 of Proteles cristata cristata. Classification (NCBI taxonomy): domain Eukaryota; kingdom Metazoa; phylum Chordata; class Mammalia; order Carnivora; family Hyaenidae; genus Proteles; species Proteles cristata. The sequence continues at coordinate 1,869,959 of JAESUZ010002939.1, read as the reverse complement.
AACTATAGCCTTAAATGTGAGCCAAAATAGCACTGTTTTTAACCCAAATACCTGCTTTTGATCTAATGGGACTCAGATAAATAGTGATTCCTCCAGTTCCCATACTGCAGGTTTCTGTGTTTCTCTGCTTATGAAATGCAAGGTTCTCAGCTTACATAAAATAGTACAGGAATCATTTCCCAGAGAACACGAGTGTTTGTGATAATGGGTTGAAGAGGTTCCCCCTTGAGACTCCATGTCTGAATTTACTGACGAGTTAATCACTGAGGAAGCAGATACTCAATGTCTTATGTTGTCCTCAGTTCAACAATTTCCAGGCAAGCCCCACACCCCTTTCTCTTTGGTTTATATCCCTAGGCCTAGAATCTGCTATGCTCCCCCTCAGAGGGCGGAGGTCTTCCCCATTTCCGTCATCCACTGAAAACATACCAATTTGGGAAAAGCAAGTAAGGGGTCAAGGGCTGTCTTGGACCTGTAAGGAAAGTGGGACAGAAGGGTAGCTCCGTGGCACTACACTTTCACCCAGATTCTCCCCGCTAAAACTGATTCCTTCCCACTTTCTTTGTAACTTCCACTCTGCCAAAAGGAATTGGTGATGTGGATTATGTGTGTGTCTCTCATAAGATTAGGGAATCTCAGATCCACTCTTACTGCCCCATTTCTAGGAGACCACCTCAGACTTGAGACATCCTTGATAGATTGCTGGCAGGAAAAAGTAGCCTCATGCTAGGAATGAGCGACGAATTTACAAAAGACACCTCCAGCCAGGATTACCAAGGGCCAACATCATCAGCACCATCATCAGAGGCACTGAGGCCACACATGGCCATGTATGCACATGCAGGCTAAGCACAAACATGAGTCTCGGCCCCCTGACTGCAAGCGGCCTATGAAATCAGTTTCAGAGGTGAAACAGCATTTTTTTACACACAATGACAGTAACTATTGTTATGTGAAATGACATATACAAGTATATTCTTATTTTGTATCACAGCTTAAAAAAAAGCAACTATCTACAGTATACAGAATTAATATAGGTGAGCATGAAGCAAAGAGCCTTAGAATAATCCCACAATATTCACTGAGTCAACGCTAAAGTAGAAGTAAATGTTTGTACATGTACAAGCAAATGACAACATAAATAAAAGGACGCGGAATGTGGAGGGTGAAGTTCCTTTTAAAACAAGTCTGTGTGTAGAATTGTTGGTCCTTTCCAATTCGTGGAAGGCAGTCAAGTTCCCCGAAATGTCTCTCATTCCCCTGACTCAGCAAGGAAAAAGCAGCCACCTATTTTAATAGCTTTTGCTATAACTGAAGAGGTTTAGGAGCAAGTCAGGGAGAAAGGGTGAGATTCATGCCTCAGAATCCCCAATAAGCTTTTAAAAAATATATTCTGTAAATCAGGATAGTAATTTGGCTCTCCTGTTCAACTGGGGCTAATCGTGCCACCTGCTAAAGTTGAGCCACAGAGGAGAGATTTGAGGACCAAGATAGAGCAGGTAATTAACCACCTAAGTAAGAAGACCTGATGTCCCCAGAATGCCTTCCCTACTCTTAAAATTAATATGAGAGTATGTCATTTCACATGAAAGTTCTGGGGCACCTGGGCACTCTTTCAGTGCAGAACCTATTTGAACTCTCTCTAACCCTCTCTCTTTCTCTGCCCTTCCACTTCTCAAACTCTCTTTCTCAAAATAAATACATAAACTTTTTTTTTAATCCAAACTCCCCTGAAGAAGTAATACTTTCAACTGTCAGTCATTTATATTTCAGTGTGAATTTGTTTCTGATCATCTTCTAAAATAAGGTGTTGAATGGAACTAGAAAAGACCGTGAAGACCCCACATGCCTTGGAGGATACTACTGTTATAAAAGGATCATTGAAGAAGACATCTGGAGAGGCAAGGACAGCCTTTCCACTTTGCTTCACTCGGAGCTGGCCCAACTGAGGAACATGGCCTCCTGCCCACTCAGAACACTGAAGCAACTGTGAACATTGGCCATTTGAGCTTGGCTTTGAACCTAGAAGTCCAGCTTTCTAAGAACATTGGCTATTTGGGCTTGGCTTTGAACCTAGAAGTCCAAATCCAGATATGAAGCAGGGTAGGGTGTGCCCAGAAGCACCAGAAATTTGATTTTAGTATTTATCAAACCATCTTTATTCTTTTCCCTTTTCCTTCCCCCACCCTCCATCAGGAGAATCATTCCAATAATCCGCTAACTTGGAACCAGATGATCTTCATGCTGTGGCAAGAAATAGTTCAAGGGGCATAGGCACCTAAGACAGCTGTGTGGTCATCATCATCAATAAATAGCAGGTATTAGATACTTTCTATATGCCAGCATGGTGCTAAATTTTTTATGTGGATCATTTCTTTTGATCATCACAACCACCCATGAGGTAAGGTTATCACTGTGCAATAATAACACTGAGGCCTAGAAGGCTAAGTTGAGGTTACATGGCTTGTAAGTAGTGCAGCTGAAAGTGAACCAAGACAGTCTAACTCCAAACTGATAACCAATAGGTTAAGCAGCAGCAACTCTTGGGAAGAAGTGCTAGTTTCTTGAATAATCAACCAGGAAAAGTCAGCTTCCTTCTGTGTGTCTTCCACTCAGACCTCATCTCTTCACAATATAACCTGATAAAAGAACTTTTGCTCATAGTACCTCCCAGGTCATAGAGGAGAGGGAACCCTGGTCTGGGCCCTACGGTGTCATTCAAGGAAGATGCATGAAGGAGAGACAGGACCTGGCTCATAGACCTGTGCTAAAAAGCAACCCTCTCTATGGAGGCATGCCTGGGCTCCCCCACCCCTGAAGTGAAATAATGGCTCAGATAAGGGGTTTGAAAGCATCAATGGACTGACAGCATAATACCCATGACTTTCACAGCATGTGTCTTTCAGCTGCAGAAATAAGGGCAGGATAATTTTAGCTCTGCGTGTCTTAACACAGCCCCATCTCTCCTGACACCAGGTTGGCTCCAGACAGGGGCTGATTGTGTCCTTCTGCACTGAAGCTCCCAGACCCTGCTAAGAACCACTGACTGCAAAGTCTGGGGAGTAAGTTTGGGCCTCAGTGGGCAACAGGGCTCAGGGCTACCACGAGCTCTTGCCCTAAGCTCCAGAGCTGTGCATCAGCAGGAAACCACTTCCTCTATGACCACAGGCTTGAGGTGGTGACCTCTGAATATCCAAGGAGAAGAGACACTGCTGCCCCAACATCTGCTCACTGACACAGAGCTCCTCTCAGCAGCTCTACACAGGCAGAGGACAGGGAAAAGAAAGGTCACCTGTGCAGAACGCTGGACAGACAACATCCACTGACCTAGAAAGAGTGACCTGACCCAAGTGCCTTTCCTCACTGTTCACATACCTTCTTTTCCTAATTTCTTTTTTTGGTTTTGGTGGCTCTTCCTTTTCCCGATTTTCCTCCTACTTCTGCAACTGTGGTTTTATGTATGTGTAGGTTTTTTAAATCTTATATAGGAGATCATACATTTCTCTTGCAAAATCCCCATTTTATGGGTCTTTTTTCTTAGTGGGGAAAACCTAGGCTCTCATCATCTACACTCTAGCCAATTTTGCTCTCCTCAGCCCATTTCTCTTTGCTCACCCAATGCCAGGCGTAAGTGCTTATTGAGGAAAGGATCCTAAGCCTTGAAGTATTCACACACACTCCTCCCACTCAGGCCACAATATGCTTGGCTCAAACTTAACAGAGCCCTTTGAAAAGATGACCTCTCTCATTTATGGTCTAATTATGTCTCTGTATCAATGAGGCACCTAACACCTAATCATCTTTAGAACCAGGGCTGAGCTTCTATAGCTCCTGGTGAACTGTCAGTTATTCCATAGGGCCAAAGGCTGGATGGGCACGTACCACAGGGTTTATGAGCTATTGCCACTGCATGACAACACAAAGACACCATATCTCATTGGCACTTACCTACCTAGTTGGAATTGAAAGTTCTGACAAGCTATCTCTATTCTCTGACTTCAAGAAGAAGATATGAAGTTGCAAACTGTTGTCCAGCTAATTCTTGTTTCGTTTTTTTTTTTTTAAATCTCAGTACTGCTCTTCCTCTGAGATCATGGGAAATCTTAACAATCTTCTTGCCTCAATTTCTTCATCTTTAAAATAGGGATAATAAAAACTGCCTATCCTTTAGGGCTATTGGATCAAATAAATGTGAAATACTACAGTTCTTGGTTGCAAGCAACAGAATCCAACTCTGGACAACTTAACTAATGAGACAGCTCCCAGACTCAAGAGGAAAAAACCGAACGTTCTCATCCAGAAAAGGCGGGTTCCAGGGAGAAACCAAGATTCTTGGTTACAGAAATGAATGATTTCCCCAGAGCAGCTCTATCTGGACTAATCAACTCTACTCATTTTTCCCATCTTGCTTCATCCAATTCAAGTTTCTTATTTCCAAGAGAGAGACCCTTCTGGGTCTAGAATAGGTCACACACCCATCCTCATTGCCAGTGGAGGGCACAGAACTTGGACTGACAGATGTGGTATGAGGTCTAAAATTAAAATCCAATATTATGTGTGCCCTAACATCTGGGGAAAACAGGGAGGACTTCAAGTGCCCTGACCACAAATTTTCCTCTCCCTATGCTCCTGCAAAAAAGGTCTCCTAGCCAATGACTGTCTGTATTAAACAGACCAAAGGCAATATCTGTTTATCCCTGAGAAGGTGGTATCACTGAATAATTCATGAAATTATTCAAACAACCCAATCACATCCTTGTGTGAGAACCAAGAGGCACCTTCTTCTCTTGGTCCTACAAAGTCTGCCTCCCACAGCCCCTGATGGCTTACTCTATGCCCAAGTACAATCTCCACATGGCTCTGTGTGACATGTAGTCTCTTCCTTCTCCAGAAAGCATATGTGGCTAATAAACTGCTGTCAATCTACCTGCCCAGTATCAGACATCATGTGCCCAGCCATCCCTATCACCCTCACTAATAGAGTGAAGAGGAAGTGAATAAAACAGGTGCCCAAAGATGGCACACAATGGGATGGGTGGGTCCTAAGAGAAGAATCCAGGTGGTATTGCCAGAAGTTGAGGAGGAATGCAGGACAAGCACAAACAACAGGTGTTCAAGACATCATGAAAAGTATTCAACACAGAGCCTGAAAACCAGAAGGTGAACCAAAATATGTAGGTAGTAGAAATACTATTTCCACACTGTTATAGAAATCAACAGTCCCTGAAAAGACTCCCAGTGTAGTACTTACCACTTACCATGTTTATAGAGTACTTTTTGCCCTCTTCCCTGGCACCTCTCCCCAGCTCCTTCATGGCAGTGCAGAGCAACAGGCATCAGGAAGTCAGAGGGAACACCCCCATGCATGACACCCCCTTGCGTGGGATTCCTGCCTTGAGCAGATGGATGAGGCACCAGGAGTACATCACAGAAGCACCTTGCTCTGCAGTTAAACTCACTGGCAGCCCAAAATCCAACAGGCTGGAAGCGAACAGGTAATCAGCCAGTAGCTCCCTGAACTGAAGCATTCCCCTGATTATTTCCCACCTTCAGGTAAGAGTTAAAAACACTATTTCTGGCAAGTATTGTCCTTCTGAGCAGAAAGTGTAGCTGCCGGATGACGTATAATCACAAATGCTAGACACAGCCCCTGGACCCCAAACATCAACCAGTTGCCTATCTTTCCGTCATTAAAATGTAATTCTTCCAGTGTGTGAGAGTCCTTTTCAAAACAACACAGGTCCCACCTCATTGGCAAATACCTTTGCAGAGGGTTGCTCTCTTTATGCTGAAAACCAAAATAGGACACAGACTGGGTACCTGACTGGAAGCAGAACACCTGACTAGGACAAGACCCAGGAGGAAGGAAAGGAGGACTGAGAAGTGGCTGGGGACACACACCAGTGACAAATATCAAGACAGCTACTCAGTGGGCTGGGGTCAACCAGCACTGGCCCCACCTTCAGCTGTGGGACCAGCCAACTTAGTGATGTGGCTGCAGTCAGGCATCACCCTAACACCTCTGTCAGCCAAGCACTTGGCATCTGCATTGACAGCCAGGAATATTCAGGCTCCAGATATTGGCTAAGTTCCAAAAATTTTCAGATGCTGCACAGAGCCTGGGATCTCAGCCCCTTTAGCATCAGGAAACCCTAATTTGGGCTTCCCATCATGTCAGCCCCTATTTTCCTCCTTGGCTTTCCATCACCCTAGCACTTCACATTTGTGTTATGTTTAGAAATCAAAATTCTTGAGTACCTGCATGCATAGCTCTCTGCACCTTAAAAGTGCATATTATAACAGTAAAGGCAACAATTAAAGACTTTCTTAGAGGTGCCTGGGTGGTTAAGCGTCCGACTTCAGCTTAGGTCATGATCTTATAGTTCGTAGGTTTGAGCCCCATGTCGGGCTCTGTGCTGACAGCCAGCTCAGAGCCTGGAGCCTGTTTCAGATTCTGTATCTCCCTCTCTCTGTGACCCTCCCCTGCTCATGCTGTCTGTCTGTCTGTCTGTCTCTCTCTCTCTCTCTCTCTCTCTCTCTCAGAAATAAGTAAAACATTAAAGAAATAAAGATTTTCTTAAATGACAAGGACTTTATCAATATTATCCTATTTATTTCCCTACAATAATCCTGAAGGTGGGCTTTGTTATTCCTGTTTAACAGGTGAAGAAATCTAAGTCTAGATGTCAACAAACTTGTTCAAGGTCACACAGATAGTAAGTAGCTTAGCTAGGACTCAAAACTAACTGCAAGCCCTTTAATACACTCATTGCCTCTTGAAAAAACGTGCTGACTTATCATCATGTCCTAATCATGTTGGGAAGGTTTGCCATCCACCCATAAAGATGCATGAAAACATGACAGTTTTTCCTTGAATTTTTACTCAAGTGTTCAGGATGTAAACTCATACAATTACTTGAACATCAATCCATGGCCACACTTGACCTTATTACCCAGGTCACAGAGAGCCCAGATCCTACCATAGAAGCTAAGTAAATAAACATATCTTGCCCCATCTGAATTCTACCCTGAATCTTTTAGTCTGTTTCTAGAGTCCTTATTGATATATCTTCTCAATGTGTTTACATTATCACCCACGACTAGAACATCAAAATGTCCCTGGCTTGAAGCACCATATGAACAGCATTTACACCTTTTAAAAATGTGGGCATCCTTTAAAAAAGCCACACTTTTCAATAAACAATGCCATTTAGGATGTGCTGAGACAGAAGTATTCTTTTCCTTCTGTTCTTCTATTGTAGTCATGGAGACCTCAAATTTGTTGAAATGAACAGACAAAATTAAAACCTGCACAAGAAAGTTGGCATCAGGAAAAATAATGACAGTTTATATTTCAGTGGTATTTGTGTGTGAGGAAAGCAAGCATTCTACAGACGTTACCTCATTCTGATCTCTCACTAAGGTAGGAAAAGGACAGGTGCTCTTGATCCTCCTAAAAATCCATACTGGATAAATGGTAAAGACCATGACAGGGAGAGACTAAGTCTATACTACATGAAACTACAAGGCTGAGACCAAAAAAAAAAAAAAAAAAAGAATTGCACCCACCCAGTTGTTTGGCCTGAGACTGGTCTTAAACTAATCATTTGAAGTTAATGTTTTAATCACTCAGTTCAGCTGCATTGATGCATACAGACAGGAATCTCCAAATTTACCAATAAGCTATGAAGAGCAGCTGAGGTCTCTCCATTGAATGTGCCACTTAAAGAGAAAATCGATTGCCCTGCCCTGCCCTGTGTCGCTCACCTTAATGACTGCCACTGTCCCATATATCTCCACACCATCACTGGGGTGGGGGGTGGGGGGTGTTGCTAAAATACAGATCTGATCATCTTACTCCATATTGACCGCAGATGGACTTGAAACTTCTTGACCAGACCTCTTGCCTAACTTTCCTGTTCCATCTCTCAACCCCACCCCCCACTGCTATGTTGTAGTTCTAAGAAGACATTCAAGTACAGTAACTAGCAGTTATTTAAACACTGCAAGCTGTTGCCTGGCAACACTACCTCCCCTCTCAATCCTACCCTGTCCGGCCACCACATACACCTAAACCTTGACCCTCTCATTGCCTGTTTGAAAACACCCATGTTTCTTTCTTTTTAGGATTAATTTTTAAACTTTATTATTATTAATATTTTATTATTAATATAATCATCAGCATCATTATTACAGAAAAGTACACCAAAGATATAGTAAATAAAAACAGAAACAAGAAAATTAAAAAATATACATAATCCCATTACACAGAGATAAAACCCTGTTAGCATTCTGGAATATTCCTTACAGTCTTCTCTATGTGCACATATAGAGACATTTTCCACTATACCAGTTTGACTTCTGAGACTCGACTCTAGTGCCACTTCCTGTAAGAAGATGCTTCTAACCTTTCCTCCCCCTCCTCCCCCAAACTTAATCATGTTCACTCCCACTCACCCTTCAGGTCGCCACTTAAATGTCACATCCTCAGACAGGCCTTTCCTGAACACCCAAAGCAAATGACATCACCCCAATTACTCTCTCTGGTAGCACAGTACTTTTCTTTCGTTGCATTATCTGAATTTATAACTGTATATGTGTTTATACATTCATGTCTTTCCCATTAGACTGTAAGCCTCATGAGAATAGAGACCAGAGCTGGTAATGCTGATCACTGTACCTCCCACCCCAAGCCTAAAACAGCATCTGTGTCATTAAACACACAAGGAGTATAAATAAGCAAGTGAATGGCAGCTCCCTTCTCCACACCCCTACAAACACTTTACTAATCTCTAACACATCAATTTATTCCATTCTACCAGTTGCTCCACCGCTAAACTATTCGCTCCTGGAAGACAAAGGCTGTCTTTCTGTCTATGAAATATATTTATTTACATATAAAGTCATAACTACCTCCCATTAATACAATATCTTGCACATAGCAGATTTCAGTTCTTCTGAATGATTGAAAAAGTGAATGAAGTAAGAGCTGTATGGGCAGGACACCTGGTCAGCAATGCTCTTGGGTGATCCTATTTTTTACATAAATCCTCTATTCCTGCCTTTTCTTAATAATGATCTCATGATGATACCAAAATATAGCTGAAAAGTGAAAACATTGCTTCATGCTCCAGATGTTTCATTTTCAGAAGCCAAGCATCCAGATCATTGGACACATGTGAACAACTCAGTGTCTCTTCATCAAGCTGTCTGACATCTTGGCTCATTCAGAGTCTAGAGAAAAAAACAAAATGAATGCTTTGCCCTTCCACCACTGATAAAACTCAATAAATATAAATAATTTTAAAGGAAACTAAAATAAATAATTACTGTGATTAAAGCCCACATTTTCAGTGCACCATAATCTTTCTACATTCCAAAGAGCACTGGTTTACATAAGAGATAACTGTTATGTGGGAATATCAGAGAGTTTGTTTTCAGCTGCAAATAAGAAAACCCAACTAAAAGTAGCTTACGTATCAATAATTTTATTATAGCACAAAAGGGAAGTCTAGAGGCTGGCTAATTCAGCAGCTCAGCAGTGTTAACAAAGACTCAGTTCTTTCTACCTTTCTGCTCTGCCTTTTTTAAAAAACACATCTTCCTCATAGTTCCAAAGTGGCATGAATAATTCCAAGTATCCCATACACCAGGAATAGCATCTTGCAAAGAAGTACGCACCTCTTTAAAGGAGCAAAGAAAACTTTAGCACACTTCCCCTCCCCAGCCGACTCCCTCTCAGGTCCTACAGACCAAGACCGGGCCATATGTCTATGCTTAACCCCGTTATTGGAAAGAGGAATAAGATTATCACAATTGTTTCAGATCAGCGGTTTTTAAACTTTAACAGAGTCATCTAGAGGGTTTGTGAAAACACAGATTGCTGGGCTGTCTTCCCAGAGGTTTTGATTCAATAGGTCTTTCTCGGTTGGAGCCTGAAAGTGTGCATTTTTAACAAGTCCCCCAGTGATGTTGATACTGCCCATCCTAGGACCACTTTTTGAGAACATCTGGCTTAGACCAATCATGATTTACCTACCAGGGATGGGGAAAGAATCAAGCCTGTCAGGTATTATAATTTCTTGAGAACTACAGAGAATTGTCGTTTTCTTTGCAAGAAAGCAGGTGGGTGGCTATAGACAGGTGATACTGGAGTCTGCCACAGTGAAATAAATGATAATGGATAGAATATACTGAGAATTCATATGCACCAAAAATTGCCCTAAAAACAATATACATTATTTAATTCTCCCAAATAATCCTTTGAGGTAGGATTCAGATCAGAAAACTGAGAGTCAGAAAGGCTGCATAAATTGTCCACAGCCATGCTGCTAATAAGTTCTGCAGTCTGGATTTAAACTGAGATCTGTGCGACCCCCACCATGGCCCATGCTCTTAGGTATGATGCAATTTAGGGACCCAAGTTTGAATTCTGACCTGCCACTCTTCCATGCCTCAGATCATAGAGATTCTGGGGTCAAATACAAATGCCTGATTTTACCTTAGGAATAATCATAGTTTGGTGGAAAATGAATGGTGTTTGGGGTTGGGTAGAAAATTAGGCTCACTCCTTGTGTGACTTAACTGTCTTCATCTCTCCAACTTCATGCAACACATAACGAGCATACCTAATGCTTGTCTCCTAGGAAAACTGGAGTGGATATGTGGTAAAATACTTTAGTTGTTCCTGGCACAGTAGACAGCCACTCTGAGTAGCTCTCATTACTACTACTAATCAATCTGTGACCGAGGACATTCATCTGTACAGAGTAGTTAGGAAGACTATATAAGCTCTGAGAAAATGCCTTGTACATTTGTGTATTTGAATAACCTGCTGCATTATAGTTGCACACAGTAAAATGAGAGCCACACTATGTTCTGGTATAAGAAGGTGAAAATTATGCTGAGGTTGGGGCAGGCAGGGGCAGGGAACAGGGGCAGAAGAGGCGACTGGAAACTTCAATGATTTCTGTATGGAAAAAAGTCAGGTCCATTTCCCCTCCTAAAACCAACAGTGTCTCCTTTTCTTTACATGCCAATGACTCTGAACTGAAATTGTTGAAACAGGATGATACCTATGACCTCAGCACATGGATACAATCACCTCCCCAGCTCATTTCACCAACACCCCCCAGAAGGGACTAACTGCAGGTAGAAGGGCTAAATGTCTGGTGTTTCAGAGGCTCTGAAAGGCCCGCCTTGATGGATCACTCTAACTCAAAGAGTATCTCCCCATGCCTGCACCCACTGTCACTCCTGACTACCTTTCTGGTTGTATCTCTTTAGAGAACTCACCACTATTTGAAACCACCATGTTGGTTTACTTGTTAATTGTCTGCCTCTCCCATGGGAAGGTAAACTCCAAGAAGGGAAAAATTTTGTCTGTCTTGATCACTTGTATGTTCTCAACCCTAGAACAGTCCCTAGTGTATAGTACTTACCAATTAAATATGTGTTGAATGAACTGATCAATAAATTACAGGAATGGATATTTAAATAACACAGATAAGCTCATCTCCCTTTCATTACTGGAATTTTTGTTGGATGTGAGACAGAAACCAATCATCCTAATGATATATGCATTAATATTTTATCCAAGGAGCATATATAAATGAAATGGCTATGAAATCTGTTACCCACATAGTTGAGATGAGGGCCTAAACTCCATGATGAGATTTAGACAAGTCTAAACAATTGAATGGTCTAAACAATTGAAAGTGCCAAAGATGGTATGATACCAAATATAGGCAGCACCATGGTACCTTCAGAGGCATTAGCTTCATAAGGTAGTGATGGCAAAGCCTTCAGTTGACTGTCAAATCAGCCACACCTCAGCAGATCTCAGCAAACGGAGCCTTGAGTGAACATCTATGCCGTGATGGTGGCCATAACGTCAGACACACCACCTAAGCTGACTAGAAAAGAGAAAACTGGTGGAACCAGACGGTAGCTGAGAGGATTAGTTCATGCGTACATGTTAAGCAGTATGGAATCTGGAACCTCAGAATAGTGTGAGAAATTTGAGAGGGACTAAAGAAGAAAAACACTGCTTTGGAGATGTTATGACCCTCTTTTACAGAAAGTTCTTCTTTTTATAGTTTTAATCACCACAGAATGGTATATTTTTTTAAAGTAACCCAAATAAAACTGGGCCATCTTCTCCTCTCACCTTGAATCCAGTCTCAACACTGGTAAATTAGAAAAACATCTGCATATTCACAAATCTGATTGTAAGAGCAACAAATGGAAATGGGATGTTTTTATGGGAATCTGTAAGGGATTCAGTGGTAGGCGTGACACTTTTTATCAACCCAGTCAAATTTCCTTAAAATTGCTTATACAAATAGTTTTTCCCCACCACCAACTCCCTCCGGCAGTTGCTGAAATCTTCCCATATTCCTCCAGGTTCTTTCTTGTCCCCACAGCTCCTTAATCCCTATCAATCCCAGATGTCTCATTACTGTACCTAGCCACGTCCTCACCATGTCTGCCGCCTACTGCACTCATCACCATAAGGGTCAGGGGCTGAGCAACACCAAGTAAACTTACCCTAGGAAGGGAGTTTCAACACCTAGGATCATTTTTTTCTTCTATTACAGAAACCGAAACCAGAAGATATAATTTTAAGCGAGAAGAGAGTAAAAAGTTAAACTCTTTCAGGGGCGCCTGGGTGGCTTAGTCGGTTAAGCGTCCGACTTTCGCTTAGGTCGATCTCGCGGTTCGTGGGTTCGAGCCCCGCGTCGGGCTCTGTGCTGACTGCCAGCTCAGAGCCTGGAGCCTGTTTCAGTCTGTGACTCCCTCTCTCTCTGACCCTCCCCTGCTCACGCTGTCTCTCTCTCCTAGAAATAAATAAAAAAAAGCATTAAAAAAAAAAAAGTTAAACTCTTTCTAATAATGTACTTACAAATAATAAATGCATTTTCACAAGAGATATCATGAAAAGAAGAAGAAAATTGATGCAAATGCAGGAGATATAGCAGGGTACCTTGAAACCAGAAATATAAAATGTCTGAAATTTTCTACATCAAAAGGAAAAAGTTTTTTTTTTATTTATGTAGATTGGTAAGAGAAAAAACAAATAAGATGTTGCAGAATAATCAAAATAAATGCACTATTTTTACACAATTTATGGTCCTTTTGTTAGCTAAGGGTAAAAAATATGTCACATACTCTAACTGGATTATTCACAAAATTGTTCTTTTCCTTCATGCTCCCAGTCTAATTTGACCACACCCTATTTTTCCAGTCTGATTTATGTCACTTACCCTAGGTTCCAGTCAGAGTATGCTAAATTGGTGTTAGTTTCTGGGCTATTCATGTAATTTCTGCCTTTTCAGAAGTTTCTCTATCTGACAGTTTTATTGCTGCTGAAAATTTCTCTTAAATATATTATTCATAGTTTTGAATTCTTCCAAAAGATAAAATGAACCTGAAGAGAAAAAATGCTTGTGTTCATTTTTCTTATTTTTCCTTCCTTTATTTACTTCCTTTTGGGCTTTTGTGTTTCTATTTAAGAGTCCCAAAAGTTGCAAATAGGTTTTTGTGTAAATGACTGAATTTAAGCCCAGATTATCACAGGAAAATAACTAGTCATAAAACAGCAGTGGCCTACATAGTGTAATCTGAGACTACTGACAGTTCTTTCACAAAAAAATCTTTCACTGACCTGCTTAATAACCTTAAATCTCTATTACGTAAAAGTATTTCCTTTTAGGTAGCAGCTTTGGGTTTTCTCTTACAACGGAACTACCCACGGGAGGGATAATAGCTCACTTATCTGCTCAAAAATCATCCATTGATTCCCCGTTGGCTACAAAAAAAATCCAACTTCTTCAGCTGGCCTTCCAAAACTCTCAGAGATGAGCTACCCATGTTCTCAAAATCATCTTCACATCTCCCAATTCAATACCCAATAAGACCCCTGCACACTCACATGCTCTGAGAATGCCCAGTGTATTTCTTTCTCTAGGCCTTAGCTTATAATGTGCCCCAAGTGTGCTCCCTGATTAACCCAAATATATGCTTATCAATAGCCTAACTTTAGCATTTGGTCTATAGCACGTAAATTCTACCTTGATTATAATTAATGTTTTAAGTCTTCCTGATTTAGTAAGGCCTTCTCTGGTTTAAAGAAATCCAATTTATTCATTCATTCAACAAATATTTATTTAGGGCTTATCATGTCCCAAATTCTACAGGTTGAGGATACAACAGAGAAAAAAGAAGGAAAAGACAAACAGTTCAAGCTCAGTTAAGCAAATACAGAGGGGTCTGGAAGGTCTTGGCTCATGTAACTGAAAAAACTAAATTTGGTTTCAGTCACGACAGGGTCTCTGGATGTCATCAGAAATAAATCTCTCTCTATGCCTATGTCTCTATCTCTTTATCTCCCCACCCCCACCCCACCCCCCACACACTTATCTTAATTCTGCTTCTCTTGGATAGGCTTCACTCTCTGGCAATATTTCTTCACAGAAATATAGAAATGGCCATGGCAGCATTATGCTTGTATCATCCTAGAGACAATAATGCCAAAGAAAAGAGAGCACTTTGTTCCTGGGGAAAGGGTATTTTGGGGATCTACTCCAGTGAAGTTAAGCCAGGGATACATTTAGTTTGAGCTTCTCTATGTGTCTATCAGTCACTTTCATGTATATTTCAAGTCATTTCTAGCTACCCTGGTGTAGAAGTGGTTTCTAGGAGGACTTCTATCACCCACTATGCTAACTCATTTGGGTTTACAACACAAAGATGCAAGCAAGGCTAGAGTTCACATCACGACATGAAACTGAGCAACACTGAAGTATGTGGGGGGTAGAGAAGCCAGGCTTGAAGCTTACAGTGTCATAGTCTACGGAAAACTCTTATAATCACACACATATAAAAGTGTAAGCAAAGAATCTGGTTTCCTTGATGTCTAGTCAAAATGTGCACTCCCTAACACAGTGCATGTAATTATAAAATATCTTCCCCCCCCCCCGATAGAGATGGGTAAAATCAAACCTATCAGAATTGCTGTGGGGAGGAGCACAAACACATAGCAGCACCACAGGTTTTGTGTATGAAGTTGCATGCTTTATGTGTATCCCAGTGTGTCCTGTCTTAACATGTCCGACCCCTCTTGCCCTGATCAAGACGGTAGTTCCAGGGGCCCCTGGGTGGCTTAGTAGGTTAAGCGTCCGACTTTCACTTAGGTCATGATCTCGCGGTTCGTGGGTTCGAGCCCCGCATCGGGCTCTGTGCTGACTGCTAGCTCAGAGCCTGGAGCCTGTTTCAGTCTGTGACTCCCTCTCTCTCTGACCCTCCCCTGCTCGCACTGTCTCTCTCTCTCTCCTAGAAATAAATTAAAAAAAAAATTAAAAAAAACAAAAAGATGGTAGTTCCAGGTAAAATGTTGCAAAATTGCCAAAAACACAAAAAAATGGCCCAAAGAAATAAGTGTCTTTTCCACATACTTAATCATAAAATAAGTGAATATAGTTTAAAAGTAATTTGGTTACATAATTGTATCTGTTATCCATTGCTGCCTCACACGTTGACTTGCATTAGGTCGCTAGGGGTGCCATAACAATTACCAAAACTAGGTGGGTTAAAACAACAAAAATGTGTTCTCTAATAGCCTGGAAGGTTCTCAGGCCTTAGTTCCGCACCAAATGGGCTTGGTTCCAGTAAGTGGTCTCAGTTTCTTCATGACGTGGAAGCCGGCTTCCTCCAGAGTAGTGAGTGACCTAGAGAGGGAGAATATGAGCAATGGAGGAAGAGAGAACCTAAGACAGAAACTGCAGTCTTTTATAATCTAATGTCAAAAGTGACACATCATTACTTGTGCTACATGCTATTGGTCCCATAGACCAACTTTGGCACAATGTGGGAGGAGACCACACAAAAGTGTGAAAACCAGGGGGCCAGGATCCTTGGGGCAATCTTGGAGGCTGCCACCCACAATAATAATGCAAATCAGTGCATCAGGACAGAAATTTTTTAAAGTATCTAAATTGTTCCAGGGGCTCCTGGGTGGCTCAGTCAGTTAAGCGTCCGACTTTGGCTCAGGTCATGATCTCACAGTTGGTGGGTTTGAGCCCTGCATCGGGCTCTGTGCAGACAGCTACCTCAGAGCCTGAAGACTGCATCTTATTCTGTCTCTCTCCCTCTATCTCTCTGTCTGATCCTCCCCTGTTCATGCCGTCTGTCTCTCTCTCTCAAAAATTAAAAAATAAAATTATATTTTTATAAAATTTTAATAAATAAATATAATTATAATAAATATAAAATTTTTATAAATAAAATAAATAAATTGTTCCACTGTATGCCTTAATTTCAGATTAATTTTACATTTTAGTCAGAATTATTGATGATTCTCAATTGCATAAGTATGATAGAAGTGTGCCATAGGGTTAATTATTAAAACAGACCCCAAAACATAGGAGATGTTCACCATACTCCCCAGCAGGGCTGCTGCTAACTTCTAGAGACCCAGACTGAATGTATCTTAACAGTCCTTTGTATGATTCCTAGACCAACAGGAGCATCTGAACCTTTACAGTTTGAAAACTAGAAAGACCAACTGGTCAGCCAGCACAGCCATGAGAAGGAATACACACAAGGAGGACATGGTGATAGGAATTAGGGTGGATGATAGGACAAGGGCCCAAGAGCCACCTCCTATGAGGAGGAGGAATAAGAAGTGCTGGGGTAAGGTGAGCACATGGAGGCACAGGGAGAGAGGTGGCCTGGAGAGGGCAGGGAAGTCATCTGCCCTTCCTCCAGACCTCCTCCTTTGTAACCCTTCCTTCTGGTTGTTCCCAAGTCACATCATTTGTCAATCAATCACTAATCTGGGGCCATCCAAGATGACAGCATAGGAGGATCCTGAATTCACCTCCTCCTGTGGACATACCGAGTCTACAGCTACATATGGAAGATTCCCTCTGAAAAAGATCTGAAAACCAGCAGAACAACTTCTTTACAACAAATAATAAAAGGGCCACATCGAAACAGGAGACTGCTAACAGACTGTAGAATCCAATACTGCTACCTCAAGAAACAAGCCAAAGTACACATGGTGGAGAGTCCCAAATACCACTATAAGTAGGGAAATAAAATAAGCAAAGTCTCAACAAGAGAGACCAAGAGACACCATTCAAAGAACACTTCCTGAACAGATAGGCCCTGGACAATCAAAGAGTCTTCATTAATATAGCAGTACTTGCAGGTACAGGGTGCATAACAAGATTTTAAAACTGACAAGAGACAGAAAGCTAGCCAAAATGATGAAACAGAAGAACTCTCCTCTAAAGAAACTCCAGGAAGAAATGACAGCTAAAGAACTGCTCAAAACAGATATAAGCAACATAACTGAACAAGAATTTAGAACAATAGTCATAAAATTAATTGCTGGACTTGAAAAAGGCATGGAAGACATCAGAGAAACTATTGCTACAAAGACTATAGAGCTTAAAAATAGTTGTGATGAATTAAAAAATGCTATGAATGAGATGCATAAAAAAATGGAGGTGTCTAATGCATGGATTAAGAGGCAGGGAGGAGATTAGGTGAATTAGAAGACACAATTATAGTAAAAGAGGAAACCAAGAAAAAGAGACCTAAATTGATCCAGGAACATGAAAGGAGAGTTCGAAAGCTGAGTGATACAGGGGCACCTGGGTGGCTCAGTCGGTTAAGTGTCCGAATTTCGCTTAGGTCATGATCTCACGGTTCGTGGGTTCAAGCCCCACGTTGGGCTCTGTGCTGACTGCCAGCTCAGAGACTGGAGCCTGTTTCAGAGTCTGTGACTCCCTCTCTCTCTGACCCTCCCCTGCTTATGCTGTCTCTCTCTCTCCTAGAAATAAATAAAACATTTAAAAAAAAAAAAAAAGAAAGCTGAGTGATACAATCAAACAGAAAAATATCCATATCATAGGAATTCCAGAAGAGGAAGAAAGAGGGAAAGGTACTGAAGGAGTCCTTGAACAAATTATAGCTGAGAACTTCCCCAATCTGGGGAAGAAAATAGACATTGAAATCCAAGAGGCACAGAGAACACCCCTCAGATGTAACTTGAATCAATCTTCTGCATGACATATCATAGTGAAACTGGTAAAATATAAGGACAAAGAGAGAATTTTGAAAGCAGCTAGGGATGAAAGGGCCCTAACATACAAAGGGGGACCTATCAGAGCGGTGACAGACCTATCTATTGAAACTTGGCAGGCCAGAAAGGAATGGCAGGAAATCTTCAATGTGATGAACAGAAAAAATATGCAGCTAAGAATCCTCTATCCAGCAAGCCTGCCATTCAGAATAGAAGGAGAAATAAAGGTCTTCCCAAATAAATAAAACTTGAAAGAATTCATCACCACTAACCCAGCCCTACAAGAAATCCTGAAAGGGACTCTATGAGGGTAATCTTGCAAGGAATGCAAGGTACCACCACAAGCATAAGTCCTACAGAGAACACAATGACTCTAAACCTGTATTTTTCAATAATAACACTGAATGTAAATGGACTAAATGCTCTAATCAAAAGACACAGGGTAGCAGAATGGATTAAAAAAAAAATACATCTATTTGCTGTCTACAAGAAACACATTTTAGACCTGAGGACACCTACAGATTGAAAGTAAGGGATTGGAGAAATATCTATCATGCTATTGGAAGTCAAAAGAAAGCTGGAGTGGCTATACTTATATCAGAAAAACTAGACTTTAAAGTAAAGGCAGTAACAAGGGATGAAGAAGGGCATTATATAATAATAACAGGGTCTATCCATCAGGAAGAGCTAACAATTATAAATGTCTATGCGCCGAATACAGGAGCACAAAAATACATAAAACAATTAATCACAAACAGAAACAATCTTAAGGGTAAGTATGCGCTAATAGCAAGGGACTTTAATACTCCACTTACAGCAATGGATAGATCAATTAGACAGAAAATCACTAAAGAAACAATGGACTTGAATGACGCATTGGACCACATGGATTTTACAGATATATTTAGAACTCTACATCCTGAGGCCATGGAAGTCACTTTCTTCTCAAGTGCACATGGCACATTCTCCAAGATAGATCACATACTGGGACATAAAGCAGCCCTCAATAAATGTAAAAGAATTGAGATCATACCATGCACACTTGCAGATCACAATGCTATGAAACTTGAAATCAATCACAGGAAGAAGTCTGGAAAACCTCCAAAAACATGGAGGTTAAAGAACACCCTACTAAAGAACGAATGGGCCAATAAGGCAATTAGAGAAGAAATTAAAATATATGTGGAAACAAATGAAAATGAAAATACAATTCAATCTCTATGGGATGTGGCAAAGGCAGTCCTAAGAGGAAAGTACATTGCTCTCCAGGCCTATTTCAAGAAATTAGAAAAAGCGCAAGTACAAAATGTAACAGCGCACCTAAAGGAACTAGAAGGAGACCAAAAAGAGCAACCCAAACCCAGTGGGAGAAGAGAAATCATAAAAATCAGGGCAGAAATAAATAATATAGAAACCAAAAAAACAGTTGAACAGATCAATGAAACCAGGAGTTGATTTTTTGAAAAAATAAACAAAATTGACAAACCTCTAGCCAGGCTTCCCAAAAAGAAAAGAGAGAGCATTCAAATAGACAAAATCATAAATGAAAATGGACTTATTACAACCAACCCCTCAGAAATACAAGCAATTCTCAGGGAATACTATGAAAAATTATATGGCAACAAACTGGACAACTTAGAAGAAATGGACAAATTCCTAAACACACACTCACTACCAAAATTCACACGGGAAGAGATAGAAAATCTGAACAGACCCATAATGAGTGAAGAAATTGAATCAGTTGTCAAAAATCTCCCAACAAATAAGAGCCCTGGGCCAGATGGCTTCCCTGGGGAATTCTACCAGACATTTAAATCAGAGTTAATACCCATTCTTCTCAAGCTATTCCAAAAAATAGAAATCGAAGGTAAACTTCCAGACTCATTCTATGAAGCCAGCATCACTTTGATTCCCAAACCAGACAGAGACCCAGCCAAAAAAGAGAACTACAGGCCAATATCCTTGATGAATATGGATGCAAAAATCCTCAACTAGATACTTGTAAATCGAATGCGACAGCACATAAAAAGAATTATCCACCATGATCAAGTGGGATCCATTCCTGGGTTACAGGGCTCGTTCAATATTTGCAAATCAATCAATGTGATACATCACATTAAGAAAAGAAAGGATGATCCTGTTGATAGATGCAGAAAAAGCATTTGACAAAATACAGCATCCCTTCTTAATAAAGACCTTCAAGAAAGTTGGGATAGAAGGAACTTATTCAAATATCATAAAAGCCATCTATGAGAAGCCCTCAGCTAACATCATCCTCAACGGGGAAAAACTGAGCTTTCACCCTGAGATCAGAAACATGACAGGGATGTCCACTCTCACCACTGTTGTTTAACGTAGTGCTGGAAGTCCTAGCATCAGCCATCAGACAACAAAAGGAAATAAAAGGCATCAGAATTGGCAAAGAAGAAGTCAAACTTTCACTTTTTGCAGACGACATGATACTCTACATAGAAAACCCGAAAGACTCCACCAGAAGCCTACTAGAACTGATCAATGAATTCAGCAAAATCACGGGAAACAAAATCAACATACAGAAATTGGTTGCATTTTTATACACCAATAATGAAGCAACAGAAAGAGGAATCAAGAAACTGATCCCATTCACAATTGCACAAAAAATCATAAAATACCTAGGAATAAACCTAACCAAAGATACAGGAGATTTGTATGATGAAAACCATAGAAAACTTAGGAAGGAAATTGAAGAAGACACAAATAAATGGAAAAACATTCCATGCTCGTGGATCTGAAGAATAAATATTGTTAAAATGTCAATACTACCCAAAACAATCTACATATTCAATGCAACCCCAATCAAAATTCCACCAGCATATTTCTCAAAGCTAGGACAAACAATCCTAAAATTTGTATGGAACCACAAAAGACCCTGAATAGCCAAAGTAATATTGAAGAAGATAAACCAAAACGGCATCACAATCCCACACTTTAGCTTCTACTACAAAGCTGTCATCATCAAGACAGTATGGTATTGGCACAAAAACAGAGATATAGACCAATGGAATAGAATAGAGAACTCAGAATTGGACCCGCAAATGTATAGCCAACTAATCTCTGACAAAGTGGGAAAGAGTATCCAATGGATAAAAGATTGTGCTCGGAGAACTGGACAGCAACATGCAGAAGAATGCAACTAGATCATTTCCTCACACCATACACAAAAATAAACTCAAAATGGATGAAGGACCTGAATGTGAAACAGGAAACCATCAAAACCCTAGAAGAGAAAGCAGGGAAAAACCTCCTTGACCTCAATCGCAGCAATTTCTTACTTGACACATTCCCAAATGCAAGGGAATCAAGAGCAAAAATGAACTATTGGGACCTCACATATTAAGAGCTTCTGCACGGCAAAGGAAACAATCCATAAAACTAATAGGCAACTGACAGAATGGGAAAAGATAGTTGCAAATGACATGTCAGATTGAAGAGCCAAAAATTAGTCCTCCATTAAGAGAAACCTCGGGCTGCACGTAGCCCCAGTCCCAGTTCCAGGAAAAGCTTCAGACTGTTCAAGGCTGAAGCCATCCTCGGACCGCCTTCAGTTCAGCTAATCAAAAAGAAAAGAAAAAAACATTCCTATGTTCTGAGTCAAGGCTGGGAACTGCAGATACAAACTAGCCAATTTCTCACCATTTGCCTGAACCCCACGTGGGCCCTTTGAATTCACCTCATAATTGGTCATTTTCATAGGATTCTCAAAAGTCATGATTGGGTCCCACCAAAAGTAATGAACACCTCACAGATACTGAATGGTCAAAGCTGTTACCATGGGTGCTGCTGTACAACTGTAATTGGTGCTTATGTGATGATGCTACATGTACTGTAACACCCCCATCCCTTACTCCTTAAAAACCCTATTCGCTATTGTTCTTCGCTTCACCTTGCTGCCACGACACCGGTAGGCGGGTGAGCCCCTTCTCGAGCTTGTAATAAAGACCCTTTTGTATTTGCATCAGTGCCAGCTCCTTGGAGGTCTCTGGGACTTGCGATTTGGGCACAAGATAAGGAGCTTGTATCCAAAATATAAGGAACTCACCAAACTCCACACCCAAAAAACCAAAGAATTCAATGAATAAATGGGCAGAACACATGAATAGACACTTCTCCAAAGAGGACATCCAGACGGCCAACAGACACATGAAATGATGCTCGGCATCCCTCCTCATCAGGGAAATACAAATCAAAACCACACTGAGATACCACCTCACACTGGTCAGAGTGGTTGACATGAACAAATCAGGAGACTATAGATGCTGGTGAGGATGTGGAGAAACACACCGTCCTACACTGTTGGTGGGAGTGTAAACGGTGCAGCCCCTCTGGAAAACAGTGTGGAGGTTCCTCAAAAAATTATCAGTAGAAATTCCCTATGACCCAGCAATAGCACGGCTAGGAATTTACCCAAGGGATACAGGAGTGCTAATGCATAGGGACACATGTACCCCAATGTTCATAGCAGCACTCTCAACAATAGCCAAAACATGGAAAGAGCCTAAGTGTCCACCAACTGACAAATGGATCAAGAAGATGTGGTTTATCTATACAATGGAATACTACATGGCAATGAGAAAGAATGAAATCTGGCCATGTGTAGCAACATGGATGGACCTTGAGGGTGTTATGTTGAATGATATAAGTCAGGCAGAGAAGGACAGATACCATACATTTGCACATATAGGTGGATTAGGAGGGACTTAATGGAGAACCATGGGGCAGAAGTAGGGGGAAAATAGTTGGGGAGAAAGAGGGAGGCAAACCATAGGAGACTCTTAAATGCTGAGAACAAACTGAGGGCCGATGGGAGTGGAAGTGGGGGAGAGGGGAAGGGGGGTGACGGGCATGGAGGAGAGCACTTATTGGGATTAGCACTGGGTGTTATGTGGAAACCAACTTGACAATTAACTATTTAAGAAAAAAAATAAACATACAGGAAAATAAAGGAAAAAATAAAAATAAAAAAAGGAAGGCTCAGAAGAAACAAAAACAAAAAGAAAAACAAAAAAGAAGTGCTGGGGTAGCTGTGGGATCCCCAGAGCGCTGGGAGTGGGGAGAAGGAACTAAAAATGAAACTTGGTAAATATGTGCCACCATTTTAAAGGGTTGATTTTGTAAGGCTGGCGTTCTTGGTATTCTAGAGGTAATGTGTTTTCTACCAGATTCTATGTCTTGAAATCTGGTAGGCTCAGCTATACAGTGGTGCGGGAGGTTAAGGTAATGTGACTTAATCAACCAGAAATTCTCCTCTCACAGGCAAAAAAAGAAATATTAGAGGAGCTTTAAAAATAAAGTGTAACCCCATCAATGTAGCAAAACACGAATGTTAACAATTCATGAGTAACATTTGCACACATTTTAAAGGTTGCACTATAAGGAAGAGAGTTAATAAATTATGAACACTTAGGCATGAGTAAAACAGCTGTCTCAGCTTCCACCACTGCTATTAGCACTGCTTCAGTTTCCTCTGGATCTTTATCATCTAGGCCCAAAACTCCTACTCACTGGCTTCTCAGTAGCTTGCAGCTTGCTGTTCTTAGTTAATTACAGTAAACTGGCAATGATTGCCCTTAGGAAAGAATTTCATTTGTGCCTATGTAGCGCTAATCTCAGGAAAAAAAATCCTTAGGTTTCCAATCCTTCTCTGTTTTAAAGAAAACAGCTTTGGGTTTTATAAGCTTTCTCTGTGGAATGCTTCCAAGTATCCTCTGAGCAACCCCAGGTAACCCTCTTTTCATCCAGGGGAAGAGCTAATTCTACGAAGCCCCCCAAACCCAGTGCTGTGCTCACTGAAGTCTCCATTCCACCAGTATGGAGATTACAGCAGTGCTGGAAAGTATTGCACCCAATGTTAAAGAAACTGTCATGTTGCCGCCACTTCCATGGCTACTCTTCCAAAGAGAGAAGGAAGCTGGTGGTGGAGCCCAGCCACAGTAGCCTGTGAGCTGCACCAGGTCCCTGGCCTCCAAGAGCCCAACAGCCAGGCTTGAGATTTCTGATGGAGGCTTTTGTTATCTTAGACCCTCTCGGCTGAAGCTGGCTTCTTTGCTCCCTGGGGCCATGTATCCCCACCCCTTACCCCCCACATCCCTGTCTCCCAAAGGCTGGGAGAGTAAAAGGTAAACAACCCATCAGCTCCTCCCCCTCCCCTCTCTCATTCCAGCACTCCCCACTCCATGCCAACAACTGATAAGAGCTAAGCAATTTTTTTTGATGCTTACTTCACGTCAGAAACCCCATTTAAGCATTTTTTCAGGCATCTCTTATGGAAGAGATGACACCTTGGTAAAGAGCACAGATTTGAGTCAAGATTGTCTCAGTTCAAGTCCTGCTTTCCCACTTCCTAGCTGTGTGACCCGGGATAAACCGCTTAATGGGAGTCTTAGCTTCTTTATCTGTAGGATGAGCTAATAATACCCCTAACTCAAGGGCCCACTAGGAGCATTATATGAGTTAATATAGAGAGAGAGTATGTAGAATAATTGAAGTATTGGCTATTAATAATATGTCTGGATTGAAGACAGTTATGATGAATTGTGATTTTCATGATTTGGAGTTTTTCTCTTCATGACATTTCAAGGAAGTAAAATTGACATTCTGCTTTTTACTTTTTCTCATAAAATGTGAAGAATTTTCAAACAGAACCTTTCCTTGAGAGACTCATGACCTAAGTGGAATTAAATAACTAAAAACTAAATATAGTTTTATAGGCTATTTTGTTTGGCATTATGAATTTTAGAATACCAAATAATGCTACAAAGATTAGAATTTTGAGATTGTCTATTCTATGTTTCTCTACTTTGTATTATAATTAGTGTTATAAATTCTTGTAGGTTCAGAAAGCATATAGTTCTGTCTAAAGTAACCTAGCTAATGTATTCCCTTATTATGCATATTAACTGACATTCTGTCCCTATTTATCTGAAATTTCTTAGTAATTATTTTATATATTATATATACATTATTTACATTATATATTTATATATTATATGTATTTATATATTATATCACAATCATAATAACTATTGTAGAATTTTACTTTTGCAAAAATATGTTTATATTTCATTTGACTAAGAGACTTAAAAAGCACATAGAGACTTTTCACTCCAAATTACATTTAGAATAAAACTTACCCATATTTGAATGTTTCAACATCCCAATACCCTAATTTTAACAACAAATCCAAAAAACATGAAGTGTTCATTTTACAGGTATTGTTGCACTGGTATTTGATGATAGTAAATAAGGAATTACACAATCACTGCTCACACTCAACTTCAGAGAAGTGAGAAATGATAATGAAGTAGATATTAGTCTATTGTGCTTCAAAGACTAAGCCCAACCCAAAGCTGAATAGCCTGTTCTGGCTGAATACCAAAGCCAAGGCCAAGCTTCAGTGTGTCTGATATATTAGAATAGTCTGCAGCCATGAAAAATGATAGTTTAATAAATAAAGATATGGGGAAATGCTCGAGATAGCACTAAATACAGAAGAAAATGAGACATACCATTATATAAATAATATGTTCCAAATCATTTCCATATGGACTCTTCAAATACTGAAGAATAGAGACCTGCTCTAGGTAGCACAGGTAAAAGGAGTTTGACATAAGGATAGACACTGAATGTTATGGATAACTCAGTGAAATCCAAGAGCCAAGACTTAATGGACCTAATAAAGAGGAAAAAAAATAGAGAAAGGGTAAGTGTGCTAAAGTCTTCATCTAACATACTGGGTTATCAATGTCTAAAATTCATTAAACAAGAAATGGAGATTTGAGGAAATTTTTTTAAAGGCTGAAAACAGGAAACCAACAGAACAAACAATTGCGTTAAAAAATTAGAAAGGTGACAGGGTGCCTGGGTGGCTCAGTCAGTTAGTTAAGCATCAGACTTTGGCTCAGGTCATGATTTCGTGGTTCGTGGGTTTGAGCCCCATGTTGGGCTCTGTGCCGACAAGTCAGAGCCTGGAACCTTCTTCAGATTCTGTGTCTCCCTGTCTCTCTCCTCCTCTCCCACTCATGCTCTGTCTCTCTTGCTCTCAAAAACAAATGAACATTAAAAAAATTAGAAGGGATGGGCATGGAGGAGGGCACTTGTAGGGATGAGTACCGGGTGTTATATGGAAACCAACTTGACAATAAACTATTTGTAAAAAAAAAAAAAAAAAAAATTAGAAGGGGAAGAGGAGAATAGTATAATATTCATGTCTGATGGGGGCAATCAATAGATATATCTTAAAATAATCAAACAAAAATTACACAGGACAGAGGCGCCTGAATGGCTAGTTGGTTGAGCATCTGACTCTTGACCTCAGCTCAGGTCATGAATTCATGATTCCTGACTTTTAGCCCCACATTGGACTCTGTGCTGGCAGTGCAGAGCCCACTTGGGATTCTCCTCTCTCTCTCAAAAATAAATAAGTAAATATTTTTAAGAAATTACACAGGACAAGTATACTACTTAGAAATAAAGGGTACTACCAAAAACACTAAAAAGTAAGCCACTTAAAGATGATTGCCTCTGTTGAGTGGTAATGGGGTAAGGCAGACACTGTTGCTTCTTTTAAATGCTTTTTATTTTTTTAATGTTTTTATTAAAGTTCTTAATTTATTTTTGAGAGAGAGAGAGAAAGAGAGCACAAGCAGAGGAGGAGCAGGGAAAGAGGAGATACAGAAACTGAAGCAAGCTCCAGGCTCTGAGCTGTCAGCACAGAACCTGATGTGGGGCTTGAACTCAAGAACTGCGAGATCATGACCTGAGCCCAAGTTGGACACTTGATCAGCTGAGCCACCCAGGAACCCCTTTTAAAGGCTTTTTACACGACCTTTTTAAATTCAAGTTTCATGTATTACTTGAATAAACATTTTTTAATGAAAGGCAGACTGTAGTATAGATATTATCTCCTTAGGACGTGTACCTTTGCATGGATGGTGAAGATGTTGGCTTGTAGGCAACTTCCTGTCTCTCCATCATCGGAATACCTGGAGATGAGAGAGAGTGGCCTGGGCTGGTGAAGTCCTGATGGAGGTTTCTTCCATATCCATCCACTATGCTCCCTTCTACTGGCTGTGTCAGCTTTCATCATTGGCAAAAATGGGAAACTTCCATTTTTATTCAAAAATCACATCTTTCCTTTCCCCAAAGACAGCACAGTGAAATCATTTCTCATTTACATTTTGAAACTCCCTCACATAATAATTCATTATTCCATGAAAATGTGCATTATCCTATAAATGTGAATGGCTTCAAAAGGTGAAGCATTAGTAAAAAAAAAAAAAAAAAAAAGTAATGTCCTTCCTTGCCACATAAGTTAAATCCTGATAAAGTTACATTAACATACCTATTAGTAATTTTTGCACATTAAAAAATTTATATAGATTTAATACTATTTTCAACTTTTGTTTAATGAATATTTAATTCAGAAAGCCACGAAATAATAGGTAATTATAGCTCTACAAGAACACATATTGACATGTAGTTTAAGAGACTGTGAAAGGTGCCTTGTGCATGCAGTGAGTTTATAATTTAAACACAAAGAAAAATTTTAAGGTTGCCAATCAAATATTCATCAGAAGAAAGAATGCACGGAGGATCTCACTTCCTCAGGGCACGTATGCAAAGGAGGTACTAAAAATAACATAGGCACAGGTTTGGCAGACCTTGTTTAGGCAAAATTCCAAACACATCCAAAAAGAGCTGATGAAGAAAAAAGTTTCCCTAGCTTGGAAGCAGAGGCAGCAGTGTATGAAGGTCAGGTTCGGAAAAGATGGTGGAGGAAATAAGCAAAGGGCCTTAGAGGAAGGAACACATGGGCAAGCCCAAGAATTTTATTCAAATTTTATTTCCCCACCATTTCTTTTCATCTTTTTATTAACATGAGCTGTCCTCTAATATCTTCAATCTTGATTCACAACGGGGCTCAGTTCTCTCTTGCCATCCTTAAGAAACTCAGTGATTCTAATGTGTAGGGACTTACTGCATTCTCTCTCCTGGGGCTGGGGAGGAACTTGCATTTTAAGAGCCCACACAAGTTTAAAACACCTATGCCTCATCACTCCAATAGATAATCGCGTTTTCTTGCAAAGATTTGCCAGGTTTAAAAAAAGAAAATTTTAGGGGCACTTGGGTGGCTCAATCAGTTAAGAGTCAGATTCTTGATTTCAGCTTGATGCATGGTTCATGAGATGGAGCCTCCCATTGGGATCTGCCCTCACAGCATGGAGCCTACTTAGAATTTTCTCTCCCTTTCTCGACTCCTCCCCCACTTGCTTGCGTACATGTGCTTGTGTTCTCTCTCTCAAAATAAATAAGCATGTAAAAAATTTTTAAAAAGAAAATTTTAGAGTCCTTCCAGCAACTCACCTCCTACCTTGTAGAGAAAGTCCCTAGTCCAGTAGACCTCAGATTCTAACATGCTTAAGAATTTTCTGGAATGCTTCAACTGACTGTCTCATTCCCTGATACTCTGAAATTCTGAGTCAGCCACAGAAAACTGTATTTTTAACCAGGATTACAAACTATCCGTTGGCCCACATTTAAAATATGTGCATTGCACTAGAAGATTGAAGGGTTAGAGAAATCTTCACTTCCCTCTGTTGCAGGGAAGTCTACCAGGGCAGGTTTTCTGAAAATTTTCTCTAATCTGCATTCTATATTCTTGTCCTCACCCATGACTTGCTTCTAAAAATTCTCAAGCATCCTTAATTGTCCTTTCCTTTCCAAGCATGGACATGGGCGCTAATCCACCTGCTACCTGGTAGCTCAGGTACAACACTCAGTCAGAAATATGTGCAGCCCTGAACATCTAGGCAGAAACTAGCACAGTAATCCTGCATCTTCAGCCCTCACAAACCTAGCCATGCAAAGAGACCTGCTCCACTCTGGTATTTTTAATTTCTCCAATTCACTGCCTGTTGGTTGACTGACTGGCAGTTGGATTCCTTCCTGTTTCTTGTTTACCTGATACTATAAAATAATTCCTCTTTGCCTATTCCCCAAGCTTTGGGTCACCCATGTGAGGCCATCCTGCCCCCAAGGAAATAGGATAAACCCTCCAACTATAAAACATTTCCTTAGAGCTACAAAAGTTGGAAAAGTCTTTTTCCAAATCAAGATTCTTGCAATCACTGCTGAAAAAATTTTCTCAGTCTGCTTTCTTTTTTTCAAAAGCAAATCCCAATTAGAGCAACATTACTCAGCCTCAACATTACAATGAGCACAAACACGGCTGAAGCTGCTGCAGTCCTCAGCAAGGAGAGGGTCACTCTGGTGGTCTAACATATGCTCGAGGTTGAGGGATTATGATTTAAACGAAAATAAAGTTGACAAATCCTCACAGAGTACTTGGGAATGTCCTTAGACTTCCAGGGTTATGCAGATCGCAGTTTGAAAAACACCAATATAATAGAAATAATTCTTGTCATTGCCACTTGTTACCTATGTGAACTTGTTTGTGGTACCTAACCTCGCTGAGCCTCACTTACAACTAAAGATTGCTCAGGAAAAGGCTGCCATTATTAGTACAGTATGGAGGATGGATTGCATTGGGAGAGAAGGAAGTCTCTAAGAGCAGATGGATATTTATTGCACTGGCCCAGGTATGGCAGGTAACGAATGGGACTAGGTTACTAGCATTAGGAATGAAAAGTGGTGTTTACAACTTTAGAAAGGCTAATTTCAAAAGAACCAGCATCAGTGACCAATTGGGTGTCTTCCCCAACTAAGCTCCCAAGATGTTGTTTGGTGTTCTGTGAAAACTATGATTCTATCTTCCAAGAAAATGTGGGAGACTTTGCTATAAGGTAAACAGAACAATCCTCACATATATTATTTGAGAATAATATTTGCTAGATCCACAACTGCTAACCCCAATGAAATTAGAAGTGAAAGTCTGTTTAGTTCTCTCTCTAAGGGAACTCTCCTTTCTCTCCCTTTCTCCTTCTTCCTCCCTACACACACACACACACACACACACACACACACACACACACACACACTTACTCAGCACTACGGCAATACTCAGGCTGTTTTTAATGCACTGAAAAAATTTTCTCAATCTGCTTTTTTTCCCCCAATGCCTCAATCAGAACCTGTCCAAGAACAGGTAATAAATGATTATTTCTTGAAGGAATAAGTGAACAATGAGCAAATAAAGTAAAGTTGGGTAAGAAGTGATATGCTATGCTCAAGGGGTGCCTGGCTGGCTCAATTGGTAGAGCATGTGACTCTTGATCTTGGGGTTGTGAGTTTAAGCCCCATGTTAGGTGTAGATATTGCCTTAAAAAATGAAATCTTGAAAGAAAGAAAGAAAAGTAGGAAGGAAGAAAGGAAGGGAGGGAAAAGAAAAGAACCATGCACAAAATTCCAGGAAATTAACTACCTAGGAGAATTCATGAAAGATTACAGAAGTATGATGCTGCATTTTAATATCCATTTGCTATATATTCACTGACTTTGATGACTACTAGAACTTGTGAGCTGACACAGGGCATCAGGTATCAAAATCCTAAGGAATTTTGACAGGGTAGGCTAAATGGAGCCAGCAGGTAGGAGTTAAGCTAGGACTGTGATTTGGACCCGTATGCAAGTTTGGCCAGAATAGGATTAGGACAGTATATTGGAATGACTCATCCATTTCTCAAATCTCAAGCCATACTGGAGCACAAGGAGACAGGGACAGCTTGAGGACTGAGGAGTCAAAGCAAATAGAGCTAAGGATGATGTCAAGGACCACCCAGGGCTCAAGGCAAAAAGAGTAATGAAGAAAGACTCAGGCACATCCCCTTCCAGTACCAAGTGTTCATCTATACTGTCTAATAAAATTAGGAATATATGCAGACACAACATCAAGAGACTAAACAGAGGCCCTTGATGCCAACAGTATTCTGTTTAATGGCATAGCCAAAACAAATACACAGCCTGGAGGCTGAAATTATTTATTTCAGCTTTAGAACTTGGTAATCAAAAAGCAGGCCAGTCTAAATATGATCTAACACTCTACATTCATAGACGGGCACTGATTGAATGGAAGTTGAATAACTCAATTATAATGATGATGGTTATGATTTTCAATGCCTAGTGTTATGAGATCTGCAGCAAAAAGAGCTTTATGAAGTCCAATCATCCCACCTGAGAAGAGGATAATACTTGCCAGATAAAAAGATTAGAAGATTTGCATCAATAAGTCAAAGGAAAAAATAACTGAAGGAATCTTGAGCTTGTTACAAATATATTTTCAATATCCTGATACTCCTTTATTCTTCTTTGACTTTGTATTTGATCCAAATACTTCTCTATGCATTTTATGTTGTTTCATTATAAGGTATGGTTTTGTAAGAATTAGGCTTGACCAAGATGATCTTTCTGTAATAGAATCTACTAATATTAACTAAGGAGGTAAGGGAATTGACCTAAATACCCAAGTTAGGAACCAGAGAGAGAGAGAGCCAGAACTTTGTATTGTCAGCACTTAGAGGATGTTGGGAAATTCAGAGCCCATGACCATTTAGTGTCAAGTCAATAAAAAGTTGGGATTTATTGAAAGTTGAATTTAGTATTTTCTAAGGCAATGCTGTCCATTGAAATATGTGAAACACTAATATGCAAATATGAGCCACATATGTAAATTTAAATTTTCTGGTAGCCATATTAAAACAGGTAAAAAGTAATGGGTGTAATTACTTTGTATAGTATATTTTAACACAATATAACCAACAGTATTATCATGTCAATATATACTCAATACTTTTAAATTATTAATAGTATACATCCTCTTTTGTTACACTCAGTTGTTGAAATTTGGTATATATTTTACACTAACAACACATTTCAATTCAGACTAGCCCCATTTCAAGTGATCAATAGCCCCATGTCGCTAGTGGTTACTACCCAGGGCAACACAGTCCTAAGATTTCAAATGGGTAGTGAAATTCAAATAGACAAAAGTACTTAATGAATATATTATATGATTAATCAAATTCCCCAAAATATCAAATTATTCTAATGTTTATGTATTACATTATTTATAGAACATTATAATAATTTGTAACTAAAGTAAAGCTACTGCTATATATTTTTTAAAAGAAAATACAGTGTTTTTTCCACCTCCAATAAAATATATTCATTAGTTAATTTTTGTGTCAAAATGCTTTAATTCAACAGAATTTGAAAACGAATGCTTTGGGATAACAGGGGTCATTTACAACTCTGAGAAAGAATAAGATCTCAGAGAGCAAATTTCATGAGCTCAGAGTGGGAGAGAAGGAAGAGGGGAAAAGAAGGAAGGAGGAGACAGGAGGGCACTATGCCACTGCCAGGGAACCCAGTCGGGGGATGTGGGGTGGGAGGGCACTTCATCTCCATTGCATTTTTACCAAGAACCAGTCCTGATATTGAATAAATTTATGCCTCTATACAGCTCCACTGCACCAGTTTGCAACTACTTATTCCTCTGGCTCTCTCTTTTCTATATTCGTAAGACACACCTTGTAAAGGCGTGGTTCACCTATTCACTCTGACCAGCTTCATGACTGATAGTGACCATCAGCACCTCCCCCACATAAAAGCATCAGCAGTGACCTACAAAGAGCCTTTCTGCCCCCAGAATGCCTCCTCCAGTTCCCACTGTGATGCCTGAAATCTACAAAGACCTTTCTTTTGGGTTAGGAGAGTGTTTCCCAAACTTCAACCATTTGGTTATGTCTGTTATTGTTTCTGCCAGATCTGCATACTGCCTATATCTTACTTATTTAATACAGTTTCTTTAAATTAAATTTTTTATAAAAATAAATTCATTAAAGAAACTCTGTATCACTCCCCAGATAGTAAAACCTATACAATTTTCCACAAATACTCTAAAGATAACTAAATGACTCTTAACATTTTAAATGGTCATACACATAACACCTGAAACCATTTTGCCTCCCACCACTGGTAAAATAATCACTAATTAGGAAATACTGAGGAGATACTGAATTAAGTATTTCCAAATACTTAAAGAGGAGATTGTAAAACCACAACTATCAGAGAGCTGGTGTGTAGCATTCACAAACAGCTATGAAAACTGCTTGAGCAGGGAATAGGGTTTAGGTAGTGGTCTCATCTTTACTGTGCATAAGAATCACCTGGGAAGCTTATTTAAAATATAGGTTTCTGGGTTCCACACCAGATTTCATAGATTTAGCAAAACTGGGTTGGGCCTAAATATCTGCATTTTCATCAAGCTCTTCAGGTGATTAGGATATAGTTGGTCAGCAAATGATACTTCAAGAACCCTAACACACAGCACTATGACCCAGTAAGAGATGTGAAGCTATGTCATGGATTATATCGCCCTGGGATAGTAGCAGGATGCCAGTACGGAAGAGATGCGTGCAGAGAGAGGAGGGATCTGCACATCACCTCCGTCGATTCCACTGTTTTGCGGAAAGTACCCTTCCGGATGAACAGAGATAGCATAAACCCAGCAACAAAACTGCTTCCATATATCAAAAGTACTCATATATATCATTCCTAGACCTAATCTTTCTATGGGTGCCTTGTTTTTTTCTCCTCTTTCAGAAAAGATAAAGGTCATGTGTTTATTATGTTTAGGGTATTAGGAATCTATATTAAACTTCCAGTTCATCTTGAAAGTCTGCATGAAAGATGTGAGGTTTTAGGTTGGTGTAAAAAAGAGGAGTAGAGATTATGTGATCAGACTCTTCCCAGTGAAGTAGGGTGAATCAAAATGGATTCTACAGGAAATTATGTCATTCCTAACAAGAGCCCTCCAGGTAAATGCTGCCTCAGCAAACAAACCAAGCGAGAAGCAGAAAAACACTCAGCAGAGGCCTGTCTGCAATTTGAGATGCTTTCTGGTTTCCATCTTATCTCACACCAAACACCGTACAGCTTGCTGTGAGGGAAGCTTCTAAGATGGTCCCCAGTGATCCCTGCCTCCTGGTGTTCATGCCCTCCTATAATCCCCTCCCCTACCGTGTGGGCTGGACCTTAATAGTTTGCTTCTAATTTGTAAAATATAGCACAAGTGATGGGATAGTATACCTGTTTTCAGTTCTATAGCCGTGACTTCCTTCTTGCTCACACTGTCTCGCTTGCAGTGTCCCATGAAACAAACTACCATGCTGTGGATGGCCTGTGAAGAGCCCATATAGCAAGGGGCTGAGGACGGTATATTAGTCCCTGTGGCTGCTCTAACAGCTTACCACAGACTTGATGGCTTCAAACAACAGAAATGTGTTCTCTCAATTCTGGAGGCCAGAAGTCTGGGACATGATCAAGGGATCAGCAAGGCTGTGCTTCCTCTGGAGGCTAGAACCTGTTCCCCCCTCATCCAAATTTGGTGGCCACCAGCATCCCTTGACTTGTGTCTATATTATTTCAGTCACCGGCTCTGTGGTCACACTGTCTCCTCTTTGTGTCTGATCTCCCTCTGTGTCTCTCTAATACTTCTAATGGCATTTAGGGTCCACCCAGATAGTCCAGGATAATCTCCTCATCCCAGAAGCCTTAATCTCATCATGTAAAGCTTTACCATATGGTAAATTTTATGTTATATGTATTTTACCACAATTAAAAATTACTTTTTAAATTTTTAAGGTAATGTTCCCAAGTTCCAGAGATTAGGATCTCATAACATTGGGGGCCACCACTCAGCCCACTATAGGTGGTCCCTAGCTGGCAACCAGGAGGGAACTGAGGCCCTGTTCAACAGCAAGCAAGGAAGTCTGTCCTGCTAACAACCACATGAGCAAGCTCAGAAGCCAATCCTCCAGTTGAGCCCTGAGATGACTGGGTAGGTGAAGCCTTGAGTGGAGCCTATGAGAGACCTTGAGACAAAGAACCCAGCCATGCATAGATTCTTGACTTAATTGTGAGACAAACATTTTTGTAAGCAACTTCATTTGGGGATTCTTTGCTACCCGGCAATAGTTAACCAACAGTTGCTTTGCCAAGGCTCATAAAATGCCAATGTATAACATCGTATTCACATCTATCTAAGATGACAAGACAAAACTATTTTATTAATGGAGGCAACCTGACATCATGACAAGAGCATAATCCATAGATTTAGAAAAAAGCCCACCCAGTGCATGACCTTGAAAGAGCTGCTTAACTTCCCTGGGATATTTTTTCCACTTGTGGTAGATGGTGATAACAATACTTTCCTAATGGTGTTGCTAATAATATTTAATGACATATGTAAAGCATCTATTTCAGGATCTGGCATATAGTAAGTGCTCAATAAATAGCAGCTTATACTGTATGTCTTAAGAATATATATTTTTTTAAAAAAAATAGAAATAAATAGAGGCGCCTGGGTGGCTTAGTCGGTTAAGCGTCCGACTTTCGCTTAGGTCATGATCTCGCGGTTCGTGGGTTCGAGCCCCGCGTCGGGCTCTGTGCTGACTGCCAGCTCAGAGCCTGGAGCCTGTTTCAGTTTGTGACTCCCTCTCTCTCTGATCCTCCCCTGCTCACACTGTCTCTCTCTCTCTCTCCTAGAAATAAATAAAAAGCATTTAAAAAAAAACATTAAAAATAAAAAAAATAGAAATAAATATATTTTACACTTCTCATCCTAGATTCTTTAATGAAATTATAATTTCTCCAAGGCCAGATATTTAGTACTACTTTCAAAAAAATCTAATATCTCCTGTGATAGACTCTCCCATTTTCATGTGCCATGGGCCAGCTGTACTCTGGGCACCCTTTTTATAGGCAATCCTTTCTGAAACATTAAAAGTAATTAATATAAGGCACACCTGGGTAGCTTAGTCAGTTAAGTGTCCAACTCTTGATTTCAGCTCAGCTCATGATCTCATGGTTCATGAGATCAAGCCCTGCATCCAGCGCTGCCTGACAGCGCAGAGCCTGCTTGGGATTCTCTCTCTCCCTCTCTCTCTGCCCCTCCCCCGCTCATTCTCTCTCTCTCTCTCTCTCTCTCTCTCTCTTTCTCTCTCTCTGTCTCCGAAAATAAATAAACAGTTTTTAAAAAGTAGTTAATATAAATATGGACCCAGGAAATGAACGAATAAAGAAATCAAGCCAAATTCTTTTGCTGGAGTCAGAGTCTTTTGCTCTCTCCACTGATGGAGAGAGGGAGAGAGATGATGCAAACACTCAAGAGTAAATAAAAGACCTTGAAACCAAGGATGAGTCTGGGAAATCAGTTCAGAGATGGAGGGCCATTCAATTTAGGTGGCAGAGGCAGAATGAAGAGGCTGTATCACTTGGAGAGCCAGGGAGACAGTTTTAGAAGCATTTTGTTGGGCAAGAGGCTGAAGGTTAATGGCAAGGACACTGAAAGACGTGAAAGCTGGAGAATTAAGAGAACATTCTCTGTCTTTCATGGAAGGTTTCATCTGGAGTCTCCTCCCTGAACCTGATAAACACTTCACCTCTGGTCTTTCCTCATCCCGGAAATAAGGAATCATCCTGGATCATCTCCCAGGTTCCTTCCAGCTGACACTCACGGCTTCTGCCCACGTGAAGATGGATTATTCTGCCGCATGCATGCTGGAAGAGACTCGGCTTTCAGGTGAACAATGAAATATTCTGGTCAGAGTCAGCTGCTGTTTTGTTTCTCTATCTGCTCTGTCTCTCTAGTGCCAGTATGTCATTCCTCTTCAGGAAGAGAACCAGTGCTTAATACATGGGAGAAAAGCACCTGAAAGACGGCTTTCCAAGGGCCTTCTGCACAGCCGGGTAAGACAATTTATCTTCTCACTATGCTGACAATAATAGTCACTGGGGCACCTGACCTTGAGTACTGAGATGAAGGAACTGATGTGCTTTGGATGGGGGTATTAAGTCACTGGAAGTAACATACAGACACATACATTTTCTGGAATTTATGAGGAATTAGGTTTCCTTTTAAAGAAGAAAAAAAAGAACAAGCCAAATTGTTTTTTCCTTTTCCGAGGTATTTTATATTTACTGGCTTTTTACTGTGCCAGAGATTATTATGAATGGGAAAAGGAGGTGCTGAGGATTTCCTCATTGTTTCTATGTTTTCAGGCCTCTTCCATAAGCCTGGTGGGGATCTCAGAGACACTGATGCTCCTGGTATGCGTAGAGCACTGATTATTCCTTTCCTTTCGGCCTTCACCTCTGACTCCTTGTACCTTCCTTCCAGCCACCTAGCCAGCGGGCAGCCAAGAACAGCCCACTCCCCCAGAAGCCTCTGCAGGTGCCAGCCAGTAACCTGGCAACAGAGACAATCATGCTAACAGGAGACAAAACAGCAGTGAAGACCAGAGAGAGCAGCTTCCTACAGAATATAAGAGCTGGAAAAGGCAGTGAAGCAAATGACTCTTTTTATCAATGGCTTTTCATCCCTGCCCACATTGTTCTCCTGAATCCCTAACCCCCAATTTCCATCACTGCCTGGTAAGAATAGCCTCCAACTGGAGAGCTCAATGACAGCCACAGAATTCATATGAAATAGCCTACTTGGGGAGACTCGGTAATCACCACCCCCTTAACCCCAGGGTAATGTTCAGGAGTTAATCAACTCGAATTTCCATCTGTGCACATGTTGTGTTCCATCCAATCCATGGATGTATTCTGACCATCTAACTGTCCTTTCATAACAGCATCCTAAATTCTGTGTCCTGAGAAGCACCGACAACAATTACCTCACTTCTTGCCTTCCTAGCCATCATTCTACAGTGAGTGGTACCAGAGAAGGGGACATAAGCAGACTAGCTACTAATAGCTGACATTTACTGAACGCTTCCTCCATTCTAAGCACTTCCCTGAGCACCACACGGACACATTTAACTTTCAAAACAGTGCAGTGAAATCAACAGTATTATTATCTCCTTTTCACAGATGAAAAATCTGAGACTCAGAGCAATGAATGGTCTTCATCTATCAAGAACACGGTCAACACTGGAACTCACTTCAGGATTTCAGCTTATGTTCTTAACCACTTTGTTATGTAAATAAAAGGTGAGAGATGGTAGGTTTGCCAAGACAGAGCCTGGCTAGTACGGGAGAGATGAAAATTACCAAACTGTAAGAGTCAGTGGATAAAAATGAATTATGCTAAAGTCACCTAACAGAATATGCTAAGAAAACTTTACTCCCTCAGTTAAGGTGGGATCATGTAATAATAAGAGAGTCTGACCAATCCCTTTTAGCAGAATCCTGTGAAACTGCATATACACCCACAGGCTGTAAATGTCAAAGAAGACCCCTGAAGACCCTGTCACCCTCATCATCCTTTGATTTGAAGAGAAAAGCAATATGGCCCATTTGAGTCAATGCAAACAGAATGGGATTTGGAGTCAGATGCCCCAAATGTAAGTTCTGGCTTGGTTGTCCACTCACTTTGTGACCTCAAAGAAGTCAGGTCCATAAATACTTATTATTCTTATGTCTTTCACCAAATGCTGATTTGGGAGATAAGGATAGAAGAATTACCAGACATAGGCCATGTTCTGAAGTGAGAGCATGGGCTCATGGAGCAGGGAAAATTAGGGAAAATCTCCCATATTTTTTTTAATTACTTGGATTTTTTAAAAGTTTCTATTTAAATTCTAGTTAACATACAGTGTAATATTATTTCACGTGTACAATTAGTGGTTCAACACTTGCATATAATAGCCAGTGTACATCACAACAAGTCACACATTTTTCTTATCTATAGACTGAGTTGACTAATCGCAACTTCTGTGGTGAGCATCAAACAAGATGGCGACTGTGAAAAGCACTTACGGATGGCATAATACATATGCAAAGTTAATAGTGATTTTTAGTGCCAAGATGGAGCTACTGAAATAGTTTACAGATATTACCATGATTATTACCTACATAACCTGACCCCTGCCAACCTCTCCAACTTTATTTCCCACTAGCTCCCTGTACCTCTTCTTGGTGGTACAGACAACGATATTCCTACCCTAGGGTCTCTGCACTGCCTGATATATACTTATCTCATTTATCTGGATGGGTTATATTTTAATTTCATTCAGATCTCTGCTAAAAGTGATATTCCCCAGGGATGGCCTCCTAATTCACCCTGTCTAAAATAGAGAACACATGTATACCCCCCCACAGATATAGATATAGATAGATATAGATATAGATATAGATATAATCTATATATATATATACACAGTGCACACATTATAACACATGCACACAATACACACATGCATACATACATATGCTATACACTCCGATACAAATACACAAACACACATATATACATACATACTAGTGTACAAACACAAATCACTCTCTATTTCCTTATCCTGTTTTTTTTTTAATCCATAGTACTATTTCTTCCTAAAATAATGTTTTTACGTATTTGCTTACATGTTTATTGTCTGACTGCCCCACTGGAATGCAAGCTCCATAAGGCAGGGACTTAGTCTTGTTCAATAGCCTATTTCTTTTATTTTTTTTCTTAAATGTCTTTTTTTTTTGAGAGAGAGAGAGAGAGAGAGAGAGAACAAACAGGGGAGAGGCAGAGAGAGAGGGAGAGAGAGAATCCTATGTAGAGCTCAGTCTCACAACCTCAAGATCATGAGCTGAGCAGATATCAAGAGTCAGATGCTTGGCCAACTGAGCCACTCAGGTGCCCCAAGATTCTATTTCTAGTGCCCAGAGCACTAGCTCATAGCCCAGCTCCATAATTATTCAGCTATAGTTCCTATACCATACAATTCTATTTAAAGCATAAAATTCAATGTTTTTTAGTATATTCAGAGTTGTACAATCACCACAATCAATATCAGAACATTTTCATCACCTCCAAAAGAAACCCAACACCTGTTAGCAGCCACTCTCCATTCCCCTCCAAAGGCACCACCCCACCCCAGGCCTACTGATCTACTCTGTGTTTCTATAGATTTTCCCATCCTGGACATTTCATAAAAATACAATCATATAATATGTGGTCTTTCAAACATTAAATATTGGTGAATTAATGCAAAAAAGTTAAATCCATTTTTTGCCATACCCTGTAGATATTAACAGTCCCTCGGAAAGTTTCCCTCTTCTGGAGGAGTCTATTATCTGACCTAGAAAATGAAGAATTCATCTGGCAAAAATATAGCAAGAATCTCATTTATTTATGGTGCATTTCTGTTTGTTTTTAATTGTGATGTTTGACAGGAGTTGATCAGAAACTTCCCCTTGCATTATCAACCGAAAGGAGCAAAGACTGACAACAAATAGTTGAAATGAAATTCTGAAGGGTCTATTTATTTCCTTAAAAGACCAACTGTTTTCAAACACTCTGAATTACATATGATTTAATTCTAATCTAAGCAGAGGCCAGCAAGCCTGGTGCTCTGATATGCTGATTACAAATCATTCTCTATTCATTAAAGCAGGACCTTGATCAGGCAACTTTGGTAGATGTAACTCCATGCACCCATGGACTTGAAAGTTATAAAATGGCCTTTCATTATTTATAAGCATTTCATAATTGGCTTCATCAACCAAAATGACTTTCCCCTTCAATTATTTTAAATCAGTGAGATTTTAGTGCATAAATATGCTCTTCTTCAGCATATGTTGTTAAGACATTTCTCATATCTGATTCACGTATGAGCAAATGACATCAAGCATCTAAGTCAAACCATGAGCTAAGTTCTGAGAACTGGAACGGAACTTAGGGTCATCGGGTATAACCTCTCGCCCAATGCTGACATCCATGCCATCACTTCCCTAGCTTGAATGTGCCCCAGCAATCCATCGGAAACACATATTGCTCAGGGCATTCCCCCCACCCCCACCATCATTCCAAACAACCTCAACTGTTGCTCCTTATAGTAAACTCCCCAAGTGTCCTAATTTAAAGATTTTTCCCACATATACACGACTGTCTCCCTGCATCCATCTTCTTTTAGTCCAAGATCTACCCCCCAGGGTAAGAGAGGGGCAAGTGAGTCCCAGACTCTTTCTACCCAGGCAAGTGAGTCCCTCAGTATCTGAAGACAGCTTGCCTTCCTGGTGATTCCTCCCTGAGCTAAACACCCCCTGGCCCATCTTACAGCTTGGTTTGCAGATTCTCCCACCGCTGCAACCCCACCCCACTCTCCCCCACTCCCCAGCTTTCCGATCACACACCACTGAAGCAATTCATTGCTATCCCTCAGTACAAATCAACAATGTGGGCATTTAATCATAAAGCTGCCCAATGGAAAACGGGCCACACGTGCCTCCTGTTGTTTACTTATATAACCTGTTACATGCAAACACAATAATATGAATTGTTGAGACTAAATCAATGAAATAACCCATTTATGGACCTCTGTGGGCTTTTCACATTCATGTGTGGGCCAAAGACTGCTTTGAAAAGCTAAAGTGAGCAGATTCCCTTTAAACAAAGGACAATATTCATTCAGGGGCTCTGACCTGCATCCTATCTTCAGACACATATAATTTCAGCTGACGTTACCATACATCGAACCAGGAGAGCTACAACTATTTCAGCAACTATGAGAAACAAAAGCAATAATGCCAAGCTACTTGTTTCCTTTTAATGTGGAGCTTTCTCAAGAAGAAAGAAGTAAATTTCAGTGTGCTTCCCCTTGAAAGAAACCATACAATGAATACTGTGTGTTTTCACAAGTCTCTTCCAGTAGTTAATCAGCACTTTAAGGGGAAGAATTGCCAGCCTACTTTTGTCAGGGCCACAGAGACACTACCTGAGTGAGAATGCTGCATCTCCTGCCACAACAGAGCCTGGGCTGAGCCACCTGATAGGACATTCTTGAGGGATTACCTTTCACCCTGACAACCGTAGGATGTGCATCAATCAGGCCTGCTCAGGGATGGCCAGTGATCCCAAGCCTTGACATGGAACATCCACAGGTGGTTCCTCTCAGGAACAGCCCTTCCTGGTGCAGGTAGCCTGTAGCTTCTGGGGATGCTCGGGCAGGCAGGACAGCGGCAGCTCTGTCTCCTTCATTAGAACTTCCTCCCATTGTGCCCCTCCAGGAGGGGAACTGACTGTGCAGTGGTGACTCCAGAATGATGCTAAAGTTGGAATTGGGCATAATCCAAGTTGGCTGCTGCTGAATCATGAGGAGATTCTATGCTGCCACTTAATCTTTCATCAAGCTCCAGTGACTCAGTTGTTTAAATCTTATGGCAAGACACCTGGAAGCTATTTATCTTTTTTACTAAGGACTCATTCACAGTGTAAAAATGTAATATAATGTTCATTTACCATCACTCCATTACCCTGAGAACCAGATTGCTGCTAATTCAATGTGGAGCTGATTCAGTCATCACATCACTGAGGCAACATTCTCCTCCCATAGCTATTTATGTCCTAGCACCATCTGAAATCCTTTCCGGAATGTTCAAGTCCCAAGAGAGGCTGCCTGAGCTGATGAGAATGGCACTGGAGTGGGTCCAAGGACACATGTGAAGGTCAGCCTAGGGACCACCCTGGGGTCATGCCTGCCCCCAGCTCCAGGGACACCTTCCCCATATCCTCAAACTTGTGTCAGGACAAACTTCCTCAGATTCAGAGAGTCAAAGCCCACCTCAGCTCTAGAGCAGTCCCTTACTCACTACAGGCAGGAAGAAGGCGGAGAGACGTGTTGGTAGCTGAACATTTGATAACATTTGCTTCAGTCTCACCAGCAGTCTGGCCTGAGAACTTGGTCATCCTGCCCAGGTTCTCTGTGCTTCAAATTCTCCATCCAGAAATGAGGAGATTTACCTCACATTGAAGGCAGGCAAATAAATGATGAGATGAGGGTAATTACATACTAATGGGTAGTTGGACACCCAATATGAAGCCAGTAGAGGGGCAATATTTGAGTCTCCTTATGCAGTGAGGAAGTCCTTGGATTTGTTTCCCCAACCGCTCTTTCAGAGGCTGGAGGTGTCAGCTAAAAGAGTGATCATCAGGAAGAAAACAAACCAAATGCACTTGCTTTCTTCCTCCTCTCCAGGAACCCAGGTGAGAGCAGCTGATAACACGCTTTGGAGGACTTTGAATTTCTGAGATTCCAATGCTACATCAATAGAAAGTGTTCTTATACCACAAAACACTGGAGAATGGCTTCCCCAGAAGTCATCACGCACCAGACAGAGAATAGATGGAATAATTTCGTTTCCTTTCTTCTCATCTCTGGCTAGCAGCTTGTCAGTCATGTAAGGAGGATTTAATCCACCAGTGGACTGTCCCCAATTGAGGACAGCAGGGCTAAAGTTAGTACTGACCTGAACACGACAACCACAAGGGGGAAGAGACCACAGTTTCTCTCCACTGCTGCAAACTAGTCACCAGCCAGTTTGCATACCTGTTCCTTCCCCAGAGTTTGGGGGACAAAGTCTTCCACCACGGTCTCTCTCCTTTGAAATGCCTTTGAGCCATGGCAGGCTGATAAAACACCCCTCTGGCTCTTCTCTCATCCCTGATTTTCACTGCTTTTCTTCAAGAGGGATACTCCTCCTCGCTGGCACAGGGCCTAGCTCTTCAGCTATTATTGAAGCTATTACTTCAGTTATAGTGTAGCCCCTTTAAACACCCTCCTGTAACCACAACCAATTTTAAAGCTCTGAGGAAGTCTTTCGAGGGACTAAGGGAGAAATTTTGAGACTAGGAGGCCCTTTAAATTGCTTCATAAAAGTAGCTTCCAATTCCAGCCTTCATATTAGTCCATTTCTGAAGGCTACAACCGTATGTTCCAAAGACAAAAGACCAAAAGAAGGAGCAGACACACGGCATAAAGATCAACAGGTAGAATTGGAGGTGTTTTACTTACTAAAGGGGTAGCTCAAGGAGATGCACAGGTGTTTTCAAATAGGTGAATGTGTGTTATTGTAGTTTGGCTTTTATAATAATGAACTATAGGTGCACCTGGGTAGGTCAGTTGGGTAAGCATCCTACTTTAGCTCAGATCATGATCTCACTGTTCGTGAGTTTGAGCCCCACATCGGGCTCTGTGCTAAGAGCTCAGAGCCTGAAGCCTGCTTTAGATTCTGTGTCTCCCTCTCTTTCTCTCTGCCTGCCCCCCACTCACACTCTATTTCTCTCTTTCAAAAATAAAATAAACATTAAAAAGATTATAATAATAAACGACAAAAACACATTCAATCTAGCTCAAGTAAAATGGGATAGTTAGAGGGCTTATAAGGGGACTCCCAGGGATATCAAAGAGATGGAGGCATAATAGGTCTAGGCCTCCTGGAGAAATGGGTGGGAGTGGATTTGAACTTAAGGTGGTCTAAACACGACAGTAGCAGCAGCTCAAGTGTTTTTTTTTTTCAGAAAAGTCACCTTTCATGTGACTCATCTACAGACCACCCATCTGCTTCATCCTCTAACAACTAGCAAATTCTTTTTCAAGTTTCTTCATTTAAATATCATTGAGTGAGAATCCCAGTGGCTTGGCTTCCTTTTTTTTTTTTCTAAGGAACTTCAAATTTTCAGAGCAGTTGTAGTTCACAGAAAAATTGAGAGAAACGTACAGAAATCCTCCATATAGCCTTGCCCCCACACATGCATAAGCTCCGCCATTATAACCATCTCTCACCACAGTGGTACATTTGCTACAACGATAAACTTGCACTGACACATCATAATCACCCAAATTCCACAGTTTATGTTAGGGTTCTCTCTTGGTGTTGTACATTCTGTGGGCTTGGACAAATGTATAAG
The DNA here is from genome assembly GCA_017311185.1 of Proteles cristata cristata. Classification (NCBI taxonomy): domain Eukaryota; kingdom Metazoa; phylum Chordata; class Mammalia; order Carnivora; family Hyaenidae; genus Proteles; species Proteles cristata. The sequence continues at coordinate 1,825,191 of JAESUZ010002939.1, read as the reverse complement.
GACATGTGTCCTTCATTGTAGTATCATATAGACTATTTTCACTGCCCAAAGATTCCTCTGTGTTCTGCCTATTCATTTCTTCTCCTTTGCCTCCAACTGGCAACCACTGATATTTTTTTTTAAATTTTTTTTAAGGTTTCTTAAGCTATTTCTAGGAGAGAGAGAGAGAGAGACACAGCTTGAGCAGGGGAGGGTCAGAGAGAGAGGGAGTCACAGACTGAAACAGGCTCCAGGCTCTGAGCTGGCAGTCAGCACAGAGCCCGACGCGGGGCCGAACCCACGAACCGCGAGATCATGACCTAAGCGAAAGTCGGACGCTTAACCGACTAAGACACCCAGGTGCCCCAACCACTGATATTTTTTTTTACTATCTCCAAAGTTTTGCCTTTTCCAGAATATTGTATCATACAGTATGTGGCCTTTTCAAATTGACATCTTTCACTTATGAATATGCTTTTAAGGTTCTTCTTCATCTTTGCATGGTTTGATAGCTCATTTCTTCTTAGCACTGAATAATACTCCATTGTCTGAATGTACTACAGTTTATTCATTCACCTACTGAAGGATATCTTGGTTACTTCCAAGTTTGGGCAATTATGAATAAAGCTGCTATTAGTAGCCACATGCAGGTCTTTGTGTGGACATAAGTTTTCAACTCCTTTGGATAAATACCAAGAAGCAAGATTACTGAGTCACATGGTAAGAATAAACTTAAAGTTGTAAGAAACCACCATACTGTCTTCCAATGTAGCTGTGCCATTTTGCATTCTCCCCAGCAATGAATGAGAATTCCTGTTGCTTCACACTCTCACCAGCATCTGGTGTTGTCAATGTTGCAGATTTTGGCCATTCTAATAGGTGTACGTGGTACTTCATTGTTGTTTTAATTTGCATGTCCACAATGTCATATAGTGTCGTCTTTTTATATGCTTCTTTCCTTTTTCTTTCTTAGTATTTTTAATTTTTTTAAGAGAGAGAGAGCAGGGGAAGGGCAGAGGGAGGGAGACACAGAATCTGAAGCAGTCTCCAGGCTCTGAGCTGTCAGCACAGAGCCCGACATTGGCCTCACACTCACGAACCTGAGCCAAAGTCCGATGCTCAACTGACTGAGCTCCAGGGATCCCTCATATGCTTATTTTTTATCTGTATATCTTCTTTGATGGGGTGTCCATTAATGTCTTTAGCCCATTTTCTAATCAAGTTTGTTTTCTTGTTATTGAATTTTAGAATTCTTTGTATATTTTGGGAACAGTCTTTTGTCAGATGTGTCTTTTGCAAATACTTTCTCCTAGTCTCTGTCTTGTCTTCTCAAGTTTGCCATGGTCTTCCCAAAGCAGTTTTTAATTTTACTGAAATCCAGCTTGCCAACTACTTTTTAGCATATCACCTAAATGATAAGTTGCAGTATACCTGTGAATGGCCTAGCATGGATCAGGGATCCACCTCTCTTTCAATCAGCATTAGCAAGAGGGTAGAGTTAAATGGTATATTTTTAAAAAAATTGCTCCTGTCTTGGCAATCTGGTCTGGGAATAAGGCAGCAGCAACTTCTCCTCAAAAGAAGCATGTAAGGATGAGCAAACTAGCATGGAAGTAAAGGGCATCAATCCTGGAATTACACTGCCTGGTTTGATCTTGTGCACACTGGATAAACCTTGAGCACGTCACTCATCTTCTCTGTGTGTCAATTTTTTTTAACTGTGAAATGGGAAAATAAATAAGATTGTTGGGAAGACTAATTAAGCAATCCACATTTAACAGTATTAATTCTTCCAATCCATGAGCATAGTACATCTTTCAATTTGTGTTGTCTTCAATTTCTCTCATCAAAGTTTTATAGTTTTCAGAGTAAAGGTCTTTCACCTCCTGGGTAAAGTTATTCCTAGGTATCTCATTATTTGTGGTGTAACTGTAAATGAAAATGTTTTCTTAATTTCTCTTTCTGCTACTTTATTATTAGTGTATAGACGTTCAACAAATTTCTGTATGTCATGGCTGTTTCAATGTCATATTACTGTTGATATAATGTTGTAAAATACTATTTACAATCACCTTAATTTGACATTATAGAAGTTATTAGACCCACCTCAAGATCTGGCTATTTAATGCATTAATAAAAGACACAAAAAGAAAATAAATACACTCTGTGCCAGGCTGAGTGCCTAACAACTCACAGAACCTGTCTCTGGGAACCTTCTATCCTGAGCCCTGAGACACAAAACAGATGGCATTCCATCCCTACACTAACCAAATGGCGATTTGCATGTAATCTCCTGTCAACTCTTCCATAGCCCTTAAAAGTGAAGGCTAAGGAACAGAGGAGCAAAATAAGAAGAACTGGGAAGGTTTTTTTTTTTAAGGACAATAGCAGTAAATACAGTAAATAAAGGCAAAAGGTAGAGAACAAGGATCCATGGAGTTAGTAATAAGAAGAATCAAAAGTAACCCATAAATCCTAAGAGCTGATAAACTAAACACTCTACAGTATTGTAATTCTCCTCACCTTCCTCCAATCCTGTTCTATCTCATTGTGTACTGTTCCCTTGTCTGCTCACATAATTTTGTCAAGTAGAATAAAGCCACTGGACAACAGAGGAAGAATACATCATCATACAGATCTCCCCAAATGCCAGGCCCCAGGAGGAGGCTGTTCTGGGCAAAGCTTTTACAAGGCCCCAGTGAACTGGGAAAATTAATGACAAGGTGCTGAGTATGCTACAAACCAATATATCTTATTTCAAAGACCGTGTTTTATTCTGAGATTATAGCTTTTTAATATTTTTATATGGAAATGTCTTATCAAATAGTACTGATATTAGATTCGTTTTGTATTTTAATATTCTTACTCGGCAGTATAAAGTTTTATAAGCCCTGTAAGATTATTTTTATTGCTCTGTGAAATCCACAAGGCTGGGAAGTACTATCTTATGCATTTTGTTTTACTTACTCCTATCTTTTTAGGGCTGAATTCCAAACAAGGCAATGTGACTTCCACTCCAGAATGTAGGTTTAGAAGCACAGCTTCAGACTAGTTTTGAGACCTAGGTTTGACCCCTTGTTCTGCCTCTCTCCACTTGCGTGACCTTGAGCAAGGAACTTGATCTCAAGCCTGTTTCCTCATTCGTAAAGTAAGAATAATTTTTACATTGTGAGAGAGTTAAAGGATAAAGTGAGATAATAAATGTAAAAGTACTTTGCATGTTACCAAATAAAGTCATTATTATTACTATCATCACCATCGTTTTACTAACTCAATATCCCATGGGTAAATGGCAGAACTTGGCTTCCACATGCCAACTAGGCTGACTCCCTGACCAGTGATCTTCAAACTATCACTTAGTGAATCTATGTTAGATTGTGTTTTCAATTTAGTTCAAGAAACATTAACCACTTATTTAATATTCTTGCCAAAATTGCATAATCTGACTTTAATAATGAGGGAACATCAAACAAACCCAATTTGAGGGACATTCTTAAAAATAACTGGCCTAGTCATGAAAATCAAAGAAAGGCCACAAAATCATTCTAGATGTATGATTCTGAATGGATTCTGGACCAGAAAAAAAAAAAGCATTGCTATAAAAAAAAAATATTATGGGAACAATTAGCAGAATTTAAGATCTGTAATTACATAATAGTATATCATTGTTAAATGTCCTGAGTGAACATTCTTCTTAGAAAATATATACTGAAGTATTTGTGGACAAAGGGGCATGATTTCAGAAACTTGTCAAATAGCTCAGAAAAACATATATATACATATTATTATATGTAACATATGTTTAGCATAATTCCTAATTCCCTACTTGGGACTCTCTTCTATGAAAAATCTACGATTTCTTATTGTCCTTTATTAAATGAAGGCTAGCACAGAAACTGGTAATTTTTTTATATTCTCCTTGTCATACACCAGTAAGAACACAGTGCCCATTATATGTGTTGTAAATGAATTACATAACTTACAATTATCCTTATTAAGTTGATCCCTATTATATTTTATATTTATATATGGAGAGAGAAAGGGAAAAACAGACTGAAAGAGAGAAAAGGAGAGAAAGAGCGAGACAAAAATAGAACAAATTTGGCAAAATGGTAAATGCACCCATTCCATGTAAGGCACGATGATAATAATGCTATGTTAGGCTACAATATGTTACGACATAAGTTATGAAAATAACACCTGACATACATGACTTTACAACATACTTTCATATGACTTCCCATTTGATTTTATTCTCATTGAATTCTAAGTAAAGTACAATGAAACCATATCTTTTAGGGGTGAGAGGGAGAAGAGGGGTCTAAAATTTCAACTAGGAAGGCAAAAACTCATAGACAGTTTTTAAAATATTATCGTTGTACAGTTCATAGCAGCACTCTCAACAATAGCCAAAACATGGAAAGAGCCTACTAAGTGTCCATCAATGGACGAATGGACCAAAAAGATGTGGTTTATCTATATGATGGAATACCACATGGCAATGAGAAAGAACGAAATCTGGCCATGTGTAGCAACATGGATGGACCTTGAGGGTGTTATGCTGAGCAAAATAAGTCAGGCAGAGAAGGACAAATATCATATGTTTGCATGTTTATGAGGATTAGGAAGAACTTAATGGAGGACCGTGGGGGAGAAGAAGGAGGGAAATGGTGGGGGAAAGGGAGAGAGGCAAACCATGAGAGACTCTTGAATGATGAGAAAAAACTGAGGACTGATGGATGTGGGGGGGAGGGGGGAGATGGGCACAGAGGGGGGCACTTGTGGGGATGAGCACTGGGTGTTAAATGGAAACCAACTTGACAATAAACCATTTGTAAAAAATAAAAAGGAATAAAAAAATATTATCCTTGTACAACACTCTTCATCTTTACCATTTTGTCTTGTAAACACAAATAGTTTGGTCTTGTGTCTGGGGCCAGACTGTCACAACGACACAATTCTTCAATCACTCTGCTCACTTATTCAGAGTATACAGATAGCACAGCAAGGTTCTCTGACTGTGCGAGGTATACCAGGGAGACAGAGACTGTCTCCTATCACACACTCATGCCAGATCTGAGGTTCCCCCACTGAGTAGAGCATTCAACACAATTGCTCACCATGTTTAAATCTCTCTTTCTCCCTCAATGAACAGGTTTGGTTTTGCTGAGTGCACACTGTGGAACTGGAGACAGTTCGACATGCCATAATAGGACTCAAGTAGGGCAGCATGCAGGATTTGATTAATTGTAGCTCAGAATCTGCTCTTACCTGTTTCCAAGGGCTTTCCAGTGTGACAGAGGCTGGAAGCAAAAACAAACAAACAAACAAAAACCCTACACTTTTTTTTTTTACAAATAGTTTATTATCAAATTAGTTTCCACATAACACCCAGTGCTCATCCCCACAAGTGCCCTCCTCCATGCCCATTCCCCCTCCCCCCCACATCCATCAGTCCTCAGTTTTTGTCAGCATTCAAGAGTCTCTCACGGTTTGCCTCTCTTCCTTTCCCCCACCATTTCCCCCCCTTCTTCTCCCCCTTGTTCCTCAGTTAAGTTCCTCCTAACCCTCCTATACGTGCAAACATATGATATTTGTCCTTCTCTGCTGACTTATTTCGCTCAGCATAACACCCTACGCTTTCTAGTTAAGGGGCTGTAGCCATCTTCCTGCTGCCTTTCCTGTTTTCTGTGGACAGAGAAGATGTTAGTGTTGTCAGCACCTAGTCCCTGCCTTTGCGGATGCTGAAAGGTGCCTGGGCAACAAAGATCACCAGATTCCGTATCATTCCACCATCTAGATAATTTGCAGAAGCAGCAACAGTAGCTGCTTAATGCTGTCTTTCTTAATGCTTGTGGGTTAGTTCTGCAATGTCCTAGGAGTCTTTGTGGAGGTTCAGCCTAGAGCACACTCCTCCTACCTCTTCCAATAATTTTGGAAGTACCCCGTCTCCTATATTAATCCCCTTTCCATTTAAAATACCTAGAGTAGTTTCTACTGCCCAAACTGAACCCTAATTGATGTTTCTCTGTCTCCCAGATACGAGAGGTTACAGTGGTCAGATGCTTGAATGAAGTTCTCATAAAATCAAGTACAGTAGCTAGGATTTAGTGCATCTGGTCCATACACAACATCTAGACTCTTTCTCTCTTAGATTACATGCTCCTAAAACAGAGATGGCACCTCCGCACAAGCTATGTAAGGGTGCCTAGCATTAACCAGGCTCAGAATATAATAAGTATTCAAATTATTATCTACAGCTTTTCTTCAGGAAATTAAAGCAAACTTCCCTTTGTTATCAGTTCGTATTTTACTTCCTAAGGCAAGAGAAGGAATGGAGGGGAGCCTAGGTGGCTCAGTTGTTTGAGTGTCTTCTCTTGATTTCAGCTCAGGTCATGATCTCAGGGATTGAGCCCTGCTTCGGACTCTACACTCAGCACAGAACCTGCTTGAGATTCTCTCTCTCTCTCTCTCTCTCTCTGTCTCTCTCTCTCTTTCTCCCTCTCCCCTTCTCCCCCATTTGTGCTCTCTCTCTCTCTAAAAATAAAATAAATCTTTAAAAAATTAATAAAAAGAATGGAGTGCTCCAGACAGAAATGAATACAGGTTCTCTCCAGAATCAATGATGATGAGTAGGGACAGAAAACACTCAGCAGGAAATTTCATCAGGAGCAGGGGCTCAAAACCAAAGTATGCATAAGCAAATACAGTCTCTCTCTTACCTCTGAAAAGATAAAAGCATAAAAGATAGGCAGATAATGGAAAGAGTTAACATTTAACTAACATAAAAGGCTCTTACTCAATTTTCACAGCAAACTTAAGAGGCAAGTACATTATTATCACAATTTCCTGGGTGAAGGGACCAAGACTCAGGTGAAATAGTCACTCAAGGTCACACACCTATTAAAAAACATCCTAACTCAGGTGGTGGCACATGTAACCTAGCCCAGGCTTCTGTAATGCCAAAGTCTAGTCCTTTAACCACTGGCAAAATAATGCAGCTCTCCACAAGGTGAATGATTGCCAATATTTTTTCCACTCCCCAAAACAGTGTTTTCTAAGCTGAAATAGACAACCATTGATTAAACCCAGCAGCCCTCCCTCATTAATCAGTTTCTAGGAGTGAAAATAAAACAGTAGGTTCCAGCATTTGTATTCTTAGCTCTCTTACTAGGAGGAGGGAGAGGAAAAAGGAAAGGAAGGAAATTAGTATCCCGGGCCCAAGACGACTGAATCAAATCCAATTTTCTGTCTCCTGAGCCAGGAGCTCCTGGATTCCCTCTCACATGTTCCTGCCCCAGTTCTACAACGTCAGAACCTCTGCATCTCACCCCCTCAATCCATGCAAGATTTCCATTCCCTGGAACCACTTATTCCTGCACAGTGAGTAAAAATTCTGTTGGCCTAGTATTAACAGTGAGTTTTCCGCAACAGCAACTGGCTTAAATTCTCAGGTTAGAATGAGACTGGATCTGCCATGAGAGCCCTTTTACTGCCTCGCTTCCCCCTTCTGGCCAGGTAGTTCCTGCGGCTCTTGATTACAGTGCCAAGGTTCAGACACTCCTCCCACCATCACACAAATGGCCAGTGATTCATTCATAACTGTCACCCAAGCTTTCACTGCTCACTGTTGCAAAAAGAATTTTTGAATCTCTGGGAGTTGTAACCGTCCCCATTTTTCTTTGTTGCTGATAAATTCTGGAGAGCAGTAGGGATAGCAGTAAGACATCCATCATTTTGTGGGGTGTACAAGCAGCTGGTGTGACATTCTCAGCCAATATAACTGCAAGCTGACTTTTATCATGGTCTGTTGATCTCAGCTTCCAGGAATATTGCCTTGATGCATCATTCCATTCCTTCTCTAAATGCTCAGAGGAAGGCGTTCTGAGTCTCACCATCTAAACCCCAGGGAGGAGGTTGGAGGGAAGGCATAGAACTGTTTCTGCAGTTGCAAAGGTAACTGGAAAACAGCCGGATTTCAGAAGTCCATAGACTTTGAAAGAAAACAATTAAAGTTAAAATCTGAGGACATGAAAGTATTTGCAAGTGGGGCGCCTTGCAAGTGGCTTAGTCGGTTAAGCGTCCGACTTTCGCTTAGGTCATGATCTCGCGGTTCGTGGGTTCGAGCCCCGCGTCGGGCTCTGTGCTGACTGCCAGCTCAGAGCCTGGAGCCTGTTTCAGTCTGTGACTCCCTCTCTCTGACCCTCCCCTGCTCACACTGTCTCTCTCTCTCTCTCTCTCTCCTAGAAATAAATAAAACATTAAAAAAAAAATAAAAAAAAAAAAGAAAGTATTTGCAAGTGTTAGCAGAATTGGTGCCAAACAAATGCTCCATCTTGCTGAATTTCACTGATTTCTTCCAATAACTGAAGTATTTCCACATTTTCTAAGACGACCCTTGGATGACCAATAAGGTCAGTTCCTTTTCATATAATTAATGGCAATCTGGATTTGAGTCTTCTCCAAAATTTCACTTTCTGCAAAAATAAAACTCAGCTGACTTAAACATCATTCCGTGATCATTACAACTTTTGATTATGTGAGGGGACGGCTTAGAAATGGTAAGCTGCTGTTCCCTCCATCCGACAGGATAAGACAACCTTGACATTTGCATCTGGAAAGTGCTATGACCAATGGCCTCCAAATATTTTGCACATGCACCTCAATAAAAAATGTAAAGCATACTCCCTGTATGCTAAGCAGAAATAACAAAGAGACCAAGAACGTGTGTAATGGCTCCAGTACAAAAGTTTATTTCTTGGTCCTGGAGCAACCTAAGGTTCATGTTCTTGGTAAAATGAGTGGTTCCTTTCCCGGTAATGTTTCAGGGACACAAGTTCCTTCCATCTCAGACCTCTGTCATCCCCAGGACCAGGGCATTTTCTCCATATAAACCAGCATAGGCAGTAAGAGTACAAAGGAGGCTTGCCTGCTTCTCAAAAGCTTTGGTCCAGAACTGACAGGTATCACTTCTCCTCACCTCCCATTGGGGAGAACTGGTAATAGCTACTTATAGAGGGTCTGAGAAAGTTGCATCTGGCTGGGCAGCAACTACCACTACTCACAGCTACAACTGCATAATCTGCAATCAACGACAGATTTCGGCAAACAATTAGCTATCTGCCACGACTCTTAGTTTATTCTTTGTTTTATTTAATTATTCTTATTTTTTCATAAGTGGTATACAAATATATTTACATAAAACACATGGTGTTAATATGCATATTATAAAGCATATTTGGAAATACACACTCAAAAGGATGAGAAGAAAAAACAAGTTTAAACAGCAATTTTAAATGTTCTTCCTGCAGCCCATTTGATTATCTTGTGCCTTCCCTGGTCAAGATTCACACCCAAAATTCATCACTCAAGGCTCTGGAAGGTCCAGGGAGTTAGCAAGTACTCTTCTAGAGGAGGGTTTTAAGAAATGAAGGCTATCACCCTCCCCTAGTCTTTCCTATCTTTAGATAGCATCACACACACACACACACACACACACACACACACACGCACGCACTCAAGCCCCAAACCTAGACATCATCATCAATTCTTCACTGCCCTCTATCTCCCATATCCAGTCCCCAGCTGGGCCTGTCCACTTACCTTCCCAAACAGACCCAGAATCCCTACATACCTCTCTCTCCACCTTGACTCCCAACCTATCCTAGACACTATCATCTTTTATCTGGATCTCTACAACACTGTCTTGTCCTACAAATCCACTTTCCATGGGACAGCTGGTACGATCTTTAAAACATGTAAAAAAGATTCAGTGACTGCCCTACAAAGACTCTCCAATGGGTTGAACCTTCAAATAAAATCTAACCTCCTCACTCAAGCTTATGAGGCACAGCAAGAACTCAAATTGTTAAATGTTGTCCATATATTTTTTAAAAACTGGAAAATATATACCATGCTATATCTTTAGTGTTAATTTGCTCAACAGCACCTTTTATAATTGAAAACAAAGTTATTTTCATTTTATAAATGACATAGAAAAGCAAAGAAAGGAGGAAAATAAAAAGAAGAAATGAAGGATAGCTGTTTCCAGGTAAATTCTACTCTAATGACCAGACACTATTACCTTTAGTACTATCTTCCCCTTCTAATTCAAGCAGACTCTAGTGCACATGCCTCGCAGGAGGTTACAAATAGAAAACCTACTTCACCTCCTGACTTGCTTTTTTTTCCCCTCCCAAGAGCAAAACCCGCAGAGGAGAAAGAGTTTGATGAGAGAAAAAGGGTGTCAGAGGGAAAGTGGGGAGGGATTTCCCTCTGAGAAAAAGAACTGGCCTGGGTTAGGGAGAAGAGGGACTGGTCGAGGAGATCTCAGAGGAAAAGGCCCTGTGCCCCCTGGGGAAGCTGGGAGCCTTGTTGTCACCCAAGGCTCCCAGATTCCTCATGGGTTTCAGGACCTCAAGGGCCAAAGGTATCCTGGGGACCAAAGATGACAGCCATCTCCATGGAACCAGTATAGATAATTGTTCTTTCTATACAATGTTGGCTCTGCATAAAACACTAGAATCTTGACACAAGCTCATGGGAAGTAAGAGGGATTCGTGCAGAATGACAGAGGCTAAATTTCCTGCCAGTCCAAAAGGCTGGGTGTCCAGAGCCAAAATTAAGGTGATTTACAGAAACCAAGGAAATGTCATAGTTCTTGGATACTTTTATTTGTGCCATGAAATTTATACCCACTCACTTCTTGTATGAAAATATGCAAAGGATTTATCACCTTCATAAATTAGTTCTGGTCCAACGCCATTGCTATAATAATGTCTCTCTTACCCATGTGCATTCTAAAATGCTTTCCTGAGGCAGGAGGGTGGGGGGAAAGGGGAAAGGAGTGGAATTATTCACAGTGCTGGTGTTCTCCCAGAGAATGTAGCTCATGCATGCCTATAAGGGGGCAGACATTTTGGGGAGCCGAAGGCTGATACCAAGAGTTCTATGCCTGTCTCAGTCTGACTTGATTACAGGTTCTTGTTTGCATCCCTAACCATGCCTGTGCTAGAACCTTGGACATCAGGGGATGGCATAACACAGCAGGTTGTGGACTCAGACTCTCTGTGATGAAAAGCTCTTCCAGCTCAATAAGCTATGTCATATGGAGCAAGTTTCCTAACCCTTCTATTTTCTCATCTGGGAATATTGATATTCTTACTTCACGGAGTTATTGTTAAGACCAAATGTGATTTTTTTAAATTTATTTATTTATTTTGAGAGAGAGCACAAACAGGGGAGGGGGAGAGAGAGAAGGAGAGGCAGAATCTCAAGAAGGCTCTGCACCAACAGCGTAGAGCCTGATGCAGGGCTTGAATGCATGAACCATGAGATCATAACCTGAACTGAGAGCAAGAGTCAGATGCTTAACTGACTGCCACCCAGGTGCCCCTAAATGTGATCATTTTAAGGTGCTTAGCACAGTGCCTGCCACATGGTAAGCTCTGTTAATGTTGTTATTATCAGCTTTTATTAGAGTAGGCATGTAAAAATGCCGAATGAATAAATGAAGGACCTATCTGAGGGTACTGAAAGCAGAAAATTACCCAAAAAATGGAACTGGCAAGGTTATCTTCCACTTAGGTGCTGTTCTGGGCCAAATATGGCCACATTTTGTTTTTGCGACTAAAGTACCTACCTTCGGGCACACATCACATATATAATTGTAAGTAACTGCAGGGAGCCCACTGTCTCACCTGGTGATCAGTGGCTGACGCTGGCAAGAACTTGGGCCAAGATCAAGAATATACTTTGCGGTTACACCAAAGAATCTTTTTTTTTTAAGTTTTTTTAAATGTTTATTTATTTTTGAGAGAGCAAGGGAGACAGGGTGTGAATGCAGTAGGGGCAGAAAGAGAGGGAGACACAGACTCCAAAGCAGGCTCCATGCTCTGAGCTGTCAGCACAGGGCCCAACCTGAGCTGAAGTCAGATGTCTAACCAACCGAGCCACCCAGGTGCCCCTGCCAAAGAATCTTCTTCCAGAAATGCTAACTACCTTCTGTGGGAATCCATTTGCAATTCTGGCCTCGAGTAGCATTAGAATAAATCAGTTTCAGGAATAATGGGAAATCAGGAAGTGTGTATCCTTCTGGGGATGTATTTAAAACAACCCTCAGCCAACAATTCAGCAGAGTGAACAGTTGGACAGAAGCCATTTAAAAACACTCACATTTTAAGAAACGGTGTTGATAAATTCCTTTCCAAATATTCTCTAGGAAAACTTCTGCAATGAAATGAAAATGATGCATGTATATCCAATAGCTCTATGTTGCTTTCCCACCAAAACTCAAAGCAAGAATCACAGTCATACTTTCTCACATCTTTGGGCCTTTGCCATGCTGTTTCCTCAGCCTAGAATGTCCTCCATACCCACCATCAGGTTATCCCAAACACCCCCCTAATGCCAGCAAACCCCAACAGAATAGTGCAGAGGTTAGTGGCACAGGTTCGAGTCAATCTCTATGTTTCCCCAGCTACGTAACATTGGGCAATTTGTTTAACTTCTCTGTGAGTCAGGCTCCTACGGGGATGATAACTGAACTAAACTTAATAGGGTTTGGGGGAAATTAAATAGGTTAATACATGGAAGATGCTTAGAACAGGACAGTTCATGGAACAGAGTAAGCACTTGATAATTGGTGTCGTTCTTATCCTTCATATCCTACCTCCAGCTCCAAACCCTTGGGAAGGTTCTTTCATTCCCCTGAGCAGAGTTACGCACTTCTTCCCCCCGTGCTTCTGCTCTCTCTACTTAGTAGGCATCACACTCAATTACAACCACTGGTGTGCATGTCTGCCTTGCCACCATGTGCAAATGAGGAATGCAAACCCCAACACTTTACCTGGGGAGTCTCCAGGACTTACCACAGAGCCATGAATACAATAGATGTACAATAAATATAAGGTGAACATATAAGTGCGTTAACTAAATGTTATGTAAGCTTTAGAGTTCCCCAAGCAGTCAGCGTGTTCCCTTCCTTGCATAAAACAGTTGTGTGATCGCTGTTGCTATGCATGCTCTAAAGCCAAAGAGGCAAGATTCAGAGCTACCTCAGAGTTTGTGCACTATCACTGGCATCATAAAAATTCGTCATTAGCACCGTTAACAGAGTGGCTCGCCGTTATCACTGAGACGGGAGAATGACTCTGCTCAGCACATGTTTTTCTCTTTGAGATGAGCCATAGCATTTCCTCCAGCAGCTCTCAGGCTCTGTTCCTCCAGTGCTGCCCAGGACACGGGACAGGTCACCCTTCTGAGGGGTGATGTGTGAGTGCTTAGTCACAGTCTATCTGCAAGCCGAGAAAGCCTTTGGCAGGAATGTGATCCAGGGAGACACTGAAAATAGCAAGTCCACTGAAGGCCAAGGGAACTTCCTCTTATGAAAGTGGGAAGAAGGGCTTGATGAAATAAGCTGCTTCCTGGCAGAGGAAAGAAAACATCCTGTCTGAGCTGGACGGAGAGAGAAGGGAACCAAGGAAAGTTCTGGTGGCCTTGGGAAGGCAGGGAAAGCACCAGATTTGGAATCAAAACAATCAATTCTTAATCCTTTCATTTGGTAAGCTTTCTCCTCTTCAAAACAGAGAATCAAATGACGAAAACCGTAAAGTGCCAGATAAACACAAGGCATGATTCAATATGGTTGGAAAAAGCCCCTTCACACTGGAACTCACAGAAGGGGCTCCACCCAGAACAGAGGCCTCTCCTTCTTCACTCCAGGGTGGAAAAAGATGTCTCTGTCTCCTTTTCATTTAAATTAGCCAGGTTTTTTTTTTAACATTTATTTATTTTTGGGGTGCCTGAGTGGCTCTGTCAGTTAAGTGTCAAACTCCGTTTCCGCTCAGGTCACGATCTCACAGTTCATAAGTTCAAGCCCTGCATCAGGCTCCACACTAACAGAAAGGAACCTGCTTGGCATTCTCTCTCTCTCTCTCTCTCTCTCTCTCTCTCTCCCCCTTCCTCCCTTCCTCCCTCTTTCTCTCTCTGTTCCTCCCCTACTCATGCTCTCTCATTCCCAAAAAAAATTTTAAAAAATAAGCATTTATTCATTTTTGAAAGATAGTGCAAGTAAGGGAGGGGTAGAAAGAGAGGTAAACACAGAATCCCAAGCAGGCTCCAGGCTCTAAGCTGTCAGCACAGCACCCTATGTGGAGTTTGAACCCACGAACTGTGAGATCATGACCTGGGCTGAAGTTGGACGCTCACCCAGGCACCTCTAAATTAGCAAGTTTTAAAGAAGTTTCAAAGGACAATCTGTTTCAAGGTTTTCTTGGGATAAAACTTTTTATTAGGAATCTGCCTTTGCTTCATTTTTGGGTTTTTGGCCAGTGTAGCTTTAACATATACGAAACCATGCGGCATGATTTACAGCCTATCTTTCCAGCAAACATTACCATGCAAGCAGTGGTGTGCTCTGGGAGCTGACTGTCAGCAGCTAGCGAGGACTGATTTTGCACATGTCCTCCCAATTCCATGTTTTGTTACACTGCATGTGTAGCTTGAAATTAGCCATGGTGGGAGTATTTCACCGTGGCAACTGACAAATGCTATAAATTAGGGTGGCTGTTTTTTTTTTTCTCTCCCAAAGTTGGCTTTCCAGCACACTACTGACTGAGCCCGAATGGACTCAAGAGTCCCCCAGCCATCCCTCTCCACTCCAAATGCCACAAAAACAACTGAAACCACATACACAAATATTGGATGGGAAACATTACAGAGATACATCTATACAGAGAGAAACACAAAACAAACTGAAAACTCCTGGTAAATTACCTGTATGTACATTCCTCCACACAAGGTTCTGGCAAAGGTGTCGGTTTTTTTCTGACAATAATGGTAATATGCCAGGGAATCTTGAATCAGCCTCATCTGGAGCCACAGATGAATATACTCAAAAGACATGCTGGAACCCAAACATCTCAACTGCACACTGAGGGTAAAATAATGATGGAATAACTGACTTGTCAAAGTAGGTGATCTGTCATTTATCCCAGTGAGCAAATATAGTGTTGCATTTACAGTCTTGTAATGGTCAATGAATAATAACGGTTAAATGAATGAATAGTCTTTGTTTCCTCTTACACATTTTATCTATTCTCTCAAAATTTAAATGGTTTGGTCTTTTTTGTCTGGAACTCTAAACATTGTGCTATGTTCCCAAGGCTGGCAATTGTGATAGGGGAAGTACATAGCAAGTGCTGGATGGTTCTCAGAGGACTGTTTTAGATGCAATTCCCAATTAACACTTACACACACCCTCTACAGTAAGGTGCACCCATTTTGAGAGAAGGAAAAAGATGTTCATCAGGATAAGAGCTGTGGACTCTGCACCCTATTGTGATTATTGCTACTGAACATTGGAAGCTGGATATCATAGCCATCTATGCTGCAGCCACAAGAAGGACTACCAAACTGCCCCTGCTTCTTTCGGTCCAACTCACTGTCAGACAGCTCAGACAAGAGCTTGTCTCATGTCCATACGCTGAGTCTCATGTCAAATCTTTAAGAGAACAAATATCTCGTCCCGTTTTGGTTTCTGTTGTAGGATGAAGATCCTCCACCTTACAAGACTCTCAAAATGGCAGATTCCCCACACAGAAGGGAGTTCAAATTCTGGACAGATATTATTATTACCATCATTATTTTAATTTTTATTGGCATCTATCTTATTCATGGCAGCTTATCATCTCTTTTGAATCTCCTTCCTAAATTCAGGGAGATATTCAAATCACGAGTCATTACCATTCCAACACAGGAGTCAGAATACACTCTGGAATCCTAGGATTCAGGCACGTGAATTAGTTACTGCCAGTTAGGGGCACCATCACAAGACAACTGATTCAGAATTAAGTAACAAAAGGAAAGAGGTACTACATGGACCTTCCATCTTTGCATCTTCGCTGGCAAGGGGGAGGTAGAGGTGTCTGGGGCTGTTTTTGTTTTTGTTTTTGTTTGTTTTTGTTTTTGTTTTGTGGTGACTGTTTTCCAGGGATTGCAATAGTACCTTTCTGATGTAGTAGGAGTAACTGTGGAGAACCAGGAGGTTCTGTGGCTTGATTTGGTGTACTGTACCCCAGACTTATCCATCTGGTATTTTTTTTAAGTTTATTTATTTATTTCAAGAGAGGGAAGGAGGGAATCGCAAGCAGGCTCTGCACTGTTAACACAGGGTCCAATGTGGGGCTCAATCTCACAAACCGTGAGATCATGACCTGAGCTGAAATTAAGAGTCAAACACTTAACCACATGAGCCACCCAGGTGTCCCTACCCAATAGATTTTTAAACAAAATACTTTTTAATTTATTCAACAAGAGTCATTTTCTATTGTTTAGAGAACTCTAATACAAGAACTCTAATACAATTATTTTTCCTATTTCTCAGATATGGAAACAGAGCTTTAATTGGTTAAATTGCTTACGATCACAAAGTCAGTCATGGAGAGAGCAAGAATTTCAACTAGGACTATTATAATCCAAAGCCCACCTCTAAACCAGAAAGATTATACGACAAGGCCATAAAACTAATGAATCAGAGTTGAGTTGTTGCTGTTTTTTCAAGTTGGAATAAATTATAGAAATACATAGTCTCACCTGAAGTACTGAAAAATAAAGTGTCATAGAAGAGGCCACAACACAAATCTTCTTACCTGATGCGCTTCCCATGGTACCTCTCATCCTCATAATCCTGCCTTTTTCTTTCTTTCTTTTTTTTTTTTTTTGCTTTATAGTTTTGAGATAATTTTTTAAGTGTAAATGAGTTTAAGAATATTATACAGGAAGGAGGGGACCAATTGCTTCTTGCATCTCACACTTTCCTTCTGCATTGTGTCCATCTTACCAAAATATATTCTTTGGTAGTTCTTTCAGCAGGAGTCTATTTTTAAATTATTTATCAGAAAATGCCCTTATTTTTTCCTCATTTTTTTTTGAGAGAGAGCGAGAGAGAGCAGGGAAGGAGCAGAGAGAAAGGGAGAGAGAGAATCTTAAGCAGGCTCCATGCCCAGCACAGAGCTTGATCTCACAACCAAGAGTTGGATGCTTAACTGACTGAGTCACCCAGCCGCCCCAATTTTTTCCTTATTCTTGAATGACAGTTCAGTTGGATATAGATTTCTAGGTTAAAAATTATTTTGCACCAACACTTTGAAGATATTATTTCATTATTTCCTAGTATCTGTTGAGGCTGATAAAAAGTTTACTATTGACTTACTTGTCCTTCTTTTGTGATTAACCTGTGTTTTTTTTCTAGTTGTTTTTAATATCTTATTTTTCTTTAATAGTCTACAATACCAGCCTGCTGTGAGGTTTGTTCTTAGTTATCTTGCTTGGGACATGTTCAGATTTTCATTCTTAGGACTCTTATCTTTCGTCAATTCTGGAAAACTCCCAGTCATGACTTCCAGCATTGCCTCACCTCTGCGGGATAAACTGCTAGGGGTTCTCTAGTATCTACTGCTCTCTATTTTCTTTGGAAAAAGAACTATCACTTTTTTTTTTCTGGGAACACAGAGAGAACCTCTCCCTGCCTCCCTAATGGGTTTGTGATATGAGAAGTGACATGTGCATCTTCTAGATAATGCTTTTAAAGACATCGGCAGACATGACCCTTTTCCCTTCTCTGTGACCCCGACCCTGCCGCCGCCACCACCCCTGCTTAGGATGCAGACCCAAGAACCAGAGCTAAAGAATCCACAGATGAAAACAAAAGAGCCACTCACCAGCCCTTGGTATCTGTTAAATGGGAGAAAAATAAATCCCTATCTTCTTCAGGCTTCTACATTTTAGGTCTTTTTTTAAAGCAACTTCTATTATGTCTTAACAATTGTACCTCTGTTCTCTCTACTCTCTGCCTTCTGCCTTCCTTACTGTGCGTATATCTGTGTGTGCATCTGTGTGCATGAGTGTGCATGCACACAGATGCACACACATAACCTTCTCCTTCTAACTTCCGTTTCTCTTATTCATATTCATATTTTCTACCTCATTATTTCTCCATGTCTTAGATCCTTCTTTTACCTCACTTGTTCTCTTCAGATGTCTAATGTGCTATTTAACTCATCCCTTTGAATTTCTAATGTCGACAAATATGTTTTTAACTTCTATTTAGTTCTTTTTCAAATAAGCCTGCTCCTTTTTCATAAATTATTTCATTCTACTCCTTCCTTTATGTCTCTGACATTTAAAAGATACCTATTTCATAACCTCTCTCAGATTTTTTAAGTTAGCTCAGCTTTGGGGTAATTAACTTTCATGTTTATTCTATGTCAAGATTCCCCTTCAAGGTGATTCATTTCCTCATTTGGTTTGTAATTTTTTTAAGTTTCCTTATTTAGGTTTGAGAACAGGGAAGGGCAAAGAGAGAGAGAGGGAAAGAGAGAATCTCAAGCAGGCTCTGCTCTATCAGCACAGGGCCAGATGTGGAGCTTTATCTCATGAACAGTGAGGTTATGACCTGAGCTGAAATCAAGAGTCAAGACTGAACTGACTGAGCCACTCAGGAGCCCTGGTTTGTAATTTTTAATCAAGATGTCATCTTCAGCAGGATCATTTATCCCAGTCAATATCTGTGTGATAAGTTGTAGAAACATGCCTAATACAGCAGTTTGTCTCTGGTGAAATTCTGAGGGTTCAAAAGTCCTAGGCCAGTTTTTATAATTTCTCAGATTAATATTTCTATACCCATAGGTTACATAAACTTGAAATTTATATCTACACATGGTACGGCCTGAGGAACACTTACATTTTCCCACTAAGCCCCAGACCAAATAAAGCTTCCTTCTTGCTTCCCCACAATAGCTGTGAATGTTTCCCTAAGATAGTTACAGCCAGGTGGTTACACAATCCCTTCATCATTGGGGCACCCCTCCTGGCCTCCAGGATTTATTCAGAGAACTCTATCACAGAATTGTCAGATAAGATGCAGAATATCTGGTTAAACCTGAATGTCAGATAAACATTTTGTAGTATAAGAATGTCTCATTCAAGTTTTGGAATATACTTTATATTTTTAAAAGTATTCATTGTTTATCTGTAATTCAAATTTAACTGGCATCCTGTACTTTTTAAAAAAATTTTTTTAAATGTTTTATTTATATTTGAGAGAGAGATAGAGACAGCGTAAGCAGGAGAGGGGCAGAGAGAGGCGGAGACACAGAGTCTGAAGCAGGCTCTCGGCTCTAAGCTGTCAGCACAGAGCCTGACGACGGGCTCGAACCCACGAACCGTGAGATCATGACCTGAGCCGAAGTCGGACACTTAACCGACTGAGCCACCCAGGTGCCCCTGGCATCCTGTACTTTTAAATGCTAAATCTAACAAGCCTAGTCACAGTGCTCTGCCTAAAGTTGGCCTTGGGGCCATATATCCTGTCCCTCCATGGGCCTCAATACGCCAGCCTCCAGATTCTAGGACCTATATGTAGCTCCAGCAACCTTAGCTAGAGTTATCACTCTGGCTCTGAGTTCCTTTTTCATACTGAGAATGAGACTATTTTCCTTACTTTTTTCAAGACTGGTTATATATATATTTGAAATTTCTGCCACATTTTATCTAGACTTTCTATGCAGCAATCACAGGAAGAAAGGCTTGTTGATGTTAGCTCAGGCTTCCATTGTCACAAATACTTGACTTGAGCACTGTACCATGCCACCCAATGGAAAGCCTGGAGCACTGAAGGGTTAATTCACCCAAATTAATTGGAAGATTTGGGAATGTGCAAGAACAAGTTGTCACAACTTGTACTCCAGGGATGTTGCCCATTTCAGCAAAAGGAAGTTTTCCCATAGGATGGATTCTTCAAAGAGAAGTTAACATGTCCCAGTGTTAGCTAAGGTTTGACTTCTCAAGAACCTGGGTATCCAAAGATTTCTCCTATATTTGGGAGTGCCCAGGAAAGGCAGTAAAATTCTTACTGTACTTTATTTTCACTGGGCCAACTAAGAGATGAGAAGCCAGAGGGGAGGTAAAAATAGAAAATTATTAACTACAAGGGGTTGAAACATGTATATTTTAAGACCTTAAATTAGTCAAAATCTAGAAAATGGAAGACACCAAGTCATCAGATGAGAAAATACAGTGCTTTTGTATTGAAATGTTTCAGAGAAAAGCCCCTTTCAATATAGTTCTAAATGAAGTTCTCAGAATAGAAAAAGAGTATTTTGTTTTCATTTTAGACATGGAAAATCCCCTGGACCAAAAATTCCAAAATCCTTCCCAGATATTTTCCGATTTTTTTCAATAATTCCACATCGCCCACATGGTTTCCAGGCAGGGCCTAATTTAGCCTAGACCCAAATATTCACCAAAGATCTCAAATCCAGGCTTCTAACATATTCCCAAAATGATGAAATTTAACTTCCTGTTTTTGTATTCTCTGTGTTAAAGGTATTGATTTGTTCAAGATAAGCACTTTTAAAACAGCTCAACTTTTGAAACTCTGTTTTGGTACATCTATACTTTTTTTTTTTTTAGTATTCCATAAGTCTAAGAAGTTGACCTGTGCCCTGGGCTTTTTGCCCCCTTCTCCTCTGGGCTCTTTGCCCTCTTCTCTTTTTTGCCCCCTCTTCTCAAGAGAAGGAGGGAGACAGAGAATCCCAAGCAGGTCCCACACTGTTAGCACAGAGCCCACCACAAACTGTGAGATCATAACCTGTGCCAAAATCGAGTCAGATGCTTAACTGACTGAGCCACTCAGGCACCCCAAGAATGATAGGATTTTCAGAGTAAACTGAAAATATTTGGAAATTTCACAAAAGCATAAAGAAGTAGAAATAACATATATCTTCACCCCTCAGATATCCTTCTTTGCATAAAACATATGTTTAACAAAAATGGAATCATACTCTAGGAGTTGTTGAATTTTCTGTTTTCACTTATCTATATATTGTGAACATTTCCCACTACATTAAATGGTTTTGCATGGTAGCATTTTAATGCCTACTCATTCCATTTTTATAAATATGTTAATTTATTTTATTAGTCCTCTCTTTGGTGGCATTTAGACTGTCCCCAGTTTCTCTCAACCCTGTGATAAGTATCCTTGTAGAAGAGTTATTCTTGCAGTCAGCTGTGATTACTTCATTAGGATAAATGCCCGAAGTAAAAATGACTGACTCCAGAATATGCACATTTTCAAGGTTTGAGGTACCCCCTGCCAAATTACCTTGCAAAAGGTTTATCAATCCTACCAGTAATACATGAGTATCTATTTACCTGCTTTAAGCAGTCTTATGTAAACTAGTAAGTGATTAGCTGTCATGCAAAAATATTCTTTATTAATGAAGAGAATTTTCATCATGATTTCTGTAAACACTGAACTCTCCTAACAAACTGTAGTACCTTATTCCATTTAAAATATGATTTTAAGGGGCGCCTGGGTGGCTTAGTCGGTTAAGCGTCCGACTTTCGCTTGGGTCATGATCTCGCGGCTCGTGGGTTCGAGCCCCGCGTCGGGCTCTGTGCTGACTGCCAGCTCAGAGCCTGGAGCCTATTTCAGAGTCTGTGTCTCCCTCTCTCTCTGACCCTCCCCTGCTCACGCTGTCTCCCTCTCTCTCTCCTAGAAATAAATAAAAATATTTTTTAAAAAATATTATTTTAAGTTTCTTTGGAAATGTTCTGTAATGCAATTAATAAAGAATAAAGGCATCTCTATTTGACTTTTGTTTCAAGTGGAGAATGCCACCTCTCAAAGAATTCTTTCCCTTTCTGCCCTCATCTAGGCTGAGAAGAAATACCAAAGTATAGCACAGTTATTCTGCTCTTCATCCATCCTCTATTTCGTATTCAATTTCCCATCATGCACCAGATAAACACGGCAGCCCTGACATGATGAGAAGCCTTCCCTGAAGACTACAGCCCACACTCATCCATCCCTTCACTGAACTCCTATTATACTTATTGTCTGTACCACACAATTAGCACTTTATTATATACTGTCTTGTTCTCTAATTGTCTGTACCACACAATTTAGCACTTTATTACATTCTGTCAGATTCTGTAATTGCATCATGTATTTTTGCCTTGTCTCTCCACCTAGATTATAAGCACCAAAGTGGCAGGGGCCCTGTCTGGTGCTGCTTTGGCATTCCCCACAGCATCAAACACAGCCCTAGGAACAACAAAGTGGGCTTCTGACAAACACTGGCTGCTTTATTGGTTGGGGGTGGGTTGGGAGACTGGTAGATTGATTTTGTGATGAGCAGAGCTATGGAGAACCCAGAATAGGAATTAGGGAAAGCGCTGAGTGACAGAATACTTGGGTGCTGTGGTTATTCCGGCCACTCCTCTTCAGTACGACCTGCTCTGTGTCACCTAACAAGTCATTTGGTTTCTAAGTTTTTCTATGTACAAAGAACAGGGAAACCAAAACGTGTGACCAGACAACACTGTTTTTAAAATCCCATGAAAATCACATGTTTTTTATCTGAAGATTTTATACTGTAACATTCCCCAACATGGGAGGCATGTTGCTATGCAGAGAAAGAAGTCATGCTTTAGAATTAGAGAGACTTCTTGCCACCTGTATGACCTTGAACAGATTGTTTAACTCCTCTTACTCCCTAAAAGTAAATCCTGGTTCCTCGACTCTGCAATTATTCCAATGACTGTGATTATCTGTGATATTGCCACTGAGTATCCATAAGCCTGCTGGAGTATTCTTATTTTTTCCAATTTCTACAAATGCCAAGCCTTGAAGTAAGTGTTAAATATTGTTATTATAATAAACATAATTAGTACCTCTGTTAGTCTCACACCTCATTGAAGAGTATCAGCCTGGGCTGTTATTCAAAGGCTTGTTTCAAAAAAGAAAAAAAAAGGTTTGTTTCTCAGAGAATAAAGTCAGGTAGTAATACAATTTCTTGATCTTTCTCTGTTGGAGAGTCATTTACACTCAGCGGTCTACCACGTGACATCAGACTTCCTTCTAATAAATAATAAGAGAAGAAATACCCAATGTCCAGCATTATCAGATCCATTCCTCAGTCTGTCACTTTTACCTCCACTGTGAACACTTAGGTGACTGGAGCATTGAGTTAACCACATTTCTCTGAATTTGGGATGATACAAATAAAATGTTCTGTCCCTATGTGTCATCTGCCTTTTCCCTTTCCAATCAATATGTTTTGCCATACTGTACCCGGTCATGTTTTTGTTCTTGTTTTTTCAATTGGCAGATGCACAGTAAAACGTAACCAAACAGTTGTTCAACACGTTATTCTCTCCAAACAAGACCAATGTAAGCTCCCAGAAGTGCTGCCCTGACCCTGCTTCACAAGGAGCCCAGAGAGCCTTGAAAGGCTATTTTGTAGGGTAGAGGATATCTCTTTAAGAATAGATCCCCTCCGTCTGTGCCTGTTGCCTGGACATCCCTTTGATAAAGAGGAGAGTATATATATCTAGGCAAAATGACTGTGTCTGATTATTCTTCAAAAAAGTATTTATCAAGGTCTGCCCCATGACAGGCAGGGACTGGGTGCTGGCCAAAGATGCATACCACACAGTTAGGGGCTCATACGTACTTGAGGAACCAGGAATCTGATGGGGAAGCAGGCCAGCATAGAACTATCACACAGTGAGATAAGTGTAAAGAGAACACGTGTGGCTACATAAAGGGTCAACTTTGATAAATCTAAGGGAACAGTTGACCTGGTTAGGAGTTGATTAGACTCAGGGAAGCTACTGCTGGAAGACAGTTTTGTGGCAACCTCGGGTGGACAGGAAGGGTAGCCTTGGGGTGGGGAAGTGGGGTGGGTAGGAAGAAATGCCTTGTCTCTGTCTTTAGTTCCCTGCCTTGGCTCCATGGACTCATACCTGAGGCTCAGGTGGAGAGGAGGAGGCTCAGTGAGACACTGAAGTCTCACTTCAGCAAGTCATGCTGCTTTGGGACCTGAGTGACAAAATGTGGCAAAGCAGAAGAGAAAGGCTTCTCTGCACACTTTTGGGCACCAGGAGACAGTAACCTTGCTTTGAGAGTGACTGGGACTGTGCCTGAGACCAGACACTGCCCCCTAGCGGCTGACAGCAGGGGACACCAACAAGGAGCTCAAAGCAGAAGAGGAAAGGATGGAAGGGGGCACAATGGAAGGTCCAAGCTGCCTCCCAGGCAAACCAGGAGAGACATGAAGGCAGGGTGGTTCTGCATTAAGCAGGTGGATGCCCGAACCAATGCAATGTGAGTTCTTACCATGGTCATGATAACCATTGCCATTCATGCTGATGCTCAGACAAAACTTAGGGAAACACAGGTTCTCCATACACAGAAAATAAACAAACAAATAAATAAAACACTTATTTTCTGGTCATGATATTAAGCAGAGCAATGTCTATCCTAGTTAGTAATGGAACTGAGGTCAGGTAAGGTGGAGAGACAAGAGGTGCAGGATAAGTAACAGAAGGAGATTCAGACGCCAGCGCTGAGGACTGGGGGGTTGGTTCTGGTGACAGGGGCTCAGCCAGGTGAGCAGAGGGGTGTAAGCAACGCTCTGGGTGGAGAAGCTGCCTGCAAGATGGAATGAAAGAAACAGCCCTGAGTCTGTAGGCAGACTGGAGTCGCATGACTAGACAGAAATGTCCAGAACCAAATGCTAAAAATAAGACTTCTCCCCTGAGCCAAACAAAATTAAATTCGATCTCCAAGTACGTTATTGAATAGAACTCAAACAACAACAAAGCATCCCAAACTGGGCTAAAGGGCACGCTGAAAACAAAGGCCCTCCCACCCTCAAATCCCCGCTCCCAGGAGGAGAGTTGGATGGCTGCTGGGGGACACCAGGATGACCACATGTTGCTAAACTGCTTAGAGATTCTCTACAGATTGGTAAACAACTGCTACTTCAAGTCCCTGGAGTGCCATCCCCCACCCCCAAGAATTTCAATCGGCCATTACAGGGTTAAAGCTTAGATATTAGAGGATCCCCAGCATGCTTCTTCGCAGAGCTGACCCAGTTGTTAAATATTTGACTATCATTGTTATCCTTTCAGAGAACATGCCTTCACATGTAGGTACACCCCTACACGCACCTTTTTTTTCCCTTTAATACAAATGGAAAAATTGAATACGGTTCTGTACTATGCATTGCTTATTTTTTAAACCTACTTGGCCCACCTTTAAATCTATAGCCAAATATAGATTGGAGACATTTCTGTCAGAGCTGACATAATTTAGCCGTAACTAAGATACCTAACCTGCGAAATGGAGCATAGGAAAAGAGTGAGACTTTAGAATAATGTATGGGAACTTTCCAGTAGGCCCAGAAGAACCTAGTCATTGGGGGCAGTGGAAATAACTCTGGAAGCTGAGGACAATGCCCGATGGCTTGGGGAGAGGAATGAAGAGGGGCAGGACCAACAAAATTTCCCTGAATATCCCTCCAGAGGCCATCTGAACTCCCGCCCCCTGCCACCCACTGACAGGAGGGGTCTAAACTTCCCTGAGTCCAGACAATTAGTGCCGAGTTCAACTGTTACCCAAAACACTCAGTCTTGGGTGGAAGCAAAGGAAATTTCAGGTAGCACTTACCTCACCAAACGCTTTCCAGGGAGTCTTCCCTTCGCTCAACGAGGACATAAAATGAATCTTCTTCATAAATGAGCTAAAGTATATGTCTCCTGAAAGCTCCATCTTCACCTCAAATGCTAAAAGGAAGCATAGAGTTATTTATATTCATGAGTGAGAAAACACTTATAAACTAAACTTGAATCGGATTTTTAAATATCCTCTCTCTATCAAAAAGTCAAGGAGCTACACGGGAGCTCAGTCAGTTGAGCATCTGACTCTTGATTTCTGCTCAGGTCATGATCGTAGGGTTCAAGGGTAAGCCCCACATTGGGCTTTGCGCTGACTGCTTGGGATTCTTGGTCTTCCTCTCTCTATCCCTCCCCCAGTCACAATGTCTGTCTATCTCTCTCTCTCTCTCTCCTTCTCTCTCTCTCAAAATAAATAAACTTGAAAAAAAAGCCAAGGGTGCCTGGGTGGCTCAGTGAGTTAAGCATTCAACTTCAGCTCAGATCATGATCTCACAGTTTGTGGGTTCAAGCCCTGCATTGGGCTCTGGGCTGACAGCTCAGAGCCTGGAGCCTGCTTTGGATTCTGTGTCTCCCTCTCTCTGCCCCTTCCCTACTCTCTCTCTCTCTCAAAACTAAACATTAAAAAAAAAAAGCCAACACCACTGAGTGTACTCTTTTTATAGCCATATTTATCTTCAAAACCCAAAGAAGTAGTATAGGAGGGGAAACTCAATTTTCTATGTCTGATTTCTGTGTCTCTATACAACATTTTTCATTATTTTAATATTAAGGAGAGAGATTAAAGAAGAATGTTTACAATTGAACCTATCAGCTCCATAGATTTTTGGGAAAGGGAGAATAGGGAAATGGGATCATCAAAAGATTACTTAATATTTTTATTTTTACTGATATTCCCAGAAACTTTCAGTTGGGGGAAGTCATTAAATGAGAAAGCAATTTCTGCTAACAGACTGTCACCTAGTGGTGACATTCTTACCTAACTCATAACATGAGCAGCTACTGAGCTTTGGGAAGCTTTTGGATGTGTTTAATTCTCTTTAGATGCCCGAGGAACCTTACAGAATACTGTTACAAGTGGACCAGACTCACTCGTGTACTTCCCAACAGCCTCATGCTCATCAGGCAATACCTAACACAGGCCGAACATCCTTCAAAAGGAAGTTCTGCCTCTGTATGTATCTGAATATTGTCAAAGAAGCCTGGCCAACCAAAATTAATATTATTAACTTCCTTTTCGGCTTTCAGACTATGGCCCCCTCACACCTTCCCCCTTGCTAGTATCAAACTAGGCCCAAATTTTCAAAGGGTTTTCCAGTTATTAGAGAACGATAGATCAATGTGGGTAACCCATTGGCATGTCATTCCATACATACAATACAGAAAGAGGTCTCAAAGTGAGCAACAAGGAAACATCCCCCAGATTTAATATTCATCAGGAATCCCTCCCTTCATTCTCTGAGAGACACTACAGTTCTCTTTATCTCATCCCCGTGTCCTCAATGTCTTGTTCTCTGTGTTGACACTACCCCTCTTGGTCACAGGGGTCCTTATTTTTGTATGGACACCAGTCAATGAGGCAGTACCCTCCTCCCATCAGTGCAGAAGGCTATGGTCTGGCAACAGAGCTAGGATACCTCTATTAGTTACCAATACTCATTCTTTACTGAGTACTATTTCAACTACTTATTGAGTGCCTACCATGTAGCAGGCACTAGATATGTCCCAAGGAATAGAACAGACAGACCACTGTCCTCAAAAAGCTTACCAA
The DNA here is from genome assembly GCA_017311185.1 of Proteles cristata cristata. Lineage (NCBI taxonomy): Eukaryota > Metazoa > Chordata > Mammalia > Carnivora > Hyaenidae > Proteles > Proteles cristata. The sequence continues at coordinate 1,797,917 of JAESUZ010002939.1, read as the reverse complement.
CTAATGGGAAGAACCAAGCACACTAGCAAGTGTTGATAGGAATGGGAAGCATGGGGAGCTAGGAGGACGGTCTGCACAAGTCAGCTTCTTAAGAGGGTTATGTCTGAGCCATTATCTGAAGGAGGAGTCGCAGTCAGCCTGAAGAAGAGCAGCCCAGGCAAGTGTAAAAGCCCTGATTTTGGTAAGGACCTGGGGCTTCTGAAAATCTAAATAGAGGTCAGAATGCTACAAGCTAACTCCACTGGAAAAAAGATGCTGACAATATTCCAAGGGGTCTAAAATCTGCAATCACAATAGTAGCATTATTCGTAATAGCAAAAAAATGGAAAGAACTCAAATGTTCATTATGAACCAATGAATGAATAAAACGCAGTATACCCATCAATGGAATGTTATGTGGGTGTGAAAAGGATGAAGTAGATTCCTGCTGCAATATGGATGAACATTGAAAATACTACACTAAGGAAAAGAAGCCAGGCGCAAAGGACTACATCCCGCATGATTCCATTTATATGAAATGTCCAGAACAGGCAAATCTACAAAAACAGAAAGACTAAAGTTTGCTTAGAGCTGGGGACCAGGAGGAGGAAAGGAGCGGGGCATGACTGTTAACAGGATGGGTTACTGCGGGGGGCGGGGGGCATGAAAACGTTCTAAAATGGACTGTGGCAATAACTGCACAACTTTGTGAAATAGTAAACAATGTTGAACATCCATATGCTTAAAATGGGTGGATTGTAGGGGCGCCTGGGTGGCTTAGTCGGTTGAGCGTCCGACTTTCGCTTAGGTCATGATCTCGCGGTTCGTGGGTTCGAGCCCCACGTCGGGCTCTGTGCTGACTGCCAGCTCGGAACCTGGAGCCTGTTTCAGTCTGTGACTCCCTCTCTCTCTGACCCTCCCCTGCTCACGCTGTCTCTCTCTCCCTCTCTCCTAGAAATAAATTTAAAAAAAACATTAAAAAATGGTGGATTGTATAGAACTGAATAGTATCTCAGTAAAGATAGTATTATTAAAAGATTATTGTTATTAAAAATAAAAATCTGGAGGCACAGAACCCGGGTTAAGAACATCAAATATGGAAGTACATCTTCTGTTCACTTTTTCCTTCAGGCTGGAACTTAATATGCATTCACCAAAGGCCTGAGCCAGGAAACAATTGAGCATAACTACTCTCAAAACTCTCCCTTCCTGTGACCCCGAGGGATTCTCTGAAACCCACCTTATGCACAGGACTTTTCTCCCCTTAAGACATGTCCTTCTACCAGTTGGTACTCAGTCTCAGAAATTAAACTCTAAAAGGGAAGGGTCTTAGTCCTGGGGACTAGCAATCTGTCCAACTTCTAGTCTCCCTTCTCTGACGATCTCTGGACTTTGATGCAAATATAAACTGCTTTTCTACCAGCCCCACCAGCATACCCACACAACTAGAATTTCCAGGAGTGATTCTCATATCATATAATTACATGTCTATATATAGAATGCAAAGGATTCTTCTTGCTAACCGTGGACAGAAGTTTTTCAGGCCCACGATGGAGAGCAATCCTTCAAGATCCAAATTACATTCTCCCTCCTTCATGAACATTCCCCAATATAGCAGTATTCTGGCTGCCTACAATCCATTTCCTCTTTCCTGGTAAGGACAACTGTAATATTGTCACCCATAATAAAAACTGTAAATTTGGTCTTCCATTTCTGGCACAGATCGTCTAAAGCCCTTGACATTTCTGAAGAGATGAGAGCAATGAATGTCTTTTGTTATGTTAATGAGGTGACTTTTTGAAAGCATCTTAGGATGGGGGCTGGTTGCTAAGAGAATCAACCATGTGATTAGAAGGTTGAAACTTTCAGTTCCATCCCCAACCTTCTCCAAAATTGAAGGGAGGGCAGATTTCTATGATTAAACGCTTAAGCTGTGAAATTTGAGGCTATCTGTCCGTAGACAGTATCAGAATGGAGTTAAATTCTAGGACACCCAGCTGCCATCAGAGAACTATACCTTCTTAGTGAGGGGAACACCTCCCACACAGTGGAACTAGTACTAGAACATTTCAGCACCATGACAAGAAGGTAAGAGGAACCTTTCTGGGAAGCCACCTTTTCCTCAAGTCCACTCAGAAAACTGTGATAAGGCTCCACTGTGGCACCAAGGATGGAATGTGTGGCCAGTGTGATCAGTTACAGGGTACTGTATCCCCCCAAGCCCTTTTCTCCACATCACTGAGTTTCAAGCTTGAATTGTAGTGAACACAATAGGATGAGGAACCCCAATATATTTTTTTAAAACAAAGGAGAGTTGGACATGATAATTAGGACATGGTACCTGCCTTGAGCACCTCGCAGTGGAGTGAGAAGGCAAGAATAATAATTGGGGCGCCTTGGTGGCTCAGTCGGGTCAGTGTCCGACTTCAGCTCAGGTCATGATCTCACGGTTTGTGGGTTCAAGCCCCAAATTGAGCTCTGTGCTGAAGGCTTGATCAGAGCCTGGAGCCTGCTTCAGATTCTGTTTCCTTCTCTCTCTGCCCCTCCCCCACTCACGCTCTGTTTCACTCTGTCTCTCAAAAATAAGTAATTGTTAAAAAAATTTTAAGTAATAATAATTACATAATACCACGCAACAATAGAAGAAAGGCCACAGAGCCCTTGCCACTTATCAGACAAGTGTTAGAGGACCTCAGGCCAGCAGTGAACCTTGGCTGCCTCTCCCCTCTTCTGAGGCCTCTTCCCTGCCTAAGATAGTCAAGTGTCAGCCACCCCAGGAAGACTTCAGAAACACTCTCCCTCCTCATCATACCCACACACTCACCCCTCTGACCAGATCAGAGTCTTCCCTTCTCAGTGTTTCATATCTTTTTACCAGCATACATACTTTTAAAGGTAAATGTCTTCCCCACAATTCATTGGAGAGGCTGAGTTGAAGGGCATATAATGGAGACTACGATGCTCCCCTCCACCATTCTAGTGAGACCCTTCCCCGCCCTTTTCTTCCCATAGCTTCTACCACAGGTGTCAGCCCTGTATGATGATCAAGGCTCTCCCTGCCTTCTCCCTGGGTCCCTGGCCCAGTATACTTCCTGCACATCAAATCCCCAGGGAGATCTTAGGGGGGATCCCTAGTGTTTCTTAGCAAACCCTAACACACTATTATAAAGCATTGCTTTGTCCTACTACATGTATTTAAATAGTAGTTGATTCATTTAGCATATTGGTTTGTTGGTTGACAATATTAAGCCTAGTATCCTATACCTTTTGGGTACTAAAATACTCAATTTTACTTGTATTAAAGTATGACTTTGAAAAAAAAAATCACTAACGTCCCATTAGGATATAATATCCTGTTAACATTCCAAGACAAACATAACTAGGACTTTTCCCTTCCTTTTTTGCAGGAAAACAGAGTAGTGGTTAAAAGTATCATCTCCCGGACTACTTGAAACCAAATTGCAACTCAACTACTCATGGACACTGTGGCCTTTGGCAAATCACTTAAACTCATTTAAAAAAACTTTGTTTTTCTGATCTTTAGAATGGGGTGGTGCTAGAGTACCTGGATGGCTCAGCTGGTTAAGCCTGGGCCTTTGGCTGAGGTCATGATCTCACTGTGAGTTCAAGCCCCACACTGGGCTCTGCACCGGCAGTGTGGAGCCTGAGTGGAATTCCCTCTCCCTCTCTCTCTGCCCTTCCTCCACTTGCACTTCCTCTCTCTCAAAATAGATAAATAAACTTAAAGAATGAAATGAGGCTTCCGCAACTGTAAAATATGACTTTAAAAAATAGTACCCACGACCAAGGGTGGTTTTATGAATTGATTAATGAATTAATTTCTGGAGCCGAGTGCAATGAAAGAACTTCTCTAATGGATTTAAAAGCACGTTGCAAACTAGAAAGCCCTTAGGGAAATTTATTTTCCCTAAATGAATTAAGCATAGGCCTTTTATGGAAAATTGACGATTACGCACGTTAACAGGAGAAAGCTGAGGGTTTGTCTATGTTTCTGATGTATCAGCACAGCACGTGACACTAGAAAGAAAACTCTTGACATTCTTGCAAGTAGAGATATTTTGTTTAAAAATAATTATCCCGTTCCAAACTCTTTTCAGTTGTTCTCCAGGATACGCAGGAAAGCTGCTGCTATAGTAACTAATCCAATTTTAATATCCGTCCACAGCCTTTGCACATGAGGGCGTGCGGGCTTGGGGCAGCGGCACCAGCCTGAGAAGCACAGATTCCCCGACTGGCAGGCAGCCCACACGTCTAAGCCCACAACCACGAAATACCTGTAGCTGCCGCCGGGCGCTGGACAGAAGTTAAGGCGCCCAGGCGCCCAGGAGGCCCCCGCGGGCGGAAGGACCCGCGCAGCGAAAGGAGAAGGAAGAGGTTCGCCGCGCGGAATCCGGGTGCGCGTAAATACGCGCGGCGGCTGCGGACGTGCAGGCTCGGAAGCTCGCGGTCCCGCGCCTCCCGCACGCCCGTCTGTAACGAGGGGGGAGGCGGAACCGCAGGTGTGCGCCGCGGCTGGGGCGTGCGGGGCGCGCGGGCACGTGGTGCGGGGCGCGCGGCCGCGGAGGCGAGAGAGGCCGAGGCCCCACGGCGAGCGGCGGCGCCCGACAGGCGACCCGGGCGGATCCGGGCTTCTCTGGTGAGCGCGGGGCGCGGAGACCGGCAGCCCATCCGGGATGGGGGGGGGCAGAGGGGCGCGGGGACGGGACTCGGGGCTGGGCGCGGGGACGACCCGGAGAAGAGGGAGGGCAGAAAAGCTGGGATGTGGGGCTAGAGAGAAGTGCGAACGCGATGGTCCCTCCCGGCCTGAGGCGGGCGTCTGCACACAGGGACCACTCCCCCGGATTCTTTCCGGACCGCATAGCCTTCCCCAGGGATCCTTTCTTCAGTGACCCGAGTCAGCTGTGGAGTGGAACAAACTTTAACAATTGCATTTAATCCAATCCCTTCATTTTATGGGAACTTGTTTATATTTCTGCGATGTGGCTTTCTTTCGTTTCTCCGTTTCTCTTCCTTGTTTTTCACATACATCTCGAATCATTCACCATGCCCAGGAGTGCAACCTTTCTCCCCCAGAGATTTTTTTTTTTAACTTTGCTCTTTTACGGATTTGACTTGAAGTCTTTGTACTAAGTGTTGTCAGTGGACAGAGATGCATGTTTCTTTTTTTTTTTTTTTCTAGGAGAGAGAGAGAGAGAGAGAGCGAGCGTGAGCAGGGGAGGGTCAGAGAGAGAGAGGGAGATACAGACTCCGAAATAGGCTCCAGGCTCTGAGCTGGCTGTCAGCACAGAGCCCGACGCAGGGCTCGAACCCACAAACCGCGAGACCGTGACCCAAGCGAAAGTCGGACACCCCACCTTCTAAGCCACCCAGGCGCCCCAGAGATGCAGGTTTCTAAGAGGAATACCCCCTTGCCAGCATCTCTGTTAACATTCTAAATTCACATTGAGCCTTAGGGTAGAGAACATTCTGACCACTTGCTACAAAGAATGCCAAAGCTTGACATCAACACGTTTATTTAAAATTCGAATGTACAAAATATCAATCATCTGTTAAAGTTTTGTGATCTTTTGCCCCCATCTCTTCCTGGAAATTCAGCTTTAACAAAGTCAGCAAATTTTGCTTTTTCAGTATATTGCTCAGCACAGATTTTTTTGAAGCTGTTCCTGCCACCTGGTGGCATACACGGTAGAAGAGGAGTCAAAACTACCCTGTTAATAACATGCAGCATTTTTAAGGAAAAGGAAGTGTTTGAGGGAAGTTTGAGGGAATTTTGAGGAGTAAGAAACTATCTTCCTCTTGGGAGATCAGGGGATGTTTTTAGCTTGTACAGTGAGTTTTAAGAGTTGTCTAGACTCAAGGGGCTGAAGTGGGAGATAAAGTCATTCCAGATGGGATAACGTCAAAGGAAGCAGGCCAGAGGGGAGAAGGCAGGGAGGTGCAACAGGAAACAGGAGCTTAGTGCTCTTCAGGCATGAAGAGTTTTATGCAGAGACCTGGCCCAGGAAGTTAGGTATTTCTCCTACAGAAGCCAGGGGAAGTTGTTAGCATTTCCTGAGCTGGGCCACGGGAGGAACAGAAATGTCTGTGTTTCTAGGAGATTAACCAGGCAGCCTGCGTGGGTTAGAGGAGGAGAGTGGGGATTAAGGCAGTAATTCCCGACTCTGACCCCACATCCCTACAGGCTCTATGTTTTTGAGATTTTGTAATCAAATTGCATTTACATGCACTTAATTCTATTTCTTTCGATCAAGGGCATACATAAAACTACCCATCCAAGCTTCGGATGATTCTAAGAGCATCATTGTAGCTGCCAGAGTATGAAATAAGTGTAACTAAAAGCTCAGAATACAGACGTCTAATGTGAACAGCCTAGCACTGTTTGAATTAGACTTTTGGTGCTGACTCTAGCTCTTGAGGCTCATATCTTTTGAACCTTCTTCAGCCCCTTGGGGCCTCTTAGACCTGGGGTTGTGCCTGCTGGTCTAGATAAGAGATGATAAAGGGTAGGTTATGAGAGAGGGAGTAGGGGGCAGGGAAGGATTGCAGGGAAGGAAGATGAGAGGCAGGGTGCTGGTGAAAAAAAAAAAATGCTTGCTAATGTCCTGTAGCCATCTGGCTCGACTTCATACTTGTATACTTGTACTTACAGTGTGCCTGGTGCTGTTGTTAATCATCCTGCAAGAATCCGTTTAATTCTCGACAACCTATGAAATAAGGCTGTTATTGACAAGAGTGAACACTGAAGCGCAGAGAAGGTAAATAGCACTTCCAGGCTCGTCCCCCTGGGAAGTGGTGGAGCCAGGATGCGGACCCATGATGTCTGACTCCAGAGCTCACGCTCCACCTCCTCCCCTGTAAGGATCAAAGGAAGAAATCATCGGAGATGGTGGTAGATTCAGTCTGAGGTGTCTTGAGTTCAGATGCTTTCGGGAGTGCCAGGTGAAGATAGGCAACAGGCATGGCATCCGTCTCCTTTAATGCACAGACATTCCTCTGGGATTGGCCTTGTGTTTTCCCCATGGGCCAGGTGATTACATTTATGTTTCAAAACGTCCAACAGGATTTTAGTCTCCTCTTCAAACTGGGACAAGGCAGAAAAATCCTAGTATCCCATATTTTATGTAAGGTTCCCCTTTATGTCCTTCCCCTTCTGTGCTTCAGTACAGAGCAAAACTACTTGAAGGATTTGGGCTTAATTTCAGGAGCAAGTCTTTCTAACAATGTATCTGTAAGGGGAGATATCATGTCAGCTTTCTATAAAAGCAGTAAATTTTGCTAACGTGTGCCCTTTCATATCTCTATCTTTGTTTTGTCTTGTTTCTGGCTTCCAGGGCTCACCTGAGTCAGAACTCCTGGGGGATACAAAATAAATAAATAAATAAATAAAAGATATGATCTCTGTAACAAATAAGTATATATTACTATTTGGGAAAATGAGGCTAACAGTTATAAAGAGCAAACAAAATGAGACAGTTCATAATTATTATGTTGTGCGGATCAAATTTAAGTATAGTGAACATTGTGTTTTTAAATGTGCCAGTGACCTCAGACCTGTAATATACCCCAACTTGTCCATTACCTATAGACATCACTGTTTTTGCCCTAAGCCAACCATCTTTTGTCTGTCACCAAATACTATCTGGTTATATTTTATTTTTTCTTCAGTTGTTAGACTTTGCATTCATGGCTTCAAATTTTTATGTCTTACAGGGGCGCCTGGGTGGCTTAGTTGGTTAAGCGTCCGACTTTCGCTTAGGTCATGATTTCGCGGTTCGTGGGTTCAAGCCCCGCGTCAGGCTCTGTGCTGACTGCCAGCTCAGAGCCTGGAGCCTGTTTCAGTCTGTGACTCCCTCTCTCTCTGACCCTCCCCTGCTCACGCTGTCTCTCTCTCTCTCCTAGAAATTAAAAAAAAAAAATTATGTCTTACAGCTCAAAAAATAATAACAGTTCTGTAACTAGTTAAGTGGCAAAGCTGAGAGTTGAACCAGGCAGTGAGCTTGTGGAATCCAAGCTATTAACTAGCACACTCTGTTGCCTCTCATTGCCTGTTTTTGGCAATCTCTTGGCTTTTTATACTGGTATGGATAGGTGTACTCTACCAGATGGTGAGGGATCCCATGAGTGGGATCAGGTTGGGTTTCTAAGCAGTGATCTCCCTGTCTGTGGAAGTTGTCATCCAGCTACAATCCGAACACCTCATTCAATTACCCACATATTCATTACCTTTTAATTGAACACAAATCCAGCAGGTAACTCAGTGCAGGGAAATCAAAGGCAAAGGAAAGGTATTCCCTGTCCTAGGGAGCTTGATCTAGTGGAGGAAAGATGAATAAACAATTATGATACAGTATACATAGTTTACTAAAGCTAGGAAAAGAGGGCAAAACCGATCAAAATTAGAATTTTCAAGCATAGTTAGGTAAATCTGAAGATCATTAAGTAGATCACACAGAAGCCTTAATACTGCAAGTGCTGGTTTTGGGTGAGATTCTTGCTTAAAAGAATGAAGATATGATAAAACAAAAGAGTGTTCCTTTTCTCCTGACCATATTTCAATTTAAGTAATAGTAATTTTTTTTTAATTTTTTTTTATTTATTATTTCTAGGAGAGAGAGAGACAGAGACAGCGTGAGCAGGGGAGGGTCAGAGAGAGAGGGAGTCACAGACTGAAACAGGCTCCAGGCTCTGAGCTGGCAGTCAGCACAGAGCCCGACGCGGGGCTCGAACCCACGAACCGCGAGATCATGACCTAAGCGAAAGTCGGACGCTTAACCGACTAAGCCACCGAGGTGCCCCTATAGTAATTTTTTTATATATATGATCTCCCTGAGTTAGATTCATGTTCTTTCCTGGGCCTGCTGTCATTCACCGCATCTCTGTGAGGTTTCAGACTCCCTGAATTACCTGTATAGACAAAGTGGGAGGCCTTCCTGATAGTATTTTCCCAATCACTGCTCCCTTCTTGTCTCCCCTCTCTCCTGTCTTTAAAAATAGTCTCCTCCTCTGCAGAATTAAGCTCTACATTTACATTCTCTTCATTTGCTCTGGGTTTGCATACTTGTAAGCATTTTTCACAGTTTTAAACTGGGAATGGACTTTGCCTGGGGGGTTGATCATTAATTGACATTCCTTGAAGAAGGAAGGAATTACATTGTATGTTTTGCAGACTGTTTCAAGCAGCTCAATGGCCTCCCCAAAGAAGAAACTTCAAGGTCTGGTTGCTGCAACCATCACGCCGATGACTGAGCATGGGTAACTATCATTTGGGATCTAAGGGGATCTGTTTTCACTCCACCAACATGGACAGAAATTCTCTACAATAGCAGTCACTTAGACTGTGCACCTCTGTGATACTGTTGCCAAATGGCAACTTCTGTCAGTCATCCCCCCCTGCACTGTTTCTGACCCCAAGTCAGAGAAAAGTTCTCTGTATCGCAGACTGTACAGAAAGACAGAAGGTACGATGTGGCATGCTGCCTTTCGCCCAGCGTCTGTAGCTCCAGAAAGTAAATTCTCTTTGGATTTCATCAGAGCCCTCACTTTTCCAAATAAGGCCAGTGGAACTGGATGAGGAAAATCTCATTTTAGCAGGATTTGCTATTAAGCCCTGGCCTGGCCTCTCTAGATCCTATCCCTAGAGAGCTGCATGATTCTACCCCAAGCTATTCGTAGATGTGATAAAAGTGTCCTCCGCTGAGGAAAATGGGGCACGTGGCTGCAAGATGGACCCCTTTGTATGTTTATAATCTCATTTCAGCATTGGTTAAATGTTGGGAGCCTGCAGGAATACGACATAACAACAGATGGTTGCTGAGAACTCATTATCCAAGCAAGTTTTATAACTTCCAGATGAATGTTATGGCAGGCCCTTTGCTCAGTCCTAGCAGATAATGGTCACATGCCGTAGGTGTTCACATGCGACGTGTAACTCCTCCCTGACATTGGCATTAACAAAAAGGGGATTTATCTGCCTGGGTCTAAATGCTTTTGACATGTTAGAAGGGTAAGTCTGCCAAAAACAGCCAGAATTCTGGCTTCTTTAAGCTGCTTCTTTCTTTCTTTATAAAATGCAATGATGATTAACCTGCATGGTGGAGTTACAGGTGTTCAAGTGAGGTCATCCATAGGATGGTGCTCAGTGCAGGGTCACACAGCACTTAGGTCAGTAAGTTTGTTTGAGCCACTGTTGTGGCATCAGACGGGAATAAAAAGACAATGGAGCATTTAAGATACCTTTATGCATGGCATTTATTTTTTGGTCTTCTGTTGCTGAATTTGTAAACCTTAACTCTACCCCCTTTTTAAAAAGGTGAATTTTCTTAGGACTCTGTATTCTCATTGAGAGTTGGCCGTATCATAGTCTTCCCTCAGATCATTGGAGTTTAAGACCTCCATCTTTAAGTTTCCTGAAAAACACGTCTTTACTAGGTCTAAATCAAGTTCTTGCTGACATGGCATTGAGAATACTCAGTGGTTCATAGCAGTTTTTTTCCTGTTGCTTCTCCATTTCCACAAGTTCAAAGAAAGTCTGAAGTCAGCTCTTTGTCCGTGTGTTAGCCACTGTTGGCCCCATAAAACAGAAAAATCCTGTGACTGCATGAGCAGGCAGGATTCACTTCCTGTTATTGACTAGGATCCCGTTTGCAAGCTCAGAGGACTACATCTGGTTGATGCTGCTTTAACCTTTTTAACCAAACCCTCAGCGTAGGAGGGACTTCTTGAACAGACTCATTTGTTCATTTGGGACTCACCAAGAGCGTCAGTGTGTTCTTCCTCTCCATTCTGCTGGACACCAGGCCCCATGTATTAGAGATAAAGGACTCTGCTTTTCTGGATCCTACTCCACTCCCCAAGTACCTCTGGCCGTGCTGTCTCCATTTCTCTATTTCTTCCTTTTTCATCAGCTCTTTTCCTTTCTAGAAACTTCACTTTCCTGATGTGTGAAATCAAAGTAAGAATGCATTTTTGGTGGTGCCTGGGTGGCTCAGTCAGTTAAGCATCCAACTCTCGGTTTCAGCCCAGGTTATGATCTCATGGTTTGTGAAATCAAGCCCTGCATCAGGCTTTGCACTGACAGTGTGGAGCCTACTTGGGATTCTCCCACTCTCTTTGCCCCTCCCCTGCTCGCTCTCGCACTCTCTCTCTTTCTCTCTCAAAAACTAAATAAACTAAAAAGAAAAAATTTTTTAAGAATTAAATTAAGTTAAATTAAAGAGAGCCTGGGTGGCTCAGTCGGTTAAGCTTCTGACTCTCAATTTTGGCTCAGGTCATGACCTCAGGGGTCATAAGTTCAGGCCCCACATGGGGCTGCTTGGGATTCTGTCTCTCCCTTTCTGCCCCTCCCCTGCTCATGCTTATACTCTCTGTCTCTCTCAAATAAATAAACTTAAAAAAATTAAAATGCACATCAGTGCAAAGCATATAGTAGGCATATAAGCTATATGAATTCCACTTTCTCCTTCCGCCTGCCCGACCTAAGCCTTCCTGTAGGTACAAGGCAAGGTTGGAGGATCCACCGAGGACAGGTGGGCTCTTGCCTACTTGCCTACAGGGCAATGTGAACTTCTGACATGTCTCCAGGAGATAGAAAGAAGGGTCATGTGGAATCAAATACCTGGAAATTCTGCCAGGTGACCTGCTATGATGGAGTTTTCCTAACCTGGCTCATAAAGGAGGCCACCACCTCCATGAGTGAGAATGGCTGAAAAAGAGCTATCCCCCTGCATCCTTTTTTTCTCCATAATTCTTTTTTTTTAATTTTTTTTTTAAAATTTATTTCTGAGAGAGAGAGAGAGAGAACATGAGCAGAGGACGGTCAGAGAGAGAGGGAGACACAGAATCTGAAGCAGGCTCCAGGCTCTGAGCTGTCAGCACAGAGCCTGATGTGGGGCTCGAACTCATGAATCATGAGATCATGACCTGAGTCGAAGTCGGACGCTTAACTGACTGAGCCACCCAGGTGCCCATTTTTCTCCATAATTCCAAGAAATACTCAGATTCAGTGCTGAATGTAAGTTAATGTTCTGGAATGGGGAAGTTGGCAGAAAGAACATGATTAAGTAGATTTTAGGTAGAGTATCTGGGTTCTTGACCCCCAGCTTTACCACCAACTAGCTATCTGACTCGGGGGTGGTCTTGTCACCTGTTAAAAGTTCTCTTTCATATTCTCTAAAGAGAGGAACTTCAGCCATATCCGCTCCAAGGCCTATTTGAATTCAAAGAGTCTTCAGCCCTCTGGTGTTATGTCATGAGGGACACTATAGTGGTCCCAGTAAGAATATTTAAAAGTACCTGTAACCCCAGTCCAACCTGCACACTGTAGCCCAGTGAGCTTCCTCATAAATAAGTCTAATTATGTCACAACTTGAAGAATCTCTGCTGATTCCCTTTTGTCTAATCCTTGCTACTTACCCATGGACTATTTGCTTACATCACATAGGAACTTGCTAGGAAAACAGAATCTCAGGCCCTGCTGCATACCACTGTATCAGTACAGGCATTTTAACTGTCCTGGATGATTCTTTAGCACATTAAAGTCCAAGATGAACTGATCTCATGCTAAAGCCCAGACTATCTGGGATACCTCTCCTGCTACGTTTATGGTCCCCCAAACACCTTGTATAGTTTCTTCCATCTCTGCCTTTACTCATTCTATTTCTTTTGCCATTTTCTACCACCATCCTCTCCTCTCTCTACTCCACATGAGCTTTTACTCATCCATCAAAACCATCATCTGGTACTTCCTCCTCGTTTTCCCTAAAAAGAAGATGGAGTCCTTCCCCTGTGATTCCGCATCAGCCTGTGCACATCTTCACACATTACATCAGCCTGTGTACACCTGGTTACACGTTACCTATCTCTCCCACCAGGCTTGGAGCTGCTTCACCTTATTCCATGGATATTTATTGAGTACCAGGCAATCCACAAGGACTGAGGATGTTTTTATTCATCTCTGTATCTTCAGCATGTAGCACAGGGAATGGTAAATTTTGATATTTCATGAGGAAAAGAAGTTAACACTGATTGGGTAAATACTAGGTGTCAGTCATCATGTCGGGCATTTTAATATACATGTTCCAATTTTTTTAATGTTTGCTTATTCATTTTGAGAGAGAGAGAGAGAGAGAGAGAGAGAGAGCATGAGCAGGGGAGGGGCAGAGAGAGGGAGAGAATCCCAAGCAGGCTCTATGCTTAGCACAGAGGCAACAGAGGGCTCGATCATGACCTGAGCTGAAATCAAGAGTCAGACGCTAAACCAGCTGAGCCACTCAGTACTCCAATTTAATCTTCATGTACATGTTCCAATTTAATGTTCATAACAACCTTGGGAGAAAACTACAAGCTTGTTTGTGCAGTTGATGAGACCAAGATCCTAAAGGTTAACACACTGCCCCAGCCTTGTCGCTGGAGAGAAAAATCTTTCTCGACCCATCTCAGCTCTCATCTTTTTCTACACTAGAGTAGAAGATATTTGCTTTCCTTAGTTCCTTCAAGAAGTCACTCTTTCCCTTGGGCCAGTACTGTGTTTAGAACAGAAAGTCCATTTCATATTGGCCAAAATGTCAAGAAAAATGGTGTTTCCTCCTGGAATGCCCTCGGCTTCATCACAGGAATCCTAACAACAACCTCTATTAAAAACAGACCTGTTACCCGGTCAGAAAGGACCTGGACTCCTGCAGTTGGAGTTGTGTAGATTATTGTCTTTTTAACTGTGTTGAAAGACTACATGACCCAGATTCTCAGAACAGAATGTTTTCTGGCAAGGCAGGGCAGTTATGGTCTCTGAATACTTAGCTGCAAAAGGAGTTTTGAAGTAGCCAAGTAGTTATTTTGGCTAAAAGCACACATAACCTTCATCAGATTTTGAATACATTTGAGAGTTATATGTAAAAGGCAAAAAAAAAAAAAAAAGGAATATCATCAGATTTTCTGACAGGCGTGTTCACGACCTTTCCCATTGATTCTGTATTCCCAAACAAAGTGAGTATTCCACTTAGTGACATACACCAAGAGAGGAAATTAATGGCAATAAAGATTATTCTCTGAAAAGCCACTTCACAAAAATTCTGTTCTCCTTCTCTCCTAAGAGCAGAGATCCAGTCTACATATAGTTTCAAACTGCACCCATTCAGGGCAGTGGCAAAAATAATCGGATAAACATTCTCTCCTCTTACATAGTTTACAACTGTATTAAATATCCAAGGGTAGAAGATTAGCTAAATTAATTCTGTTCATTCATACAATGAAATGCTGCATAGCCAGTCTAGTAACAGACTATCTGAAGAAGTGGGGAAATATTCAATTTGGCGTGCTAAGTGAAAATATACTACATAGTACAATATGACCATATTTATTTAAGAAAATGGTATATTGTATGTTGGCAAATAAAAAATATGAAAGTAAGATAAGAAATATAAGAAATATAAGATAATATATATCTTATATATAATATATTTATAAGAAATATAAAATAAGAGTGACAGTCTCCAAGGAGATACGGCGTGGGTTCTTTCCTCCCTTTTTATTGTCTGTACTTTCAAAAATAAATGACAGAGCTTCTACAGTATGAAAGTACTGTTATGAAAAGAAACTCATGGGCCTAAGGCAAAGAATCTGAACCCCTGGGAATTAAAACTTAGATATTAAATTGGAGTTAAGTAGGGGAGGGACTTCAACAAGCCTGGGGTCTGGTCCTGGATCATACAACCCTGAGGTGGCCAACACTGGGATGTGTTCTTGGGGCTCATGAAGGAAGAGGCATGCAGCGGAAAGCCAGTCCAGCCTTTGGAAGTGAACTGGCTTGTGCCACCTCTCACTTCCTTGAGCAAGAAGCCCCCAAATGATCATCCAGTGGGGAGAAGAATCATCCAATCCTATTGTTTCCATTACCTCTAGTGACTTCCTAATTGCTGAGATGGTGCCTGCAACAGTAAACCTACCCCACACTTCACAGAGAGAGTAGGATGGGAAACTAGGGAAGGGAGCAAAGTCCCCAGGGAGCATTATCATCCTGTTCCCACCCTAGCCCTGCTGTTAGGGTGTTTTTGTGACAAATACGGTAAAAGTTCTGGGTAATTTCACTGGAGTCATTTGTGACTGGAACCATCCAGCCAAGGCCTGCAGAGATCTGAAATCCCTGACGTGGTCTGGGGGTCTTCTATGCCTCCAAAGGGGACAGCCTCTGCTCTTTCCAGCCATCTGGTGTTGTACAGAAATGCAGGCCTGGCCTTGTTAGATCTTCCAGCTTCTCAAAGTCATTTTGTTAAACAGGAGAATAAGTGTTTAACATCATGAAAATCAAACAAAGAACATTTAGGAGCCATCTCTTTTCAAACTTTCTCACTCTAAGAGGATTTTAGGGATATTTTATAAGAAGCAACAAGCTGCTTTTTTTTTTTTTTTTAATTTATCTTGACAGAAAGAGAAAGAACACACAAGTGTGAGCAGGGGAGGAGCAAAGAGAGAGGAATAGAGAGAATCCCAAGCAGTGTCTGGGCTGTCAGCTTGGAGCCTGATACAGGGTTCAAACTCTGAAACCATGAGATCATGACCTGAACCAAAACCAAGAGTCAGATGCTTAACCAGCTGAGCCACCCAGGCACCCCAACACGCTGCTTTCTTGAAGGGATAGATAATTTATCACCCCGAGCATTCCCAACCCAAGTGAAATTGTAGCTGCCATCCAGAAAAGTCCTTAAAGAAGTAGTGGGAAGGGGGTCAGTGTAGGTGGAAGCACTACCCACTGAAGCCCTAAAATAGTGTGGAATTCACTGAGAAAGGAGAGGCAATGTGGGCTCCACATGCTGGCCTATATCTGCCTAAGGGTGCAGCCAACTCCTTGGAAAGAGAAGAGCCCCAGAATAGAGCCATATTGACAGCAACCCAAGAATGTCCAAAGGAAGGAGGAATGTAGGATTTCATCCTATTCGAAGCCTCCATTCCCAGCCTTCCTGATTGGAATAATTATTGCCTCTTCTGAGCCCCTGTATACTTTTTAATTCACTCATAGTCTTAAACATATTTTCTCAGTATTCTAGTTATTTATATACTATGCCATCTCCTTTACTAAGTTAATATAATGGTTAGATTTAATTGTATCCTGCAGCTGTAGGAGATAGGCTGCTTTTAAGGCAGAGATCATGGGTGTTTTCACCATCATTGAGCTTCTGTACAATGCCAGGTGCAAACTAGGACTTGTGTGGTATAAAAGGCACAGGGTCTGCCTTCTGGAAGTCCTTGCTCTAGCCGGGAGAGTGAGCATAAACAGTTTCAAAATGATTCTCATAGTAATAGAGATGTGAACTTTGCTGAGGGTGTGAGGTATTTCTGGGTATTGTCATGAGGAGTAGTAACAGCAATAATGACTGAGCATTTCATTGGAACCAGGTAGGGTGCTGAGCATGTGTACTAGACCATTATAGGCCCACTTGGTGTAGGTCCCTGCTGAGCTTGGAGTTCTCTTTGGGGATACACAGGATACACACACACACACACACACACACACACACACACACACACACAAACACTAAGTTTCTCTCCTTAAACATTTCTGAAAATGGAAACAAGCTCTTCAGCCTCCCTTTCCAAATGCACAATTTTAGACTAAACCAAAAAAACACACATTCAAGTACAGTACCGGCCAGCCCCTGACCACCCGGAGCCCCATGGACTCCTCGTTGGTGACAAAGCCAGACCTGTTCTAGGTGGTCTTGAGTACATGCCCGGGATGGAATTGAGGAGGTGTCAAGACCTCAGTGAATGTGTACAGGAGCCACTGGTTTGAATCTGTGATTCCAACACGGATAGTTGCCCACCAGGCTTATTTCCAGCTTCCGACCTGTGATTTGGAAGTCCCTTGGGCCTGCCAGAGCTGTTTCCTGGTTGCTTGCATCAGTAGATGGACACCACTGGTCAAAATCAGGGTTAGTCATGCACAAACAAAGCCTCTACTGATTCTCCTGCATCTCAGAGCTTATTACAAGCGGCGGACAGCTGATGGACAGGAGCGGGTTCCAAATGGTCAGAACATCGACATTCCAAGTCGAACAGGTCACGCTGACCTAAGTGAGGGCATTGAGATGGATTGTCTAGGCAGATAACTCGACCATCCTCCCTTTAGGTGAGAACAACCTAAATTTGGCCTGAATTGGAGAGGGAGCCTCCCTGCTTAGCAAGACTGAGAGGCCAGGATTTGGCATTTGAGCAAGTGGGGCACGGAGGGCAGTGCTCTGAGGCTATGCTGTGAGCTGTTACAGAGGGAGTCTGTTTCCCCTTGGGGGCCTTATAACTGCTCTAAAGCACACTTTTCCCAATTGACTGGCTCTGATTAGCTGTTATTTGCATGTTGTGGATAGTGTCTGCCTGTGCATTCTTTGCTGTTATCTCTAGTGTTTCTATTATCTATGACAAATGTCCTTTGATGTCCTTGCTTTCTTTATGCATCAGATTTTTCTTTTTTGTTTTCATGTGTTAAGGAATACAGTAAGCAAAGATGAAAAGGATATTCATAAGGTTGAAATTAAACTAAGATTTTCTGGCCCCGATCAACAACAATATAAATGGAAGCCAACTACTACTTTTTGTTCTTGGCAGTGTAACCGTGGGTTCTATGGCATGTAACACCTGCTAGCCATAGCATGGTTTTCCGTTGGATTTTCACTTTCTAACCCCCATCATCCTCATCTGCATTTTGATTGAGAACAGGTCATTTTATATGATGTACGTGAGTCTGTTTCTAGATTTTAAAGTCAATATAATTTTAAGGAAAAGAGCCCTTATGGCCTTAAGCATCAGATCCTTACAAGGTCATTGCTCTTCAAACTGTCCACTGCATGCAGATTACAAGGGAATCTTATTACCATGGGGTAACAAGTTACCATTTTGACTGGGGACGACTGTGTGAGGACGGGGACTCTGCATTTCTTACAGACCCCAGATGCCTGTGCTGCTCTTCCACAGACTGTGCTTTGAGAGGCAGTGACAGCCAAGTTCCTCTCCAATGTTAAGCCTTTTCGATTTAAAACTGGCAAATACGATCGAAGCTTTCATTTGCTGTCTCAAGTACTAAGTGCTAAAATTTTTAAACTGTTAAGATCAAATTTTCCTGTCTTGTAAGCCTAAAAGGTGATTGCTTCTCACCAAAGGGAAAATGTTAAATTCCTATTTCACCATGGCCTCGACCATTGTTCTTCCCCAAAAGGGCAAAAGATTGCTAGGTAATTGCTTTTTAAAGATTGTGGGGATATTTAAATGTAAAGCCTTTACTGATAAATAATGATGTATTGCTCATTACATGAGGTATATGTGGACAAGTAGAGAAATCATCAGACTCAAAAAACAAGGGAAAATCTCAGGCATCAGTTAGAGCAGATTAAGAATTTTACACACCGGCTGGGTGGACTTTTAATGACTATTAACAAAGGGGAGCAGTTTGTAGATTTGAGGATTGGTTGAATAATATTCTAAAAAAGTCTGAATATGCATTTCTTCTTTTTTTCCCCCTGTATCCTTTAGAGAAATCAACTTTTCAGTCATTGGTCGGTATGTGGACTATCTTGTGGAAGAACAGGGAGTGAAGAATATTTTTGGTGAGTCATCTTTAGAGATTTCCCTACATATCTCTAGCTGACTCCTTAGAGAGTAGCTCTCACCTGGTTACTAGTAGGAGGTCACAGTGTCTTGTGTCACAGGTTACTGGTTAAGCTACGTAAAATTTGTGAATTTATAGACTCATCCGTTTTAGACCTGAAAGGCACCTCAAGAGAGTATCTAATTTGGTGGTGTACCTTCAAAACAGGTAAGGTATTGTTTTTGTCCCCACCTAAGGAAGAAAATCTGTGACCCAGATACATTATTCAGGGTGCTTAATGGCATTGAGCCAAGAAATGGTAGAGTAACAGCAAAATCCAGACTTCTCTGTCTTAAGAATGGGCTTTATCCTGATTTCAACCAGACTTTCATTGGGTAAATGTAGAAAGACTGCATGCGGTCCACAAGGGAATCACAGGTCTAGCAGTACCCTCATTTATTTCATAGATGGTGGAAATTAAAAAATCAGACCGTAGGGGCACCTGGGTGGCTCAGTTGGTTAAGCATTCAACTTCAGCTTAGGTCATGATCTCACGGTTCGTGGGTTCAAGCCCCGCATCAGGCTCTGTGCTGACAGCCAGCTCAGAACCTGGAGCCTGTTTCAGATTCTGTGTCTCCCTCTCTCTCTTACTGTCCCCTGCTCACGCTGTCTCTCTCTCTCTTTCAGAAATAAATAAAACATTAAAAAAAAATTTTTTTAATCAGACCTTGAATATTTCAGGTCTGAGAACTATGCTTACTGGTGTTTGAGTTACCCCTTGTGTTGTGTTCTGGGTGCTGGACCCCATAGACTGGACACTACATCTTATTCCTCAGCTACTGCTCTACCAGGAGGGGCCCCTTAAAAACTGGAAGCACAAGGTCAGAATTGAAGGAGGTTAAAACTTCTGTGAAAGGTGTGCAGGTCACATGTTAAAACCACAACCTGATTACAGAACCACTTGGTGTCCCCCCCTACAGCTCCAAGTTATAGTGAGGAGGACAGATTCTTACTCATCAAAAGCCCACAGTCTCCCCTGGGTGTAGAGAAAAAAGTAGGAGGATTCCTACTAGTAGAGCCTATTTGAAATTTCTCAAGACTGCAGAAGAATGATAAAAAACACTCTTTCCTGGTCTCCCCTCCCCTTCTCTCCCCAACTGAGTGCTCAGTATTTGGTGATCTAAAGTGCTACCGTATGCCTTAGGCCCCAGTAATGTATCCTAGTGCTGGTTGCATATTTCCTATGATCCATTGTATCATAGATTTTTTTTTTTTTTATTTTGAGACAGAAAGAGACAGAACATGAGTCAGGAAGGGGCAGAGAGAGAGGGAGACACAGAATCTGAAACAGGCTCCAGGCTCTGAGCTGTCAGCACAGAGCCAAATGTGGGGCTCGAACCCATGAACCGTGAGATAATGACCTGAGCCAAAGTCAGACACTTAACTGACTGAACCACCTAGGCGCCCCTGTATCATAGATTATTGTATTAGCAAGGAAAGTTTTGGAAGCACACAGATCAGATTCAAACTTAGATTATTTAGTGATTCAGAGCCTCATATTTTCATCTGTAAATGAGAAAAATCATTTGTACTTTGCAGGGTTGCTGTGAGAATAAGTGAATATGTAAGAGTGCTTATTCAAGAAATATTAATATCCTTGGTGTTTAATTATGAATTACCATTTAAAAGTTGTCCGGAGTGCTGCCATCATGTTAAGCTGTAGACTGAGGTCATCTTAGATCTGCAGTATGCACCACTATCCTCATAAGTAACTCCCACGTTTGACCGCCTTGACATCCTAGCTCTGGTTGGTGTTGATTTTCCTGCCATTCAAGCCCAGATAATAGAACCTGGTGGTGTGTTTGGAGATTTGCCTAAAATGAGAGCAGTCTCCATTCAGATACTTGCTATCTGTTCCTGATAGCAAGGACAGATTTGTAATTATAAGTCATAAATTAGCCTTCCTGCTGCTTTGGCCAAAATGAAGATAGAAAAAAGACAGTCTTAGATAAAATGGAAACATGGCATTCTCCTGCCCAGATTCCACCCTCTGATCTTTCCCCACGCCCCTCCCTCGTAAGCAGGCAGTTCTGACCCTGCATTTCCAGCATTGCTGCTGGAGGAGCAAAAGGAATTGGTTGGCCCCACTGACTGACTCTCTGTTTGGAACAGTGAATGGCACAACGGGAGAGGGCCTGTCCCTGAGCGTCTCAGAGCGACGCCAGGTCGCAGAGGAATGGATAACGAAAGGGCGGAACAAGTGAGTGGCGTCACCAAGATAAAGGGACCCTTGCAGACAGCTGTGTGGAGTACTGCCCTTTTCTGATGACGAGCGTCCCACCTTCTGGTCAGAGGTCAGGCCCAAGGCATGGGAATCCTGGCACCTCAGCAAGGCACTGAGGCAGAGGAGCGCCCCTCCTTTCTGGGTGGAAGCAGCCAGACTGCGAGGCCCACCTGGCTCCCAAAGGATTCATCTGGAAGCTGGAAGCTGCCTCTTATCTGTCTGTAAGGGTTACCTGTCCCTGGACTGAGGGGGATAAGAGGTGGTTGGGCTGATGACAGACTCTGCTGCCCCCTGGCTCTTCTGAACAATTCCTGCCCCCTCTTCCCCTCTCAGGATGGGTGCTTATATAGCTCTGGCTTCCCTGCATCTTCTCTGTGCATATAACTTAGCATGCTCTCTGTGGTCCTTCCTTTAGGGAACTTTCTGCATTTTCTAAACCTCAGTTTATGATATATTTTTGTTATAATGCTCCATTCATGCCTTGGTAAACAGATAGGACAGGATTCATTCAAAAGCACACTCGATTAACCGAGCTTTACTTGTCGTGTGTGATGCACTCTGCCGGCACTGGGGAGATGAAAGAGTCCCTGCCTTCAGGTTGCTTGCCATCCAATAGAGATGTCCGATCATGAAATTTAACACTGATTCTTGTTATAACTAGCATAAGCAGGGATCAGAGAAGGCAGTGAGTTGCCTTAGGTGGAGGCAAAGATTGGAGGTAAGTCCCAAGTGAGACTGGAGCAGAGGTTGTCAGTGTGAAGCCCATGACCTCCTTGGAGATCCTTAAGTGGCTTCAAAACACCTTGAGTGCTCTGACACTATATGCCAAGTCTGAATGCATGTCCCCGTACACATTTCCTGATGTTCCATCAGCTTTCAGTTCATTTTCAGTCAGATTTGGGCCCAAATTCTAGTGGGCCCAAGAAGATTGAAGACCATGGACAGAGAAAAGAGGAAAGTTTAAAGAGCAACATTAAGAAAAGCACCAGAAATGGGAAGAAAGTGAAGGGAGCAAAGACAGAAAGCCCTCAGAAGGACAGGAGAGAGGTCAGGGGTGAATCCCACCACTTAAGGAAATGGTTTCAGTCACAAGAAGGGAAAAAGGAAAAAAAAGGAAGAATGGTTACAGAGCATGCCAATGTAGCACAGTAATTAGGAGCAGAGACCTTACAGCCGGACTGCCTGAGTTTGGGTCTTGGCCCTGTCTCTTACTAGCTTTCTGAACTCAGACAAGTCCTTTAACCGCCCTGTGCTTTGCCTATAAAATAGGAATAAAAATATGTATCTTATAAGGTGGTGGCGATGATTCAAATGGTGGCTGGCACACAGTACCAAGTATTACATAGGAATTCATTGTAATTCTTGGCAGTAGATGCTGTTTGTTATCACATTTGTTATAAATATTGGATGTTGTGAAAGTCAGTAGGTGGAGGGCTGAGAAGTCCACTTGGTTTGCAGTGACAGTGACCAATGACCTCAGAGAGAGCAGAGCCAGCGGGGTTGTTGACACAGAAGCAGACTGCAGTGAGCCGTAGAAGGCAGCAGGCGTGCAGAGGCGGGGGCCGTGAATGCAGCCCATTCTCAGAACGTTTTCTGGTGAAGGGAAAGAGGGATGGAGTAGTAGATTAGGGAGGAAGAGACAAGATTAAAAGAAGGGTAATTAGTTGTAAAGCAGGGTAGTTCTGAGCATGTTTCTCTGCTGAGAAGACACTGTTATGGGAGAAAAGATTAACAGGAGACAGTGCTCCCTTTGGTGGGAAGTTTTGGGGGGATGGGGGACTTGAAATGAAACCAAAGGTAGATAGAGTAACATTGGATGAGAGCCAAGAAGCTGGGAGGAAAGCAGAGTTGGGGAGGTAACTAAGTGTAGAGGCTCAGAGGAGGAAAAGGGGGCAGCTTGTGTACGAAACATCTGTATTTCTGGTATGTTGGAGTGAGAACGTCTGCCAGGAACAAGACGTTGGGCTGGAATTTAGAGCTTGAGAGTAGTCCAGATTTGAAGTAGCCTCTGCAGGCACTTGGAAGGGAAGTCAGTCCTGATGACCAGAAGGCTTTTTGGAGCCTCATTGTCCTGAATTGGGAAATTACGAGTTGGTATCAAAGCTGTAGGGTGGTTTTTTTCTAGCAGCCCCTAGCAGCAGGCCGGATGGGGGAAGGAATGGATGACTTGTTCTAACCTAAGCCGGGAGAAGGGCCATGAACAGTTTGAGGAGGTCCCGCAGACAAGCTGCTGGTAAGAGTAGCGCACATCAGTCAGCCTTCCTTTCTCCCTTCTGAAGGCTTTTCCTTTAAAAACGCAAATCTGATCACATCAGCCTCCTTAGTGAGGGCCCATTTCACCTGAGATTTAACCAATCAAGAATCACTGAGAAAAAAAAAAAAAGAATCACTGAGGACTCACTGATCGGCCCTAAACAAGAATGTGGTGTCTCCATCCTTTGAGGATGGCATGTGAGTCATTCAGGGAGTCGCTGGGATGACTGGACTCACAGCGGAGTTTTATTAACCCTCCCTGAGCACACCTGTCTCACCATGGCCTCCACCCATGGGGTCACACAGAGCACCTCTGAAGATGAATATTGGGGTCTCAGAGGAAACCTCTTACAAGAGGCCAAATTCTGAGGACTTACAAGATAGGGGAAAGCTTTCAATTCTCATGTAGTTCTTGGATGCACTCTTTGAAGAACCTCTTAATTTTTATCTCCAATCAAAAGATGTCTGTTTGACACTTACCTCCAGGCACCTATCACCACCAAATATACCATCTAAAACAGCACTTCATCAAAGGCAGTATTCAGATATCAATTAATCAGTTATGGATTTCAGAATTCTGCTTGGTTGGGACTTAAATTTTATTACCTGGACATTCTTTTTTTTTAATTCTTCACTAGATTAGTTTTAAAGAGACCACTATAGAATTTAATGGTTTTGAGATTGAGATTAGTGAGACATTAGCTGACTGCCAAACCCAGCACAAACCAGGATAGTGCAGCCCTTCTGTGTTACTCTAAACTTCCGAGCGATGCAGCATGTTTTTCTCTTTTGCAGATTGGATCAGGTAGTAATTCACGTAGGAGCATTGAGCTTGAAGGAGTCACAAGAACTGGTATGTATGTAGGTCCATCTGGGCGAGACCATTGTAGGGTCCTCCTTTTTCTTTTATTACTGGGGCACAGTTGACATGTACAATGTTATATTGATTTCAGTGAAATTCATATAGTGAATTGATAATTCTATGCATTACTCCCTATTCACCAGGATAAGTGTGGTCACCAGCTGTCATCATACATGGTTATTACAATATTACTGACTACATTCCCTATGCTGTACTTTCCATCTCTGTGATTTGTTTGCCTTATAATTGCAAGTTTATACCTCTCAATCCTCTTTACCTATTTTGCCCATCCCACCACTACCCTCTCCTCTGGCAACTACCAGTTTGTTCTCTGCATTTATGTTTGTATTATATATCTCTGTTTCTATTTTTTTATTTGTTCATTTCTTTTATTTTTTAGATTCCACATAAGGGAAGGGGCTCTTTTTTTATGCTGAAGTTAAAGTCCATACCGTCTTTGCTATATATTGGACGCTGTCATGGGGAATAGGAGGTGAGGCACCTCTGGGAGGTCACCTTGCAGAAGCAGGCACAGAGCCATGATGAGAGTAGCCCAAGGTGATAACTCCCGTGGCAGAAATAAGAGTGGGTATAGATGGAGCTCAGTTTGCAAGTCAGGAGAAGAACTTGGGCAATCCTCAGTTTTCTCTGAGCAAAGCCACCTGCTGGGCATGAAGGAGATTGTAGATGGGGTTCACGCATGAAGAGCGGTCACCGCCTGAGAGAATGGAAGGGAGAGCTGAAACACAGGAAGATTGTCCCACCCATGTTTGAATCAACATTTTTTACAATGTAAAGAGGCGGACACAACCCAAATGCCCATCAGTGGATAAATAGATAAAATGTGGTATAGACATACTATTAAAGGACAAAAAGGCAGCTGAGTAATTTAAAAGATCCAATTGGCTTTATTGAGGGATTCATGAATCCAGCAGCATCCAGTCTAGCAAATAGAAGGGAGCTCTGGGGCCCCTGGGTGGCTCAGTTTGTTAAGCATCTGACTCTTGATTTTTGGCTCAGGTCATAACCTCATGGTTCATAAGATGGAGCCCCATGTCAGGCTCTGTGCTGACATCCTGGACCCTGTTTGGCTTTCTCTCTCTCTGTCTCTCTGCCCCTCCCCTGCTCGCTCATGCTCTCGCTGTCTCTCAAAATAAATAAAGTTTAAAAAAAAAAGAAAGAGTTCTGTCGAGCTCTGGAAAAAGAAAAGTTTTTAAAGATGGAGAGAGAGTGAACAAAAGGAAATTATTAGCAAAGAACACATTATTTTAAGCAAGGCCATCTTCCTAAGGGGAATGAAAGGGGTCGGGTCTGGCAGTAGATTTCCTAGTGCTGACCAGGAAGTTCCATGTTGACAGTTTAAAGGTTACATTCCTTGGAGGATTGAAACTGCAGTCAGGTTATGTATTAAGTCTTGGTTTGCTGATGTGGGGCCTTAACATAAGTGACTCCATTTGGGTCCTGTGATTTTCTTTTTAACAATACAGTGGAATATTATTCAGCCTTAAAAAGGAAGGAAATCTGTCCTGTCACATGCTATAATGTAGGTGAACCTCCTTGAGGACATTATGTTAAATAAAATAAGCCAGTCACTAAAAGACAAATACGATATGATTCTTCTTAAATGAGGTATCTAAAGTAATCAAATTCATAAAAACATAAAGTAAAATGGTGGTTACCAGGGGCTAGAGGAAGAGAGAAAGAAGAATTGTATAATGAGTGTAGAGCTTCAGATTTGTAAGATGAAAAGTTATAGAGGGGTGCCTGGGTGACTCAGTTCATTTAGTGTCAGACTTCAGCTCAGAACATGATCTTGAGATTCGTGGGTTAAAGCCCCACATCAGGCTCTGTACTGGCAGCTTGGAGCCTGGAGCCTACTTCGGACTCTGTGTGTGTCCCTCTCTTCCCCTGCCCCTCCCCCGCTCACATTCTGTCTTTCTCTCTCAAAATTAAAAAATTTAAATGGTGATGGGCATTGAGGAAGGCACTTGTTGGGATGAGCACTGGGTGTTGTGTGGAAATCAACTTGACAATAAATTATATTAAAAGATAAATAAAATAAAAAATTTAAATTGAAAAAAGAAAGAAAAGTTGTAGAGATATGTTTTATAACTGCTGAACTGTACACATAAAAATGATTAAAGTGGTCAATTTTTTGTGGTTTTGTCACCAAAAAAAATATTTTTTAAGTAAGTTATACATTACACATTTGGCAGACTTGAACTCACAACCCTGAAATCAGGAGTCGGTCACATGCTCTTCCTACTGAGCCAGACAGGCAGCCCTAATTAGTTAAATTTTTAAAAAGGATTGCCCAGTGGTGCTGAAAGCCAACTGAAGCTGTAAGTCATAAATTTGTCATATCAGCATTCATCTAGGTTATGGAAATTTCTTTCTAGGTATAGTCTTCAACCAGAACACAGGTTCAAGAACACAAACAATTGGATTGCTCTAGGTTTGAAGATTAGCAGATTAGATGGAGCAAAGGGTAGAGATAGGAGTCAAAGTTGCTGGCAGAAAAGTACATGGTTTCAAGGACTTTGTGAATTGGGTAACAAAAGAAAGCTCAACAATGTTGCAGTGTTTACCAGAAGGCCCAGTACATGGATCACTGCTAAATTAACCATGTTTTCAAATTTATATATTCTAATTCCAAAGATTACCATGACTTGATCGGGTCTCAACATCCTCTTGATGGGTTTTATTTTTCCTATTGCTGAATTTAGAAATGGATGCATAATATATATTTGCAAAATTGCAATTCAGCACTCTTAGGCAAGCCACACAGGAGGACATTGGTAGATAGTTGCTTAACAAGCTTAAAATTGGAACTTGGAGACTTGATTTATCCTTCTTATGCTTGATAGGCCTTTCAATTTAGGTAATGTGATGTAGGAAACCTTTTTTTTTTCCATCTCTTTTTGCTTTACTTTCCTATGTGTGATATAAATTTTAAAATATTGTCATGTCATGACATGAAAGACTATCCTCTTGGGCTAACCACTAGAAGAGTATAGAGATAATCCCCTGCTATAGGTAGGGATAATCCCTTGCTGTAGGGATAATCTCCTACTATGGGGATAATCTTACCAATGAGACAATAATTTGGTATATGCTTAATTATAACTCCACTGGATGGGGTTTGAATGGGCACTGCCATCAACTGTCTTTCAGCTATTTCCTTTTTCCTTATTTCCAGCTAAGGTTACCCTTCTACTCTTGCCCTAAACCAAGTGCTAAAACAAATGATTCAAATATATTACATTCTAACCCCATGTTAATGAAATTACACCCAATGTCACAATTGGTCTTTGAACTATATCCCAGTCTTCTCTTTGGTTCTCCTACTTCTGCAGAAAGCTAATCACATCTATGAAGTATAGATATTAAAGTCTGAAAGGGAAGCTTGTTTCCCTTTTAGGTAGTGGGACATGTTCTAAAGGAATCTGCAAGTCCCTGCTATGTGCTCAGCACCATGATTAACTAACTAAACATAAGAGTGAGTAAAATCTGGGGGCGCCTGGGTGGCTTAGTCGGTTAAGCGTCCGACTTTCGCTTAGGTCATGATCTCGTGGTTCGTGGGTTCGAGCCCCGCGTCGGGCTCTGTGCTGACTGCCAGCTCAGACCCTGGAGCCTGTTTCAGTCTGTGACTCCCTCTCTCTCTGACCCTCCCCTGCTCACGCTGTCTCTCTCTTTCTCCTAGAAATAAATAAAAAAAAATTAAAAAAAAAAAAAGAATGACTAAAATCTGACCCCTGCCCTCAGGGAACTCATTCTTTTTGAGGACAGTCACTGTACACACTGTCTTGCCATGTAGTAGAGTTTAGGTGCACTACTTGAAATAGATAAGAATGTTTGAGGGCCCAGCAGAAGGAAATGGTCTTTTCCTTTTTCTGGGGAAATCTGAGAAAACCTCAGAATAGTGGTACAGTGTGTCTTCCTTTATGTGCATAATCTTTTTCTTCTCACCCATCCTCAACTGCATTCCCACTCCATAAATTAAAAATTTTTAAATAAATTTAGAATAAATTTTAAAATATGACAAATCACTGGACAGGCAAGACCGCATCATCCAATGGGCTGAACACTAGAAGAGAAATTACACCTGCAAGTTTCTCTGTTAACGAACCACTCATGTCTCCTTTAGCAAGGTTTTTTTGTACTGATGGAGACTGAAGAAAAATAAGATTAAATGCACAAGTCACCTCTAGGCGTGTCTGCTTTGCAATTTGGGATTTTCCTGGTAATGACATTTATCATTAAATTTGGCTTATTGTCTATAGTTGTGCATCAGTTGGCAAACTTGAAGTTTGTTGCTACTCTCAGTTTCTAAACTATAGGCAAATATAATAAGTCATTTATTCCAAGTGATATTGTAATTTATAATAAATATATATTTGGTCTTTGTCCAGCTTCTGGCACAGAGTTCTTCACACTCTTGGAATTTTCTGTGATGAGAGCAATAAAGGTGTCTCTGGTTATGTGAATGAGGTGACTTTTGTAATGCAACTAAGAGGGGTACCCGGTGACTCAGTGCATTAAGCGTCCAACTTTGGCTCAGGTCATGATCTTGTGCTCTGTGAATTTAAGCCCCCCGTTGGCCTCTGTACTGACAGCTCAGAGCCTGGAGCTTGCTTCAGATTCTGTGTCTCCCTCTCTCTCTGCCCTTCCCCTACACACTGTGTGTCTCTTTCTCTCTCTCAAAATAAAATAAACATTTAAAAAATTAAAAAAGAATGCAACTAATGATGGAGGCTGGTTGCTAGGAGAACCAGCCATGTGATTGGAGGGTTGGAACTTTCTGTCCTACTTGACCTCTACCCCTGGGAGGGAGGATGGACTGGAGCTTGAATCAGTCACCAGAAGCCAGTGATTTAATTAATAGTAGCTCTGCAGGGAAGCCTCTATTAAAACCCAAAAGGGCAAGTTTCAGAGAGCTTCCAGGTTGGTAAACATGTGGCGATTTGGGGAGAGTGGCACACTAGCACTTGGAGAAGATGTGGAACCTACAAGCCCTCTCTCTGTCCCTTGCCCTATGCATCTCTACCACCTAGCTGTTCCTGAGTAATATCCTTTTAACAAGAAACTGGTGATCTAGTAAGTAAACTGTTTCTCTGAGTTCTGTGAGCTGCTCTAGCAAATTAATCAACCCAAGTGGGAAATCATTGGAATCCCCAGTCTGTATCCAGTGGGCCCGAAGCACAGGTGATAACCTGGGTTTCTGGTGGGCATCTAAAGTTGGGGGAGGTGGAGTAGTGTTGTAGGACTGAGTCCTTAACCTGTGGAATCTGATTCTGTCTCCAGGTAGGTAGGATCAGAGTTGAGTAGAAATGTAGGACACACACCTGGGATTAGAGAATTGCTTGCTGATTTGGAGAAACCCCTGCATGCACACATCGGAATTACGACTAGACCCACAATGGTCTTCTTTCTTCTTTTAAAGGCCCGCCATGCAGCAGAAATAGGAGCCGATGGCATCGCTGTCATCGCACCTTTCTTTCTCAAGCCATGGAACAAAGGTAAGTAGACAGTCCACACAGTGCCTCACATGGGCCATTTCTTTTTGCCTTCATTCAGAATGGTTATACTGAAACTCACGGAGGTAAAGCTTTATAGACTGACAGCGAGGAGTTGTGGTGGTATATAGCAGTGGTCCAGAATGTTTGGCCTTCCTGGGTCCATGTAAGAAAAGACTCCTTTAAGAAGGACTTTGCCAAGCAACCTGATTGGGTCACCCACCAAGCCCAAGATCAGCCTATAGGTGCCTGTTTGAGTCAAGTGTTCACTCCTAGTCTGGTCAGTTGTGCAGAGTGTCAGGGTAACATGGCAAAGCATGGGACCGGTTTTCTCAAAAAAGAGGAATGTTAAGTGATGGGCATCTTGAGAATACACATTCTCTTCAAGGTTGAATGAGTAATGAATTTGAGGGAGATTTCACAGAAACATCCATTGTCTCCCAAAATAACAAGTTAATTGCTTTCTCCTCTGCTTTCTCTATGGAAACTACTTTTATAGTTACTACTACACAAGACTACTGAGTCTTTTTAATCCTCCTGATTAGAAACAAAGAAATGCAAATTTTAAAGGATTGAAAACAGACAATCCATAATTGCACGTGTGATTACATAAATACATAGTTAGAGATGTCTGGTTGGCTCAGTCGATTAAGCATCTGACTTTGGCTCAGGTCATGATCTCATAGTTGGTGAGTTGCAACCCTGCCTCCGGCTTTGTGATAACAGCTCAGAGCCTGGAGGCTGCTTCGGATTCTTGTGCTGTCTCTCTGACTCTGAAAAATAAATAAATGTTAAAAATTAAAAAAAAAAAAAAGGTTCTCTCTTCCACTAGCCAAGGTGTAAGCACGTCTGCTAGATTTATTTATCATCTGCAGTAATGTTGCAGTTGAAGTTCACAGTGGATGATGTAGGAAATTGCAATCCGTCAGTAAAGTAGAGTGAGTTCTCTTTCGCTGTACCTGGATTTCTCCCCAGACAGAGAAAGAACCAGCCTCTGGCTGAATTATTGGGAGATAGGCCACTCTTCGTAGAACTTCCCTCTTAGAGCAACTGTTATTTATCTTTTTGTTGTAAAATGTTCTCAGTCAAAACTTGATGATTCTAATCCTAATGCGAATTCCTTGTTGTTGCCTGATCACATTTAGCCCTTGTGGGGTAAGAGCCCTCCTGATGGGCTTCTGGCATTTATGAGAGTATTTCATGAGCTTCTCTTAATACGTGGGAAGGTTTGCACCAGTATTTTAATAGTATTTTAGTATGGTTTGAAAGTGATCATCTTATTTTGGCCTTTCTGCAGAAAGGAAAGTAAAACTTTGAATGGAGCGAGTTGCAATGGCATTGCCATAGCAATCCCAGGGATGGCAAGAGTGATCAAGACTTTGCAGCTTCTGAGAGAGATGGTTGCATTTCCTTAGATGGGTTCACTTTTTTCCCCCACCAGGGAAAGCCAGTGTTTGATATGCTGTTCACACCATGGCTTTTCCTGCTTTTCTTTCAGATGTCTTGATTAATTTCCTAAAGGAGGTGGCTGCTGCCGCCCCGGCATTGCCATTTTATTACTATCACATTCCCGCCTTGACAGGGGTGAAGAGTAAGTACGGCTTCTTTCAATGTTTCTGTACCTCCATCTCTCATATCTTACCCTGTTTTGCTAAGAAAACTCCCATTCCATCCCACTCACCCCATGTCATCAAAGCATAATATTGTTGACCAGCTGGTTCCAATTGATCCACAATAAGTTAGTCTTATCAATCACTGACACTACTTTATAATGAAAGTTTTTAAATGTGAAAGACAAGTTGACCCCTAGGCACTTCAAGCAGGTACGTTGTGTCTATCACACACACCCCACTTCTTAGAAGACACAAGCCAGTAAGACTTTCTCAAGGAGAAAGACTGTATCAACTGTGTCCCCTACTGTATTCTCAGTGCCTGGAACACAGGAAGGTACCCTGAGCCCTCCTCACTTTTCTTCTAGCTTTCCTTTTATCCTTACTATGCTTCTCCAGCAAAAAGATTGTTACAATTGGATGGAATTTCTTCGGTTATTTTTTACATTTCATTCCTTTCTACTTCCTTAAAAGAAAAAAAAACAGAAGTTGTGCTTTGGAAACATTCAGGTGTTGTCTTCAAGGAATAGAAGGGTTAGGGCTGTGATTTGACCAAGTGTACAGGAAGGAAGCACTAGGTGAGGGTGCATGATGATCAGCCGAGAGCAGGTTCTGGCGCTCTGCGCAGATGCAGGGGGACCTACAAGATGCAGTCTCTGGCACATCTGACATTTCCTGGCGGTGTGCAGATTAGTGAGGTATTGACTGTTTTGAGCAGTTCGTGCAGAGGAATTGTTGGACGGGATTCAGGAGAAGATCCCCACCTTCCAAGGGCTGAAGTTCAGTGACACAGATCTCTTAGACTTCGGGCAGTGTGTGGATCAGAATCGCGAGCAGCAGTTTGCTTTCCTTTTTGGGGTGGATGAGGTAAGTTGCCACCTGTCACGTTAGTTGCCCTCTGGAACAATTTATAAAGCTGTTTATAGAGCAGCATCTTCTCTCTTTCTCTTGTTCACAAAAGCGAATTGCTCTGTGTCTGTTTTTGATTAGCAACTACTGAGTGCCCTGGTGATGGGAGCTACTGGAGCGGTGGGCAGGTAAGCCTGACCTGTTTTTCCCGACAGTTATAAATGTCGAGTGCCCCGGTGAGAGGTAGTCACCGCATAGTGGTTATACTTCTTACATGGACACCTTTTTAAATAAAAGTTGCCTTTCTCCCCGCCCTCCCCTCCCCCAGCTTTCAATATAAAGGAGTTTTGTAGGGCGTAGCAGTTTGTTAACTCAGCCATCCTCCTTGCAAGCATTGGCTGCAATTGGAGCTGAGGCACGTGAGCCGAGAGCATGCACACAACCTGTCAGAAAGTATTCAGTTACTAATAACAGAAACCCATTCAAAGGAGCTAATGTAGAGGAAGATAAGGTATAAATTACTGGAAAATTACATAAAACTGAAGAGGAGGAGGTACAGTCAGGCCTCAGAGAAGATGAGAACCCAGGACTGCAAATCTCTCAGCCGCCGCAGCAGAGCGTTCTCCCGTCTGTGGTCCCCTGGAGACTCTCATCCCCGTGTCTCTCTGCACACCCTTTTATTTCCCTCTCTGGCTCTCCGGGTGGGCTTACTGTGCTTCAGTGCACACGACCTGTCATGGCTGCACAAGCATGGCACCTCCGGGTACCCCTAGATAGCACCACCCTCAGCTCGCCTAAGGCCCAGCCACCTGCAGCCAAGAAAGTAGAATCATGTGGCCTGATGCCTACTTAGCAGAGGCTAGGGAAGGCAGGAAATTCGATTAGCATGTCCACTGCACATGTTAACCTAATTTATTAGAAAAGTGCCTGCAAGGGATTGACTGAAATATTTGTATTCACTGAAAGTACATTTCCTCCCTATAGGAAAAGTATAGGAAGAAGCAAAGTAATATTGATAACATGTGTTGGTGAGCATGGCTTTGATGAAGAATAATTAAGTCGGGAGCGCCTGGGTAACTCAGTTGATTAAGCGTCCAACTCTTGGTTTCAGCTCAGGTCATGATCTCACAGTTTCATGGGTTCAAGCTCTGTCTCAGGCTCTGCACGGACAGCATGGAAGCCTGCTTGGGATTCTCTGTCTCCCTCTCTCTCTACCCCTACCCCACTCAAACTGTCTCTTTCTCTCTCTCTGCCACTCTCTCAAAATAAATAACTTAAACATTTATTTTAAAAAAAAAGAATAATTAAGTGGAATCATCTTCATGCCTTATTCACCAAGCCAGAATGGCCTGCAGTATCCATCGTTACTATAGGGGCATTTCTGCTGAGGAGACCTGAATGCCTGGCTCTGAAATTCTTTATTTTTCCCCCTGGAAATTCTTACCCTTTTGACTTTTGCTATTGTGGCCCCCATTAGGCATTTTAATTCTTTTCAACATAATCTGGAAGCAAAGTACATCCACATTCCTCCCTAAGCAAATATGCCAAAGACACCTGGGATTTGAATTTTAGTATTCTGAAACTCCTCCAACATTCACGTACATATTGTGACCCGGGGAGTGTTCCACATCTATAAGTGACTTGCCTCAGCTATTGTATTTTCTTTTTCCTTACTTTATGACCAGAAGATAATGTGGAACTTCACGTTCTTGGAATCCCTTGCTGCCCACTCCAGGGTCTATATATACGAAGTACCAACAACATTCTGTTCTTGGTACATCAGGAGAAATATATTTTTCTGATACTGATTTAACTCTATGAGAGGTTGCTTGACACTGAGGAAGCATCTTTGTTAAGAATTTCTGTAAACATCTACCTTGCTGATTTCTCTGAGAATTCAGTGATTGGTCTAGTCTTTATTGGTAGAGTTAGACCTTTTTTTTATTTCAGTCTACACTTTATCAGATCAAATAACTTATTCTCACTTTTATGTTTGCTGAATTGTAATAGATGGCAGCATGAGGTGGTGAAGCTGTTGCCACAACTCTGGAGCCTTCTTTAAGCTGGAGTTTCTTCACAGTGAAATAGAAGCCAGGAGTACCCTGCAAGGCTTTGAGAGGATTAGACATGATTTATGTCAAGCACCTGGAACACAACAGACAGTAAATGATCTCCTGTTTCATTATTATCTTTATTAATATTATTATTAGGAACTAATCTCTAGATAATATATGAATTGTTTAAGCATCTATATTACAGGTAATGTATAAAGTGGGCAGAGAATTTAAGACAATCTGCTGGAATTTGCCCCATTCACTCAGTTCCTCAGCATAAGACTTGGGCCTCAGCTCCGATGCTGTATTTTATCCACAGCTCCTGTCTAGCATTGCATCTGTGCGTGTGCCCTGAGGCAGACGCTGGCCTCGGTTACTGCCTACCAAATACACTACTCCATCTCTCTTGATTTTCCCTTTTTTTCTAACTGTATCCTTTTCCTATTTTTCTTCCTTTTCCTTATCCCCTTTGGTGTTCTCTGCCTCCTCTTAGCGCTGCTTACTGTTGGTGGAAAACTCAGAACTGAAGACATCTGATCTCTAATAGATTAGGGCCAAAAAATAGACTTCTGGAAGGCCTGGTATATTTTTCTCTTTTAAGCATCAAAAGGATTTGAAGATCCTGGACTTCTCCCGCTGAGTTACTGATCTTTCAGTTATACTGTTTTCTTTCCAGTACCTATAACTACCTGGGAAAAAAGACAAACCAGATGTTGGAGGCTTTCGAACAAAAGGACTTCTCTTCAGCCCTGAACCATCAGGTTAACTTGTTTTTCTCTTCACATAAGTCACAGCCACTTTTCTTTCCCCCTGGATAGTGCTTATTCTTTCTCATCAACACTCCTGCCTTACCTGCCCTTGTTAAAATTGCCTAGCTGCCTCTCTCTTCATTTTCCTTCTGCCTCTGACCTGTTCTTGTTTAAAACCAAACCTGTCCCCATTGTCTGTGTTTCCTACAAGTCTAATCAGGACAGGCTCCATGTGGGGATGACCTCTCTCTGTTCCTCCTACAAATGATCTTTTACTCTATGTTCAAAGTATTTTTGTGAGTATGAAAGAACAGTGATAGATTTCTGGGAAAGTGAACACATGCCATCCCCTTGAGGGCCTGACACCCAAGTCTCCAGAGTTTATGAAGAAGCTGTGAGCGGGTAACTCACAATGGGGAAACTTAAGCCAGAGTCAGAGCTGCTCAGTCATCTTCACCTGCAATGTGCTGAGAACTGGAAGCATCCACCAGGCAGAAACAAGAGCCTAGTGAGTGATCTAAAAGGAGACACTGGCTTTGAACTAGGGAGAGAAAAGGAGCAGGAGCTGATGCTTTACAGGGAAGACCCCAGGGGAAATGGTGACCGCTGTTAATACTACGTGGAGGACAGGCTAGCTGTCTAGAAAATGAAGAGCCTCACGAAGGGCAGAACCAATCTCGCAGCTCAGTAATATGTGTACTTGACGTAAGCGGAATGAGCTGGAAAGAAATAGTGTGGGCACAAGAGAAGGACTTGGCCTCCAAAATAGTAAATAATAAAGGTGACTGAGTGGAGTATAAGAATAATCAAAGTGACAGAGTAGAGCATCCCAAGAAAACAAGCAGGAATGAAAGAAATAGGCAAGATCGGAACAGGTGCTGGATCCCAGTAAGGTTCAGATAAGGAATCTTTTTTAACAGGACAAGCTGCCTATGGGGCAATTAGATATTACAGAGCAGAAGTGCAGAGCATCCTGGAGGTTGGAGGGAGATGGAGTGACCTGATCTCCAAATCAGAGAGAACATGAAGGAGCAGTTGCCAGGAGTAATTAGTTCCCTACCTTTTAGGCCTGAACATTGAACTAGCCTAAATCTACTTCCTATTTCTAGTTGAAATAAGCTGATTTAATAGTCACCTTTGTTCAGCCCCAGATCATATGAAGCTGAGAGCAAGAACAGGGTAAGGGCTTAGGAAGCTTTGCCAACTAAACCAGACATTGACAAGACTTTGGTTTAAATAATTAAGGTAGGAAGTCTGAATTGTGCAGACTTGGCCTTTTTTTTTTTTTTTTTTTTTTGCTCTGATGGTTATTTTCTTTTTCCTTAGTTTCCCAGAGAAAGTTATTTCTGAAAATTTCAATCTGTTCTAAGCTGCATGACAGGGAAACCATGGGATGAGGTGGACAGTGAAAACAGCTGTGATAGGAGTCATTCCATTTAGTGGCTTCTTTTCATTGACTGGTCCAGTTTCCATCTCTTTCTTTTCCCTCATTAGTGCCACTCAAAATGGTATTGGTAAGGAACTCAGTTTACCACAGTCTCTGGTTTTTTTCCTTATATAAGACTAGTGTGAGTGGGTCTCATTTACTCATTCATATTCCGAGGGACTGGGCCAAGGAGCTAAGGACTGGGACAGGTGTATAACTGCATTAATGCTTGTCTCTGCTCTAAAGGAATTTACAGTCAAGTGAGGAAGCAGACAAGCAAAAAGTTAGGGCAGACTTTATTCATTCTAATGGACTTAAATGCCATTTGTTATATTTACATAAGTGAAATAACACATGTACAGAGATGTTCCATACAACATTGTTTATAATACCAAAAGATGGAAACAACCCAAATATCCATCCGTAAGGATATGGTTAAGTACATTGTGTTTGAGTTATGCAGTAGAATTCTATGCAGCCCTTAAAAGGATGAGGTAGTTTTCTATGTACAGGTCTGGAAAGATTCCATGATATATTAAGTGTAAAAAGGCAACAGGGTATAGAGTCATGAATGTGATATGCCACAGTTTGTGCATGAAGGAGAAAAGAAATAAATACATATGTGTTTATAAAGCTCTGGGTGTTAACATTTGATTCTGCACAGAATTTTCTGATTTTCTGTTGCTGGACTATATATGACTGATGAAAACAATGTAAGAGTAAAATGTTACTGAAAAGGCATCTTATTAAGAAATGAGATGGATAGAGTCTTTTTCTTATGAATTAGCTCACAAATTCATGAATGAATATTAATGCCAGGATGAGTTAAATTTCAGCATCGATATTATTTCTGTTTTTTGTTTTTAGGGAAATAAGTGCTGTGAAACCCTGTAAGAATGGAAGAAATTTTGTTGCAGCAATGTCATTCAATTCTTTGAACAGTTTTTGAGTCATGTTAAAAATCACAGAATGCTTTAGTGACTTTTGGCTGACAGCCTGGGTAGCAACATTGAAAATAATGTTGACAGCAAAAAGTAGAAAGCCCTATGGTTTTTTAGAGGACTTGTTACCCATTAATTAGAGGAATCCGCTCCATCACTTTGTCAGTGCCAATACCAGTATTTTGATCTGCTCCTTTATGTGGTTCCCAGAGGTGTCCCAAGGCAGTGATGTAGAAGGTACGTCTTTATTTTTTTCAAAAGTGGGAGAAAAAGGACTATGAAAAGGAAATATAAGTGGACAACCCGTACCTCTATCACATGCGAATCTTTCACCTCATCAGCTTCAGAAAATAGCATTTATGGATGTTGAGCGTCTAGAAATTATTTATTCTCATAAACCTCAGACTTGACTAAGTGCCCCTTAGGGATCTCAGAAAGTACCCCAGACATTGGTGTGCCCCAGTTGGAAAAGAGCCACACTAGCTGATAGTTTAGCTCCACAAGCTAGATGGATAAAGGGTGCCTACCTCCATCTTAACTCTATCCTACAATTCTATCTTTGGCGCTTCTTTTCTGCAAGAGCCCTTTTTATAAAGTTTACATGTATGAAAAGATCCTACCTTCTCCTGGGTGGAGCTCAACCCCATCCTCACTTGGCTGTTCTTTTCCACCCTGACAGGCCTTCAGCCAACCAGGGTGTGTGGGCTTTTTAGTTTGGGGTTACTGTCCTTTGCCCTCCAAAATTTCTAAATTGTTATCACAGCTTAGTAATACTGACTGTAATTTGTGTGGTTTTTTTTCCTTTCCAGTTTTGTATTCAGAGATTTATCAACTTTGTGCTCAAACTTGGTAAGTTTTCTGCTTTGCCTGTTATGAGTGTAAAGGAAATGGAACACCATCACTGTGAGGGTTCAACAAGGACATCTCTAAAAAATTGTTTAATGTTTATTTTTGAGAGTGAGAGAGAGAAAGAGAAAGAGAGAGAGCAGGGGAGGGGCAGAGAGAGGGAGGGAGACAGAGAATCCAAAGCAAGCTCCATGCTGTCGATGCAAAGCCTGATTATGAGTCTCGAACCCAGCAAATGTTGGATCATGACCTATGCTGAAGTTGGACATTCAATTACCTGAGCCACTCAGGTGCCCCCAACAAGTACACCTTTTCCTGTTCTGTTGCAGGCAGAGTTTTATTTCCAATACTAGCTTCAGGGCCAACCCTATAAAATGGTGAAGTAAACCTAGTTGGAGGGTCTTTGGCACCTTCTACAAATCCTGTTCCTCCATTTTACCACTTTGTTTGCCTCGCTACCCTGCACACCATTATTTTATTCTTTTTTCCTACCATCCTGCCCCTGCTCATTAAAATTCTACCACACAGTGGCTGATTACAGCCCAAGTGCTTGGAGGAAGGCAGTCTGAATACAGATCTTACTAAATTGTGAATGACTGACAGCTCTCCTAAGAGTATTTGCAATGTAAAAAGAGTTTATTAACATAAGTAAGCTCAGCCGGATGGAGGTTTGGATAATAGGACAACGTAGAACTTGAGGAAAATACAGTGAATTTGAATAGAGAAACCTCCTCACAGTCTCCTAAATCTTATCCCATAACAAATGACAAATGTCACTCCACTTTGGAGGAGGTTGGCCCTTTCTGAGAACTTGGGTCAAGTCCAGGAAAAGGTTTAGGTTTATTCTTGGAGGACCTCCCACCTCCCTTTCAGAGCCTTTTGTCTTCTCCCGGCAACTCCCTCCCACCCCCCAGCTCCAAGCACCAGCCATGCAGAGCCCCTCGTTCTCTCAGGATCCTCCACGAGCTCTCTTAATCCCTCAAAGGTGCTGTTTCCCATTCGCTCTTCCACTTCCATGATTTTTGTCCTATTTATGTGCCGCAAGTCCTATTAATCACCTATTATTATTCCCTCGTTCTACCTAAGCCATACTTCACAGAATTGTGGGTTTGGTTTGGTAGTTGTGTATGTTCCTAAAGTACATTCAAATAAATATTAAACTGTTAACATTAGAGCAAAAAGTATACTTGTGTACATATAAGGTCATCCAGCAGTGATACTGCAACATTTCTGTCACACATAGTCCTAAGATATTAGCTGATACTCTTTCGCCAGAATATTTGCATTTTACTTATTTGTTTTTTAAGTTTATTTCATAAGAGAGCGAGAAAGGGAGAGAGAGAATCCCAGGCAGGTTCCACGCTGTCAGCAACAGAGCCCGATGTGGGACTTGAAACACAAACCGTGAGATTATAACCTGAGCTGAAATCAAGAGTCAGACACTTGATGGACTGAGCCACCCAGGCACCCCCAGAATATTTGTATTTTGAACGTGGACTCTTGAGGATAATTTTTGTGATTTAAAAGAACATATCTTTAAAGAAATCGTTTCAGACTTCCTCAGCAGGTTGGAGCTTTCATGGTGTAGTCAAGGAGTTAGGCAAGGAGTTACTTATCTTAATAAACTTGTAGTCTACAGGGCACCTGGGTGTCTCAGTGGTTGAGCATCCGGCTTCAGCTCAGGTCATGATCTCATGGTTTGTGAGTTCAAGCCCCATATCGGGCTTGCTGCTGTGCATGAAGAGCCTACTCTGGATTCTGTCCCTCTCTCTCTGCCCCTCCCCCACGTCTACTCTCAAAAAATAAACGTTTAAAATAAATAAATAAATGTGTATGTTTAAAATAAGTAAATAAATAAATCTTACTCTGAGGGTAGCTCCCTATTCCACTATTTGTAATAGGCCTGGGAGGGCCATTTTGCATTCAGCAAACTATATCTTTGGTCATGTTAGTATATTCCTTCTAGATGTTCAATTGTTACTATTGGTTAACTTAGCAAAAGACAGTACTTTTCATACCTTGGATCCAAAAGTGATAGCCAGTTAAAACAAGTATCTGTTTGTGCTGTATTGTTTCCTTAGATCCATCTTCAGAATCCCTAATTCTGCCTTTAGCTCTGTTTTCTACTATTTCATTTCATTGGATATAAACTTTTCATTTCTAGTATTTCTTTTTGTTTTTTTCCCCCAGATCTTTCTGTAATTTATCTATATATGCCCTTATCTTAGCCTAGGGTTTCTATTGCTTCTTTTATCTCTATGAGGTCTGCTTCAGAATTGTGTATCATCTATTCTCAGGATGTGAGATTTGTCAGTTATGCATTTGCTAGCTCTTGTGTGGCTTCTTTTTCTCATGTGTTTTGTAAATTTTGAAACAGAGACTGTTGTTTCCTGGAGAATTTTTTGTGCTCTAGTTTATAAGGTGTCCTAACAAGTGGTTCTACATTTGCCTCTGTTGGAGTTTCACCAATTCTAACCAATTTTTAGGTTACTATCTTAATCTGGTTCTTCTACCAAGTACCTAATGCAAATATGGACCCAGTGTTCATAAATGGCAGAAGCTTGCGGTTTCTTTCATATTATCTTCTTCCATCCACAGCCCTGGTAGAAACCAAGCTTCCTTTCCTCTCTCTCCCCAGGCCAGCAGACTGGCTACCAGTTTCACACAGGGAGTTTAATTCAGCAACACCCCATCCCCCCACCATGCACAGACCCAAGGCTTCATCTTGCATTTCTGACCAGCTTTATAACACCAACTCTAAAACAGT
Source organism: Proteles cristata cristata (assembly GCA_017311185.1). Lineage (NCBI taxonomy): Eukaryota > Metazoa > Chordata > Mammalia > Carnivora > Hyaenidae > Proteles > Proteles cristata. The sequence continues at coordinate 1,757,192 of JAESUZ010002939.1, read as the reverse complement.
AGCCTCTCTTTTTATTTTTTTAAATGTCTTATTTATTTCTGAGAGAGAGATGGTATGAGCAGGGAGGGTCAGAGAGAGAGGGAGACACAGAATCCAAAGCAGGCTCCAGGCTCTGAGCTAGCTATCAGCACAGAGCCCAATGCAGGGCTTGAACCCACGAACCATGAGGTCATGACCTGAGCTGAAGTCGGACGCTTAACCAGCTGAGCCACCCAGGCGCCCCAGTAGCCTCTTAAATAGTGCATTTCTCTGGGACTTTTTCGATGTACTTGAACTAAATTCTGTCTTAGCGATTAAGTCCTGTATCATTCAATCCATGGCGGCGTATCCCTGAGTCAGATTACCCTCCTGGACCAGTTGGCTTCAGCAACTCTTCACCACACTGACCTCTTTCTTCCTGATGCCTTTGGTCCCTCCTTCTTGCTTCTGAAGTTGATGTTGAGTCTTCCTTTGTTTTGTTTCACTGTTTGTCAATGTGTTTCAAACGGCCCATCTTTTCTATATGTTTGAGACGGGAAGAGGGATTTCCTGTGTCTGCTCAGTCTGTCATAGTGACCGGAAAAGTTCCCGTCTTCTATTTCCACCTTATCCTGTTGTAGAAGTCACTGTAAGAATATGACCTCTGCTTTGAGATGTTTATGGCAAAGTGGACAGTCCCAGTCACATTTCCTCATTTGTTTTTCCCATCTAGGTTTCGGAGTGTCACAGACAAAAGCCATCATGACTCTGGTCTCTGGGATTCCAATGGGCCCGCCCCGGCCTCCCCTGCAGAGAGCTTCCAGAGCGTTTATCAATGAAGCCAAAGCTAGGCTGGAGAGCCTGGATTTCCTTTCTTCCCCGGATTTAAAGGATGGAAACCTGGAATCCTGTATCTAGTGCCTTTCTATCAAATCAGAATATGTACCTTGAACTCTGCATTCATTTCTCAAGGACTTTTTAAATGAACTTGAATTAAACACTTTTCTAGCAAATAAAAATCTCACCTCAATCAACAAGTATTTGAGTACATTCTATGATCCTAAAATGTTTTATTTTTGTGAAGGAGCAAAAACCCTAAATGGAGTCATGAACCCTAAGTCGTTCAATATTTCACAAAAATTTTTGTGGAGAAATTTCTGGTTATATGGATGAAATGGAATCAAGAGGAAAATTATAAATGATTCATCCCTTTAGGAGCTCCCATTATCTTGATTTCTGGTTCTTAATCCTATTTTAAAATTTTTCTAATTTTAAACCACTATAATGTACTTTCATTTTAATAAATATTCATTTGGAATCTAGGACAGGTCTGAGCCACTGCATTTAGGTGGGTACACTTACTTTAATACCAAATTACAACATGACTCAACTCTACACAACTATTAGCACACCAGCTCACTTCGCTGCTTAGTCTAACTCTAGACTGTTTTCAGATTAACTGTGATGTCACAGTTTTCCCCTAAAACACTGAGTTAGGTAAAAACTTGCTTGACCACTAAAGGGCCCATGAGAGTGCTTTTCGCAGAACCAGAAAAAGGCCCTCCCCAAAGATGAACTCAGGTCTCTACTTCTTGCTATGCAGAGAACTTCTCAAAGCTCAAAGTCTCAAGTAACCAAAGGGTCCTCCCCTGCACACCACACACTTCCCACTTCCCATTGAGAAGAAAATGTCTCCCTGACAGTGCCCTGAATTGCTGGAAGTGAAGGTCAATGTCCCTTCTACACTGAGCCCAGGGGCCACTGCTATTTCCCGGTCACATCTTCAAGCACATTTCTTCAGTGAAGGAAGATTTGAGGAGGACCCAGAGATTTGATTTCAGTCTAGCTTTCCCTACACACCTTATTTACTCTTTCCTTTCAAAGTACTATTTCCGTGGCTGTTTAATTTCTTTTCCAGGAAACCCTTGTGAGTGCTTCCTAGTAACAAAGTATATTGCCAGTCAACCCCTGGTGATTTTAAACCTGGCTATCCAGTCTATTAATTATCTAAGATTTTGTTTTTGTTTCTTCTCTAATGAGTCTGCTCATTGGCAAAGAGCAAGTATTTGAAATTCATGTCAGGTATACTTTTTATTTTTTTAATGTTTATTTTCTCTTAGAGAGAGAGAGAGAGCACAAGCTGGGGAGGGTCAGAAAGAGGGAGACAAAGGATTTGAAGTGGGCTCTGCGCTGACAGCGGAGACATCCAATGGGGACTCGAAACCATGAACGGTGAGATCATGACCTGAGCCTAAGTCAGATGCTCAACCGACTGAGGCATCCAGGTTCCCCCTACTCTTTGTTTTTTATCTCTTAAAATTAAGAAGAGAATTTTTTCAAAATGAGAATTTGAAATTATCTGTGGATTCAGTTACCCTTGCCAATTGGCCAGCTACTTAAGGGTTCTTGTATTTATGTCTCCTCACTCCTCTTTCTGCTCAGGAATGACATGCATGGTTTTCTCATAGCTCTCTCTCCTTCACAGCTGGGAAGTAAGGCATCTGAATAGGAGACTGAACTACAGTGGTTTATGTGAGCTTATATTCTTTCTCATTGAAACTTTTTCGTTTTTTTTTGTTTTTTTTTTGTCCATTCTTTAGAGAGAGAGAGAGCACACAAGCAGGGGAGGGACAGAGAGAGAGGGAGTCACAGAATTGGAAGCAGGCTCCAGGCTCTGAGCTGTCAGTACAGAGCCCCATGCGGGGCTCAAACTCACAAACCATGAAATCATGACCTGAGCTGAAGTCAGATGCCCAGCTAACTGAGCCACCCAGGCACCCCTGATAATATTTTTATAGCCATTAATTTTCTAAAGAAAGAAAATGAGGTTTTTGGTTGTGAGGAAGTCATATCCTTACTTAACTATACTAAAGACAAATTAATTTTTTCAATGAAGATAAATCTTGGCTGTCCACGATGTATTCTATTTATTTATTCTGTGTATTCTAACATCCAACTCCTTGGAAATGAATGAGTGTTGCATAACAATGGATTACTAATAATGCCTTCAATCAAAAGTAAATTTTTGGAGTGTTATGAGCTGTTACCTTTGAATCTAGTTTTTAATATTAACTAAAGTAATGATGTGAAATACTTCACTCAGCACAGTACTAAAAGCAGATTTTTAACCTCTGTTTGTTTCCTGATGGAGTTCTGGGATTAATTCATTGCGGATGGTGGAAGGACAAAGTGTTTTCAGGAACCAGTATTACTTAGGATCTCTTGGGTTTATTCACAGATTATGGCAGGAAAATGCCATAGTGTGTGGGGCAGCAGTGGAGGTGGGGAGGGGATGATGCATATTCTCCCCCAGAAAGCTGTTTGCTACAGCTGAGAGCAATTTCCTCTTGCTGATCACCTGGAGGGCACAGAAAATCCCTTGACTGAAGTCTGAGAGAAGGCAGGGCTGGGCAGGGCTAAGGGACATTCTAAAGTGACCGCAGCCCAAAACCAGGCCCCCATTGAGCTTACGGGGGCTTTTCATATGAGGAAAAATGGAGTGGGACTTCCATGCCTGTCAAATCAAGAAGGGCAAAGAATGGGTCTAACCCATTTAACCACTATCCTTATCACATGCTCACTTAAACCCCATTTCCTTCAGTTAAACTAAGAAGGAAACTTGGAATCAAAGTTACGTGAACAGTGGAGCTAAGCCCTAGGTAGAGGTGGGGTATCACCTTGTACTTTGAGTTTCTGGGGCTGAGAAATGGCTATGTGGTAAACAAAATAACTAACCCCAAATCATGTTTTCTCTGTCAACCCTTTGGTAACTCTTGAGAAATCATTTGATACATTGGACACTTCTTTAGCATTTTAAGTTAGACAAACAAAGGTAAAACCCTACAGGAATTTATCTTAATCACATAATTAGTAAACATAATGAAATGGATTCCACAAAATGTATATGGAATGAGTATCCAACAGGACTTTGTTTCCTGTATCTGTATCCCAGTTACAGGCAGTGTTCAAGTTCAATGCCAGATGGACCACCTAGGAGCTTGGACATCATGTTCACCTCCAATGCATGTTCTACACAGCAGCTAGAATGACCTTCATAAATGCTGGGTTCTCAGGTGTGAGCCAGATGTTGGATGAGGCCCTGTAGGCCAAATATGAACCCACATAGCAAAGTTATCTTTGAAGTCCTGAAGTGGGCTCCCAGTGGGAGGCAAGCACATCAGCGTCTGAGTGGTGTATAGTCCCAAGTCCAGTCTAGTCCATTTAAGTTCCCCCTGCCTCAGGTTGGAGGATGTGGCAGAATGACCACATACAGCATTCCTGGAAATTCTTGGACCGAAGTGAAATGAAGTGACCCACGTCAGGGCTAAGTGAATGGGCACATCTAAAGCATCTCTTACTAAGAGCTGCAGGTAGTATTCACAAGGCGAGGCAGGTCGCAGTTGCTGTCTGGACTCCCCAAGACATTGACCCGATTAATATCATCCTGTCTTTTCCCTAAGGAAATAACCTCAGTCAGCTTGGAGGTCCCAATTTGAGCAGTCCTGCGAATCATCCCCTACTCAGCAAAAGTCCTCTACCTTTTGCTCTCTCCTTTGCTGTACAGAATTGCAGTATCTCTGGGTCTTCCTTCATGATTCCTCAGTATGGCCAAAGGAAAGTGCTGGAGGGTAGGGGTGCAGGAGAAGAGAGACTAACTCCCATAGAGCAGTGAAGGAGGCATCTCTGCATCCCTCTGACATCATCTGGGATTAGAATACTGGCAAGGAGCCAGGCAGAGTGTCAGAGGCTACATTCCAGGTGGTAGGAGCCACAGATCTGACAATTCCAAGCCACAGAAGAGTCTGAAGTGTGAAGATCTGAACAGAAGCCAGTGGGCCAGAGTTCAGGCACCAAGGAAAGAATAGGAAGGAAAGAGTTCAAAGGGCCTGGAAGGAGTTGGGTCCTATAAGGCCTTGTAAGTCATAGGAATGTTAACTAAAGGTGTTATTCTGCAAGAAAAATGGGTTATGGAAATGGTGCAGAAGAAAGAAAAATTTATGATAAGTCTTCATTACATTAAAGTTTATAGACAACTATGTATCTTGTTACAAATTATTTTTAATTACATAAACTTATTTCCTGGAAAAATTGATGTTTTTCTATCTGGAATTTTTTGTTTGGTTTGGATAATATGCATCATGATTTTTCTGGTTAAAATTAAGCAAAATGTTTTTTTAATTTAGTGGCTTTCCATTTATTCACCAGGAAGGTGAATTAAACATGAGTGAAGGATAGGTACACTCATATTCTGTATCAGATAATTCTAACATTTAAAACATATACAAAGTACAATCTTGCTGGCTGTTTCTTTTTTCTGCTGGTTCTTATGCATGGTGCTTTCATCCATGATTATTTGTTTGTTTTGAGAGAGAGAGAGAGAGAGAGAGAGAGCACGAGGAGAAAAGAGGGGCAGAGGGAGAGAGAGAGCATCTTAAGCAGGCTCCACAGTCAGTACAGAGCCCAATGTAGGGCTAGATCCCATGATAGCCTAAATCAAGAGTTGGATGTTCAAACGACTGAGCCACCCAAGTGTCCCACATTTTGTGATTTTTTTTCTGTAAGATGGAACCTTATCTGTAAATATCATTTTAAGTCTGGATGGAAAATGCATTCTACCAAAGAGGATATGATTTTAATTCATCTAGGTGATTTATCCCTGCTGACTAGTGGCCCCTTTAAAATAATTGATTTGAGGGGTGCCTGGGTGGCTCAGTTGGTTAAGTGTCCAACTCTTGATTTCAGCTCAGATCATGAACTCATGATTTGTGAGACTGAACCCTCCATCCGCTTTTTGCTGTCTCCTGCTTGGGATTCTCTCTCTCTGCCCTTCCCCCCACCACCACTCCTTGCATGTGCTCTTGCTCTCTCGCTCTCTCTCTCTCAAAATAAATAAACTTTAAATAAATAATTGACTTGAGATTTGGGGAATATCACAGGAAGTGAATCTTTCTCTTCCCTCTACCCAGCATCTAGTTTGTAAAAGACAAACTTCCCTACTATTCTGGGTTTGCTTTTGTTATTTTTGGATTTTTTAGTTTTTATTTTGTTTTATTTGTCGCTATTGCTGTTCACTTGTCACTGAAGGTGTAAGGCATTCTGACTGTGTGTGTGTGTGTGTGTCTGGCAGCTGTCACAGTTAGGGCAACCTCCAGGCTTTGTCTCCTTTCTCCTAAGCCTCTTGCAGCTTTCAGTGCAAGCTTTCAAGAAGCTCAAGTCCATCAGGGAGCGGCAGACTCAGGGCAGATGCTTACTTCTGGGTTCTCTTGCCTCCCTGAGTTCATTTTTCCATTTCATTTTTGTTAACCTTTAAGGCATTTTTTTATTTACTTTTCTTGGCAGCACAACAATGCATTTCATTTTACTGCTGCAACATTTTTCGTTATTTTTCATTAGTAGGTTTATTTAGAGCATCTAAAGCGTTGCTGGAATCTTTTAATTTAGATGCTTCTTTTAAACATAGCAGATTTGGGGCGCCTGGGTGGCTTAGTCGGTTAAGCGTCCGACTTTTGCTTAGGTCATGATCTCGCGGTTCGTGGGTTCGAGCCCTGCGTCGGGCTCTGTGCTGACTGCCAGCTCGGGAGCCTGGAGCCTGTTTCAGTCTGTGACTCCCTCTCTCTCTGACCCTCCCCTGCTCACACTGTCTCTCTCTCTCTCTCCTAGAAATAAATAAAACATAAAAAAAAAAATTTAAACATAGCAGATTTATATTTTGCTATGTGTTCCAATCTAAGAGTCACTTTCCCTTAATAGGTGAGTATATCCCATTTATTTTTGTTGAAGGTTTTTGTAAAGTAATTTACAGAGGGAAACATTATTTTGTTCATGCAAATATAGTACATGCTATGCTGGTATCCAATATGAAATTACAAATTCTGGCTATGTGAAACTGCCACTGAAAAAGAAGGAAAATCTCATTACCTTGTAGAAATATATTAGTGTCAGCTGGTATAAAGCAGGCAACAAAATGCTCCAATGTATAAATGCTCAGGAAAATAAAACCCCATACCTTAATACAGAAATCATTAAAGCCAAAGTGAAAATGGAGTTTCAAGGGTTACATAGGAAGGAAGACAAACTGTAAACTAGATTTAAATGAATTCCTTATAAAGGCAGAGAAAGCAAATATGCTTGCAAAAGTGGAACAAAGCAAGCTGCAAACTCCAATGACCTTGAATAAACTTGGAGATAAACAAATGGCTCAGTAGCAACTGGTACAATAGATGCAGAAAAACAACACATGTGAATGATTTCCAATGTCATGTTTGTTTGTAAAAAAACAAAAAAATCTTCACTGATACATATGCACAACAAACCACAAAAACAAATTCCAATAGAAATTGGCATTTCAATGAATACCATAACTATGTAGCAAGGAAAAGAATAATTGTAAAGGTGTCAGATATGTTACATTCTTCATCCTCAAATCTGGACAATCATTTCTGCTGAAATCTGAATTATATACTTCATCTGTGACATTCATCAATTGTTAAACAAGTCATCAATTCTTTAAATCTCAAACCATTATTAATACCATTGTTAATTATGTTTTTTAAAAAATGACTGAACTTTCGTTTTCTTGTTTTTGCTGTGTCTAGTGTCTTTCAGGCTGGTTGCCATGGTCTCCCAACTCCGTATTGTTTGTTTAGGTAGGGATGATGCAGAATCTCACTCAACAGCACATCTCTCAAGGTCTACTGTATTAAATTTGAATTTAATGTTAGATCAAATCCTCTCTGGCTTTTTTGTTGTGGGTTACTGTGGTAACACATTTAAAGCTAAATCTTAGAAGACAGGCGCCTGGGTGGCTCAGTCAGTTAAGCGTCCGACTTCGGCTCAGGTCATGATCTCGCGGTTCGTGGGTTTGAGCCCTGTGTTGGGCTCTGTGCTGACTGCCAGCTCAGAGCCTGGAGCCTGTTTCAGATTCTGTATCTCCCTCTCTCTCTGACCCTCCCTTGCTCACACTGTCTCTCTCTCTCTCAGAAATAAATAAAACATAAAAAGAGTTTTAAAAAAATAAATCTTAGGGGCGCCTGGGTGGCTTAGTTGGTTAAGAGTCCGACTTTTGCTTAGGTCATGATCTCGCAGTTTGTGGGTTCAGAGTCTGTATCTCCCTCTCTCTCTGACCCTCCCCTGCTCTCTCTCTCTCTCTCTCTCTCTCCCCTAGAAATAAATAAAACGTTAAAAAAAATTTAAAAAAAAAATAAATAAATCTTAGAAGAATAAGATCCTGTGACTTATTATTTTGTTAACAAAACTAAGCCTGGTGGGGCAAAATGTACATCCTTCCTGGGATATTCTGGGTTGGTGCATTTTGTCCCTAAGAGTTGGCACATCCCTTTTTGTGCTCTGGAGCACACTGATCCCTGCAACTTACCCTGGGTTCCTTATCTCTGTACCTCTTGCTATTCTTGCTCTAGGTGAGGTCTCAGCTTTCCAACCTGCATAGGTGCCATGAACTTAAAGTAATTTTCAGACGTTTTTTTTTTTAAAGAGAAAAGCAAGCTTTAAATATGGTATATGCCAAGTCCTGAATTTCTTTTGCTTATTTATCTATTCCTAATAGTTACTTTATGATGTAGGTCAATGAGGCTTCATCAAATTTCTAAGATGCTCTTGATTGTAAGGTATCATTTAATATACCTCTAAGAAAGAAAAAATACCCTGATAAAGTAGGACATGCCATCTTATTCTAAAGATATCAAGATACTTTTTAAAGTGTATTTTAGAACTGATACAACAGAGCATTGTCCCTTTTTTAAAATGAGGGAGCTATGGCAAAGAGAAGTTAAATGTCTTAAGGTCACACATGATCTGTGGCAGAGCCAGAGTAGGAATTTTAACTGGGTGGAAACCAGACTATATTTCACACCAAGAATCTTAAAACCATATGTCCATTTTTAATAATACCTCTTAACTAGTGTTGTAGGTAAGATTCAAGCCCAAGGGCCTACTGATATAATGGAGAGTTGTGTTCAACATAGTATGAAATGGCAAACAGTATGGCCATGGTTGTATGAAAGGCAGGAGTGCCTCATGGTGAGGAGTATGTGCTCAGATCCAGGCTGTGTGGGTTCAAGTCCCGGCTCCACCACTCTCTATGACCTACAACATTTCATTTAGCTTCTCAGTCTTTTAGTAATCTGTAACATGAAAATTATATATTATCTGTCTCTTTGTTATTATGAGGATTGCACCAAATAATACATATAAAGTTCTTAATGAATAGTGTCTGGCACAGCATTCACACAGTGACGTATTAGTTTTTGTAGCTATCCAAGGCATTCAGTGTATGCTCTTTATACAGCAGAGAAATAGTACATCGCTGCTAAACCTTTTAATGAATAGATGGCAAAATAAAATTGAAAATGATATGAAACCCAAGGCAAGAGCTGCAATAGATATTTGCATTTATTATTAATGGAGCCCAGATTATAGTGCCATTCTCATATTTTTTTGTAGGTTGGGAAGTTTTTTTCTGTGTTTCCATCTAACTATAGAGGGTAAGGAATGAAAAATATGAGTGGGCTTTTGAATGAGCTCTGTGTGCCTATTTGGAACAGGGACTAACCATTAGAGAATGCCTTGTGCTAAGTGATTTGAGAAGAACAAGCAGCTCAAAGAAGCATGGGTTACGAACAGGGAAAACAATGAGTCATCATTATCAAAAGATGTGCAAATGGGATAGGGAGGTATGTGACATGACTTTGTATTAAAAATGTATACTCTTGAAGCAATATGATGAGTAGATCGGAAGACAGAGACTGGGAACAGGTAAACCATTTGGTGGCCCATTGCAATTGGCACCCAATGGTGAAGCCCTAAACTAAGGAAGTGGCAGAAAGGAATAAAAGAAAAATGGAACCTGAATATAGAAGATATTTGTATTTGTTATTTATTCTGTGTAACAAATCACCCCAAAATTAGCAGCTTAACTGAGTGATTCTGCCTCAAGCTTCTTTTACAAGGTTGTAGTCAAGCTATTGACCAGAGATTTACTCATCTCAAGGCTCAACTGGAGCTGAAGAATATGTTTCTAGGTTCACTTAAGAAGTAGTGAGCAAGCCTGAGATCCTTCCTAGCTGTTGGCCAGAGGCTTCAGCTTGCTTCCTCTGGAAAGAGAGAGAAAGAATGGGCCAGAGGCCAAAGCAGAAATCACAGTCTTTTAAAGCAATCTAAGAAGTGACCTACTATCCCTTTCTGTATGCTATCAGTCAACAAAACCAATTCTAGTACAATGTAGGATGGGACTACACAGGGTATGATTCCAGGAGGCAAGGACCATTGTTGGCCATCTTGGAAGGTTGTCCACCACAATAGTGAAGGAATCAGGATGGATACCCAAGAATCAGAGCCTGTGAGATATGATGTAGAGAGGTCCACCAAGCATGTATATATGTTCATCTGAAGCTCAAAAGAAGATTTGAGTAGTAAATAGAGGTTGAGGAAATAACAACATAGAGATGGTAGCAATGGGAAAAATAAGATTATCCAAACAGAGTATATATAGGGAGAGCTAAGAACAGAACTTAGGCATAGCTGGCATTTGGAGTGCATATAGAGGTTGTTGTGCAGGAGTCTGAGATGGAATGATTAGAGACATGGGAGCAGAGCTGTGCTCAAAGGAACTCCAAAGCCTCAACTGTGATGAGTGCTGTTCAGAACAAATGTTCAGAATATTTGCTTGGAGAAGAACATAGAGTTCAAAGGGAAATAGACAGTTGGCAAGGTAACAGCCTCAAATGGCCAGAGTCTCCCAACCACCATAGAAGGCCTAGTGATTAGTGTAGGTAGTCCCGGAAGCTCAGCAGTTGGGTAGTGCATGAGGTGCCACTCTCAACCACCCCCATCACAGGCCGAGCCTCAGGCTCAAGGTAGCTCAGAAGCAGCACAACTCACCATCAGGCTTCCCAGGCAAAGGGCAGGAGACTGGAGCTGGAAAACCAGCAGCTACCCGAGTCCTGACTCAAGGGAAGACTCAACCCAGAGCAGATGAAGGACCTGCCCAGACCAGGGCCGCTGGTAAGCAGGTAAGTGGTCAGCAACTGGCTCTGGCAGAGGATGGGGTGGAGGAAACAAGACCCAGATTTGTTGCATTTGCCAATTTCTGTGATCTAAATATTAGATTATGGTGATATCCCATGACATCAACTGGCTTGCAAACTTCTTGGAGATGCAACAATTGGCTCTTGGGAGCATGGCTCTAATATTTTTCTTTATATATTCCTGTTTCAAGTTCTTTATGACTACATTTACATACGCTGTCCTAATTTTCTAAATTATATGTAACCATTTAAATATAATTTAAAAATTGTATAAGCAAATGATTTTTTAAATAAAAAAGCATATTAGCCAACCAATCATACCCTAGAACCCAAATGACTCTTCCTAGGAACAGACTCTCCCATAGAATTCATCTGGACCAGTCTGTATGACCATACTGTTCAATAGCAGATGCCCATGGTCTCATACCTCAAGTCTGGGGTTAGATTTCTGATGAAGCACAACTCCTGGGCACTCAAACAGTGCTACTTGCCATATTCCAAGAAGTAGGTCCATCAATAGACCACTCTCAGGAATCAGAGCCTATCTCCTAATTCCTTCCTGCAAGTTTCTTCCATGCATTCCTGCCCACACCCTTGTTAGCCTTCCAATTGGAAAACTATCATTTGCTCTCTGATTAATAGACCATTGACCAGCCATTGACCATTGACTTAAAACTCTTCAAATTAGCATCATAAAATTTGTTTACTCTTCCTAACAGCAAATAGGACCACAGTCTTTTTAATGTTCTACCAAGAATGTGACCACAGATGGGGCACCTGGGTGGCCCAGTCGGTTGAGCGTCCGACTTCGGCTCAGGTCACGATCTCACAGTTCGTGGGTTCAAGCCCCGTGTGGGGCTCTGTGCTGGAGCCTGTTTCAGATTCTGTGTGTGTCTCTCTCTCTGACCCTCCCCTGCTCATGCTGGCTCTCTCTCTGTCTCTCTCTCTCTCTTTCAGAAATAAATAAAACATTTAAAAATTTTTTTTTAAAAATGTGACCACAGAAATGTGAGATAAAAACCAAGTGTTGAGTTAAGCCACTAAGTTTATACTTGTTATGTAGCAATAGAAAACTAAATTTTAAGACAGTTTTGTGGAAATGATACCTTAAATCTACATTCTCTTTTTCTTTAGTCTCTGAATTTCTTCTTGAAAAAAGCTGCCCAAGGTCTTTTATATTCTTTCAAATCATGATCGGAAGACTCAACTATTTCTAAGGCCTCATTATTGATGACAGTTGGATTAAAGGCTACAGGGCTGGGGCCACATTTCAATACAGTTATTAAATAGTGCTTCGATGGACTTCTAATACTGCAAGCAGTTTAAAGGAGTGTGGTTTCCCCATTGCAAACTAAAACTAAAACTAAACATAGAGGGGCCAAAGACTTAATCAAGAATGTCCATAGCAACTCTTTTCACTTTAGCCAAAACTAGAAATTACTCAAATGCTCATCATCAGGAGAATGGATAAACAAATTGTAGGATATTAATAAAATGGAGTTCTAACAGTAATAAAAAGTACTGCTAGATCTAACAATATGGATGAATCTCAAAAGTATTACATTGAGTGAAATAAGCCAGATCCAGAATAGAACATACTACATGATGCCACTTTTATGAAGTTGAAGAACAAGCAACACTATTGTGATAAAAGTGAGAATGGTAGTTACCGCTGAGAAAGGACACAGGATAACTATCTGGATGATAGCAAAGGTCAATATCTGGATTTGGGTGGTAATTCTATTGGTGTACACATAGGTTAAAAAAAAGGGAGGGGGCTGTACATTTAAGGGTTGATCATCTTTACATATGTAAATACCTCAATTAAAAGATAGGGGCCACAATTAACTGAATTAATTATGCATGAAATTTTGGGGCAAGTTCTTTCAGTCTGGTCTGTATATAATTGAAAGCATGGTGATCTGTACACCCCCTTGAGATAGTTCAGGAAAGACCATGCTTGTGGCCCACAGTCAGGAGAATCACAGAGCTTTCTTACAGCGGATTGACTAAAAATGGATCAGAAGGAATGAAATAAAATGCAAAAACGATGGCCACCAGGTCTGCTTCCAAGGGAGAAATTAGGATGATGAGGGGAAATAAAACCATTTATTCCCCAACATCCTCTCCTCCAAAATGTCCACAGACGTGCCACAGACCTTTCTTCCTAAGAGCTTAGGCCTTTACCATAATTAGCCTTGGCCTATGGTAGAGTTTCTCCTCCAAGATGTCTTGTCTTTAACTGATAATCTTTGGATCTGCTCGGCCAGGTAGATCATGGGCTCAAGGCACTTTGAGGACAGAGACACTGTAGTGTTTCAAACTTTATCTAGCCCTACATGACTTGTTACCTCTTCTCCTCCTTACAAGGGGATATAAGAGTCTGTAATGTTCTTCTCCATATACTCACATGGCTGTCTTCTTGTGTGCCATTCAGATGTTAGCTTAAATATTACCTTCTTGAAAATGATATTTTTAACCATCCAGGTTTAAAATAGCCACCCAGTCCAATTCTATCTCAGCATTATATTTAATTTTCTGCGTAGCATTTGTTACCAGTGAATATTTTATTTGCATACATATTTATTGTCTGTCTGCTAAAACGCAAGCTTTCAATCAAGCTGTGGCTTTACGTCTTCATTGCTTTTAGGGAGTACCGCTTCAAATATTGCTTTTCCTCCATGCTATCTATCTTTTACTTTTGAAACTTTAATTTTGTGTACAACAGACCTTTTCATGATGTTCCACTCATCTTTTAAGTTCTTTCATGTGTTTATCATTTGTTTTTCTCTGCAAAGTCAATCTGGATATTTTCTATTGATCTATTTCCAATCTGTGAATTCTCTTTCCTGCTATGTACAATCTATTAACTCACTGAGTTCTGAATTTCAGTAATTTCTGTTTTCACTTCTAAAATTTCTATTTGATACTTCTCACTTATACCAGCTGTCTGTAAATTATCTCCAATGTTTTCATCTATTTTTCCTTTTTTAAAAAGTTTATTTAGATACAGACAGAGACAGCATGAGTGGGGAAGGGGCAGAGAGAGAGGGAGAAGAAAGAGAATCCCAGGCAGGCTCTACATCGTCAGCACAGAGCCCAACACAGGGCTCAAACTCACAAAACTGTGAGATCATAACCTGAGCTGAAACTGAGAGTCTACACTCAACCAACTGCACCACTCAGGTGCCCCCATCTATTTTCTTGAATGTATTAATCACAATTTTTATAAAGTCTGATGATTTCAGCATCTGAATCATTTATGGGACTGTTTCTGATATTTTTTTTCTTTTTTTAAAGTTAAAAAAATATTTTAAGTCTATTCATGCATCCATTCTGACAGAGACAGAAAGAGTGAGCAGGGGAGGGGCAGAGAGGGGGCAGAGAGAATCTCAAGACTGATATGGGGCTCAAACTCATGTGAGATCATGACTTGAGCTTAAACCAAGAGTTGGACACTTTTTTTAAAAAATTTTTTTATTATTTTTTTATTTTTTATTATTTCTAGGAGAGAGAGAGAGAGAGAGAGACAGCGTGAGCAGGGGAGGGTCAGAGAGAGAGGGAGTCACAGACTGAAACAGGCTCCAGACTCCAAGCTGGCAGTCAGCACAGAGCCCGGTGCGGGGCTCGAACCCACGAACCACGATATCATGACCTAAGCGAAAGTCAGACACTTAACCGACTAAGCCACCCAGGCGCCCCAAGAGTTGGACACTTAACTGACTGAGCCACCCAGACACCCCATCTTATTTTTTCCTCTTGATTTTCAGTAATTTGGCCTGTCTTCAGTAACTTTATCTGTGGACTTTTTTTTTTTTTTAATTTGGAAGATTCTATAAAAAAATTTTTACAAGTTACAGGGTATTTTGCCAGAAGAAGAGGACAGAGCACTTTGGTCCAATGAATAAGTGAGACGATTCAAGGCTGGTTTTCATTCTCCTGAGTTTGTCCTTCTTTTTAGAATGTACCTCTGCAGGGGGCATCAGATGAAAGCCTGGCCTGTCTTCCCTTGTCCAAGTTTTGTCTCTCTGGTACATAAGGCTCTAGAAAGCTCTACCTAGCTTTTCAACCTCATAGCCTCTGTTTTCTATTTGGCTTCTTCATCTTTTGCCCCAGGCAGCTTAGTTAGGAATCAGCAAATGCATCAGAAGTGCAAAGTGACTCAAAAGCTCTGCTCTTCCCTCTTCCCCAGGATTGTAGCTTCTCAGATATTAGCTGCCTTGAATCTAATGCTTCAAATAGAGGTCTTGTTTTGATTTTTTTTTTTCCCTTCAGATTTTGGAGTTATTTTTGGCAGGAGAGTTGGTCTGATAAAAGCTACTCTATCACACTGCACAAAAGTCATCTCTAAATGCCAGCTCTATGAGAAAAGGATGTCATTTTTCTTATTTATGGCTATTTCCTCTAGAACAGTGGCTAGTACAAAAAAAAAGGAGCCTTCAATAAACATTTATTTTAATTAATATAAGAATTAGACCCTATATCTGTCCTTGACATTGGTATCACTTACAGTCCTGCATATCTATCCAAGGGGGTCTAGAAGGATTGATGTTTTCCTTTTAATATAACCCCTTAATCACAACACCCCCCCAGCAATAAACATCCATTCTAATGTGTTTAATGCGTATCTTTAAAAAATTTTTTTTTGCAAAACATCTAATGCCATTTTATTTTTTTTTTAATTTTATTTATTTATTTTGAGGGTGGGGAAGGGCAGAAAGAGGGAGAAACAGAATCCAAAGCAGGCTCTGTGCTATTAGCCTAACACAGGATTTGAACCCACCAACTGTGAGATCATGACTTGAGCAGAGATCAAGAGACGGACGCTCAACTGACTGAGCCACCCAGGCACCCCTAGGGTCATTTTAAATTGACATAGATGCTGTTATATAACTTATTTTGTTCCTTTTTCTTTTCGCTAACCCTGTTCCTTAAGTTCCAATTCATTTCTTCTGGTGGTTGCCTCGGATTCCATGGTTAACATCCACTGCATTTTACCTGATCTCATGCTTCCCTGAGTTCGAGCCCTGCATCACGCTCTGTGCTGATGGTTCAGAGCTTGGAGCCTGCTTCAGATTCTGTGTCTCCCTCTCTCTTTCTGCCATTTCCTTACTCATGCTCTGTTTCTCTCTCAAAAATAAACATTAAAAAATTTTTAAAGTTTATTTATTTTGAGAGAGAGAGAGGGGCCATGTACAAGTCAGGGGAGAAGCAGAGAGAGAAGGAGAGAAAGAATCCTAAGCAGGCTCTGTGCAGTGCAGAGCCTAATGTGCAGCTTGACCCACAAACCATGAGATCATGACCTGAGCTAAGATCAAGAGTCAAACACTTAACCAACTGAGCCACCCAGGTGCCGCTAAGGGGATGATTTTTTTTCTATATCTTCCTCTCAACCTATCTGACATCCAAGTTCTGCGGATGCACTTGTGAGGTGGCAGACAAGTTTGGCCCACAGGATAACTTGGACTGTACACCATCCTGGAATGCAGAGAGCACCCAACTTGTCTTAATCTTTGGGTTTTGCTTTTATATCCAGCACTTTCACTTCTTTTACCCTTTTATATGTTCTTAATGTAAACCTACCAATTTTAACATAATTTATTTGGAAGTGAAAAGGGCATAATGATGCTGGGAGGACCCTGAAGACAAGAACCCTAGCCTATTCAGCATTATAGGCCACTTCCTAAGACTCTCAAGTCAAGCTACCCCAGCTATCAGGAAATCTCTATGAGCATTTTTAAAAAGAACAAAACAAACAAAAATTTCATTCCTGTCTGGATGTAACATCGTATATGGTAGTAGTACAAGAGTGTTGAAGGGTACAAGTAACATTGGTGTTCACAAGTTACAAGTGGGTTCAAACTTCACCACCAGACTTCCTCAAGAGTCATAATAACCCTGCTTAAATCCCACTTCTGGTCCCTGGTGTTCTTCTTCCATTCCCCCACTCCCAACCTTCTGCCTATCTGAGAAACAGAGGAAGAGTGAGGAACTAAAACATTCTGCCTCATTTCTTATCATCCATTTTAATTATAGGTGTTGCTAAGAACCATCTCATTCTCATTCTCTGGCAGAAACTTTGCCTCAGTCCATTGGGTTGGCAGAAATAGCAAATGACGTGAGAATCTTTGGTGGGGGTTTCCCCCCCATACATACCACAGGTTGAATTTAATACATATTTTCATAGTCTTTATTTTCTACTAAACTCAGGAACCAAGTCAACGCTTTCAGAAGCTATTTTAGGTGATAAACTTAAAAATTAAAAAAACTGAAAAATAACTTTAAAAAGGTAAATCTGAAATATTAAGTAGTCCAGTCACACTGCTCTATCCTGCTTTGCTAACCCCTGTAGTCTTCTAGATAGTCATACACTGGAAACATCCAGTTGTTGTAGTGAAATCTGACCACACTGTACTTCTGGAGCAGGTTTCGAAGCTTCATTTACAAATGTGAAGATGTTGGAGGGTGATAGTTGCTAACGGCAACCTACAAAGGTAATGCTAGTTATGGTCCCCAATCCACTGGGGACTCTAGGTCTCAGGAGGAGAGCAAGCCCCAAATTAAGAACCAACTTAATAACAAAATTCTTCATAATCATTGGAAGCTAAAGATCCACCTCTGAAATTTTTGTTTATACTTAACCTGTTGTCATTTTTGCTGTACTCATTATCTAGTACAAAACATTTGCAATCCATGTGTGATCCTTCAGTTTCCCTTATCATAAATGTCAGGCAACTGCTACATTAAGCACCCTGAAAGGTACAAAGAAATAAAAAACATTAAGGTCTTCTCTGAATTATTTTACTCTTAATTGAAGAGAGCAAACATATGAAGAAAAGAAAGAATAAATGCTAAACTTATTCTAACGGTAGGAGCAACAGAGTTTTAGAGGAATTGATCACTATGAGCTAGAAGAATTAAGAAAAAAAGCAATAGGGACACCTGGGTGGCTCAGTCAATTAGGCCTCGGACTTCAGCTCAGGTCATGATATTGCAGTTGGTGAGCTGAGCTCCCCATTGAGCTCTGTGCTGACTGACAGCTTGAAGCCTGGAGCCTGCTTTGGATTCTGTGCCTCTCTCTGCCCTTTCCCCACTGGTGTTCTCTCTCTCTCTCTCTCTCTCTCTCTCTCTCTCTCTCTCTCTCTCTCTCTCTCTCAAAAACACATAAACTTTAAAAAGGAAAAAGAAAAGAGGTGAAAAATGAGAATGGATAAGGTATGATGGGCCCATACAATTGATTAGTCTGGAGTCTCTGGAACAATCCCAACTGAAAATATTTTTTGTATCGTTGCCTTCATGGGAAGCACTAGAGTTCAAAAACGTAACAACGACTACTACAATATTTAAGAATACAAACTAGTCCAAAGACTCTGAAGACAAAAGGTTATCCAATTTAAGCAAAAACAACCTTGCATGTTTTAACCACTCATTAAGCTGGTTTTTACTGAGCACTTATGATTTGCCCCACACACTGCAGTGAGTGCCCTCAGCTAGCCAGGCTGGTTTCCTGCCTTCACTGAACTTATTTCTTTCGGGAGACATCTGCATTAGAGTATCTGAATCACTACAATAACAATAGCTTCTGAACACGTACTATGTCCCAGGTACTGCGCTAAACCCCCTTCATATATATGCCATCTCACTTAATCATCTATAAAGGCAGCGCCTAAGATTCCCAGTTCTGTCTTCGAGGAAGACATCCACCTGTCTTCTACCATTTATCTGTCATCTACTGGAGGTCCTATGATAGAGGCTATGAAACATTTTGCTGCATCAAAATGCTACAGATCCTCAACTCTCAAAAACGTTCAAAAGTGGGTAGCACCGTACCGGAAAAATTGTGGCTAGGGCGCCGCAGGCCCAGGGCAGATCAAATCTCCCTGGTGACCGGACGCTACCTGGGGCGAGGGAGCTGCAGCCCCGCGCCCCCTTGGGGCGCCCTCAGGCCCAAGCTCGTTTCCTGCGCATGCGTACGCGCACTGGCCCCGCCCCACTGGCGACGGCGTCGGAGCCATTTCGCCGCCGCCTCCGAGCGCGTTGCGGTGTGCTTCCCGGGTGTCTCTCTGAGGAAGGCCGCGGCTCCGGACGGTCCTAAGAGGGCTGTGCTTTCTGGCACCAGGAGGAGAACGCCGGTAGGGAAGAGACGTCCTTGCCACCCGTTAGGGGCGTGGGACCCCGCGCTCCTGTAGCCGGGCTTTGTTGCGAAGCGCGGGCGGCGGTGGGGGATGGGGGAAGGGGCGAGGCGATCGCCGGGTTCCCGGATTGCGGATTGCACGCGGCTCGCCGCACCACGCTTGCGCTGTCCGGGTCCGCTTTGTGCACCCGTCTTTCCCCCAGCGACGGCCAGTCCTGTGTCCGAAGCGGCCCAGTTCCTCTTCCTCCGGTCTGCGCGTGGCGGTGGCGCTGTTGCCGCCTATTGTAAGGAAAGGGGGGGGGTGGGGCGGATCACGGGGCGGTGAGCCCGCCATGATGCCGCCGCACACACTCCGGGCCCTTCATTCATTGTGGCCGCAAATACCGGGCGCTGGGTGGTAGGGCCGTAAACACGTGGGGTACAGTCTATACTACTACCGCAAGGAGGTTTCGGTGGTAGTGGAAGGCAACGGGGAAAAAAAAAAATAAGTCTTTGCAGGTTTCAGTAAAATGACCCGAGAAAATGGGAGGCGGTGTCATGGGAGAAAGCTGCTTTCATATGGGTGGCAAGGGAAAGCGTTTCGGAGGAGGTAGACGTTTGAGCTATCTCGGCCCTTAGGTTGAGAATGCGTCAGCTATGAAGATTAGGAGGAAAAGAATTGCCGAGTTAGAAGGGATTAGTTAGCGCTTGAGAGCAGAGATTGGGAAGAAACAAAGGGTATGGATATGGTGAGACGGTATTAAGAGAATGGGTTTTATGGCCAGCGTGGAGGCGGGGATCTAGACCTCTGAGACCTAGGACGTCATTGCAATACTCCAGGGGTGCGGTAGCGACGGCAAGGGTTGGAGAGAAGCGAATGGATTGCAAACGTATTTTGGAGGCAGAAATTGCGTAGTCAGGAGGCAGACTACCTGGCTTGGAATTCTGGGTCTCCCGGTTAGGAGCTTTGTCTTCTCCAGGGCAGGGTATTCTTTGTCTCGCTTTATTCATCCGCAAAGAAAGATAATAAATACAGTCTTATCTGTACAAATATCGTAAAGGTTAAGGAAGGTAGTTCGTGTAGATGATCCTTTACGGTCTGGCGCATGCTGAGGTCTCTACAGCGGGTAACTATGGAGGATCTTGCGGGAGCGTATGACTCTCATGTTGTGATAGGAGTAACTTGGTAGATGGCGGTGCCATTTTAGGATATGGAAACAGTTAGGCCAAGGGGAGGAGGAACAGATTTGGGGAGGAAACGTAAATTCTGATTTGACTGAGATGTCAAGTTAGCATATGCCCATTAGTGCGGCAGTTGGATGAACTTGGTTTTGGAGCTTAAATAAGAGAAAAGAGTAAATTTTCAGGGTATATTTGGGCATCATTAAAGTATAGTTAACGTTGAATATAATGGAGTCAGATGAGACTGCTAGGAAGGAAGGAATTTGATAGTGTAGTCCTTCATATTTCATTCACCCGGAGGGCTTATTTTTTTTTTAATTATTCAAGGGTGGAATTTACAGATAGACCTCATGAGCGTTCCACAGCTTTTCATTCAACAGGATTTCCCCAGGGTTAGCTTGTGGCTACAGAATAAACAACTCTGTACAGGGGTCAAGTTTTATGACGTTAGATTTAGGTACTAACAAAATGCACTGAACATTAACAAGAAAGGTGTAATGCTAGTAATATGGTTTTTTCTCACAGCAAACTAGTTTTATTTTCTCTAGATCTAAATTTGGTCTCAGGTACAGTATCTTTTAATGTAGAATCAGATTTTAGACTCCTAGGCTTCATAACTTTTGCTCTGTTTATAAAGTGGTTTTAGAGGGAGAGTGCCAACATGGATGTTGTACTTCAAGAAAACTTAATATCCCCAAATTTTAATGAATAACAAGGCCTAAAGGAGAGATTTGGTGCTTAAGTTAACAGTACCGAATTCTTAGTGTAATATATAGTATATAACTCTGAGGACAGTGTACTGGGAGACATTCTTCAGAATGGAGTAAACTGATTTATGACAAACTGATTGAGACCATTTCTTTT
Source organism: Proteles cristata cristata (assembly GCA_017311185.1). NCBI lineage: Eukaryota > Metazoa > Chordata > Mammalia > Carnivora > Hyaenidae > Proteles > Proteles cristata. The sequence goes on along the minus strand of JAESUZ010002939.1, from coordinate 1,736,033 downwards.
TTTCTTTTTTTTTTTTTTTTTAATCTTTTTTTGAGACAGAGACAGAGCATTAGCAGGGGAGGGGCAGAGAGAGAGGGAGACAGGGAATCTGATACAGGCTCCAGGCTCTGAGCTGCCAGCACAGAACTCATAGGGGGTTCGAACCCATGAACCGCGAGGTCATGGACCTGAGCCCAAGTCGGACGCTTAACCGACTGGGCCACCCAGGCGCCCTGAAACCATTTTCTTAATATAGTAGTTTGGTTTGAATTTATGCCTCCACAGTGGGTGACTTAGAAAAGTTACCCAAACGTTCTATATCCTAGTTTCTTCCTATGTAAAAAATGTTTAGTATATAATTTTATCTGCCATTGAGGATTAGGTGAGTTAAAAGTAGAACATAGGCCTTTCATAAAATGTAGTTTAAATCGTGTAGTTTGTTATCGTGCTCTTTCATATAGCATGTCATAGACCTTCCGTTAAAATTTTGTTATATGCAGTTTTAATAGTAGCAAGATAAAATATCCTGTATTTAACCTAGGTTTTGAGTTCATTCCAGTTACTGGTTATTTCTAGTGTTTGCTCTTAGAAATAATGCAGTTTAACTTTCGTTTTTTTAGGTCTGAAGAAAACTTCTGAATCATGGGTGATGTGAAGAATTTTCTGTATGCCTGGTGTGGCAAAAGGAAGATGACCCCATCCTATGAAATTAGAGCAGTGGGGAACAAAAACAGGCAGAAATTCATGTGTGAGGTACTACAGAATAGTTTCCGTTTATGTGATTTTTAAAAATTAAAAAAAAAGTTTTTTAAATGTTTATTTTTGAAAGGCAGAGACAGAGCTCGATGGGGGAGAAGGGACAGAGAGAAAGGGAGACACAGAATATGAAGCAGGCTCCAGGCTTTGAGCACAAATCCCGACACGGGGCTCAAACCCAGGAACCGTGAGAACATAACCTGAGCTGACACTCAGCCAACTGAGTCACCTGGGCGCCCCTATTTATGTGATTTTTTTTTTTTCAAGCTTATTTTGGTGTTAAGAGAACAGTGTTTCCTGTTTGGAAATGATAATATTGTCACTTGCCTGCTGTTTTATTATAAGTCATTTTCAAGTGAGCATTACTTTTAAAACATAAAACAATCTGATAGGTAAATTCTAGCAAGAATATGGGTCCTCCTTAACTGACACAGTGCCAGTAGTGCAGGTAGAAAAGTAAAGTCAGCTGTTTGTGGTTTTACTAATTCCTGTAGAAAGTAGAGCAATTCTTGATTGCTTCAGGTCAAATCAGTTGAAATAAATGCAAATGGAGAACTTGTTCTTGGGTCTTATAGAATCAGATTTTAACGTGGAACATTCTGTTACACGAGAAGAGAATAACAGCCACAAAAATTAATAGATTTTAGATTAGTTTATCATTGGAAAATACATTTGAAGTTTTTTTTTTTAATAAGTCAGCCTATGAATTCCCTGTATATGTTATTTTTAGTGTTTTTATAGAGTATATCTTCAACATTTAACTGTTACCCCTTAATTCGTAATTATGATTTTTCTAAATCCCAGAATTACCTGGGTCAGTCTTTTTTTTAATACTTTTTTTTTTATTCCTGACCGTTAAAGGTTCGAGTGGAAGGTTTTAATTATACTGGCATGGGCAATTCCACCAATAAAAAAGATGCACAGAGCAATGCTGCCAGAGATTTTGTTAACTATCTGGTTCGGATAAATGAAGTAAAGAGTGAAGAAGTCCCAGCTGTTGGGGTAAGTACTCGTGGCCCAGCACTTGAAACGTATGTTACAAGGTCATGCCTTGTATATATTGTACCACTAGATAAATTGGAGAATTTTTTATTACATGCCATATGGAGACATGGGGTGATGATGTTTCAGTGTTTTCAATATATTAATATGTTCGTTAGTGAACTTTAGAATCTTGTTTTCTTAGAGCAGTGGGATGTGTTCCTAAGATTTGGATTTCATTCTCATTATGTACCTTACTTGTAGGCTTGGGAAACTCCTTTAATCTATGTATCTTGTGGCTTTATATATTTTATTCCTTCATAAACTAATTTTCAGAGCCTGTTGTGCTTTGTGTACTTCCAGAGATAACATTTTAAACAGAATACTTTAAGACACTGTGTTTACTCCCATTGACAGTTCTTTATTACAGCGGAGAGAAAATTGTTTCGTGAAATGACATATCATTCTTGCGATTTTTGATACAATGATAATTTTAATTATATTAAATAATTATGCAACATAGACTCCTGTCTAGTGCTGATTTGAAGAAATAAACGGTTTAAAAATGAAAATTTGAATTTTTATTAAAGTAGAATTGACACTATCAAAAGATTCACATCATGATTTACAGTAAATACCTAAGGTAGCTTAAATGAAATATTCAGCCTTTATAAGACTTAAAGAAATAATACATATATTGATTTCAGCAATTTATTGTCACTGTGTTTGTATTTTGATTTGTTTGTAAAGGTTAATATATATGTTTTATTTCCATCTCATTCTGACCCAGAAGTTAGAAGACTTACTTTCTAATATATTGTACTACTAGATAATTGCAGAATTTTATAACATTGGTTGGTCAGTCTGTAAAATGAAGAGATTAGAGGAGACGATCTTGAAGATTTCTTTCCACCTATGAAAAGAATGTTGCACATACTTTCTGAAAATTTGAAACATTGTCATCTTCTCTGTTATGACCTATTCTGTATCTTTTAGTCTCTTCCTCTCTCTCAAAGTGTAAGTCTGCTGGTTGTGGATTCTTGTTAACTTTCCTTCTTTATTATTTTTTTAAATGTTTATTTTTGAGAGAGGAGACAGGATGCGAGGCAGGCTCCATGCTATCAATGCAGAGCTTAATATGGGGCTCAAACTCAAACTGCGAGATCACTTAACCTGCTGAGCCACCCAGATGCCCCTTAATTTTCTTTTATGTGAAAGTTTTTTCATTTTACTGTCTCTCTTGCATATATAGTGCTGAATGTATAATTCTGGGGTGCCAGTTTCCTTTCAGCACTTTCAAGCTCCATTGTTTCCTTCCACTGTTTGGTGATAAGTCAGTTATAATCAAATCATTTCCTCCTCTATGTAATGTGTTATTTTCTTTGGTAGTCTTTATTTGGTTTATTTGGTTCCCAGCAGTTTGACTATGATGTCATATATGAGTACATATGGTTTTCTTTGTACTTAAATTTTTTTTATGTTTATTCAATTTTTTTTTGAGTCAGAGAGACAGAGACAGTGTTAGTGGGGGAGGGGCAGAGAGAGGAGACAGAATTTGAAGCAGGCTCCAGGCTCTGAGCTATCAGCAGAGCCCAGCGGAGGGCTTGAACTCACAAACTGTGAGATCATGACCTGAGCTCAAGTCCGTTGCTTAACTGACTGAAGCACCCAGGTGCCCCTGGTTTTCTTTGTACCTAATCCTGCTTGGGATCTGCTGAAATTCTTGAATCTATAAATTTGTCTTTTATCAAACTTGGGGAATCTTTGGCTATTATTTTTTCAATTTTTTTTTTCTTTCTCATTTTTTTTCTCTGCTACTTCTGGGACTCATTATATTATCCCAAGGGTCCCTGAGGCTCTTTGCTTTTTTCTGTTCTTTGGATTGAATGACTTCTATTGATTATCTTCAAGTTCACTTACTGTTTTCTCTGTCAACTCCATTTTGCTTTTAATTAGTTCATCCAGTGAACTTTTCATTTCATACATTGTCTTTCATTTCGAGAATTATCAGGCAGTTAATTTCTTTTAACAAATTTTATTCTGTGGTGGCATTTCTTATTGTTTCATTCGTGGTAAGCATATGTTCATAATATGAATGTGAATTTCCTTTATGTTATTGAGCATAGTTATAATAGCTGCTTTACAGTTTTTGACTACAAATTCTAACATCTGGGCCTAGTTGGGATCTGTTGAGTATATTTTCTCTTGAGGTTTGTTGACCTTGTTCTCTGTGTATGTCAAGTAATTTTGGATTATATCTTGGTCATTGTGATAATCATGTTGTAGATATTCTATTTACTGTTACATTTCTTGAAAGATACTGATTTTGTTGTTGTGCTGTCAGTCAATTTGGCTGAAACTCAATCTACAAACACTATATTTTAGGTAACTGCTCAAATCGCCCTTGAGTTTTCTGATCCATGCTAGGTAGCTTAGAGTCTATCCTGTACATGTGTTGTTCAGGGGTTAGCCAGTGATTGGGACAGAATTTGAGATTCTTCCTTTTCCTTTCTAGGATTGTCTCACTTTCTGGAAGTGTTTGTTTCCCCAAGCTCATATTGTCTGATTATTCAGGCCAGAAAGACTGGGGAGTTTTAGCTGCTTCACATGGTCTTCCCTCAGGCTAAAATCCATAATAAACACGAATTACAGCCTTTGCTGTTGCTGGGTTTCTCATTTCCCGTCATCTCCAGAATCTGCCAGTTTTTGTTCACATTTTAGCACCTGCATATATTTATAGGGGTCTTTGGGGTTTGGGGGGATTTCTTTTTGTTTTTTTTCCGCCCTGGATTTCATGTTATCTGCAGGAAAGCCAGTCTAGTCTATGCATTTGCCACTTTATCTCTGACTTCCTCTTTTCTAGCTACACTGGCTTTCTTGACATTCCTCAATCTTCCAGCACCTTTCTACATCAAGACCTCTGTATTTCTTATTCCTTTTATTGTTTCATTTTTCTGAATAGCACTTACTAACTTCTAACCCAGTGCTTGTCAGCCGAAGATGATGTTGTCCCCAAGGGATATTTGGCAATGTGTAGAGTCATTCTAGTTGTTAAAACTGGAAGGAGGTGTCAGCAATACTGACATATAGTAGATAGAGGCCAGGGATGCTACCAAACATCCTACAATATACAATATAGGCTCCTACAACAAAGAATTGACCAGCCTAAAACGGCAGTCATAAAGGTATGTACAAAATGTCTCTTCATACAAGAGAGTATGAAAAACTCACTTTTAACCTAATTTTCCCCGACCTTCATATGAGAACAGAAGGTCACGTGGGCAGGATTTTTATCTGCTTTTTTAGTTCATTGTTGTGTCCGCAGCATTAGAATAGTTCTGGTCTGTACAGCAGGCACTTATTAAAGTTTTTTGGTTGAATGAGTGAATGATGAATGGGCAGACTTGGAAAAAGGCCATACATATAACAAGCCAGTTTCTACTTCGAGCTACCACCTTTATCTCACCTCTTCATCCTTGCCAAATCCTTGTTCATGTCACTTATTTCATCTAGTATTTGCCCATTCATTGCACAAATTGCTCTTGCCAAAAGTGGCCTATTTGTAAATGCAAGTGATACTTTTAAAATGGGGGAGGGAGAAATTTCAAATGTGTGTAGAAGTTGGGGTGCCTGGGTGGCTCAGTCGGTTAAGCTGCTGACTTCAGCTCAAATGTGTACAGAAGTAAGAATAGCATTACAAACTCATGTTGTCGTAATCCAATTGGAATACTTTTCAAGTAGCTTCTCTACTTTCTTTCCTCCAGATTATTTTGAAGCAGATTTATCTGTTACTAGTTCAGTTTGTATCTCTAAAAAGATAATCCTTTTAAAGAACATAACAATTTCGTTATCATGCCTTAAAATTTTTATTTATTTGCTTTCAGGGGGAGAAAAAGAGTTACTGCGAGAAGGGCAGGGTAGGGAGAGAGAACCCTGAGCAGGCTCCACACGCCATGAGGAGCCTGCTGCAAGGCTCCATCCCAGGACGCTAGGATCATGATCTGAGCCAAAATCAGGGGTCAGACACTTAACTGACTGAGACACCCAAGCACCCCAAACCTAAAAAATTTTGAGACTTATTTCTTAATGTCCTCAGACATCGAGTTAGTATTCAGATTTTCCTGATTGTTTCATAAGTCCATTTTTTACAGTTTATTTAAATCATGCTCTAAATGATGTCCTTATACTGCACGTGATTGATACTTCTTTTAATCACCCTCTTTCTCATTTTCCTTTGCAATTTGTTGAAGAAAGCACATCATTTATTCTTAATTTTGTAAAACATTTCTCTGCCCCGTTTTCCATAATTGGTAGTTAGATCTAGAGACTTGATTAGACTCAAGTTGGATTGGAGTGGAGGTGCAAGAACAAGAAAACATCAGAGGTAATGTTCTGTACTCTGTGAGGCTATCAGGAGGAGATACATAATGTTGTGATATTAGCAGGGGTTGATGATCGCTCTGATTTCATTAGCAGTTTCCTTTGATTTTTAGCTGGAATACTTTATAAAAAGAAACCTCTCGTCAATAATTTAGTCACACCAAGTTACAAGTTACACAGGGAAAGTGAGATAAATGTTTGATTCTTTCCTTTTATTTAAAAATGTTTTATAAATATCAGTTAAGTCCTTCTGTTCTAACAAGTGGTTTAATTTAATTAAATCAAATCCAAAGTTTCCTTACTGGTTTCTCTCTGGATAATTATCCAGTGATATAAGTGGGTATTAAAGTTCATTACTGTAATTGTACTGTTAACTTTCTTTTACATCTGTTAATATTTGCTTTATATATTTTGGTGCTCCTATGTTGGGTACCTAAATATTTACAAATGCTATATCTTCTTGTATAATGACCCTTTTATCATGATATAACACCCTTTATTTCCTCTTATTATACTCTGTTTCAGAGTGTATTTTGTCAGGTTGATAACCCCAGACACACGAAAATGTTTGTTTAAATTGCATGGGATATGTTTTTCTATCCCTTCACTTTCACTCTGTGTGTACTTACATCTAAAGAGTATCTCTTGGATCACTTCTGACCTCCCTCTAGCTGCCATCTTGCTCCCCCGTCCTGCCCCATGTGTGCACCTAATTGCAGCTTGTCCCCTGGAGACCCTCTGAGCCCAGCCCTAGTCTTCCCCATAGTCCCATTTCTACTCAGCAAGATGAAAGAAGCCAGCATGAACCAGGAGAAACGCGCCAGTGCAAGCACAGGTGCGCATTGGTGGGAAAACAACTGCTTACCAAAAGAAAGTGGTTCATAAAACGGCTACAGCAGATGATAAAAAACTTCAGTACTCCTTAAAGAAGTTAGGAGTAAACAATATCTCTGTTACTGAAGAAGTGAATATGTTCACAAACCAAGGAACAGTGACTTGGTTTAACAACCCTAAAGTTTAGGCATCTTGCAGGAACACTTTTACCATTATAGGCCATGTGTAGACAAAGTAGCTGACAGAAATGCTACCCAGTATCTTAAACCACTTGGTGCAGATAGTCTGACTAGTTCAAGAAGACGGGCAGGAGCTCTGCCCAGTGTGTGGATGGAAAAGCACTACCTGCCATTAGAGAGGATGACGATGAAGTTCTAGGTTTTAATGGAGAATTTTGATAAAATTTCCAAGTATGAAGCAAATTCAATTGAGTCAACTTCTGACTCAGTTTTTTATCAAGAAGATGAAAGTTGAAGTTACTGGGAGCTGCTATTTTGTATTCTGACTGCTTTTTAAAATTTTGTTCATGGATCTGACAAAATCTACATCTCTAATATTTTTAAGCCCAAGCACCTTGGACACTGCTGTGCTCTTTAGTTTTTGCTTATTTATACACAATTCATTCCTTGTAGCTAATTAAAGCTGAAGAAGCTGGGGGATAAAGTTTGAAACAGGTTAATAAAGTTCCTTGCCTAGTAAAAAATATTAAAAATAACAACATAAAATATTGTATCTCTTATAGACATAATATAGATGGTTCATGTTCTTTCATCCATTAAGCCACTCTGTTTGATTGGAGAATTTAATCCATTTACGTTTAAAATAATTATGGATAGGTGTGTGCTTATTGTCATTCTGTTAATTGTTTTCTAGCTGTTCCTCTAGTTTCTGTTTTACTCTTTTATTGCTTTCCCTTTATCCTCTGTGTATTTCAGATTTTTGCTTTGATTACTTTTATGCTTACATGTAACAATATATATCTACAGTCTGTCTTAAGTCAGTAATTTAAGTTCTAAAGTTCAACATTTTTACTCCTTCACCACATTTTATGTATTAAAAAATTTTTTTATATTTATTCATTTTTGAGAGACAGGGCAGAGTGTGAGTGGAGGAGGGGCAGAGAGAGAGGGAGACACAGAATCTGAAGCAGGCTCCAGGCTCTGAGCTGTCAGCACAGAGCCTGATGCAGGGCTCAAATCCACACACTGAGATAATGACCTGAGCTGAAGTCAACACTCAACTGACTGAGCCATCCAGGCACCCTGCACATTTCATATTTTTGATATAACATTTTACATCTTTTTATTTTGTGTATCATTCAACTAATTAACATTTCTTCACTTTGTTTCTTTTTGCTGCTCTAATTGGGTGAGTTCCACTGTCTTGGCTTTGAGTTGACTGATCCTTTTTCATCTGGTCTGTAACCCCTCTACTGTATTTTTCAGTTCAGTTATTGTATTTTTCAGCTCTGTGACTTCTCTAATTGGTACTTATATTTTCCATCTCTTTGAAGTTTTGTGTTCATTCTTCTCCCCAGTTTGAAGAGTATATTTATGGCCATTATTTTAAAGTCTTTATCAGGTAAATTACATAGTTCCATTTCATTAAGGTTTCATCTTGTTCTTTTGGCACGTACTCCTGTGTCTTCATTTTGCCTCACTATGTTGGCTCCTATACAATAGATGAAACAACTTCTCCCAACTCTTGAAGGAGTGACTTTGTGTACTTTTCATTTAGCCCTGCCCCAACTCTTGATTGTTTCTTAAACCTCTGTGCTTGACCAAGCAGCCAGTTATTTTTTTTTAATATATTTTTTTTAATGTTTTATTTACTTATAGGAGAGAGACAGAGACAGCGTGAGCAGGGGAGGGTCAGAGAGAGGGAGTCACAGACTGAAACAGGCTCCAGGCTCTGAGCTGGCAGTCAGCACAGAGCCCGACGCGGGGCTCGAACTCACGAACCACGAGATCATGACCTAAGCGAAAGTCGGACGCTTAACCAACTAAGGCACCCAGGGGCCCCAATATTTTTAATAGCTCCTAGTAGTTGAGGATATGTTGAGATCTACCTCTCAGTGTCCCGGAGGGTAGGATTTCAGCACCAAGATTCAGGCACACTAAAAGCCATACCCTCAGGCAACAGCTTCTAAAAGTAATGCAAATGTATATATTTCTGAGGTGCCAAAAGCATGAGCCCTGCTGAACACCAGAGCCAGATAATCTGGGGGTGGTGTTCCCGGGGCAGCATTTGCAAATTTTGGGGCTTCAGTCGAGTGTATAATCTCTTTTCTGGGAAATACCAGCAAGCTGGAGCAAGGCAGAGGGAGAGCACGAAGATGGCGTCCATGGCATACATTCCTTCAGAGCATCTCCATAGCCAGTGTGTGCCAAACCTGAAGCCTCTCCCTCTGTCTGGAGCTTCAGGACAAGCAAAGTGACCTTCACAGGAAGATGGGGTGTGCCTCAATCCACTGTACCGTGCCTTGAGGACGGTAGCCTGCCAAGAACTGCTGTTCTGATTGACACCCTCCTATAGGGCCCAAGAATGCAAAGCCCTACTGGTCACCAGAGCAGGGTGATCAAGAGGCATTCCTGGGTGTTAGCTACAAAAACCAGACACATGTAAAGCTTCCCTTCAGGAGACACTGGCATTCTGGAACACAGCAGAAGGAGAGCATGAAGATAGTGCCATCTCTCAGAGGTCTCTGGAAAAGGATTACAGTCAACCCCTAGATGCCTCTTTCATTAGAAGCCTCTTCCTTGGGCCGCAGTCAGGATGATTAGCTAGTAGGCCTCCTTTACAGACAGACTACACTTCTGGGTCTTTTGCCACTTATGAGTGTAGTATCTGTTCAAGAATGGTCTCCAGCAAGCTTACCTCAGTATCTCTGAAACTACTATAACATTGTGTGTCAATGCTACTCAAAAAAATTAAAAAGAACTCTTTTTTTGTTGATTACAGACTTGTAAGACCTAGGAGCATAAGCTGCACTGGGCACCTTAGTGAGCGAGGCAGTGTAGAAGTGTCCTCTGGCAGCAGTCATGAAATTTGGGGCCACAGACAAGTTTTTGAGCTCCTTTCTGAGTAATGCTGATTATTAACAGTCCTTTGTGACAACACAAGCTTCCCTGGCCTCCAGAGCTGGGTGATCAAGAGGCATCCCCTGTGCAACAGCCACAAAAATTGAGGCACTAGGCATATGTAAAAGGTTCTTTCATGGGAGGTACTAATGCTCTGAAGCCTGCAAAGATAGCACCTGCTGGTTTCCATTCCTGGGTAGCATTCCAGCAGATTTCTAGATGCCTACCACTCGGGCCAAGATTTTAATGCAAGCAGGTTCCTCCGCACTTTAACTGGGTGCAGTTGGCTGATTCTGAGTTGAGCATTGGGGCCGATGAGTCCAAGTACACAAGCCCTTTAAGAGACATTTTACAGATCACTACCATTTGCTGGGTCTTGGAATATGAGATCTCTCAGGGTTTTTTGTTTTTGTTTTTTGTTTTTTAGAGAAAGCATGAGCAGGAGAGTGGGGTGGGGACCAGGGTTCGGGGGGAGAGGATCCTAATGCGCATCTGGGCTGCTACCATAATTTGGCTATTGTAAATAAACCTGCGATTAACATAGGGATGCATGTATCTTTTCAAATTAGTGTTTTTATATTCTTTGGGTAAATACCTAGTAGTTCAATTACTGGATTACTAGTTCTATTTTTAATCTTTTGAGGAACCTCCATATTGTCTTCCACAGCGGCTACACCAGTTTGCATTCCCACCAACAGTGCAAGAGGGTTCCCATTTCTCCACCTCCTCACCAACACTTGTTTCTTGCGTTTTTGATTTTGGCCATTCTGATAGTGTAAGGTGATATCTCCTTGATGAAGAGTGACAGTGACATTGAGCATCTTTTTATGTCTTTTGGCCATCTGGATATCCTCTGCCCATTTTTTAATTAGACTGTATGTTTTTTGGGTGTTGAGTTGTAGCAGTTCTTTATATAGGGATTCTTCATGTGCAAATATCTTCTCTCCTATTCCATAGGTTGTCTTTTAGTTTTGTTGATTGTTTTCTTTGCTGTACAGAAGCTTTTTGTTTTTATTTATTAATTTATTAAATTTTTAATTACTTAAAGGTGTTTTTTGGTTTTTTTAGTTTATTTATTTTGAGAGAGAGAGAGTACATGTGCCTGCAAGTGTGGGAGGGGCGGAGAGAGAGAATCCCAGGCAGGTTTTGCACTGCGAGTGCAGAGCTCAATGTGGGGCTTGAATCACAAGCTGTGATATCATGACCTGAGCTGAATTCAGATGCTTAACTGACTGAGCCACCCAGGTTCCCCCAGAACTTTTTATTTTGATGTAGTCCTCATAGTTTACTTCGCTTTTATTTCCCTTGGCTCAAGAGACATCTAGAAAAGTGTTGCTATGGCTGATATGAGAGACATCAGTGCCTGTGTTCCCTTACAGGATTTTTATGGTTTCTAGTCTCACATTTAGGTCTTCAGTTCATTCTGGGTTTTTGTGTATGGTGTGAGAAAGTGGTCCAGTTTCATTCTTAATGCATGTAGTTGACCGATTCTACCAACACCATTTGCTGAAGAGATGGTCTTTTTCCTCCTTGCATTTTCTTTCCTGCTTTGTTGAAGATTGACCATCTACGTGAGGGTTTGTTTCTGGGTTTTCTGTTCTGTTCTATTGATCTCTGTGTCTGTTTTTGTGCCAGTACCATACTGTTCTGACTACTGCCACTCTGTAATATAACTTGGAGTCTGGAATTGTGATTACTACCACTCTGCAGTGTAACTTGAAGTCTGGAATTGTGATACTTCCAGCTTTGTTTTCTGTTTCACGATTGCTTCGGCTATTAGTCTTTTGAAATTCTGTGTGAATTTTAGGACTGTTTGTTCTAGCTCTTTGAAAAATGCTGTAGGCATTTTGATAGGGATTAGATTTATCTGTAGATTGCTTTGGGTAGTATAGACATTTTAATAATATTTATTCTTCCAGTCTATGAGCATGGAATATATTTTTTTCTTCGTGTCTTCAGTTTCTTTCATCAGTGTTTTATAGTTTTCAGGGTACAGGTTTTTCACCTCTTTGGTTAGGTTTAATCCTAGTTAATCTTACTTTTGGTGCAATCGTAAATGGGATCGTTTTATTAATTTCTGTTTGTGCTGCTTCATTGTTAGTGTATAGAGATGCAACGGATTTCTGCATATTGATTTTGTATCCTGCAACGTTCCTGAACTCTTCTAGAAGTCTTTTTGGTGGAATCTTCAGGGTTTTCTATCTGTGCCATACTGTCATCTGCAAATAGTCAAAGTTTTACTCTTCCTTACCAATCTAGATGCCTTTTATTTCTTTTTGTTGTTTGATTGCTGTGACTAGGACTTTCAGTACTATGTTGAATAAAAGTAGGGAGAGTAAACATTTTGCCTTGTCCTTGACCTTGGGGAGAAAGCTGTCATTTTTTCACCATTGAGTATGATGTTAGCTGTGGGTTTTTCATATGTGGCTTTTATTGTGTTGAGGTGTATTCCCTCTAAACCTACTTGATTGAGGGTTTTTATCATGAATTGATATTGTGCTTTGTCAAATGCTCTTTCTGTTTCTGTTGAAATGATTATCTGGTTTTTATCTTTTCTTATGGATGTAATGTATCCCTTTGATTGATTTGTGAATATTGAACCACCCTTGCATCCCGGGAAAAAAATCCCACTCGATTGTGGTGAATGATATTTTTAATGTATTGTTGAATTTGGTTTGATAGTATTTTGTTGAGGATTTTTGCTTCTGTGTCCATCAAAAATACTGGCCTGTAGTTGTCTTTTTTTGTAGTGTCCTTATCTGGTTTTGGTATCAGGGTGACACTGGCCTCATTGAATGAATTTGGAGGTTTTCCTTCTATTTTTTTGGAATAGTTTGAGAATAGGTATCAACTCTTCTTTAAATGGAATTTAAATCTGATGGAATTCACCTGTGAAGCTATCTGGTCCTGGACTTTTGTTTGTTGGGAGTTTTTTTTTATTACTGATTCAGTTTCCTTGCTGGTAATCATTTTGTTGACATTTTCTGTTTCTTCCTGCTTTAGTTTTGGAAGGTTTATGTTTCTAGAAATGTATCCATTTCTTCCAGTTTGTCTAATTTGTTGACATAAAAAGTATCATAATATTCTCTTACAGTTGTATTTCTGTGGTAGTGTTATTTGGCCTCTTTGATCTGTGATTTTGTTTGAGTCCTTTCTCTTATTTCCTTGGTAAGTCTGGGTAGAAACTTATCAATTTTATTTACCTTTTCAAAGAAGCAGTGTCTGGTTTCATTGATCTGTTTTATTGTTATTTAGTTTTTATATTTCTGTTCTAATCTTATTCCTCCCTTCTGCTGGTTATAGGTTTTCTTTGTTGTCCTTTTTCTAGCTCCTTTAAATGCAAGATTAGGTTGTTGATTTGAGATTTCTCTTGCTTCTTGAGGTAGGTCTCTGTTGCTATAAATTATACTTCCTTAGAACGGCTTTTGCTGCATCTCAGGCTTTGGACTATTGTGTTTTCATTATTGATTTTTTTTTTCCTTGTGGTTGATTTTTAGTTTTATAGTATTGTCAAAAGATTTGCATGGTATGATGACTTCGATCTTTTTCAATTTGTTGAGACTTATCTTGTGACCTAATGTGATCTATTCTGGAGAATGTTCGTGTGCCCTTGAAAAGAATGTGTATTCTGCTGTTTTGGGACAGAATGTTCTGAATATTTCCAATCCATCTGGTGTAATGTGTCTTTCATAGCTGCTGTTTCCTTCTTGATTTCCTTTTTGGATGATCTGTCCATCAGTGTAAGTGGGGTGTTAAATCCCCTACTATTAACTGTTTAACTGTTGATTAGTGCCTCTGTTTTAACTTTTATGTATTTAGGTACTCCCATGTTGGGTACATAAATGTTATATCTTGTTGGATTGTCCCCTTTATTACCATATACTGTCCCTTTTTTTTGTCTCTTGGTACAGTCTTTGTTTTAAAGTATGTTTTGTCTAGGGGCACCTTGGTGGCTCAGTCATTGAGCCTCTGACTTCAGCTCAGATCATGATCTCAGTAGTTTGTGAGTTTGAGCCCCACATCAGCCTCACTGCTGTCTGTGCAGAGCCCACTTGAGATCCTTCACCTCCTCCTTCCACCCCTCCCATATGTGTGCACACTCTCTCAAAAATCATAATAATAAACTTTTTTTTGTCTGACATAAGTATTGGCTACTTGGTCTTCTTTTTTTTCCTTTCTTTTGACATCTAAATATTTTTCCACCCCCTCACTTCCAATCTATAGGTGTGTTTAGATCTGAAATGAGTCTCTTGTAGGCAGCAAATATATGGATTGTTTTTTCTTAATTCACTCTGTTACCCTGTGCCTTTTGGAATGTTTGGTCCACTTAACATTCAAATTATGATAGGTTTTGTTGCCATTTTTTAACTTGTTGTTTTTGTAGGTTTTCCTTTCTCTCTTTCATGGTTTGCTGGGTTTCTTCTGTGATATACTTAGATTGTTTTCTCTTTATTCTTTGTATACCTATTAGTGGTTTTTGATTTGTAGTTGCCATATATCTTCTGCATATAGTAGTCTCTATTAAGTTGATGGTTGCTTATGTTCCCACCCCCTTCTTTACTCTTTTCCCCTCCCACATTTTATGTATACGTTGTCATATTTTGCATCTTTTTATTTTCTGAATCCTTTGATTTTTTTTTTTAATATTTTTATTTATTTCTAGGTAAGAGAGAGAGACAGCGTGAGTAGGGGAGGGTCAGAGAGAGAAGGAGACACAGACTCCGAAACAGGCTCCAGGCTCTGAGCTGGCAGTCAGCACAGAGCCCGATGCGGGGCTCGAACCCACGAACCGCGACATCATGACCTAAGCGAAAGTCGGACGCTTAACCGACTAAGCCACCCAGGCGCCCCAGAATCCTTTGATTTTTTTACAGAACTACTCTTCACTGGTTTTGTGTTTCCTACTTTTCATACTTCACTTATGTATGGTCTTTCCACTCTGAGAGTTCTCTTTAGTATTTCTTGTAGGGCTCACTTAGTGGTCTTGAACTCCGGTTTTTGTTTTTCTGAAGGAACTCAATCTCTCCTTCTGTTCCAAATGATAGCCTTGCTTGGTAGAATATTCTTGGCTGTAGATATTTTTCCTTTACAGCATTTTGAATACGTCATGCCAGTCCCCTCAGGCTGCCAAAAATTCTGCTGAAAAATCTACTAATAGTCTTACGGGGTTTCCCTTGTATGTACCTGTCATCTTTTCTCTTGTTGCTTTAATTTTTTTTCTTTATCTCTGCTTTTTGCCATGTTGATGGTTGTATCTTAGTGTGGACTTCCTTTGGTTGATTTTCTTGGGGATCTCTGGGTCTCCTGGATCTATATATGTTTCCTTCCCCAGATTAAGGAAATTTTCAGCCATTATTTTTTCAAATGAATTTTCTACCCCCTTTTCTCTCTCTCTTTCTGGGTTCCTTATAATACAGTGTTACTATGCTTGATGGAGTCATTGAGTTCCCTGAGTCTATTCTCATTTTGCAGAATTCTTTTTTCTCTCATTTATTCAACTTGATTACTTTCCCTGCCTCTGTTTGCTAGTTAATTTTTTTCCTCTACTTCTTCCATCCTGCTATTTAGTCCATCTTCATATCTGATTCGTTCTATTTTATGTTTTTAAGCTCTTTCATAAGGGTCTCACTGATGTCTTGCACTCTTTTCTCCAGGTAGTATCTCTATCAGGCATGTTACTTAACACTTGTTTTGCTTAGGTCTCTTGTGGTGGTTTTGTCATTTTCTTTTATTTGTGACATGTTCTTCTGTCTCCTCATGTTGCCTAATTCTTTATGTCTGTTTCTGTGTGTTAGGCGAGTCAGATATGTCTCTTGATCTTGAAAGTAGTGGACAGGATGTGTACTTTTAACAAGGAGACACTGGTCATCCTCCACAAGGGACTCCCACTGTCACAGAGACCAAGTTGGCCAGGCCCACTCCAAAAGTGTAGAGACAGGTGGTTAAAACCCTCTTTCCCTCTACCTTCATCTTCATTGATGAAGAACTTAAAAAGAAAAATCCTTCCTGTTCAGTTCACGCTGCTCTAACAAAGTACCGTAGACTGGGTAGCTTATAAATAACAGAAACATCTCTCACACTTCTGAAGGTTGGAAAGTATAAGTTCTAGGTTCTGGCTGATTCAGTGTCTGGTGAGGCTCTCCTCTCACTGTATCCTCCTCACATGGCAGAAAAAGCAAAGAGAGCTCTCTCTTTTTTTAAATAAGGCACCAATCCCTTTCATGCCCCCCAACGTAATCACTTTCCAAAGGCTGTGCCTCCTAATACTGTCACATTGGAGGTTAAGATTTAAAAATACTAATTTGGGGCAGACAGAAGCATTCCATACATAACATTCTTCATCACTGAAAAACAGGAAGTTATCCCACCTAAACACCTCAATTCTTGAGGAAAAGTTTTTTTTTAAGTTTACTTAGATAGAGAATGAGGTAGAACAGAATTTTGGACCTGAAGTGGGCAAGGTGGTGGAAAGAAGGGCAAATTGGCAACAGTGCTGCCCACTGTTTTAGTTTTTTTTCCCCTGAGACTTGACTGTTAGAGCCTCCCTAGAATAAACCACTTCATAGCCTTCATAGCCCTAACCTTGGAAAAACAATGTGCCTCAAACTATGTGCTATCTGTATAAGATAAAGAAATCTTCCAGTTAGAAAGATTGAAAGTAAAGACAACAGTAAAGCTATATTAGGCAAAAGAAGTACAAAATAAATAGGAGTAACAATATTAATTTCAAAATAAACTTTGAGAAAGCAGAAAAAACAAATACACAATGTGCCAATCCGCTCCTACTATTAGAAGGGCTAATGTATGTACTGGCAACACTAAAATGGTAATGTGAGAAAGTAGCAAAGGGACCAAAAAAAAATCTTAAACATTAGGAAATTAAACACTTAGTTCTGAATGAAAGTTAAAAATTACAGACTGTTGGGGCACCTGAGTTGCTCAGTCGTTTAAGCATCTGACTTTGGCTCAGGTCATGATCTCAGTTTGTGAGTTCCAGCCCCACATCGGGCTCTCTGCTGACAGCTTGGAGCCTGGAGCCTGCTTTAGTTTCTGTGTGTCCCTTGCTCTCTTCACCTTCCCTGTTGACTCTCTGTCTCTGTCTCCCTCTCAAAAAATAAACACATTAAAATTTTTTTTAAAAAAATTACAGACTGTTTAGGTTAACAATGTCAGAACTCGTGGAAGGCCAGAGGAATTGTTATTTATTCAAAGGAACATCGAATACTTGTATTATTGCATAAGTAATAGTTTTTTAAATGTGCAATCCAGTAGTTTTCAGATCAGGAAAACTGAACAGATCTAGAGTACGAAGAAATTAATAAAGATCAGAAATTGTAGAATTAAAAGTGATGAGTAAAAATTTAAATAACCCTTTGTAAAAGATAAGTAGTTCATCCCAAGGTTAATTAAGAAAATACTAAATACTGTAGATTCATGCTCCTTTATCAAAAACACATGCGCTTAGGTGGGTTTGAGAATTTGTGTTGTTTCATATTTTAGAAAAGTAATTTGGTGCACATACTATAGCTCGTATGATACCTCTAGCACATCTGAAGCAAACCCCGTATTCAAATTTTCTTGCTATATCACGTTAATGAGTTTTATAGGAGAAAAATACTCATTGGTTTACTCATTGGTTGACTTAGTAGAGGTTTAAAAAAAAAGCATTTGATGGGGTGCCTGGGTGGCTCAGTCGCTTAAGCGTCCGACTTTGGCTCAGGTCATGATCTCGCGGTTCATGGGTTCTAGCCCTGCGTCGGGCTCTGTGCTGACAGCCAGCTCAGAGCCTGGAGCCTGTTTCAGATTCTGTGTCTCCCTCTCTCTCTCTCTCTGCCCCTCCCCACTCACATTCTGTGTGTGTGTGTGTGTGTGTGTGTGTGTCTCTCAAAAATAGATAAGCATTTTAAAAAAAAGAATAATATAGTTTATAGAACCTTTCATTGTTTTTACTGAAGGATAGTGTTAAAAAGTCTTAAGAGTCTGAGATTTTACCATACTTGAAATCTAATGATTCAACCTAATGGCAGAAGACACAAGACTTCTCAATCAGAAACAAAGGCTGTTACTACTCATGGGATAGTAGGCGTCTTGAGCTTCATGTTTATATTGGTTCCTCTGTGTCCTTAAATTTTGGGGAGACAATGTGGAGCATGTCTAGGTGAATACTGAAGGCACAGTGAGTTTGTGTTCCACTCGAGGTACTTGGAGTTTAGGAAACTGTCAATCTTAAAAGGGAAGCAGCTGGCAAAACTGCCACCCTATCTTTTTTACTATCCTCATTAAACAAATCTGCTCCCTGCCCTGGAGGAAGATTTTTTTTTTTTTTTTTTAAAGCATTTTTTTGAATGATTTTTATCTAGGAGAGAGAGAGAGACAGCGTGAGCATGGGAGGGTCAGAGAGAGAGGGAGTCACAAACTGAAACAGGCTCCAGGCTCCCAGCTGGCAGTCAGCACAGAGCCCAACGCAGGGCTCAAACCCACAAACCGCGAGATCATGACCTAAGCGAAAGTCGGACGCTTAACCGACTAAGCCACCCAGGCGCCCCTGGAGGAAGATCTTATATCTACCTTCCAAGGTTATTACTTGGTATTCAGACCTCCTTGAAAAGATGTTTAAAGGACTTGGAGAGTCACAAGATCTTGAGGGACAATTGGCTCAACAGATAGAAGACTTGATGAAATATAGAGCCATACCCTGTTTCTTGGTGGGAGGTTCCATTATCATTTCAATCAATTCCTTGTTAGGAAGCCCATTCTCCTTGAGTAAATTGTATAGATTTAACATTATTTGATAAATTAGACTTAAAAAGTTAATTGGAAAAAATAATTGCTGAAAAAAAAGCCAAGAAGAATTTGAAAGGTAGAAATACTAGTTGAACCTACCACATATTAATGAAGACTATTGTAAGATTACGGTAGTTATATTTACATAATATTATTTCTAAATTAAAGTATTTATTAAAAATGCAGAATGGATTTTGGACGGGAGAGGCCATCTTATAGAGACTAGCACAAGAAGAAACCAGATATGACCAAGAAACAAAAACAAAATAACCTTTTTGGGCAATAATCAGTATTAACAAAGTTAAAAAAGGAAAAGGACAATAAAACTTGCGACTTGTTTGACTAGGAATTAATAGCACTGAAGCGTTAAATTCTTAGACATTAAAGTCTAAACAGTGGATATCCAGATAGAATAATAGGCAAAGGAAATGTAAATTAAAATAATAGGCTGCTGTAACAAAAACTAAGGTAATATTGGTACAGTTGTAAAATGCTTGCTGTGATTCCCAGAATTGAAGAAGATATGGAAAAATAGATTGTCATATATTTAGTGCTGGTGTACATATAGAGGAAGTACAACTTTTCTGTAATGCACTATGGTGCTTTTTAAAATGTTGATGCCTTTTAGATTTAAAATTTATTAAAAAAAATTTTTTTTTAACGTTTTTATTTATTGAGAGAGAGGGAGAGATACAGAATCTGAAGGAGGCTCCAGGCTTTGAGCTGTCATCACTGATCACCGCAGCCCGATGCAGGGCTTGACTTAGAAACCGTGAGATCATGACCTGACCTGGAGTCAGATGCTTAACCAACTGAGCCGCCCAGGCACCCCATATTTAAAATTTATTTTTAAGTAATCCCTGTACCCATCATGGGTCTTGAACCCACAATCCTGAGATGCTCCACCAACTGAGCCAGCCAGGTGCCCCAGATGTTGATGCCTTTTAACCCAGGAATTTAATTTTTTTTTTAAATTTTTGTTCTTAACGTTTGTTTATATTAGAGAGCAGGGGAGGGGCAGAGAGAGAGACAGAGACAGAATCTGAAGCAGGCTCCAAGCTCTGAGCTGACAGCACAGAGCCCGATGCTAGACTTGAATTCACAAGCCATGAGATTATGATCTGAGCCAAAGTTGAGGCTTAACTGACTGAGCCACCCAGGCGTGCCCCCCACCCCCGCCAAGAATTTCACTTAAGTGAATCTTTGCTGAAAGAAATAAGCCAACATACAAAGAGTCTATGGCAGTGTTGTTTTATAATTTAAGATTGGCCACAAGCTAAATGTTTATTAATATAGTATGGCTTAAGTTATATACTACATCCATCCAATGAAGGAGTCATTAAGATTCACTTCAATTAACACTTGAAGAAATAGAAGATGTATATAAAATATTTCACATTTTTCTTGGAACTTGACATTCTCTCTGGAAATCTTTTCTACCCATACTCTTGGTTGTCTCCTTCCTAGTTTCATATCTTCTTTTTAAATGTCACTTAGGAGTATGGCTTTCCTAGTTCACTGCATCTAAGTAGTGATCTCACATAGTGTCCCTGTTTTTTTTTTGCTTAATTTTTCTTGACAGTATTGTATTGTCCTTGACATGTTATGTGTTGTTTAGCTTTGTTAGAATTATAATACAGCTATTTGAATATAGCTCTGTAAATAGGACAGCTGTCTCTCTCGCGTATTTTTTCTTCAGTACCCAGAACTACATAGAAGGGTCCTGACACACAATTCTTGAATGTGGAATATATTTATAAAACTACTAAGTGGAAAAAGATTAACTGTATATCATAAACTGATAGCACTTTTTTGGGGAAAAATTATTTGTTTACATATTACACATAAAATCTCCAGCTGGAGAATTATGCATAATTTTTACTGCTCTTTTTTCTGCCTCAAGTGAGAACATGATAGTTTTATTAATCACTGAAAACAAAGATAATTACTATTATGGAAATAGGAAAGGGTGACATGTGGGCTTCCTTTAAGTGTAAAAGAAGTTACTAGTCCCTGTGAGGGTAAAATTACTGACACTGCCATGTCTCCTCCTCTTGCAGGTAGCACCTCCCCCACCACCACTTACTGATACACCTGATGACACGGCGAATGCGAGTGGGAGTTTGCCAACAACCATGGGAGGACCTCTTCCTCCACATTTGGCTCTTAAGGCAGGTAAGGGACTTGAAAATGTGCATATGACTGTGGATAAGATACACATGATTCTGCTTGACTATGATCTTTCTCATTGGATGAAAGAAATTACTACAGTAAACTCATAATGTTGAGAGGACCCAGGGCCTTCATAAATTTACAAATACCACCAGTGATTTCTGTTATGAAGTGTGGTATAGCTTCATTCCTTGCTCTCATTAGCTTTTACAAATTTTTTCATTTTGAGAAAGTTTTGAGAAAGCATGCATTTGAGTGAGTGAGGGAGGGGTAGATAGGAAGAGCAAGAATCCTAAGTTGGCACCACACTGTCAGCACAGTGTGAGGCTTGAACTCACCATGAGACTGTGAGATCATGAACTGAGCCAAAATCAAGAGTTGGATGCTCAGCTGACTGAGCCACCCAGGTACCCCAGCTTCTACTAATTTTTATCTCTGGCTAGATTTTGCACAAGCTAGAACATTTGATTAAAGGGTGTTATTTATTGCTGTTTCTTTTATATTTTATTTTATTCATTTGTTTTAAGTTTACTTTATTTTTGAGAGACTGCGTGAGTGGGGGAGGGACAGAGGGAGAGAGAGAAAATCCCAAGCATGCTCCGCACCACCAGCATAGAGCCTGATATGGGGCTTGAACTTATGAAACTGTGAGATCATGACCTGGGCTGAAACCAAGTTGGATGCCTAACAGACTGATCCACCCAGGCACCTCTATTGCCCTTTCTTATTTCTGACTTATTCCTACCAGATGACTTTTTACTTTATGGATCCAAGGTGTTTCTCAATTCTATATATTATCAAAGCTTTTATTGGTCTTCCCAGTGTAGGATAGATTAATTAGGATCTTGGTCAAGCTGTTTAAGTCGCAGATCCATTATTTAGGAAATGAGAATAACGGTAGTATTTACTTTGTTAGAAGATTGTTGTGAGGAGTAAATTTTTAAAAAAGGATGTCACAGACTTCGTGGAGTTATTAGGCAGTATTCACTATCTTTCTCTGCTTTCTTACCAAGATTCATCACTTTCTTACACCTTTTCAGCTTCTCCTAATCCCCATCACTACGCTAACAGATTTTTCTCAAGGTTATAGTTAGCAAAGAAGCAGTTGTAACAGATTTAATCAGGTATCAAGTTTAATCAACTTGAAAATGTATGCTGGATTGTCAGTAATTTATGATCATTGCCAGTGGCTCCCCTCTACACTCCAGCATTGGGATTATCAATTTAGACCTATGCTTTTATCATGAAACACTTTTCAAGTAAGTCATGAGGGTTTGGGGCCCATTTCCAAATCATTGAAACTTTGGCTTTTTAGTTACGGAATGCCAAGATCTAAGAATCTTCTTTATAATATTTAGGATCTTCCTACAGATTGATTCATTAAAGGAATAATTTTCTTTCCTTACTAGAAAATAATTCTGGAGCCTCTGGCTATGGTCCTCCTGGGCCTACCTGGGATCGAGGAGCCAATTTGAAAGATTATTATTCAAGAAAGGAAGAACAAGAAGTACAAGCGGTAAGGCTGTCATCCTTTGTCACATATCTGGGATTGTGACTTTTTAAATGGTCTTTTGAGACTGCCTGTTCACACAAGACAACATAAACCTGATCTACCCATTAACTCTGGTCACTAGGACTGCCTGTGAAATAAAACAGTATTTTTCAGGTGGTAGAATGTGTCCTCATCTGCTTTACAGGAAATGTAGTTACCTCAGTAAACCTCATTTTGTGAGCAATTAGAGTAAAAATGTCTTAATAGGACAATTAGTTTTCCACTTAATATATTTAAAGTGTTAAAGCCAACACAAAATATTTTGCCAAGGTTTCTTGGGAACCGTTTAAGTACAGTACACTTAACTAATAGCTTGTTTATACAGTAGAACCACTAGATGAGGTAAAAGCTAATTCTGGTTCAATTCTGACTAGGATTAGAAACTTTAAAAATCATTTTTGCATTATAAAGGATGGCACAAAGAAGATACCATTAAAAATGTTTGTACCTTATTTTTAATGTTTATTATTTTGAGAGAGAGTAGAGGAGGGTCAGAGAGAGAATCCCAAGGAGACTCCACACTGTCAGTGCAGAGCCCAGCACAGGGCTCAAATCTGTGAACTGAGCTCATGACCTGAACTGAAATCAAGAGTCAGACAGTTAACCAACTGAGCCACCCAGGAGCCCCTAAATTTCTTTACCATAAATATGCATAACTAAACCAAAATTAATGGAGCCAAATTTAATTATCATTGGTTCAACAGACTTTAGAGTCAGAAGAAGTGGATTTAAATGCTGGGCTTCATGGAAACTGGACATTGGAAAATGCTAAGGCTCGTCTGAACCAGTATTTCCAAAAAGAAAAGATCCAAGGAGAATATAAGTACACCCAAGTGGGTCCTGATCACAACAGGTTTGCTTGTTTCAGTCTTTTCCTTCTATAGTAAGTTAGGTTGTTTTGTATATTCATTGTTCTATTTTTGTACATGTTCTCTGATTCAGTTTGTGGATTAGAAGTGAATTGTGAAAACAAAGTTCCACAAGAAAATTGTCCTTGATTTGTAATTAGTTTACTAGCATTTTCACTTAGTATTTTAGAAGTTATGCAAAAATCTGCTGTTTGTGTTGCTAGGCTTCTGAGGTTCTCCTTTGTATCTGTGAGATGCTGAAATCATAGCCACAAGTGGTGGTTTGTCCCTGATGGGCTTAAAAATCAGCCCAAAGTGCTGAGTTTGTTAACTGTCACTGTGGTACTGTTAAAGATAGTTATAAGGCTTATTTATTGGGTCAGATTAGACACCTCAAGTTTCAAAGTCTCAGGTAAACTGCCTTGCATCTAGATCCAAATTTCCCTTTAACTTTGAAAGTTGCCAGCTCTTTAGAGTCCTGTTGAAGTGTTTAAAGGCTTATTGTAAAGCTGAAGGATAGCTTCAGTCTTTGTACGTGTGTTATATTAGCCTATTTTTGTCCTGTTAAATCTATAAAACTGAATGTAAAGGGAGGTCATTATAACAGTTGACAGTATGTTTCTCAGCCTGCTTGCTGTTCCTTCCTGAGAGCATTCCAGGGTGTAGTAATTATTACTCCCAGGAAGGCTCATATGGATTAGACTCTTCTGGGGGCACTGTATTTTTATTGGAAGGGGAAAGAAGGCTATGGAAACCTTCTGAATGATTTAATTTGCTGTCCTTTATGTGAAATAAATTATTCAAAATGCATTAAAAGTATTTCCCTTGAAAATCAGAATATTCTTCCTTCATTGCATCTAGTAATCCTAAAATAATTATTACCAAAAATAAAATTTGACACTATGATCAAAATGATGTTCAGAGCATGGTTCCCCCTGCTTCCTACTGTTTGTTCAATCCTGAATTCTCAAAATACATAATTCTGACATCAGACTTTTAAACCCTTGGAGGTTATAAAAGAAAGATCCATTTGTTGATTTTTCTTTAATACATTGTCCTTCTGAACTGATTTGAGCTTATTAGTATCTCTTGGTGACTTTAAGACCAGATAATTTAAACAAAGCTTGTTGTAAAACACGTTTTGATACCACTTTGATTGCTGATCCAAAGAATTGAAGAATTCAGGATATGACAATGAGGGAGGCAAAATACCATTGGGGGAGCTAGGACAGCATCTCCTTATGTCCTTTATTTAAAGGCATAACAGACAGCAACACCAGAGGTCTGTGTTCATACACACATGTGCTGCTGCTTAGGCTGAACTAAGCAATCACATGGAAAACTATTGTAAACTGATTTCTGGTGTCGCTGTTCCCCCTAGGTGGAGGAGAATGAGATTGAGTGCTGACTTTAAGCCTGGCTGAGAAACATACTGGCATCGGTGTCATTAATGAAAGGGTGGATGTTGTTCCCCTGAAAGCCAGTGGCCTTTGACCCCTGAAGCCGCTGTGCCTGAAGGTCAGTTCACAAGAGGTATAGGAAGGAGTCTAACATTTATTTTTTTCTTAAGCCTTACCTAACCTTTTATTCAAAGCACAAAGTCAAGGCTAGAATGTACCTGAGCAGTGGAAGGATCAGATAGCATACAGTTTTCAAAGGACAGTTTTTGCTTTATTGAAACCTAAATTTATTCCCTGGAATCTGTTAACAATTTCATTTCTAACTGTCAAAAAAGAAAATCTTGTTCTTTGATTTAAATAAGTGTGATACAAGTTTTTTGTTATCAAGGGCTGCTTCCAACTGCAGGCAGATACCAGACCCCCTCCTCAGGAGCCACAGATACATGCACAGTGTTTGTATGTTCACGTGTATGTGTGCATGCACACAGATCAGCATCATTAGTAGGTGGCCCATGCAAAGCGATCTTAAAATAATCACAATTACAATTTCAAGAAATTGGGGCCTATTTTATTTCTTGCTCCAGGCTAAATGAAAAATTCCTTTTCATTGAATGTGTTCTAGCTATTCAGACTGCAACCTTTGGAGTAAGTAACATAATCTAAAACCTTAACATTTTCTTTTTTGTGAACAGTTGGCTTGTCAACTTGGATTATGGTTGTCTTGTGCCATGTTGTACATTATTTTAAGTTTACATATATTTGATTTATTCTAGGATTGAACAGAATAAGTGTTTACAATGTTTTTTTCTGCTGTGACTTGCCTAAGCAGTTGGAAAGCCTGCCTGATTTGGGAGTCCTGGATTCAGTAATTTCTAACAGTGAAATTCCTAACCTTGTTTGTATATGTTGTTACAGGAGCTTTATTGCAGAAATGACCATTTATATCAAGCAGCTGGGCAGAAGTAAGTCTTACTGTTTTTTGTGATATTCTGAGTTTTCTATAGTGGAGTAATAGTCTTAAGCCACACACATGTGTGAAGCTTTATTAACTGAAAGAATAGTAATTGAAAGGTAGCATCTGGGATATTTTTAGAATACTAGTAA
This sequence comes from Proteles cristata cristata, assembly GCA_017311185.1. Lineage (NCBI taxonomy): Eukaryota > Metazoa > Chordata > Mammalia > Carnivora > Hyaenidae > Proteles > Proteles cristata. The sequence goes on along the minus strand of JAESUZ010002939.1, from coordinate 1,710,163 downwards.
TTTTATAATTAGAGGGCTCAGTTTCCCGTTTGCATGTGAAAAAAAGATCATGTTCCTATATTTCAAAGGGTAAGAAGAGATGGTAGTTAGGCAGTTTAGGAGTCTGCCAGTGTCAGAGAGCTTTAAAACTTTTTTAATCTTTCTACATGAAAGTGTTTCTCAGTTCAGGTAAAATTAGCAAAGTGAAATTTAGAAAGGAGTAAGTTAGATGATAGCATTTGAAGCCAAAGATGTGTGTGTAGCATTTCAGAGTCATGGAGTCAAGAAGAGGTGAGGAAATTACCCAGAGTAAACACAAATAGGTTGGAGTTACTCATAAAGAAAGTAAAAAGGCAAAGATCTGATCATGTATTCTCTATTGTAAGACCAGAACTTTAAAGCAAGCAGTGTTAAACTGGAAGGAACTAGCCCTGTGTGGCTGGTTTAGTCACCAATGTTGCTGGGACTCCCATTTACTTATCTGCAAATTGAGAGAAACAGCCTAAGATTCTTTCTAGCTTGAGAATTCTGCAAATAACATCAATGATTTAAATTTATAGTATATGAAAGGCTTTTCTCATAAAATCAGACCTTCAAATCATCAGGAGACTATGTTGGGTTTTTTTATCCTAGACTTTAAAAATAAGTTAGACTTTGAGTGGGTGAGATGTTAAGGGAAGAGATATAAAGGCAGTCTAACTTGTACCGTTTTCTTGAAGAATTTGAGTAGCTGCAGGCTTCAGTCTGGTGCCAGGAACAGCAAACTATAAGCCTCTGGCCAAATATAAGCACACTACCTGTTTTATAAACAAAGTTTTATTGGAACATAGCTACAGTCATTTGTTTATGTCAGGGGCTAGCAGCTTTTGTAAAAGACCAGATCATAAATATTTTAAGCTCTGTGGGTCACATTTATCACCTTTTGTTATTTTTGCCTTGTATTTATAACTTCTAAAAACAGATCAGCCGCTTTCAGTTCCTGAAACCATAGTTTGTCAAACTTTAGTTTATGTTTATGGATGCTTTCATGGTTTCAAGGCAGAGTTGAGTGGCTATGACAGACTCCATATGGCCTGCCAAGTTTAGCTATTTATTATCTGATTCTTTATATAATATCACTGATTCCTGGAATCACTGACCACTTTGGACCCATTTTCATTCCTTATTCTGTTTTTCAAAAGTTAAACTATGTTTTCTTTCTGTGTTTTGATACCAAATGATATAAATAATGACAAGTCTGTTGAAACAGTTTAGCTGCTTTACTAGTGAGGATTTGTCTGTGTTTTTTTATAAACATGTAATCAAGAGAATATGCTGTTTAATGGAATTGCTCTTGGTTAGTAGTTAGAATGAAAAGAACTTAACAACTGACTTATTTTAAGGGGGGATTTTTGTACCTAAGCCTATTAGTTGCTTATGATGAGATTTTTCTTTACTCAGATGATTTATCCTACTGTCTTTGGTAATCCTGACCTTAAATTATAGGGATTTTCGCACGGGAACATGGATCAAATAAAAAACTGGCAGCACAGTCCTGTGCTCTGTCACTCGTCAGACAACTCTACCATCTTGGAGTAATTGAAGCTTACTCTGGACTTACAAAGAAGAAAGAAGGAGAGACAGTGAGTCTTTAGACTTAGTAGCCCAGAGAAATATTCTAAGATTCCATTTAGCTTTTGATTTGTATTTGGCTAAAGAAGTTTAATTCATAGTTTTAGGAATCTTACCTCAAAAAATGGAAATGGCCCATCTAATCCCCTCTCTGTCATGATGCTGTGTTCAGAGTGGGCAATAAGTAAATAATCATTAAAGTCATTCTTTCACGACAGGGAACTGACCTGTTGTTAGTTTTAGGAATTGTGGACCTACTTAACTATGTGCTCTTAACCTTGCTATAGTAGTTTTGAGTAGTGCTCAGATGTATGTTACATAATTTTCATGGCTATCCTTTTTCGGTAGGTGGAGCCTTACAAAGTAAACCTCTCACAAGATTTAGAGCATCAGCTGCAGAACGTCATTCAGGAGCTAAATCTTGAGATCGTGCCCCCAGTAAGCATACAGTTATTTAATACACCTTTGTATTGAACATCTCTAGTCAGATAAGTAACTGGTATTGCTTTTTTTGTTTTTCTAATTTTTTAACAGCCTGAGGATCCTTTTATGCCTGTTGCACTTAACCTTGGGAAATTAGCTCACTTTGAGCCATCTCAGCGACAAAACCAAATTGGTGTGGTTCCCTGGTCACCTCCACAATCCAACTGGAATCCTTGGACTAGTAGCAACATTGATGAAGGACCACTGGCTTATGTGAGTGCAACATTGTTTTTGAGCTCAGACTCTTGTTTAAGCTTTTGAATATATTTCATTAAGATGTCCACATTATAAAAAATTTTTTAGTTTAAAGCTAAGTTATGTGCTTTTGTTTGACTGTTGCCTTCCCATTTTACAGGCTACTCCAGAACAAATCAGCATGGACCTCAAGAATGAGTTAATGTACCAGCTGGAACAGGATCATGATTTGCAAGCAGTAAGTCATTGAAATATTTAGATATATGGTGCCCAGAGCTTCAGAACTTTATAGGTATGGGCAAAAAAAAATAAAATAAAAACAGTGAATAATACGTTTAGGAATGGAGATCAAAGGTATTTATCGAACCACTAATTGTACTTGCCTTTGAGGATACTTGTTTTGAGTTAAGGGCTTGGAATTTTTTTTTTTTTTATGTTTATTTTTGAGACCTTCAGAATTTATTATTTCTTTTTAATGTTTATTTTTTGGGGCGGGGGGGAAACATAGAATCCAAAGCAGGCTCCAGGCTCTCAGCTGTCAACACAGCCTGATGAGGGGCTCGAACTTGCAGATGGTGAGATCATGTATGACCTGAGCCAGAGTCACATACTTAACTGACTGAGCCCCCCAGGTGCCTCAAGGACCTGGGATTCTTATATGTAAATGGAGACATTTGGGTAATAACTTTTCTTGGCGTTTTTAATTATTTTCTGAGTAAAACAACATTAAAATGTTTTCTAAGAAACGGAATATGTATTGAATATGAGAAAGGAAGAAAATAAGGATGTGGACAAGGCCACAAGATAGATTCTTCAGAAACTTAGTGAAAAGAGGTAATTCTGTTGGAGATATAAAAATGTACATTGATTTATAGAAAAAATGTGGGTTTTTTAAAATTTTACTTTATTTTATAGACAGAATGCAGAGGTGGGGGAGAAGGGAAGAAGGGCAAAGAGAGAATCTTAAACAGGCTCTGCACAGCTCAAGAGTCTAAAGCAGGCAGGGCTCGATACCACGACCCTGGCATCATGACCTAAGACCACAATCAGTAGTTAGGCTCAACCAACTGAGCCACCCAGGCGCCCCCTAAAAATGTATTTTGAGTATGGAGCTAGTGGAAAGGAGTGTTTATTTATAGAGATAGGAAATTTTTTTAGGTTTAAAGCAGTTGCTTCTAATGTATATGTTGTTAGAAACTTGATTGATGTGTAACTTTTATAAAACAGATCTTACAGGAGAGAGAGTTGCTGCCTGTGAAGAAATTTGAAAGTGAAATCCTGGAAGCAATTAGTCAGAATTCAGTTATCATTATCCGAGGTGCTACTGGATGTGGTAAAACTACACAGGTTCCGCAGTTTATTCTAGATGACTTCATCCAGAATGACCGAGCAGCAGAGTGTAATATTGTTGTAACTCAGGTAAGTAGTAAGCCAGCTTAGAAGGAGTGTGTCTGGGGTTGATAGAGTTTGGGTGGTGGAAAAACCTAGAGGCCAGGCTATTTCTAATTCTTTGATTAACACCCCTTTGTAGCCACATAAGGTACTGAAATTGGTAGAACGTTAAAGCATTTAAAATTAAAAAAAAAAAAAAGAATTTAAGTCTTAATCTAATTTCTTTCACTGATGGGCCGAACTGAGCCATGTGAGTGATTCTTTTTGTCTAGGCTAGAGTGAGTCTTTTGACCTTGAATCAGTCAGGACTGAGGGTACTTTCTCCTTAAGTTCACATGCGAATCTTTACTGTTTGGCAGGTTCTGTTATTAACAGTTGGTATTTTTAAAATTCATTTAAAGTTTATTATGACTATAAGATGTACCTATTTTATTTAGTATTTCTCTTTTAGTAAATTAAGGCAAAAAAAGGTATTAAATTGCCCAAGTTATTAACACAAGATGCGGTGTTTTACATTGTATTACTTTATTAGCAATAAGTGATGCCTATTAGGGAAAGGTTCTTAGCTCTTCCAGACCTTCTCAGGGTAAAGCAGTTCCCAGCAGCTCTTACCCAGTACTTTGGCTCTTAGCATTGCAAGAAGCCAGATACCACCTCTCAGGCTGGCTTAGACTGTGACTTAGGGATTCTTAACCTGGGACACATAACTGATACTTGGGAAGGAGTTGCAAACCTTGAAATAGGAAAAAAAAAAAGAAGTTTGTGCCTGTGCATTTATGTGTATATGTTCAAATCATATTCTCAAATAATTTCTGAAATTGAGGTATATTTTTCAATTGGTTTCTGTGTTTGATGTGACAGTTGGGGTTTTTCAGCCTAGAAAAGAATCACTGAAGGAATGAATGTTGCATTTAAAATCAGTGCTATCTTAGACTTAAAAAATATGGTAGGTCTACATTTTTTCTGTGCAAGGACCCTTTGCTTTCTTCTTTTTCTCAAAATGTTCTTTGATTGCCCTTCCCACTTCCAACACTTGACTGTGAATACTTTGCCTCACAGTGAAAGTTCTAACCCCAAATACTGTGATCAGTAAAATATCCTTGCTCTTACTGCTTGCTTACCTGTCTTGTAGGAGGTATATTGTTGGAAGACAAGTTTTACGCTTTGCTCTGCCCTCGCTCCTTACTACCACTCTCTACTTCTAATCTGAAAAATAGTTCAGTTATATAGGAAGAAATGCAGAATTTAGCAGATGAGCTGAAAACCTGTGTTCTCACTCAGAAGTTGTTCACATGTCATGAACAAAATAAAACTGCTTTCTGCTCAAGTGAGAAGGTGTGTTCTCACTAGCCATCTAATAAATGTCAAAGCCAAGTTGACGTAGCCAAAAATGGCTTTTGTGTGTTCTAGACAAAATTGGCTTTCATAGTACAGTCTTCAACTTTTTATGACTTGCTTACAAGCTTGTGTCCCTTTTCAAATGATTTGGACATTTCCAGTGGCTTGATCTGTAAAATGTACAGGTTTTATGTGTATAGGCTATAACAAATATAAGCAGTGAGCTACAGGTTGGAAGGGTGGGTAAATGTTTTACTTCTCTGTTTATGAAAACAGCTTTCATTTCTCTTATTAGTCCTCTTGTATTCCTTGGTAAGTGATAGAATCATGAAGTTGAAAGATACTTCAGAGAATTATTTCATCTTCTCTGGGCGGAATGTTTATAAGAGGTGGAGAGTTATGCTTGAAATTTTGCATCCATTGGGAATGTACCTTGTGTTCTAATTTTGAACAAGTGATTCTGAACTATTATATTGAATCTTTTTGTCCTAGTGCTTGTCCCCAAATCAGTCTCTGATGATTTTTTTTTCCTGTAATAAGTCTTTTAAAAGTTTAAAAATGTGTATGATGTCCTAGTATGTTTCCTTTGCTTTAATAAACTTTTATGCACTTTGCCATACTCCCCTCAGGAAAAATCCCATCAGATTGTTTATGATTAGAAAACCTTTCTTCAGTATGTATTTTAAATGGTTTCTTTGTTTTAAACTGAAGACTGTTGAGACTGAAAGCTGAGAGGTCAGAAGCATACAAAAATTAAGGGAAGAAGATTACAGGGTCATTGGTCTTCTTGCTCTTTTGATGAATAGTCCTCTTGACATTGATGTTTTTTGTGCATATTCAAGAAAATGTGGCCTATAGTGCTTCTGAGGATGGTTGTTTTAGCATCTCCTATGTTAATTTGTAAACTCTTTCATCGATGGCTTTCTCAAGTCTCTTCTGACAGTTGTTTGGGGGCCATAGATTTAAGAACTACAATAGGTAGTTGTATAAGGAATATGCCATCTCCTGTCTGTAATCATTTTAGAAGGCTGAAAACTACAAAGATGATAGACCTGAAAGTGGCCCCAAGGAGATAAAAGCAACCCTCAAGTACCCAGTAGCATATGAATATACCTCCAAAGAGTCAAAATCCTAACTGATTTGAAGTTCTTCTAAAAGTCAGCTAGTTAGTAGAAATGTTGAAAACTTTAGGAAAGACAAAAAGAGCAAGGAGATAATAGTGGTGTCAGGAATTTGCCTGTTTGTAGAATGCAGCGAACTTCTTGAAAGGTCCCAAAAAACATTTATTTTGTACTTACTAGTGGAATATCATTTTCACGTTTCCTGACAAAAGTATATAGCCAAACTCTTTTCTTGAAGGATAAATATAGAACTCAGTTCTTCATGTAACGTTTATTCACAGTTAGTGAGGTACAGACTACAGGTCAATAGTGGTCAGTAAAAACTAGCATAGGTCAGCAAATCAAGGCACACAAAGCAGAGTATAAGCTCAGGAAAATTCAACATGTGTTCAAGAAGGCATCTTTTAGTCCCTTACCTTTGTGGACAGGATAAATATATGAAGTAGGTGGTTGCGTACTTACCTATATTGGTTATTAGCCCCATTACCTCAGAGACTCTTAAATTATGGATAGAAAATTCAGTAAATCATTTCTTTTGTATTCAAAGGATATTGATAGGTTTAGTGAAGCTATTGAGGTTTTGTTTTGAACTTTTTTAAAGATTATTATTCCTTGATTCTTAACTGTCATAACCTGGGATAACATTGGTATTTAAATATGAAAGTCCGAAAAAGTTTTCTCAAGCAAGGAACTAAAGTACAACCTTGCCATCAAGAATTTTTTTTATATAATGTTTTTTATTTATTTCTGGGAGAGAGAAAGTGTGAGCAGGGAAGGGTCAGAGAGAGAGGGAGGTACAGAATCTGAAACAGTCTTCAGGCTCTGAGCTAGCTGTCAGCACAGAGCCCAGCGCAGGGCTCAAACCCACGAACCATGAGATCATGAACTGAGCCAAAGTCGGATGCTTAACTGAGTGAGCCACCCTGGTGCCCCTGGACTGCCATCAAGAATTTTTTGACAAAATCAAATTCAAGTCCACACTGAAGCATTTAGTCTATAAGTCTGCATGTACCTCCGTATCTATCTATACCTCCGGGATATCATAATAGCCATAATATTCACCATGTAACTATTGTGTGCCTACAAGAATATGGACTACTTCAGAAGATTTTATTTTGAGAAAAATTAAGGTCCAACACTTAAAACAGTAGGCATTAAAACTATGGCATTCCCACTGGGTTTAGCATATTTATTGCTGGAAACAGCAATATACACTTCACTTTTCCTTGCCATGTAAACCATGAACAGGAGTGATTTCATTTAGTTTTCTAACTCTAGTACTATCTGTGGCACCTGATAGAAATAAGCAATGAATAGTTACTTTGAGTTAATAAAATGATTGGATGAAAGGTGGCCATAGTACATATGGCAAAGGAGAAGCTTATTTACGTTTTAATACCTATACAGCTCAGTTAAATAGGTTTTTAAACATGTGCCTTCACTTCAGTAGGCATTTACAAGAACCAGCACCTCCTGCGTGCTCTGCCCTCTTTCCTACTGGAAAAATATTCTGAATATCGTTAAGAGTTTAGGCCAATGGTGAAGAAATTTTCTCTTCTATAAAAACCTTCCTTTATATACAGAAGGAAAAACGGCATTTTTAAAAGTCTGCCACAGAATTAAGTGGTAATTGTTTTTGTTCTAATTTATTCTAATTTCAAAGTTTGCTGAAAAGCTTATTACAGTTATTGTTTGTGTTGATTGTTGACCTGGCAGTGATCTGGCAGTGGGACAGATTTACTATAGTAACTTAATCACCCCAATAAGTGTAACTGTAGTGTTTTAGCTTTTGAATGAGTTTCTTTTTATGTTTTCTCAGCCTAGGAGAATAAGTGCAGTCTCCGTGGCTGAGCGAGTTGCATATGAGAGAGGAGAAGAGCCTGGGAAAAGCTGTGGCTACAGTGTTCGATTTGAGTCCGTCCTTCCGCGCCCTCATGCCAGCATAATGTTTTGTACTGTCGGTCAGTAACGGGTTTTATTTTAGTCTTTCACTTGGGGTTTATATTGTGGTGTTTTTGAAGAAAATTTGGTAACAGTGCAGTGTGTCTAGAAATGAGAACTCAGGAGCCAGTCTCAGAATTCCAGTTTAGGTAGAACTTCTGGCACTTTTTTCCAAATTGGAGAGCATGATGTTACCTCTTGTTGTAGCTAGGTTACTAAAGTTGTATCTTTTAATACTCTTTTCATCAACAAATATGTTTCAAAGTTCACTGTTAACCTTTTTAGTAACTTAAATATACAGGTTGCTATGTCATTCCTAAAATGGTGGGGTTATTTTAACTGAAGCGTAGTGACTGTCTAGAAGTTTGTTTCTTTGCACTTGTACTTCCCTACTTTAATCAGCATAAAAACTCATCCTCAGGTGGTACTCCCATTTCCTTTCCCAGGTGTGCTGCTAAGAAAATTAGAAGCAGGCATTCGAGGAATCAGCCATGTAATTGTGGATGAAATACACGAAAGAGACATAAATGTGAGTAACTTGAGAGTTAAAGTACTAATGCTAAGATTCTGAATAAAAACAATCAAAGTGGAATGTTTTTCTTTCCCTTTTCCCACTTTATATCTTCTGTCAAAATCAGAAACTTCAGTCTCTTAGTAGACCCCTGTTTTTAGCCAAGCCAGTAAACCTTTTTTTCTTTGTTAAATGCACCTAATTCTGAAAGTAGAGTTCTCTTGTTAAGTGTCATTGCAGTGGTTAGTAAGAGCATAATTCAGCAGTTGAACTATTTATGAATGAATCACTGATAGAATTTTAATAATTTTTCTTTGAACTGGGTGTGGTAAATTTTATTATTTTTAAACTTAGTATAATTAGTAGTGTCTTGGATGTTTGCAGCTCTCATCTTTTCAGATGTTAATAATCATGCTCTAATTAGGAAACTAGAATTTATTTCACACCTTTTTTTGGTCTTTGGCAAAACTTGAATATAATTACTATATAATTGTGTGGTTTGACTATTTTACATATCCAGAAATGTCATTGAGTAGACAGTATGTCATTCAAACTGTTACCAAGCCGCTGTTGTTCAAAACAGTCACTGGCATGCATGCCCTTTCTTCAGATAGGACTCGTATAGCTATTGTTGGTAGCCATGTTTACTTTGGCAAAACTTTGACCTTTATGTTGAAGCTAAAATTGAGTAAGAATTGGTTTGGTTTGGTTTATCAGATAAATTTTAAAATCTGAAATTTAACTTTTCAGCAGGATAAAATTGTCATTCAAAATCTCTTGAAAACTGTGGTCTTTAATTAACTTAAAATGAAGTGTGTTTCAAAACTGTCTTCGCTAGACAGTGAAGTGCATTCCATTGTTTTTAGATATTTATTCCAAATCATACTGGAATCATTATGGATCATCATTACCATTTTCCTTAAAAAAATAAAAATGAGTGGTTTTGGTCAACCTTCCTTCAAAGACTGTCAGGTCTATATTAATGTACCATTCACAGTGAAAAAATGAAAATGCCTTTGCAGAAACTTTATATTCTCTTTCAGATGAACCTTATCCTAAATTATCCAACTTACAGACCAATTATTATAAATAAGAGAGGAATAGGAAAATGTAGCAATGCTGCTGGATAAAAAGGTTAATTATAAGAGTCATTTGCATTTTGTATGTTAAAAACAAACAGCTAGAAAACAAGATAACATTGCTGTAGTCAGAACGTCAAGTACTTAAGAATACATCGATCGTATAGATGTTAATTCTCCCTAAGTTGATCCAGTTTAAAGACAGTGCTGATCAAATTCCCATGAGGGTTTTTCATAGAATTTAATAGGCTGATTATGAATATTTACAGGGAAGATTTATGTCCAGAAATAACCAGGATTTCTGAAGAAGAGCAGAATGGATGATTGTCTTGGCTTTGTAGATATCAGCCAGCACTTAATTTGAAGTTACAGTAATTGAGATAGTATAGTCCCTGGGTCGACAGTTTGACCACTGAATTATTCATAGTGTAGAAAGAGATGGTGTGTGAATGCAGCTTTGGTGCAAGAGAGTGATGGCATGTTGGTTCACTGGGAAAGGGGAATAGGTTCTTCAGTAAACGGAACTGTAAACAAATGGTCATCCATAAGGAAATCGTTGTGGTGGATCCTTGACTCCTCTCTAAATACAAAAATCAGTTTCCAGATAGATTAGGGATTTAAATGCAAAAGCAATTTTAAAACTCTTTAAGTAAAAAATATAAGTAAACATCTAGACAGCACTGTCCAATAGAAATATATACATGTTTGTATGGGTACCTGCATAGATGAGAGAGGAAAAGGAGTAAAAATTCAGAATGGTTGTCTGTAGTTGAGGGAGGCAGAAAGTGATGGGCAAGAGGGCCATGCAGCCAGAGAAAAGTTGGAGCTACAGGACTGTGGCTTTTATGTTGTTTGATAGGTAGATGGGTACTGTACCTTATTAAGTAATAATTATTTTGGCCATTATTTTGTTTGAATAAACCAAATACAACCTTTTTAACATTTAAAACATTTTAGCTTTGCAGATGGTTGGATAGCTGAGTTTGGGCTCATCTTGGCTTTTCTGTTTTCTGTAGCTAAAATTTGCCTACAAATACAAATTTCACTGAAAATTTTGATGAATTCTTTGCTGTCATTAATTTTTTTTTTCCCTCTTCCCTTCTCCTACCCAAATAACACTCATTTCGCATCCCCACAGCTATTAGGCTACAAACTGTTCTTAATAATTCTGTTGAATCACACAGTGACCTTCTATATTACACCTCTAGAAGCCACCAAAGAAACTGAATTTCACTGATGTCAAGAAATCTCTTAGATGTCTCTCATTAGAATGAACTGACGTGATTTTTTTTTCATTTGTGTTTTAATAGACTGACTTCCTTCTGGTAGTGTTGCGTGATGTGGTTCAGGCTTATCCTGAAGTTCGCATTGTTCTTATGTCCGCTACTATTGACACCAGTATGTTCTGTGAATATTTCTTCAATTGCCCCATCATTGAAGTTTATGGGAGGACTTACCCAGTTCAAGGTAAATAGTTTGGAGGTGGGGTGGCAGTGTAAACATCTTTTATACATTAGTGTTTGGGTTCTTTTAATCTTGGAGTTTGGAATAATAGTTCTAAAGACATTTAAAATACAGGCCAAAGTAGAATATCAAATGCGTCATAGCAGTCTTAGACTTTTAGTCAAGCTAAAGCAAGTACAATCTGAGGAGCAAGAACAAGTTTCATTCATTACTTGAGGAGTTGGCATGCCTAGTAAATTTCCTAGCTTTTATTTATAGCCAAAGATAGCTTTCAGAATTATATACAGTCAAGTGTAAATCACTATAGCTTATAGATGTTTATGGGAAATAATACTATTAAGAAGTGTAAGCAGCCAGAGTCAGATTAAGGAGAGAATCTTTCTTAGAGCCACAGCAGGCATATTTTAAAATGACATTAACATGAAAGTTTGAAGACTATTTCTGATGGTTAAGACACTCTTTTACTTTATTCCAAATATTTTATCATCATTTTTTTAGGATAGTCCTCAAATAGCTTAGTTTTAAAAAATGGATTCTAGCACAAATTGAGGACATGAAAATAAGCTAAAAAGTTTGTTAAATGGCTATTTAGGATGCTGTTTTTTTAAATTCCAAGGTAAGATTAGCTCTAAAACAAAGGCAGTGCAGTTGTACCTTGTGAGGGTACAGGGTGATAATTCTAAAACTGCTTTACATGTATATTGAGAATGAAAAAATAAGTGGATGGCAGATGGGGGAGGCAGGTTTACTGTTGGAGTTGAGATGATATGGGTAAGGAGGAGGGAAGCTTTGTATAAACCAGGTGGTATTAGATTACAGTTGGAGACAATCAGTAAGAAGTCGTGCTCAGATACAAGTGAATAGACAAAGAGATCATTACAGTTATATATGGATACACAGATGAGTGTACATGTGTATATTTCCTAGCTCTGTTGACCACAGTGATGGAGACAGGGACACAGGACCCAACCGGAAAGAGCTGCAATAATGTGGGGGGCAGAAGGGGGGATGGGATGCAAGTACTGAATTAGGGGATAGAATAAATGCATATGAGTCTGTACAATTGTTGAATAAATAAATAGGTAACAAAGATCTCATATGAAATAATTCCAAAAAATTTACATAGATACTCTGCTTCTTACCTCAAAAAAATGACTTATACCTCCCTATCCCTTGAGTGCATTGTGCTTGGTGACTTTCTTCCACAGAATAGCGTGTAGAAAGGGAGAAACAAAAGTAACTTCACAGTAACTTGGAGTATACTTGTATTTTCTTAAATATATACTGTTTTTAGTACCTTGAAGTAACTTGATGAACATTTCCTCAGGTGAAGAAGTTTAACATCAGTGAGGAGTCATGTTGGTTGTATGTACTATTGATATGTGATGAGTAGCACTTAGGGTTCTTATCATATAGAGGGGAAGTGTTTATAGATTATGAGATATTTCTTACCCCGGCAGAGAACCTCAGGAGTATAATTGATCAATCAGCAGATATTCCAATTTTGGTGATGTCCCTCTTTAGAGTAATAACTAAAGGGAGTCCATTTTATGGGTACATCCTGATAGAGGAATGATGGACTACGATATATTACTGTATAGACATCTCTTTACATATCTAACTGCCATACCATGGGAGTATACAATACAGTGCATGTGCCCTGTAGCCATTCCACAAATGTTTGATTATGTGTATACTGGATAGCCTTTCTGGGTTAGTGGGAACATGTATGAGAGATCCTTCACCCTCCTTCAGGGCCCAGGAGATTAAAACAGTAAATTTGGAAAAAGAGGTTATTAACACTGGAGTTTCTTGCCAGTTGTGAAAATCATATTGAAGGGTAATAAGGTAATTTTGAGTTACGAATTAGAAAATGAGTTTTGAAGACTGTTCCATTCTGAAAGTGACTGTATTTATCCAACTGGATTATCCTGGCAGAATATTTTTTGGAAGACTGTATTCAGATGACCCACTTTGTTCCTCCACCAAAAGACAAGAAGAAGAAGGAGAAGGATGATGATGGTTTTGAGGATGATGATGTAAGTGAATCTCATGGAAAATTTTCATTAGGGACAGGTTGTTCTTGCTGTGAACAGAATGATTAAAATAAAAACTTGAAATGAGTTAGCATTATAGAAAACCTTTTTAAAAACTATCATGTCTATTTTTCAATTAATTGATGTAGGATACTCTAAAGAATTCCATGTTCAGTGACCAGCTCTTTTCATACCACAAAAGTTAAATCATCTCTGGAGAAAGGTCAAAAGGAGGAAGAGGAAAGAGTAAGATGTTTAAAGGCCACGTGTGGTTAGAAATAACTCCATTTTATAAGAGTTTGCTGTTTCATTTGCCATGGGCCAGAGTTCCTGGGAAGCTGGTAGAGAGGCAGTCTGTGCTTGGTCCCAGCTCTACTAAATCAGAATGTACATTGAACAAGATCTCCATGTGATCTCTGCATACAGTAACGTTTTTCACAGCAGCAGCTATCCTAGTTAAACTGTATGGTGATGACATTATCACATGGAGAGTATTAAATCAGGGAGTCTCGAGGGATTTCCTAAGGAGAAACCAGAAAGAAAAACGACATTTATTTTGAGAGCTCAATCAATGATAATACAAAAATGTATCTTGTATCTGGAAATTTGAACAGAGTAAATAATATAAGACAATTTAGCAGAATTTAATAGGAAGTAATCTGGGATATTTTTAATCAGAAGGCTTGAGGATGTAAGTGAAGAGCAGCTTTGAAAGTTTATCAGGAGAAAAAAAAGACCAATTGTAACAACTTTGTTTCTCATTACTAAAGGTTTGGTTTATCACTGATTATTAAGCAGACTTTCTAGAAAATTCAGATACTTCTTTATTTTTATTTTGAGGGAGAGTGAGGGGTTGGGGTGCAGAGAGAGAGAGGGTTGCAAGCAGGTTCAGTGCTGTCCACGCAGAGCACCACACAGGGCTCAAACCCAAAAACCATGAGATCATGACCTGAGCTGAAAATCAAGAGTCAGATGCTTAACACTGAGCCGCGCAAGTGGCCCAGATACATTATTTTAGAAATAGATGATCAGATGAGCTGCCAGCAGGACATTGATTTAAAAATTAAAAGACTTCAAATTGGTATGAGATGATTCTGGGAATTCTACAGGTAGGTATTGTGTACAAGTAATTATATGTTAATTGATGCACAGGATCATAGGACTTAGTAAGGAAAATATTTTTGAGAAATCAACAGTTAAAGTCATGAGAGAAATAATACTGGGTAGACAGAGCCATTCAAAGTTGCAGAATCAAATTTAAGAGCTTGTGCTTGAATTTTGGCATTGCCTATGTATTTCCCATACGTAGGTCATGAGAAAAATTCAGTATCTCAATAAATGTAGTAGGCTCTATATTTTTGGAAATTAAACTACTTCTGTATGCAGATCTGACTAATCAGCTAGAATTAATAAGGACATTAGGTGTTACTTGAATGTTAAGGACATATCTAAGAGACCCCTCATGAGCCGTTGTAATTGAGACCATTCAAAATATATTTCCCAATTTTTGCAGGCAAATTGCAACCTGATCTGTGGTGATGAGTATGGTCCAGAAACAAGGATGAGCATGGCACAGTTGAATGAAAAGGAAACCCCTTTTGAACTCATTGAGGCTCTGCTCAAGTACATTGAGACCCTCAATGTCCCTGGAGCGGTGTTGGTGTTTCTGCCTGGCTGGAATTTGATTTATACCATGCAAAAGCATTTGGAGATGAATCCACATTTTGGTATGATTCTTTGAATTCTCACACATTTGACAGTGAAAAATTAATATTTTTGCTTGTGCCCTAGCCAGTGTGTGAAAACAAAATGTGTTGTGTCAGTATTTGAATAAAATTTGAACATGCATTATGTAGAGTAGTTTTAAAATACACTATTATTTTTAACTTTAACTTTTCCTATTTTTATAGGAAGCCATAGGTATCAGATTCTACCTCTGCATTCGCAGATTCCTCGAGAGGAACAGCGCAAAGTATTTGATCCTGTACCAAGTGGAGTAACCAAGGTAAATAATAAACATTTACACTTACGGGGTTGGAAGTTCCGTAGATTCTAAGCAGATGTTACAGGCCTTCAAAGAGCTACTCCTAAGAAATTATAATCCAGCTAAATTGAAGAGGGAAAGGAGGGGTCTTCTTCTCTTTGTGAGTTTAGCAAGTTTTTCATTAGGCAGTGGGTGAATGATTTTTTTAAGGCTCCTGTAATTCTCTTGTCATTTGTTACATAAGCAAATCTGTTCCTTTAAGTGCATAGTAGGAAAATATTTTCTGAAGTATAATGTTTCTTAATATTTCATCACAGGTTATTTTGTCCACAAATATTGCCGAGACTAGCATTACCATAAATGATGTTGTTTATGTCATTGACTCCTGCAAGTAAGTTTCCAAAGAACCTATTTGCCTAGAATAAATCTGAAGAATGTTCCATGTTAGTATCTAGGATCAGAATCAGAAATGCCTTTTTTTTTTTTTTTTTAATTGAAGTTTTGTGTTCTTGTACTATCAGAATTACTGTGCACCATACATACTGGGTTATAGGCTAATTGATATTCTTGCTGTTGATTTATCAGAAGCCTATTTTAGTAGAAAGTGAAAAGCTTAATACCACCAACTTCTGAGCTTCCCACTCCTCTTGTCTGCTGACGTTTGCTCGTTTCTCTTTGGGTGTTTCCGTTGACCACTGCCATACAGTAGCATGTTGTTGACAAAATATCCTATCTATGAGACATTCACTTAAGAATTTAAAAACTTCATATTTGGTATGTGATGATTCTAAGAAATACACAGGGATGCATTGTGTACAGATAAAGTACACAAGATACCCAGAAAGAAGAAAAAGTCAAAAGTTTGTTATTATATCCGGTCAGCTTGTGCTCCATGCGTTCTCCACATAGTCCCTCAATCTGTCCTAGCAGTTGAGAAAGACCTGCCAGTGCCCGCTCTAGGGACTGGTGCAGAGCACGCAGCTCTCTGGGCCTCCTCCAGTCACTTGGTGCCAGCTGCCTAATGTGGATCAACCCTGCCTGGGTTGTTCAGGGGTTCAGAAAGACCATGCAGGCACACTTGGTGAGGTCATCAGAAGTTCCACAAATTCTGCATCAGCACATAACTTTTAGATCATAGGTAGCCTGGAAGTGAAACTAAACTTTGGAATAGAGTTGGTTTGAATCATTATCGTTTACTTGTACGTATGCGCCAGATCCTGTTTGCGTGCTTTACAGAGTTCATTCATTCACTTAGTGTTTATAATTAAAAACCCTGTGAGGTTGGTAAAAGTATTATAGTCATTTTCAGATGAGGAAAATGAGGCATAGAACGGTTAGTGTTAGTAACTTGGCTAAGACTGTCAACCATGTGTGGCACATATGTGTTCTTTTTCCCTCTTAGAAGTTGACAGATCAGAGGATGCAGTCAAGTTCTTACTGGTCCTGTTTACAGATAGGCTTTTTGTTGGTGTAATTAACTGGAAAGCATCCACCCCTTAGTGGAAATAGAATAGTTACGTGCTGGTCATACAAATGAGTCTTAGACTTAACCACTTTTTCCTATTTAGGCAGAAAGTGAAGCTGTTCACTGCTCATAACAATATGACCAACTATGCTACAGTGTGGGCATCCAAAACTAACCTTGAGCAGCGGAAAGGACGAGCTGGCCGCGTTCGTCCTGGATTCTGCTTTCACCTGTGTAGCCGAGCTCGTTTTGAGAGGTGAGACCAGTTGAATTAAGGATTTTTTTTACCCCTTCATACATCCCATTCCCCTGCCCTGCTATGAACCTAATGAACTCAAGAGTACATAAATGTCTCCACTTATGTATATTAGAGGGTACTTGTCTTTCATAACAAGATTGTGGCAAGAATAAAATGGTCAATGATGGTATGTTTCTATAGTGGTTACCTGATTACTGCTAATTTTTTACAGGGAGACTATATGGGCATTATTTTCAAGAGTGGGAGGCGTAGAGGGAGAGAGAGGAAGAGAATTCCAAGCAGGCTTCACACCTAGCATGGAGCCCAACATGGGGCTGGATCTCGGGATTGTGAGATCATGACCTGAGCTGAAATCAAGAGTCAGATGCTTAACTGACTGAGCCAGCCAGGTGCTCATTTGTTTTTGAGTATAGTTGACACCTGATGTTACATTAGTTTCAGGTGTACAACGTGATTCAGTAGTTCTATATATTATGGTGTGCTCCCCACAAGTGTAGCTATAGTCTGTCCTTACACATCACTGTCACAGTACCATTGAAGATATACTCTCTGCTGTACCTCCGACCTTTGTGACTTACTTACCCATAACTGGAAAACTGTATCATTCTCCTTAACCCATTTTTCCACTTCCTCCCCTTGTACCCTCCCCTCTGTCGAGCTACTGTTTTAACCCATGTTTGTCAGCAGGCAGGACCTGAAGAAGTTCTAAGTGTGGGTTATAACATGAAGGATTCAGGATAATTTTTCATCATTCTTCACTAATGCCTCAGATGAAAGTAACATCAAGCTATAAGTATAAAGTCGTAAGACACTGCTCAGTTAAGAGGGTCTTGTCCAGAGAGTCTTTGCAGCAAATATAAAACATGCTTTCATAGTTGTAAAAGCATGAGGGGAGGAGAGCTCTATAAACCTGATTATCTCTCTGCAAAGATTTTATTAAACAAACATGGGAAGATGGTTATTTTATGCTTTTTTTTTCCTCTCAGACTTGAAACCCACATGACACCTGAAATGTTCCGAACACCATTGCATGAAATTGCTTTGAGCATAAAACTTCTGCGTCTGGGAGGAATTGGCCAATTCCTGGCCAAGGCAATTGAACCTCCACCTTTGGATGCTGTGATCGAAGCAGAGCACACTCTTAGAGGTAGCTGCAGTTACTACCTACGTAATGCATGTAAATTATCCCATTTGTCTTGTCCTGCAACTAACATGTAACGGATGAATCGAGATACAGTCACCAGGACTGTGTAATACTTCAAGTGTTGCTTTATGTATTTTGTGTGGTCAGTTTTATAACATTAGCAGTATGAAGTAAGAAGGGAGTAATACAAGTCTTAACCAATTTTTAACGATCAGAATACGAGTTACTCACGATACAGTAGTTTATGTAGATGTCTTAAAATCTTTATATATATTTTGTAACCCCATCATAAAAGTGGTATCATTTGGAGAAAAACTAAGGGCATTCATTGGAGCCAGGGGAATCTGGTTTTGAATTTCAAATCTAGTGCTCATCTGTTACTATGAACTTTAGACTTTAGATATCATCTCTCTAAAAATTCAGTAGTTGGTATTAGACTTGTTAGGACTTGTGTACTTAATGCTGTTACTATCATTTTTACTGCATTTATAGAGTTCTTGTGGACTGTATTCCGCTTCACAATCTACAGGGCCTGATTCTAGTACTTTCTTCTTATTAGGTGCTCCTCCCAAATTTGCTTTTGTTCTATTTTTGAGTGAGGAGAATTGTTGGCTCTGGTCATGGTGCTCTCAGTTGGCTTGACAGATAATAAAAACTAACTTTAACCTGTAAGGAAATGTTTCATCTTTGGTTCCGTTAAAGGGACATTCATTACTGTTTCTGCTCACAAACATCTCTCCCCACAGAGCTTGATGCATTAGATGCCAATGATGAATTGACTCCTCTGGGACGAATCCTGGCTAAACTCCCCATTGAGCCTCGTTTTGGCAAAATGATGATAATGGGGTGTATTTTCTAGTAAGTGCATTGTTTTATTGTTGATACTTAAATGGCAGAACAATTTCAGAATCTTACTCCCTTCGCTGTAAAAAAACAAGATGGGCTCAGAAAACAAAACTGCTTCTCAGACATAGAAGCGGCCTACTGTATATACTGAGGAAAGTATGAGGTGACAATGAATGGTTCCTGGGTAGACACCTGGGCCTCACTTGTTGGGGGAAAGAGCTCAAGTTTCTCAAAAGAGAAGTGCAGTTCCTCTCAAGGGCTTGAGTAAGTTGTCTTTGAAAGAGAAATCACACTAGGAAAACAGGTGTATTTTATCAGGAAATTTTGAAGATGAAAAGATATGAGAAGATGGAGAAGAGAATAAAGAAAGGAAAAATATAATACTTGGTTATAATTTATGGTTACTGTGCATCCATTAATATCACAGCTCTTAAATTTTTTCCCTTTCTGCTTTTGGAGAGAGCAGCTGTAAAAATTCTTTGTTAAGCCAGTTTTACTGCTAATAAAGCAGTATCATAGCCAATAAAGGCTCTAACCCAAAGTGCCAGTACTGCTTGTGAACTGTTAGAACAAGAGTGTGATCAGATTGTATTTTCTGGTCTCTTTCAGTGTGGGAGACGCCGTCTGTACCATTTCTGCTGCCACCTGCTTTCCAGAGCCGTTCATTAGTGAAGGAAAGCGACTGGGTTATGTTCATAGAAATTTTGCCGGAAACAGATTTTCTGATCATGTGGCCCTTTTATCAGTCTTCCAAGCTTGGGATGATGCTAGGTATGAGTTTGAAAGAAGAGAGTTGTAAGATGTGAGAACTGTCTCTAGTTTCTAATGCAATACTGGGCTTTGAGAATGACTCTTTGTCTGTTTCAGAATGGGTGGAGAAGAAGCAGAGATACGTTTTTGTGAGCACAAGAGACTCAATATGGCCACGCTAAGAATGACCTGGGAAGCCAAAGTTCAGCTCAAAGAGATTCTGATTAATTCCGGATTTCCAGAAGGTGTGACTCTCGTATTCTTAAAACCTCTCTGAAGGATGTTAATATAGTGTGTGCACATTGACAGTGCGGTATATTTTAGGTTCAGACTTTAGATGCTGTGCTTTTTCTGTGTTCTTAGCTATGTCTGAGTTCTCTAAACCATAATGATAATGTTTTTCACCTTTATTCAGTCTTTTAAAAAAGGAAGCAAAAGGTTGTGATACACATAGATGATTAATAGATGTTTTAAAATTGTACTGTTTTAGAGATTTTTTTTAGTCTCTTTTATAAAGAACAGTGGCATAGCTTTTAGCAGTTTTAGAATGAGCAGTTTGTTGAATTACCTCAGCAGTTTGTAAAGTGATCAGTCTGCCCATATGTTTGCATGTAGATATGAAATTTACCATATTAAATTTTAAAGTGGCTTTAATTAAGGTTTTCATGTGTGGCAGGTAAGAGGGCTTGGATGAGTGATGGAGAAAGAGTAATCCAGCTGTTTTATTTCATATGGGAATTGAGCTCTTGAATCCATATTCTCTAGAAAGAATGGCTATTTAAGAACAACAGGTGTAATATTTTATTGTTGTCTTTTTGGTCTAGCTCTTATTCTGAGGGCAGATCATTAAACTGCTGTACATGGAGGGGTTTTGTTTTCTTGTAGTTAAGTAATCATTCCAGGCTTATGTTGTAGTTGAGTCTGTATAAGAAAATACAGGTATTTTAGGTTTCTTGTGGAGACTCAGGGTTTCTCCTTGAACTTGATGTGGGTGCAAGAGTTCTGAGAAGAGTGGAAGTTAGGCAGGCAGGTTATCTGAAGAAAGACCGGGAAGGAGTCAGTTCTCCTAATTTTCTTAACTAGTTTACATGTAATATGAGGATCATTACCCAGATGTCTGATGTTTTACCCCATTCGTCTTAACAGATTGCTTGTTGACACAAGTGTTTACTAACACCGGACCGGACAATAATTTGGATGTTGTTATCTCTCTCCTGGCTTTCGGGGTGTACCCTAATGTGTGCTATCATAAGGAAAAGAGAAAGATTCTCACCACTGAAGGACGTAATGCACTTATCCACAAGTCATCTGTTAATTGTCCTTTCAGCAGCCAAGACATGAAGTACCCATCTCCCTTCTTTGTATTTGGTGAAAAGGTAAGAAAAGGTTTTAGAAAAATTAGCATTGCAAATCTAAGTTGTCATTACTTATTAAAGTGCAGTGGAAACATGAGTTTTAACTTTCAAAGCATAGTTCATTATCATTATTTGGCGGTTAGAGTGTCATCTGTTTCCTCTTGCCTCGTTTTCCATCTGCAGATTCGAACTCGAGCCATCTCTGCTAAAGGCATGACCTTAGTCACCCCCCTGCAGTTGCTTCTCTTCGCCTCCAAGAAAGTCCAGTCTGATGGGCAGATTGTGCTTGTGGATGACTGGTATGGATTTTCAGATGTGAACTACAAACTGTACAGACTGCATTCTTAAAGTTGAGGTGTAATGGGATTCAGCTGCTCAATCTAACTTAATTTGTGAAACATGACAAATGCATGACACAAGTGAGGTCCTTTATAACATTGTCTTTTCTTGGAGAGTGGTATCTCTTGGTAGTTTATACTCAGTAGTCATAAATGAACTATACCAGAAGAAACAAATGCATTAGGCATTGGAGTTACATCTGCCCCATGAACACTACCTTAGGGAATTAGAATCTAATTGGAACTTGGATATCTCTTTTGTGTATTCTGTATGTTGGTTAGAGACTACTGGTAAGCATGTAGTATTTATCACTTGACAAAAGTGGAACAGATCTTAGTGACCAGTCTGTAGGCTCAGTCATATGTAACATTCCAACAGTGTGTTTGTTATTTCTTCCATTTTTTATTGAACCTAAGTGATCTACATTGCTAACCTAACAGTATTTTGCTTGAAAGACTTATGGGTTCACAGTACCTGCCAGTAGCTAGCTAGCAGTGAATCTTAAAAAGTTAGTGTAGATGCTTATCATTCTTCATACCTGTAGTTGTTAAGAAGTTAAATTTATTTTCTCAGATACCATGTATGAAATCGGGAGACAGTAGTCTTTTGCTGTGTGTCCCCTTCTTGTACTTTATCGTTTTTCTCTATTTTAGGATTAGACTGCAAATATCTCATGAGGCTGCTGCCTGTATCACTGCTCTCCGGGCAGCCATGGAGGCCCTGGTTGTTGAAGTAACCAAACAACCTAATATCATCAGCCAGTTGGACCCCGTTAATGAGCATATGCTGAACATGATCCGCCAGATTTCTAGGCCATCAGCTGCCGGTATCAACCTCATGATTGGCAGTACGCGGTGAGTACTGCAGTAACTTTTCTTTGAACCAAGCTGAGGACAGTAATCTTTTTTTTTTTTCTTCTTCTTTTTAACTATTTATTTTGAGAGGGAGAGAACATGAGAGTGGGGGGACAGGGAGATGAGGAGAGAAGGAATTCCAAGCAGGCTCCAAGCTGTGAGCATGGAGTTGATGGGAGCTTGATCTCACAAGTCATGAGATCATGACCTGAGCTGAGATCAAGAGTCAGATGCTTAACTAGCTGAGCCACTCAGGCGCCCAGAGGGCAGTAATCTTATACTGGCCTAAAATCCCCACAGTTAACTGTTAGAGACCTGGTTATTTTAAGTTAAAATTCTAGACCTACACTGAATATGAAATATAAAGCTGGTTAACACACTCAGAAAGATGTTACTAAGTTTTGTTTCTGTTACTGATGTATTATGTCAGTGCATACATTGGGAGTTTGAAAGGGACCTTGAAAGTACTTATAGAGTCAAGGGTGGGTCACATGACCGGAAAGTGACAGAGTCCAGACCGTTCTCTTTCCACAGTACTGTTCTGCCACCTCTAGCAAAAAAATGTTGATGGGGTGTTAAATTGCCACTTCTTCAAATGAAAAGCCTCAAGGTTTATCTTAGGAAAATGAAAGAATGTGAATATCTTGGAATGCCTGGATGACTCAAGTTGGTTAAGCTTCCAACTCTTGATTTTGTCTCAGGTCATGATCTCATGGATTGTTGAGTGCCAGCTTCAAGTCAGGCTCTGCACTGACCGCATAGAGCCTGCTTGGGATAGTCTCTCCCTCCCTCCTCTCTCTCTGCCCCTACCTAGCTTGCTCTCACTCTCTCTCAAAATGAATAAACTTTTTAAAGAGAAAAATGTATCTTGAAGGGTGAAATTTCTCATAATTCTTAAAATTTGTGTCTTTGGTTCACTTTTTTTCACCTTTTTAATCTTTACTTGCCCACAACTTATTTGGAAATATTTGATAGCTACAGAGAAGGCAGAGAATAGTAGTACAGTGAAAACCCATATAGTCACACAACTTAAACTCCCTAATCATCAGCATCTTGTGCCACTTGCTTTCATATATCTGTGCACAGACCCACCTGCTTTTGTTTAATCCTTTGTGACTAACTCGCAGAGGTTACAGTATATTATATTGGTGTACTTAGTGTATCTTTAAAGCACATAGCTGCAATACCGTGATCACACCCCAAAAGTTTAAGTGTTATAATAACATTATCTAATATACAAACATACTAAAGTTTTTCTAGTTACCCAAAAATACTTCTTAATATTTCAAGGATCGCTTACTGCATTTGGTTATAAACTATTATAATTTTAATATATAGAACTGTTATATGCCTTATGGATTCTGGGTCCCATTTTGTTACAACTGATTTACTTTTTAAAATTTATTAATCATATAGATAGTATTCATTGTGTGCCAGACACTGTGCTTAAGTGCTTTTCTAATATTTGATCTATCTGTGATGTAGATAGATCTCTGTTTCCTTTAATATGAATAAGGAAACTGGCAAAGAGAAGTTCAGACCCAAGGCCATACAGCTAGTGAATGGTAGGACTGGGTTCAGACTAAGACCGTAGTGACTCCTAAAACAATGCTCTTATTTATTGTGCTATACTTTGCCCTTTCCAGTGGGTCAAATATATAAAAAATTACTGAGAAGAGTCTTCAAAAAGAAAGGTAGATAATTGTCACAGGCAAATAACAACTGCAGTGCTCATAGGTGTTTAGGAGAGGAGAGCTTACTTTCGGCAGGAGAGAGAGTGATTAAGGAGGCTTCACGTATAATCTGCTTTGTGAAGGACAAAAGTCCAGATGTAGAAAGGATGGGATAAATACACGAAAAAGTCTGGGTTGCATGAATATAATGATAGCCTCAATCACAGTGGGGAGAACGGAGATGGAGAGAAGCGAGGATTAGATGGGTTTGCAGGAGAGTTGGGAGGAACTGGTGATGGATTGCAGTTGCGGGGTTGCGGGGGGAGGTTAGCGCATGGAAGGAATGAAGACAGACCCCAGCCACGTTTCTGTCCCGGACGGCTGCTGAATTCATAGTGCTAGTCTCTCAGAAAAGCTGCGAAGGAGGAGTAAGCAGTTTGGGGTATGCTGCATTGAGGCTGTTGGTGAGACATCTGATTTATGCAGTTTTCATCACCCCTCATTTTCATTGTTTTGCCACATGAAACAGATGTAGGTGAAAATAAATCCCCACAGACATTTTTCAAAAACATATTTCAGAGTTAATGAAGGAAAATACTTGGTGATAAAGATCAAATAACTGATTGCCAACTCCAGCAATCTCTTCTTTACGTATTATTGCTTTCATAGAATGCTGTATAGGCATTGCCTCAGTGAAAGCAAACTAGCTTAAGTTGTAAGGACATATGGCCAAAAATAAAGATCTTTGAGAATGAACCAGAAAGAACTTTAGAAAAACAGATGGTTACCATTAGTTGATACATCCTCCTGTTTTGGAATAACAGTTTATTTCATTTCAGTTCATTTCAGTTTGCATTTGTGCACTTGGCCTGTTCCCTTTATGTATTAAATTTTCAAATATGACTAAATGTTTATTTTTTGTAAGTGGCTAAGAAGTATTACGGATGCTTTGCTAAAATGGTGATTTTCATACTTTTCCTAGGTATGGAGATGGTCCACGTCCTCCCAAGATGGCTCGATACGACAATGGAAGTGGATATAGATGGGGAACCTCTGGTTATGGTGGTGGAGGCTATGGCAGCGGAGGCTATGGAGGTGGCGGAGGCTATGGTGGTGGTAGTGGAGGCTTTGGTGGCAGCGGCTTTGGTAGTGGCCCCAACTCCTTTCGGTCAGGCTTTGGTGGAGGCTATAGGGGAGGTGCCCGAGGTGGCTTCAGAGGTATCTC
The DNA here is from genome assembly GCA_017311185.1 of Proteles cristata cristata. Lineage (NCBI taxonomy): Eukaryota > Metazoa > Chordata > Mammalia > Carnivora > Hyaenidae > Proteles > Proteles cristata. The sequence continues at coordinate 1,685,119 of JAESUZ010002939.1, read as the reverse complement.
AGGAGGAGACTACAGAGGGGGTGGTGGAGGCGGCTTCAGAGGATCTGGGGGATTCCAGCAGGGGGGTATGAGAGGGGGGTTTGGGGGTGGTTACTTTGGACAAGGACGAGGTGGTGGTGGCTATTAAAGCTTGGTTATGTCAGTTCCTGTCCATAGACAGTAAAGAAAAAAAAAATTTTTTTTTTTTTGCATGCTACCCATTTTCCCAAGTTTATTTGATGCCAGTAAGTAAACCCATTTTCCATCCATTGTGTGGTTCGTTATAGTTTAAGGAAACCAAGCATATAGCTAGATCCATTAGTGGTTTTGTTTATATTATGTAAAATATAATGATCTGTTATAAAAGTACCACAGTTTGTATTTTTTCTTTAAGGAGTAAAGATTTGCCCTTAAAATTAACTTGATATTTTCTTGGCTTTAGTTTACTACAATAGAAAATAAAGTATTATACCAAATACTGGCCATGTAGTTCATTGTTGACCTTATACAGTAGACTTATTTTACAGTGCCAGTTACATCTATTAGTTTTAAGCTTCACAGGAAAAATTGTGCTTTCAGTTTTCTAATGTATACCAAGTGATAGTTCCTACATGTTGTAGTTAGAATAAATAGTCTTGAAATGGAATTGTTATTACAGCAAATTCTGGCCAGTACACAATTTCACATGGACCTCTGCACTTGAATAAAACTTTTGACCTAGGGCTGAACATTGAGTTTTTCCCAAGCTTTTTCTTTGAAAAAAATCTAAGACCAGGGTTAGCTTTTTCTTTAGTTTGTAGAGTAAAAATTTTAATTAGAATTTTAAAATTAACCCACAAAACTCTTTAACGGTTAGAAGTCAAAGCTAAATGAAGCTTCACCAATGGATCAATGGATTTTAATAGAGATTTTATACATTTATAACACTATATGGTTTTCAGTAAATTTTCACGCTTCTGGCTTGAGAAATAGCACCGTACAGGAGAGATTACAAAGGCTTTGGATTGAGTAGAATTAGCCTCATGTCTTAAAGCTGCAGATCTCAAGATTGTATCTCCAACTGCGATTTCCTTTCTGAGCATCAGATCATATTAACAACTGCTGCTTGGATATCGCACAGACACCAAGAACTCCGCACTCCAGACTGAAGAGAACCACCTAATTCACCCTGTGCCCTATCCCCATCCTGTACTGTGTTGCCCTGTTCATCTGTGGGGGGGGGTTGTAATCACAGGAGATTTAGCTGCTTTAGCCAAAGCCCTATAAATTGCCATATGGATGTAGTCTATTCTCCCAAAACATTTTCCAGTTGTGCTTTCGTAAACCAACTGCCTGTTCTCTTCAGGCCTGTGTTCACTTGGAAGTGCAGTGATGCTACAGCTGGAGTAAACATTCCCATACAAGTCTCATACCACCGCCACCCACTCCTGGTGAGCCTTCAGAATAGAAGCTTCTCTCCCTTCTCCCCTCTCCATCTCCAGCCTCAGTCCTACTTCCCAACCATACTGAACTTTTAGCCTCATCAGTGGACCATGCTTTCTCTTACTTTTGCACATGTGCTGAAAACTCGCACAGAAGGCATACATTCAGTAATACCTCATTCATCTGGTACTCCTTTCTCCAACAAGTGTAACTATGAGTGAGAAATCAAAAGATGACCAGCATGGCTGAGAGGTCAGATTACATTCTCTAGAACATGAAAAAACCAGTTAGGCATCGTTCTAATAATCTTTTAGTTTTTGGCTAAAAACCTAGAGATGCCTAGGCAGATTTCCAGAGCTCTTTTCTTTGTGGCTCCTTCCTGCCTGTCTTTTTGCTCCACAAATTCTAGCTGCCTTCCCTAAAACAGCCTCTGTCTTTTGAGCTCCATGAAACTGCTTGTGCTTGCTTGGCTCTTCCTTCCTCTGCTGTGATCTACTAGTTACATGTATGGAGATAACAGCTTTGTGTGTGTAGGGTTTTTTAAATAGGTAATTTGGTTTTCTAGTTGTTTGCATAGGAGTGGGGAGGAAAATCAACTATCAGATTGTCACGGCTGTAAGTGGAAGTCAAGTTGGTTTTAATTGTCAGAAGAATCCATTGTAACCTCCAGAAGTCATTCCTTTGAAAAAATCATCAGACACATGGAGCAGAAGGCCATGTGGAGGAGGATTTTGTGGCATATTAATACCTGGAGTTACTAGGGCTCCTCGTGGCTCAGCCTGTTAAGCTTTTGACTTTGGCTCAGGTTACGATCTCAGGTTCATGAGTTCAAGCCCTGAGTTGAGCTTTGTGCTGACAAACAGCTTAGAGCCTGGAGCCTGTTTTAGACTCTCTGTCTCCCCCCACCCCCCTGTCTTTCTCTCAAAAATAAAAAAAATACCTGGAGATATCAACCAATGTGCTGTGTTTCCTTTTTCAAACATCCTTCTACATCTGCCTAGAACAAAGAGAATATTCAGTTTAAGGGTGTTGCAGGTGCAAGATGACTGGAAAGCGATTCCAAAACAGAGCTGATTATTAAGCCCCCACCCCACCCCCCTTCCCCATTCAGTAGATGAAAGGGGCTAGACACGGGGGAAAGGATTGGGAAGAAAGATCACAACACAGTGGGGTTTGGAGGTGTAGGGAAAGTTGGCACTGATAAAATTGGGCCTGCCCTGCTAGAAATTTAGGCAGGGATGAAAATAGACCTGTTGTGTGATGGTGTCTTCACTGTGTACTTGCAAGTTTTGTGAGACGTAAACCTAATCGACTATTTTAGGAAAAAAACCTCCATCTTGAGGGTGAACTAGGCCCAAACCCAGTTCCAGGAAAAACCGCAGGAAGTACTTAGACAGCCTGCCCTTAGTTACTTCCCTAACAACAGCAGCCAATCAGTTTAAAAGAGGCGCCTATGTCCCAAGATGTTCCTGTTGGCAGTTTGCGGTCAAGCCAGATGGGCCAAGCCAATCGGGTACTGACGAGACAGCATGTGCTAAAAATCAACCTATCCGGAGACTGCCAAGCTGGACAGCCCCGAATTCCACTGTAACCACAATAAAAGCCCTGCGACCCTGAGTTCGGGGCTCCATACCATCACCGCTGTGTCGGGGTGCGTTGGAGTCCCTGCTCGAGCTTGAATAAAGACCCTCGTGTGCTTGCATCGCAGTCGGCTCCTCGGTGGTCTTTGGGGTCTCGTGATCTGGGCACAACTGTTTGAAGATTGTAGCAGTGATGTCTCAGTCAATAGCTTTCTTTGAGGTGAGTGTGTTCTAGAAGAGAATTGTAGAGTTGGCTTTGGGCCCAGGGAGAAGGGGAATAAGCGGAGGTGCCAGTTCCAGGAAGCCGTGCTCCTCAGAGTCTGTGTCAAGAGGCTGTGTCCTTAAGCAACAGCTACAGTTTGATGGGGTCTCCTATGTTATGAGTGTGCACATAAAAATCCTCTGGACCTCACCTATGCCAAAGAAACAGACCAGGAGACCATGAACAGTTGTGTCAGCTTCGGGTCAGCACAGACATCTAGGAAGAGGACATCAACTGTGGCAAAGCACATGTTTGAAAGCCAGTTTCCTGACAGAATTGGGATCAGAGAAACACCACCAAAAACGGGATTATGAATAACACTGAAACAGAGCCGGGTTTTGGTTTTGACGGGAAAAACGGTTCCTGAATCCCACTTGATCTGCCTAAAAGTCTCCAAGTTTGGCCAGAAGACAAGTTAGTGTGTTTGTGTCATGTGATATTTGTAGACTGCCCTATTAGGTGTAGTGTGAAAGGCTTCTGAATCGTACGGAAAACTTACTATTGAATCAGAGCTAACTGATTACAGTAATTAAACTACTTTAGTGATAATTTTGCTTTTAGGAAAGAATCTATTTCCTGGTCACTAATTAGGGTGACCCAACTGTCCCAGTTTGCCCAGGACTGAGACACGGAAGGTACTAAAACTGGAAAAGTCGTGCACAAACTGCACAAGTTGGTCCGCCTAGGATAATCTTAATGGGAGGTCATTCAGGAATTTCCAGACTTTGAAACTGCTTATTCCTTTCACACCTAGAAATTTAAAGGCATTTAAGGAAATTATTTAATCCAGTGTTTAACACTTCTCATGTTGGTAAACCCATACAGTATATTCCATATTAAAATAATAGGAAGTACAATAGGATTTGATTAACCCTCTGATCTAAATAAAATCCTGTTTTTTTTGGCATTAGTAATAGCTCTAAGCTTTTCTAAATTAAACTAATATTCTAATGATATCTGTCAATGGCTTCAGAATTTTATTAAGTAAAATAAATGTGCATCTTATACAAAATCCGAAAAATGACCAAAAATTTTGTATTGTCATGTTCAGTATTTAAAAAGTTATAAAGTTGTCCGAGTTTTCTACAGAACAAATGAGAATGTTCTGTAGAAAATACACTTTTGTTAGAAGACCACTGTTAGGCTTCAATTGAATAATAATAGGTGAAAAGAGACTTAAATATTACCCGTATCAGTGGTCAGAAGCTTCTGTGGCCTGAGAGGCTCCTTTGAGAATATGGTGAACGCTGTGGACTCTCCATCAGAAGGCATGCACACAACATTCTTTTACTTCAAAGTTTCCCTAGTTCACAGACCCTTCAAACGCGTTTCTGTACTCACTTTAAGAACCTGATTTGGTTCAATCCACTAAAAGTGTACTATATTTATATAGTCTTATCTTTCATTTTAATAATTGGGGAAAAAATCTACCCCTGTCCTCAAATGTAATGCTTTCTGGTTAACTTATCTAGAAGAGAACACTTCGGGACAGCTGTCTCACAAAGAACGGCGACTTGCTCCTATAATCAGAGCAACGGTTTTGCTTGTGCTGCCAAAGGAATGGCTCTCTGTCCCTTGATTTGTAGCCAGTTTCACTGCTTCTACTTTATAAACCGACAGCAGGCCTTGGTATTGTGGGTCCCATTGTGCTCTTTAGTTGAGGCTCTGCTCTAGCTGCTACTGACATTGTAATGGAATAGGAAGTCTCCGCTCCCACTGCCAGTATTGCAAAAAGGCAGAAAGGGGTCCAAAGTCATTCCTTTTCATTCCACACCACACACCACTCTTCTAATCTTGATTCTACCAGTCTTTGACCTCTAGAATCCTAACATTTTCATCCCCAGGCAACTTTGATAAAATGTCCTTAAAAAGTCCTGTATTGTAAATCTCATTTCAGTCTTTAGCACAGACAGAGACATCCCAATATCATTCTTTAAAACTCTTTAGCAGTTGTTACTTAGAATGCACAGTACAGTGGGAGATGTCATGTTCCTAAGACCTAGTGCCTATATTCTAAGAAATTTTCAGCACCTTAGGTGGCCCAGATGCTTAACAGACTGAGTTGGCTAGGCACACCCCGAAAACAAATGTGGTTTTAAACATTGTTTTTGATACTCTTAGTCCAGTAAGCATTAGGTATTCTATGTAGGTAGTAGGAAAAACTTAACTTTATAGCCAAATTAAATAAAATATTAAAATAATTAAGTTTATAGCTAATTCCTGATTCATTCCCACTTATCTGCTAGTAACTGAAATAAAGTAAGACAACACTACAGCACTATATTATATAGAATTAGGTTCAACTGCAGGAGACCAGGAAATCCAAAATAAGAGGCAAACAATACAGAAACTTAGCAAAGGTGACCCTGTGTTGCCATAGAGAATCTCTTGAGGCTGAGATTTGAATAAGGCAAGGTTTTTCTCGTTTCATCAGCAGTCTTTAATTTTTTACACAGGCCTTGTTAACTGGGTGACATAATTTCAGGTACTGTCCATGGAAGCTTTAACAAGAACAGTCTTTCTACAATGAATGTAATGAGCTATAGGAGGAGGAATTTTCCATTTCAAATCCTCTTCCTCCACTTCCCTTTTTTGGCTTCAGGAAGAGGTGATTGACAAAGACAGGATCTTTTGAGAGTGAGCAAAAAGCAATAGCTTTGCAAGAGCACACTGCTCACTCACTGGTTACCTACCTTTTATCTGTTGCGGCCATTGGTTTCCAAGCAATTTCTCTTTTCCTAGGCTCACTTCAGAGTAGGTGTTTTTTTTTTTTCTCCTATTCTCATGTCCTTACAGCATGCAAAACCATTTTTCAGATTTTCTAAGAAATTTGATCTTTCACCAAGTTTTCTCCCTCCTTCACCTTCCCATCTCTCCTTTCCAGTGTAATAACTGACCACAACTTCAAAGGTTTAACACCAATTAATCATCTCACAACTTATGTAGGTTGAAGACTGACATGAGTCCCCCTGGGCTAAAGTCAGGATGGTGACAGGAACTTTCTGGAAGTTTCAGGAGAGGATTTGTTTCCCTGCTTATTTGAATGGCTGGCAGGATTCAGTTTTTTGCATCTGTTTCCTGAATGGTTATCAGCTGAGGGCTGCTCTCAGCTTCTAATGGCCAACTGCTTTCCTTGGGTTTGGCTTCCTTCCTCCACCTTCAGAGGCAGCAACAATGGATTGAGTCCCTCTCTGGTTTTCAATTTCCCTCACCTCTTTAGTCTCGCCGCCTTTACCCACTCTCCTGCCTCCCACTCCCACTTTTAAGTACTGATTATATTGGACCTTCCTGGATAATCAGGGACACTTTCCTCTCCTCAGGGTCCTCAACTTTAATCACATTTGCAAAGTCCCTTTTGCCATGTAAGGTATGTATTCACAGGTTCTGGGGATTAGGATGTGGACATCTTTGGGGAGGTCATTCTGCCTACCACTTATCTCAGCCTACTTTCTAAGTCAAAGGCAGACAAATCCTAATTCTCCTCAAAAGGGATTTTAAAATTCCCTCCAGGGGCGTCTGGGTGGCTCTTTCGGTTAAGCACCTGACTCTTGATTTCGGCTCAGGTCATCATCTCAAGATAGTGAAATGGAGCCCCGTGCTGTTGGGCTTTCGTGCTCCATTGCTGAGCCTGGAGCTTGTGCTTCTCCCTCTCCTTCTGCCCTTCCCCAGCTTATGTGCACATGCACACACGTGCTCGCTCGCGCTCTCTTAAAAAAATAAAAATACATTTGTTTCAGAGTTAGCGATGATGGTGGTACCTACCAAAAATATACCAAATAGTGTTGAATTATATAATTTAAGAGGTAAATTTATCACTTGTGAATCATATCTCAAGGCTGTTATTAAAAAAGGTTAAAATGAATCATTCAATGAAAGCATTAGAATGTTTAAACATTTTTTAATTAAATAGGTTTTGAATTTAATTAAAACTACTATTTCTGTGGGATATGAGGTTTACTAAGCAAATATCTGAAATGTAAAATGTTAACATAAATCCAGATGCTTTAACTTGTGACTATTCTGATATCCCCCTTCAAGTTTGCTTCTATTTTATTATTATTCATCTCCAAATTCAGATTCTGCATTACCCTGGAGAGCATACTGTCGTCTTTTTTATCCCCTGAAGCTGCCCCTTTGTTGAAGGCTTCTTCTGCTATGATGAAAAATTGTTCAGTTGGTTGAAGAATGCTTACACCATAGCCATTGTTGTTGTAAATATGATTATTAGTCATCTTCAATTTTGGTGCTGGAAGAACCTGTTAAATTATTCAAAGAAAAGAGTGTTTCAATAATTTCTATAAAAATAAAATACATGAACTCTAGACTTCTTGGACTTACACATTCCTTTAAAACAACTGAATTTCAGTTTTGAGCAAGTGATATTTTCTTCAGACTAGGTAATGTAATATTAACTATAAAATATTTACTGCAGAATTATTAAATGAAGTTTTCAATTTATTTTATACAATATCTCATGAAGCTTTTGATATAAATATGGAAATGATTTCAGATTTAGAAAATGATAAATTTTCAAGTAATACAAAAATAATTTGAAATATTATAAGTAAACTAGAGTTCTAGGGAAAAGCTTCATTATCTACATAAGTCTAGAGAGGAACCTAGACAGGGAGGATTCAAGGAAGTAGAAAGGAATGGGAAAGCATTTCACTTATAAATTATTGCTATCAATGTTTTAATTGTCTAGCTTCTTGTACAAACTTTGGAAGTAAGATTTAAATATTTCTTAATATATTTTTTTTAATTTGCTTTACTTCCCAAAACGTATTACAGATCTGTCCAATGAAAAAATCTAAAAGGCTTTTTATAAAAGCGTTCTATCGGCTTTATCAAAGTTATCTGCTAAGAATCTAATTATTCTAATCTGCTACGAATATAATTATTACATTGTAAGGCTAAAACTGTTTTATATCAGCCATCATTTAAACCATATTGTTAATTATATTTACTATTCTTTTCCAAGTCAATAATAACATTTAGACTAAACTGTATAGAAGTAATATTTTGGTATCTTTGTGATAACTATAATTCTTATAACAATTCTATATTAAGAAATATGATAATACCTTCATATTAACTCCACCTAAGGTGCTTTTTGAATTATCACTGGTTCTGAGGTTATTACAGTGATGAATTTCATTCCTTTCCAAAATGGCTGTGCTCCCAGGATACAGTTCGACACCAGCACCCTGTAAATTAAAAGCAAATAAAACAATATCAAAACACACATATACCTCTCTAAAATTTTCTTTGGATTTGAAAATTGTAATTCTATATTAGCACTCTCAACACACGAAGTTACAGAAAAATATATGATAGTTTGTGTAACAATATATTGTAGAGATAGTTAGACATGTTGAAAACTAGTACTATCTGTGTTAGAAGATCATTGGGCCTAGAAGGAGGGTTGAGGTCATATAGTCTCATTGAGGCACATTGCCCCCACCCACCCAAATGAAGTCTCAAGAAGGCAGCCAAAAATCTCTTCAAGCAATTCTTTCCACTGTTATGAAATTTTATCTTTATATACTCTAAACCCCTCAATGCTGTGGAAGTTTAGTGGAAATTAAGTCATTCTATAAAAGGGTCCTATTATGTTTATCCTTTATTTAATCATCTCATTGAAACTTCCAGTCCTTTAATGAGTTTGTGCTTGTTATTTGAAGACTCAAATTCATTTGTTTTTAAGTAAACTGTTAACTGACCCATGATCTGCTGTACAGCCACCAATTCCTAGATATTTTTAAAAATCATACTTAAAGCTAATAATGCCTTAGTCTGGACTTGGGCAGTTCGCTTTTCCTATACGTACTATGATGCTCTGTACTTGTCCTCATTTTGTCAGTTTCTAAGCTTGATTAGAACTCAATTCAGGGATGAAGTAATTGTTATTCTTTGCACACTAAGATCCCTCAGAGTTATCTATTGTCACATAAAGCTGTGTTTATAAAATGGAATACCTGGGCACCAGTTATTTCACTGTCTGTGATGGTCAAAGCAGCCCCTGTCAGAACACACACTCCTGTTCCTTCACATTTTAATACACAGTTTTCTAGAATCATGTGACCAGACTCCACCACCACAATACCATCAACTGTGCCTTGTTGTATCAAAGATAGATGCATTAGCTTCACATTATCGGCTTTAGACACCACAAAACTGTCATGTGAAGGCTCAGAAGTAATCATAATTTCCTCTCTCTTTCCAACTCCTGATTCACAGAGACAAAAACACATAATCAAGTTAGTGATCCCAAAGTTTAAAAGTCCTTTAGTGGTTTGGTAATACTTGCTATTACTGTTTCTCTTTTCATGTATTTTTAATAAATAATATATATGTAATTATCCAGTTGTTAACTGATTATATACTATATACTTACTATAATGTAATCTTTTGTCCATATTTTGATGCCATGATGGAAGAATATGGTTTATAATCAATATAAATGTACCTATGGTATTTATTCAACATACTCATTCCATAATATATTTTCCTAAATTTCCTATTACATAACCAAGCAGTCATTTACAGAATGTCTAAGGTATAAAAGCTCTCTTACCATAATCTGGTTTTAAACCACAATAAATTACCATAACTAAAAATAGACTGGCAGAGACTTGTCAATTAGGTTATAAGATTAATGCAGTCATGCCCACAATTTTGATCTAGAGTAGTCAAAGCAATCAGCTACATTTAATATCAATCCAAACACAATGAGTTGAATTTTCAAGGAGGCTATAAATTTTAAAAATTACAAATATGTTCCTTATTACCCAAAATATTACTGATTACAGTCATCAAGATCTAGTGAAATTTTTGCTCAAATTTTTTAAAAAAATATTTTGAGGGGCGCCTGGGTGGCTTAGTCGGTTAAGCGTCCGACTTTCGCTTGGGTCATGATCTCGCGGTGTGTGGGTTCGAGCCCCGCGTCGGGCTCTGTGCTGACTGCCAGCTCAGAGCCTGGAGCCTGTTTCACAGTCTGTGTCTCTCTCTCTCTCTGACCCTCCCCTGTTCACGCTGTCCCTCTCTCCTAGAAATAAATAAAAAAATATAAAAAAAAAATATTTTGAGAGAGGAAAGATAGCGAGCGCATACAAGGAGGAGAGAGGGTCAAAGGGAAGTGGGGAATTCCAAGCAGTCTTCACAAAGCTCAGTGCAGGGACTGATAGAGATCTCAATCTCATGACCATGAGGTCATGACCTGAGCCAAAATCAAGAGGCACTCGCTCCACCATCTTTGCCACCCATGTACCCTTGCTCAGTTTTTCAACTGATAGGCAAAGCTTAAGTCACCTCAATCTTTTCTTTTTTTTTTTTTTTAATTTTTTTTTTTTATGTTTTATTTATTTCTAGGAGAGAGAGAGAGACACCGTGAGCAGGGGAGGGTCAGAGAGAGAGGGAGTCACAGACTGAAACAGGCTCCAGGCTCTGAGCTGGCAGTCAGCACAGAGCCCAATGCGGGGCTCGAACCCACGAACCGCGAGATCATGACCTAAGCGAAAGTCGGACGCTTAACCGACTAAGCCACCCAGGCGCCCCCACCTCAATCTTTTCTTTTGGTCTGACAGTGGGAATATCCTTACTTCAATGTCAAAGGGCAGAATTAAAGTTACTAAATAGGTTCAGAAACTGAAAGGAATTTAGTAAACTCTTCTATTTTAGCAAGTCTGCATATGAATTAACCTTTCTGAGAAAATGCTGAGTATATTTTAATATATCCTTACATTGGGTTTTCCTACTAAAGTGATAAGAAGTGCAATACAGACAGAAAAAGTCATTTGAGTAAAAATATAGATGGAGCAAATAGAAAATATTACAAACAGGTTTTTTTGTTTTTTCTGGTTTTGATCTTTTTTAGAATCTGTGCATGTAGTGCTACCTTATCATGGGGAAGAAGTAGTCTCATTGTTTTGCTCTGGTACATTATGTCCAAATAATGTCATCTGTACAGATAATATGCTCATGAGCAGGTGAGAAAATCTTAATTGTGAAAGGCACATAAGGGATTTTTGTGTTACATAAACTCATTAACAATTTCTAATAATTTAATTAACTATACTTATACAATTTTTCCAGTGTACATTGCTATAGAAAGACTGCAAAGGATGCCCTGCTAACCCTTTATAATGATGTCATCAGTCAATAAAGCAAGATTCACAGCTTGATATTCTCCTGGAAAAATGACCACTGTATCTCCACTGTAACAACTATCCAAAGCCAAATCCAACTCATCATGCTGTTGGAGAAGTGTATCTGAAGATAAGTCCTTTACCTGAAAAGAAGAAAGAAAACAGTACACTATCAACAATAAATTCAATTGAAAATAGGTCATTTTATTTATTTAAAAAAATTTTTTAATGTTTATTTTTGAGAGACAAGTTGGGGAAGGGTGACAGAGAGACAGGGAGACACAGAATCCGAAGCAGGCTCCAGGCTCTGAGCTGTTAGCACAGAGCCCGATGTGGGGATCAAGCCCACAAACTGTGAGATCATGACCTGAGCCAAAGTCGGATACTCAACCAACTGAGCCACCCAGGTGCCCCCAAAACAGGTCATTTTAATCAGCTAACTTATTATTAATGTGCTTTTCTCAAAGGCTTACTATGTATATTACACTGTAAACCACTGTAAATACTGTATGTTCATTAAATGCTGAAAGTATTAGTCCATCAATTAAGGGAATGATGAAATATTTTATTTACAATCACTAATAATTTTACAGCTATTAAACACTGTGTGCCAGAAGTTATATATATATTTTTTAAATTTATTTCTAGGAGAGAGAGAGAGACAGCGTGAGCAGGGGAGGGTCAGAGAGAGAGGAGACACAGACTCTGAAACAGGCTCCAGGCTCTGAGCTGGCAGTCAGCACAGAGCCCGACGCGGGGCTCGAACCCACGAACTGTGAGATCATGACCCAAGCGAAAGTCGGACGCTTAACCAACTAAGCCACACGGGTGCCCCCAGAAGTTATATTTTGAACGTAACATATTACCTCCTATGCCTCACAACAGGTCTTTGAGGTGAAGTAGTATTCTTACCTTATCAGGTGCAGGAGATTGAAACTCAGTAAGATTAAATGATTTGCCCAAGGACACAGAGTTAGTGACTGGTTAAATTAAGCTTTAGAATCAGGTCTTTATGACACCAGATCTCTTTCTAATATGCTACTTTATTCTCTTTAACTCAAACTAATCCTACAATTTTGGTAAATCAAAAAAACTTTGTATATTAAATATTCTAAAACTAAAAATAGTAGGTACCAGGAATTTGCACTGAGAGTAGGAAACGGGAGAGAACTTCATTCTTATCGGCATGAAGAGTGAGGGACTTTGGAAATAAAGTTTGAAAACTAAAAATATATTCTGAAAAAAAGCTTATTTTTATCCCAGTAGTAGTGGTATTATCATTCATATATCTTTTTTTCTTGTAAGAGTGTAACTTAACAAAAAACAAGTGATAGCATAACAAAAATTGAAACTTCCATCTAAAAAAATGTATTTTATGAATGTATTCATTTACTCATCATATCAACATGCTATACCATACATGTACATGGCTTTGAATCCTGACTTTTCATTGCAACATATTTTCCCATATCTATAATATTTTTTCAAAGCCTATTTTTTTTTAAAGTAGGCATCATGCCCAGTGTGAAGCCCAATGCAGGGCTTGAACTCACTACCCTGATATCAAGACTTGAGCTGAGATCAAGTCAGACACTTAACCAACTGAGCCACCCATGTGTCCCTCAAAGCCAAATTTTTAATGATTATATAATAATGCATCATATGGGCATGTCATAATTTATCACAATTTAATTATAATTTTCTTACTCTTATTAGATGATTCATAATTAATACTATGAAAATACTAAAACAAATAAATCCTTATGCACATCTCTAGTTATTTCTTTAGGATAAATTACTAGATGGAGAATTGCTGTGTCAAAGGAATAAAAGATTTCAAGCATCTTGAATACATCTTGCTAAATTGCCCTCCAGAAAGTTTAACTAATTAAAATTTGGTTTGAAAAAAGTAAATAAATAAAATTTGGCTTAAGAACTCATTTTGCTACAAACTCATCAGCAGGCAGTATCTTTTACACTTATAAAATATTTGCCAGTTTAATAGGCAAAAACCCTCACTGCCTCATTTTAATTTCCATTCCTTTGGTAAGCAAGAGTGAATATTTTTTCCAGATATATATGAAACTCATAATCTTTACTAAATAAACAAACCTGTGTATTCATTTCCATGTGTATTCTAAAAACTTGGGTGTCAGAGAGTGCAAGCATTACCTCTGTAATTATTTTGGAAGAACTCTGGGTTCCATCTCATTTATTTATTTTTTCATGAAAATAAGAAATACAAGAGAGAAGAGTTTGATGGGGAAGATAAGGAATTTAGTTTTGGTGCCAGTTAATTTGAAGTACTGGAAGTCACTAAGTAGAGGTATCCAGTAGACTATGCATATAGAGTCCAGAGTATAGGACTGAGATGTGACTAGGTATAAAGATCTTGGAGTTACTTACATATAATTTGAGCATAGGAATGGATAAGATTAGCTGTAAGACTATATAAAAGAGAAAGATAGCACTTTGGGACAGAACACTGAGGAACTTTTTTTTTTTTTTTTAATGTTTTATTTATTTCTAGGAGAGAGACAGCATGAGTAGGGGAGGGTCAGAGAGAGAGGGAGTCACAGACTCTGAAACAGGCTCCAGGCTCCGAGCTGGCAGTCAGCACAGAGCCCGATGCGGGGCTCGAACCCACGAACCGTGAGATCATGACCTAAGCGAAAGTCAGACGCTTAACCAACTAAGCCACCCAGGCGTCCCAAGGGACTTTTAAAGAATAGGCACAGAAGTACCTGGCTGGCTCAGTCGGTAGAGTATGTGGCTCTTGATCTTGGGGTTGTGAGTTTGAGCCCTGTTTGGTGTAGATTGCTGAAATCAATAAACTTAAAAAAAACCCTAAAGAATAAGGAGAAATAAAGGAAGATTTCAAAGCTGAGGAGTAGCCAAAGAGGTGGTGAGAAAATCAGGAGACCAAGATGTCAAAAAGGAGGAAGTAGTTGATGATGTCAAATGCTGAAAGGTTAAATGAGGTGGTAATCTTTGAGTTGTGTTTACTGAATTTAGCCACAGCTTGGTCCCACACTGATGGCAAGAGCATTTGCACCGATATCCTGGAGGCAGAAACAAGATCACTGTGAGTACAGGTATTTTTGGTTTTGTTTTTGTGTTTTGGCTGTAGGTGTTTATGGAAATCTCTGTCAGGTCTCTGGCTACCTGCTGAGATTACATAATAGACTGAGAATAGACACACACAAAAAGAAATACAGCTTTTGCAGAAGAGTTTGGAAGATTTACTAACCATACAGACAATTGTAGTCCTCAACAATTAATAAAGCAACCCTGGGGATAGGGTAGACTCTGATTTCTAGAGTTATTATATTATAATACTTAAAATAACCAATTTTCAACAAAAAAATTTTACAAGACTTTTGAAGAAATAGGAAACTATGGCCCATTTTACAGGAAAAAAAAAAGATTGACAGAAACCATCTCTGAAGAAGCCCAGATAAGCCCCTGGATTTATCAGACAAAAATGTTAACAACTGTCTTAAATATGTTCAAAGAGCTAAAAGAAAACAGGGACAAAGAACTAAAGGAACCAAAAGGACAATGTGTGAACATACAGAGAAGATTGATAAAGATATAAAATTATGGGGCACCTGGGTGGCTTAGTCAGTTGAACATCCAACTTTTGATTTTGGCTTAGGTCATTATTCCAGGGTCATGGGATCAAGCCCTGCATCAGGCTCTGCACTGAATGTGGAACCTGCTTGGGATTCTTCCTCTCTTTTCCCCTGTCCCTCTCCTCTGCTCGCAAGCTCTATCTCTCAAATTAAAATAATAATAATAGGGGCTCCTGGGTGGCTCAGTCGGTTAAGTATGCAACTTCCTCTGAGGTCATGATCTCATGGTTCGTGGGTTTGAGCCCCACATTGGGCTCTGTGCTGAGAACCAGCTAGAGCGTGGAGCCTGTCTTTGGATTTTGTATCTCCCTCCTCTCTGACCCTCCCCTGCTCACACTGTCTTCTCTCTCTCTCTCTCTCAGAAATAAATAAATAAAAACATTAAAAATAATAGTAATAATGAGATAAAACTATAAAAAGGAACCAAATATAAATTCTATTGCTGAAAATTACAATAGCTGAAATAAAAAAACTCACTAGAGAGGTTTGACATCAGATTTGAGTGAGAAGAAGAAAGAATCAACAGGACAATTAAAATTATGCAGTCTGAGGAACAGAAAGAAAAAAGTATAAAGAAAAATGAACAAAGTTGAAGGGACCAGTGGTATACCATCAGGAATAAAAATACATCTATTACAGGAGTCCCAGAAGGCAAAGAGAGAAAGGAGAAAAAGAATATTTGAAGAAATAATGGGTGAAAATTTTCCAAAATTGTTGAAAGATGTGAATCTACACATCCAAGAAACTTAATGGATATCAAGTAGGATAAACACAAAAAGATCCAAACCAACACACGTAATCAAACTGTTGAAAGTTAAAACAAAGAAAACAGTGAGAGAGAAACAATCCAAAATAAACAAGGAATTGGCAATAAGAGTAACAACTGATTTCTTTCTTTCTTTCTTTCTTTTTTTTAATTCTAGGAGAGAGAGAGACAGCGTGAGCATGAGAGGGTCAGAGAGAGAGGGAGTCACAGACTCTGAAACAGGCTCCAGGCTCTGAGCTGGCAGTCAGCACAGAGCCCAACGCAGGGCTCGAACCCACGAACCACGAGATCATGACCTAAGTGAAAGTTGGACGCTTAACCGACTAAGCCACCCAGGTGCCCCATAACAACTGATTTCTTAACAGAAGCCATGGAAACCAGAAAGCAGTGGGACATGTTTAAGGTAGGGGGTGGGTACTGTCAATCAAGAATTCTCTATATAGCAAAACTACCCTTCAAAAACAAAACAAAACAAAATGAAGAATTAAGACACTGACAGATAAACAAAAACTGGATCTTCCCTACAAGACATGCTAAAGGGAGTCTTTCAGACTGAAGGAAAAGGACACTAGATAGTAACTTGAGCCATATGAAGAAATACTACAGTAAAGGTAACTACATTGTTAAACATAAAGCCAGTGATATTTTAATCTTGGTTTGTAACTCTTCTTTTTGATTCCTATATTACTTTAAAAAGCAATGCATTAAACAATAAATATAAATCCATGTTAATGAGCATATGATGTATAAAGATTTAATTTATGACAATAGCAACATAAAGGGGGAAATGGAGCTATACAGGAGCAGAGTACTTATATGCTATTGAAGCTGAGTTGGAATCAATCAAAAGTAGATTGTTATAAATTTGGGGTGTTAATTGCAATCCTTGTGGTAACCACTAAGAATATAACTAAAATATATACAGAAAGGAAATAAGTAGTGAATGAACCAATGCACTAGAAAAAATCAAACACAAAAGAATATGACATACAGAAAAAAAATTGCAATATGGCAGAAGTAAATGCTTCCATATCAGTAGTCACTTCAAATGTAAACAGATTAAGATTACCAATTAAAAGGCAGGAGATTGGTAGAATAGATAAAGAAATATGATGCAGGCACCTGGGTAGCTCAGTTGGTTAAGAATCTGACCCTTAGTTTCAGCTCAGGTCATGGTCTCATGGTTCATGAATTTGTGTTGGTGGCACAGATCTGCTTGGGATTTCTCTCTCTCTCTCTCTCTCTCTCTCTCTCTCTCTCTCTCTCTCTCTCTGCCCCTTCCCTGCTTGCATGCACGCTTTCTCTCTCAAAATAAATAAATAGACATTAAAAAAAAGAAATATGATCCAACTATATGATCTCTACAAGGGAATCACTATATCCAAAGACAGAAATAGATTAATACTGAAAGTACAGAAAAAGGTATTCCATACAAATAATAAACAAAAGAGAACTACAATGGTTATATTAATATTAAACAAAATAAACTTTAAACCAAAAACTGTTACCAGAGACTAAAAGGGACATCATTTATTGACAAAAAAAATTTAATTCATCAAGAATATGTAATAAGCATATATACACCAAACAATGAAGGCCCCAACATATCTGAAGCAAACATTAACAGAATTAAAGGGAGAAATAGTTCAGCAGCAACAGTTGGAGATTTCCATACTCGTCTTACAATAATGATTACAACATTTAGACAGAAGATCAATAAGAAAATAGAGGACTTAACACTGTAACTTAGGTAGATCTGACACACATATATAGACCTAAACATATATACAGAACCCAACACAGAAGAATACATACTCTTCTCTAAGTGCACATATAACATTCTCCAGATACACCATATGTTAAGCCACAAAACAAGTCTCAATAACTATCTTCTCTGATCACATGGAATTAAGTTAGAAATTGATAACATCAGGAATACTAGAAAATTAACAAGCATGTGGAAATAAAACAACCCACTCTTAGACAACAAATGGGTCAGGGGGAAAATCCCAAAGAAAATTATAAAATGCTTTGAGATGAATGAAAATAAAAACCAACATCCCAAAATTTATGGGATGCTGAAAGCAGAGTTCAGAGTGAAATTTATGGCAATAAGTGCCTACATTAAAAAAAAAATCTCAGATCAAAAACCTAACTTAACATCTTAAAGAACTAGGAAAAGAACAAGTTAAATTCAAAGCCAAGAGAAGATAGGAAATAAAGATTAGAGAAGAGGTAAATTGAATGGAGAAGAAAAAACCCAGTAGAATTAATGAAATCCAAAGTTTATTCTTTGAAAAGCTCAGCAAAATTGAGAAGCTTTCAGCTAAACTGACTTAAAAACAGGGGGAGAAAACTGAAATAACTCAAACCAGAAATGAAAGTGAGGACATTATTACTGACCTTACAGAAATAAAAAGCATTATAAGGAAATATGAATAACTGTATACCAACAAATGCACCAAAGCCTCTCACTTTGGTTTTCTTTTTCAGTATTACTTTGGCTACATGGGGTCTTGAAAAGACAGTTTGGAATGGGATGCTTCTCTTTCTCCTAGACCTGGGAAAATGTTTAATGTTTAGTTTAGGCACTGGAACAAGTGCTTCTTATTTTTGCCAGGAATGATTGTAAAGCTATAGAGTGTATGGAAAGAGCCCAAATGTCCATCGACTGATGAATGGATAAAAATGTGGTACACACACACACACACACACACACACACACACACACACACACACACTGGAATATTACGCAGCAATTGAAAAGAATAAAATCTTGCCATTTGCAACAATGTGGATGGAACTATACTGTATTATGCTAAACAAAATAAGCCAAACAGAGAAAGAGAAATATTGTCTGATCTCACTCACTGCATATGTGGAATTTAAGAAACACACAGCTAACATAGGGGAAGGGAAGAAAAAATAAGATAAAAACAGAGAGGGAGGCAAACCATAAGAGACTCTTAAATACAGAGAACAAACTGTGGGTGGCTGAGGGGAGATGGATGGGGGATGGGCTAAATGGGTGATGGACATTAAGGAGGGCACTTGTTGGCATGAGCACTGGGTAATATATGTAAGTGATGAATTACTGGGTTCTCTCCTGAAACCAATACTACACTGGATGTTAACTAACTTGAATTTAAATGTAAAAAATAAATAAAAATAAATTTTTTTAAAAAATAATAATAAATAAAGAAAAGCCAGAGTGTTCTAAACCTAAAAACAGTCATCCCAATTGAGAACTTGGAGAATAAATGAAGAGGTAGGGACTAATATTTAATTTGGTTGACTGAAAGGACATTTATGACAGTAAGTGGATAAAGAATACAGAAGGACTAGGGATGGGCTGTGTTCAAAAGACAGTAAGTTCATTAGAAGTGCTGTATGTTGCTGAGACAGCGAGGTAAAGATGCTTATAAGGACAAGTAGTAATGTTGGTCAGCAGCGAATACAAGCAAGGAAGGGAAAGAGAAAAAAGAATAAATTTACTGAAAAATCACTGTGTGCCAGGCACTACTAGGATAACATCTCGTATCATCCTCAAGAGCTCCTTATAAGATAGTGGTGGTGGTGGTGGTAGTTTAGTTTCCTACTAAACATTTATTGAGTACTTACTACATACCAGGCATATTCTAAACATATTACAAATATGAATTCATTTAATCTTCACATATAAAATATAAATAAGAAACACATACACTTTATAAATGAGGAACTAAAGCACAGACAGGTAAATAACTTGTTGAAAATCACATAACTAGTAAGTGGCAAAGCCAGAGTCTGAATCCAGGAAGTGTGGCTTCAGAGCCCATGGTCTTAATCAGCATAATATACAGTTTTGATCTCTCTCTCTATTTTGGGGAGTTTTTTAAGTTTTTATTTAAATACCAGTTAGTTAACATACAGTGTAATTTAGTTTTAGGTGTACAATATAACGATTCAACACTTCCATACACCAGCCCGTGCTCATCACAAATGCGCTCCTTCATCCTCATCACCTATTTCACCCATCCCCCCTCCCCCCCAGTTACCATCAGTTTATTCTCTATAATTAAGAGTTTGCTTCTTGATTTGTCCTTCTCTTTTTTTACCCTTTGTTCATTTGGTTTTTTTTCTTAAATTCCATATATGAGTGAAATCATATGGTACTTGTCTTTGATTTATTTCACTTAGCATTGTATTATCTCGCTCCTATGTTTATACCAGCATTATTTACAATAGCCAAATTATGGATGCAGATCAAGTGTCCACTTGGCTGTCTAAAAGCTTGGGATATATATATGAATATATATATATATATATATTCATGTACATATGAATGTCCCATATATATATATATATATATATATATATATGAATATTATTCAGCCATAAACAGAATGAAATCTTGCCATTTACCTCTCTCTTTTTTTTTTTTTTAATATTTTTATTTATTTCTCGGAGAGAGAGAGACAGGGTGAACAGGGGAGGGTCAGAGAGAGAGGGAGATGCAGACTCTGGAATAGGCTCCAGGCTCTGAGCTGGCAGTCAGCACAGAGCCTGACGCGGGGCTCGAACCCACGAACCGCGAGATCATGACCTAAGCGAAAGTCGGACGCTTAACCGACCAAGCCACCCAGGCGCCCCTACCTCTCTTTTTAAAGCACTCTGCAAATAAGGAAATTGAGGCTCATAAGTTAGGTAGCTTGCCCAAGATTACATAGTTATTAAGTGGTCTCAGACTGGCTACTTAAACCCTGGGCTATCTGACTACAAAGTCCATGTCTTTTACTATAGTACTTGTGAAGATCACTAACAGAGAAATGATGGGGCACAGATAAAATTGTTTCAGAAGAGAACGTAGAGCAGGAAGAACTTTGAGTAAAGAGTCCTCAAAGTTAAGAAGGGTAAATGTTACATACATAGCTCTGATAACTATCAAATTATACGATTTTGTCCACCTCAGCAGTAAATCTAAGACAAAAGATCTAAGCAAAGTGGAAGTTGATGATGCTGCTGTCTCAGAGGAGTCTTTCTCACATTATCCAGGCCTGCGAAGTTCATGGGTATTTACTTACACAAATGAAGACAGGGTTGCAAACTACAAGATAGAAATCAAAGAAATTTCTCACTCTCACATAGGAAAATAAAACCAGAAACAGATTTAAAAACAAAATAAAAGGAGGGGTGCCTGAATGGCTCAGTCAGATAAGTGTCTGACTTTGGCTCAGATCATGATCTGACCGTTCGTGAGCTCAAGCCTCACATAGGGCTCTCTGCTGTCAGCACAGAGACCACTTTGGTCCCCCTCTCTCTACTCGTCCTCTCAAAAATAAGCAACATTCAAAAAAAGATAAGTAAAAATAAATATGGTAAAATGAGGCTGGAGAGAGAATCAGAATCTATACCTTACTTTTTTTTATACCTTACTTCTTATAAAGATTTTTACAAAGATAGTTGGTAGAATAATTAATGTTATTGAATAATCTGATGCAATAAGCAATTAAAAGAAAATTAAATTTTGCTGAAAATAATAAAAATGGGTAGGATAGTAGACAAGACCAGGCTAATAAGCCAACTTTATCTCTCACTACTCTCCTCTTAGGTGTTAAGCACCATCCTTGCTGCACTTCTTTCCATTCCTCATATATACCACACACTCTTGTCAAATATACACTCGTTTACTAATTCAACAAAAGTGCTAAGTACCTACCATGTGCTAAACATCATGCTAGGTGACTGGATGAATGGTAAACATAACACAACTTGCTCTCAAGAAGTTCATGTTCTTATAAAAGAGACAGACATTTTATAGACAGCCACAAAAAATATTAAGTACGTAACGATAAGGGAAAATGCAAGGTACTGTGGGAAGGACAGTGTAATGTATTCTCGAAGGTTGAGAAAGCCTTTTTCTGTGGAAATACTTAAATTGAGACCTGAAGGATGTGAGTAGCTCTGTGAAACAGCATGGTGTACACCAGGATGTTGAGTTAGTGAAGGAGAATAGAAGTGGATATATGAAGGATATGATTAGGATAATTCTCAGAAAATTGTGACTAGCAGCTGGATAGATGGTGGTGCCATTTATTGGAATAGAGAGATCTAGAATACAAACAGGCCAATGGACAAGATCGTGAATTTAACTGTGGACATTTAAGTAGACGTACTTACGAGAAAATTAAGTGGTGATGAGCAACAGGCATTAGGACATATATGTCTTGGACTAAGAACAAAAATCTGGGCTATGGAGACACATTTTAGATTATCAGTATATGTAATGAAAGTCACAGGAAGAGATCAAATAAATCACTTAGGGAAAATATATAGTGCCAAAAAAAGTAAGTACCAAATATTTAGAGGACAGAAGAGGAAAAAAAAAAAAACTATAGAGAATGAAAACCAGGATAGTAACAGAAGACAAAAAAAAAAAATATTTCAAGGAGAGAGGTGTGAAATGCTAGGGAGCCATCAAGTAAGATGGAAATATTTACTCCTTGACTTAAAACATTTTTCCCTCTTGGGCTGGTAAAATTTATGCTCATCTTTCAGGTTTCTGCTGAGTTATTTCTCCAGTTAGTATTGCCAGAATTCTTAATTCTGACTTATATCTGTCCTATGTACATCCTATATACATCCTCCTATCATAGCTTTTATCATTCTGTGTTGTAACTATAATTGCCTATTTATGTGTCCATATCTCCACCGTAATTCAAGCTTCTCAAATGTATGCAAGACTGTGGATCTGGTTCAAAGTTGTGTCTCCCTCAAATGCAGTCTTTCTCATATTTGTCCCCTATCCTTCCCATAGCTACTAACATAGCACCCAGGAGCAAGGTCTATATTCATTAAATAGTCATTTACATTTGTTTAATACCTATTATATGCCAATCACTGAAGTGGGAGAAACAAAGCATTAATGTTAGACAAGAATCTTACCCTCAAAGGGCTTCTTTTCTGATTATATGCAGCTACAACTTAAATGAACAAATAGGGACCAAGTGTATTTCTTACCATGTCAGTAGTCATCACTTTTGCCACAATATGTGTTATAGTCTTTCCAAAATCTCTTTTTCCCTTCCTGCGCCTCAGGATTCTTGGAAAGAAAGGTCCATGAACTCTAGAGTTGAAAACATTCATTTATGATTAAATTAACCTGAAAATTTACAATTCCTGCTTCCTATTACTTAATCATGCTAAGCATCATCAAAAGAAAGAAAGTCTAACTTTTATCATTACTATCAGCCGAAAGGGACACTCCTTTTCCAATAGATGTAGATTTACTAAAATCCTTAGGTGTCATATTTTGAGTTCTCTGAAGCACATTATTATTTGATACAAATGGGATGTAGCCTTAATACCAATATTTTTAATCTACAAAGTTTTCATTAAGCATTTCAAAAGTAAACCGAGTCCGTGTTTTTATACCTATTTAAGCAAGTAGTTATGATCTTGAGAAAGAGAACTACTTGCCCGTTTCTTCACCATGTACCTGATCACTAGCTGCTCAGAGTACAGCATCCTATGTTCACAAAATACAGTAGTTTATCATGCAATCCTAGTTTTAAAAATCAAAAGTATGTTTAGCGTTTTTTAAGTGATATTTATCAAGGTATAATTAACACGACAGACACTCATTTTAAGTAAACCATGCCATGAGGTTTCACAAATGTGTGCACTCATTTAACTCAATCACAATAATCAAGATACAGAACATTCCCATCACACTGACAGGTTCCTTTGTGCTTCTTTGCAGTCAATCCTCCACACCTATGCCCAGGCAACCACTAATCTACTTTGTCGTTAGATAACCCTTTCTTGGAAGTTTTAAATAATATTTTTAAAGTGAAAACATATATGAAGTACTCTTTTGTGTCTAGCTTTTTTCACTCAGTCCATGATGAGATCCATCGTGTTATTTTGTGTATCATTTTGTTTATATTGCTGAGCAGTGTTTCATTATTTGATATTCTGTGTGCAAGATCATGTCATCTGCAAATAGAGATAATTTTATTACTTCTTCCTTTCCAATCTGGATAGCTTTTCTTTTTCTTGCCTATTGCTCTGTCTGGAACCTCTAGTACTATTTGTTTTTTTTTTTTTTTCTTTTTTTAATTTTTTTTTAATGTTTTATTTATTTCTAGGAGAGAGAGAGAGGCGTGAGCAGGGGAGGGTCAGAGAGAGAGGGAGTCACAGACTGAAACAGGCTCCAGGCTCTGAGCTGGCAGTCAGCACAGAGCCCGACGCGGGGCTCGAACCCACGAACCGCGAGATCATGACCTAAGCGAAATTCAGACGCTTAACCGACTAAGCCACCCAGGCGCCGCATGATTCTTGTAGTTTTATAATAGGCTTTAAAAGTGGGTAATATGAATGCTCCCTGTTTATTCTTCCTCAGCACTCTGTTAGGTATTGTAGGCTTCATGCCATTCCGTATGAATTTTAGCAATAGTCAATACCTACAAAATAGCCTGCTGGGATTTTCGTTAGGATTGCATTGAATCTACACATCAATTTGGGAGGAACTGACATATAAACAATATTGACTCTTCCAATCCATTCAGAGAATATCTCTCCATTTATTTACATTTTTATCTGTCATCTTAGTTTTGTAGTTTTCCACATGTGGATTCTATATATATTTTATTAGATCTGTACCTAAGTATTTCATTTTTTTGCTTTATTATAAATGATATTTTTAAAATTTCAAATCCTTTGTTACTGGTATATAAAAAAACTATTGACTATTAACCTTGCTATAATTATTAGTTCCAGGGTCTTGTTGTTGTTGATGATGTGATGATGATTCTCTGAGATTTTTTATGCACACAATTATGTCACCTGCAAAGATTTTTATTTCTTTCTTCCTTCTGTATATCTAGTGTTTCCGTTTCTTGTCCTGTTGCATTATCTAGGACTTCCAGCATGACATTAAATAGGAGTAATGAGGAAAAAATATCCTTGCCTTATTAGGGGAGAAACATCCAGTTTCTCATCATTAAATATTAATGTTAGTTATAGAATTTTTGTTGATGTTGTTCATCAATTTAAGGAATTCTCCTCTATTGCTTGTTAATGCTTGATATATCCATTCTTGAAAAAGGGATGCCAAAGTTTCCCACAAAAAATAGTGGATTTCTCTATGCATCCTTGCATTTCTATCAGTTTTTTCCAAAGCCTGCTTTGTCTGAAACTAATATAGTTAATTCAGCTTTTTAATGGTCGTGTTAGCATGAAGTATCTTTCTCTGACCCTTTACTTTTAACATTTCTAAGCCTTTACATTTAAGATAAAGGCTTATTTCTTAGAGATAACATATAGTCGGGTCTGGTGTTTTTATCCACTTTGATAACTTCTATCTTTTATGTATTTAGACCATTTGCATTTGAAGTGATTACTGTTACAATGGAGGTGGGTGAGGGATGGGCTAAATAGGTGATGGGTTTATTAAGGAGGGCACTTGTTATGATGAGCACTGGGTGTAAATAAAATGTAAGTGATGAATCACTAAATTCTACTTCTGAAACCACTAGTTCACTATACTTTATGACTTAAATGAAAATTTAGAAAAACAAAACAAGTGATTACTGACATAATCAAATTAATACCTACCATACTTCTAATAGTTTTGTTTGTTGTATTTGTTCTTTGTTATTTTCCCCTCCTTTTCTGCCTCCTTTGGTGACAGTTAAGCATTTTGTGATTCCACTTTCATTTATTCTCATCAATTATTTTTAAAAAATTAGTGTTTTCCTTATAGACTGCAATATATATTTTAAACTAATCTTAGCCTACCTCTAAAAAACACTATACTGCTTCATATATAGTGAAGGATTTTACTAATCCATACACTATTATCACCCAGTACCATCATAACTAGTATTACTTTAAAGTTATCTTTTCAATCATTTGAGATAAAGACAAATAAAAGACTTTACCTTTAGTTATTCTTTCTCCAAATCTCTTCCTTTCTATACATAGATCTGAGTTTCTGACCATTAACAATTTTCTCCTCTCTAAAGAACTTTTCATTTTCCTTGCAGGGTGATAAATTCCCTTAGGGTTTTTTTTTTCTTTTTGTTTAAAAGAGCAATTACCCTTTCACTTTTGAAAAATAATTTCACTTGACATAGAATTCTAGGTTGGTAGTTCTTTCTTTCAATGCTTTGAATATTTAACTACTATCTCATCTTGTTTGCATGGTTGCTTACAACAAGTCTATAGATAAGCTGATCTCTTCACCCTCAGTTTTTTTCTGTATGGTTTTCTTCAGTTTGAATATGATATGCCTATATATAGATTTTTTGGTATTCTTGCTCAGTGTCCTGAGCTTCCTGGGATCTGTGATTTGGTATCTGCATTTAATTTTGGAAAATTATTTAATTCAAACCACTCATCATTATTAATTCAAATATTTCTTCTGCTGCATTTGCTTTTTTTCTCTTCTGGTATTCCAATTATACATATGCTGCACTCTTTGAAATGGTCTTACACTACTTGGATGTTTTGTCTTTTCATTCTTTTTTCTATTTGCATTTGTTTGAAAAGATTCTTTGACATACTTTCAAGCTCACAGATTTCTTTCCTCAGTTTCATCCCATCTATTAGTAAACCCATCAAAGATATTCATTTTTATTTACAGCATTTATTATTTACAGCATTTTCTCTTAATTCATTGAGTTTCTATTTTATGCTTACATTATTCATCTGTTCTTGCATGTTGTGTCCTTTTTTCATTAGAGACTAACATATTAATCAGTTATTTTAAATTCCATCTGATTAATTACAAGATCATAACTGAGTCTGGTTCTGATGCTTGCTTCCTCTATTCAGGCTTAATTTTTTCTTGCCTTTTAGCATGTCTTATAATATTTTGTGGGAAACCAAGCATCATATATTGATTAATAAAAACTGAAGTAAACAGGCTTTTAGTCTAAGGTTTTATATTAATCTGGCCAGGGGATAAACTGATTGCTGTAGCTATAGGTATCACGGGTTTCAAAATCCTATGGTTTCCATATTTGTGCCTTTGAAAACTCCTCTTCAGCCTAGGTTTGTGTCTTGTAGCTCTTTTAGTTATAATTCCATTATTTTACTGGAGCCTAGCCTGGTGTGTTATAAGGTAAGGTAGAGAGAAATTGTTCTATAATCTTATGATTAAATATTAGTATTTTAATGGGTCTATGTCCATGGACTGTGACCTTCACAAGAGTTTCTTAGTGCCCTCCTCTTCTCAGAGAGGAAGGCTAGAGGGGGGCTGGAGTCAAGGAAATGCCCTTTCCCTAGGTGGGCAAAGGCTCTGGAAAAGTCTTTTCCCCTGGTAAATAAATCTTTGTCATGGAGATGCTCTGGATGTATTTCACAATGGTAAGTTTTCCTGTCCCCAACCAGGGTTATAGTGGGATTTTTCTTGGCCTTTCATCCAAGAACTTAGTGAGATTCCTGGAGGCAAAACCCCACAGAGAAGTAGGGTGCCTCTCTAAGAACTGCAGCCCTCCAGGAGTTTCTCACTTGCAGATCTTGGTTGTGACTCTGAATTTACTTCTTTCCCCAGATTTTATGGTAACAGTTTGCTGTGTGATCTCAGTTTTCTTATGGGTCCAAGAAAGTTACTTTCAGTTTTCTCAGCTTTTTTCTTGTTTTCAGGATGGGAGTGATAACTCATAAGCTCTTTACATGTCAGAGCCGAATCTGAAAACATTTGGTTCTTTTCTAGTTTCCATTTCTCTGTTGAGATTTTCTGTCTACTTATTAGCACCAAGTTTTCTTATAATTCTTAGAACATATTTATAATAGCTGCTTTGAAGTTTTTGAAGCCCTGCTATTAATTTCACCATTATTATTCTAAAATCTTGTTCACTTATGCTGCTGATATCTGTTTTGAGCAGTTCATTAGCTGTCATTTCTTCTTGGAGTTTCTTTGGAGGAGAGCTCTTTCGTTTTGTCATTTTAGTTAGCTTTCCGGCTCTTGTTGGTTTTAAAGACCTGTTATGCTCTCTGTTTCTATAAGCACTGCTATATCCAAGAAACTCTTTGACTTTCCAGGGCCTATCCTTTCAGAGATTGTTTTTTGAATGGTATCCCTCGGTCACTCTTGCTGGGACCTTAGTTATTTTATTTTCCTATTCGTAGTGATATTTGGGACTCTTCACCTTGTGTACTCTAGCTTGTTTCTTGAGGTAGCCCTGGAAAAGAAAACAGACAGACAAACACACAGGGAGCAGGAGCACACAAACGCACAGGCTGATTCAACTAACATGCAAAGTGAGATGGAAAACGAAAAAGTTAACAGAAAAGACGGAGGAGGGAGGGCGAATAGGGAGCATAAAATACATAAAAGGGTCAAAAAGGGGAAAAGAAAAGGAAAAAAGAAGAAAACCGATGGACAAAGAACGTTTTAAAGCATATATCTGGATTTCCCAGCTACAGTTAAATAGCCGTGTGTATGCAGTGCTGGTTGAAGAGCATAGAGAAAAAGAGAGAAGGCAGGGTGAGACAAGGCAGATTTGGAAATAGATTGAACAGGCAGAAGGGATAAGAAACTTTTTTCAAAGAGGTAAAGGGTAGAATATGGTTGGATAGGTGAGAGAAGGATGCTGGAATTATCCAGAGAAACTATATAGTCTAATTACTCCTGAGAGAAATAGCTGAAAAAGTCGGTAGGTGTAGAATTTACATTTACAGAATGGACTTGTGATTGTTTAAGCAAGCTGGCGACCAGAGTTAATCAGGTCAGTGTTTTGGGGAAAAAACCGAGAAAAGAGAAAGAAGAAGGAAAAAAGAGAAAAGAAAGGGGGAAAAAAAAGAAAGAGGAAAAAAAAAGGAAAAAAAAAAAGGGAGGAGGGCACCTCTCAGGCAGGGATGGGCGTGGCGTGATCCGATGCCTCAGGCGGGGGTTCTGCCTTGGCGGTTGTGGGGAGGAGAGTGACGGTGCTCCAGTCCCTTCTTGAACCCCGCGCTGCAGCTCGCTTTTTTTTTTTTTTTTTTTGGCGTGTCAACTCCCCGTTCCGGGGACGCAGCCGAAGTTGGTTGCACTCTTCAACCCAGGCCAGTTCCAATCTCCAAATCCCAGCCCGCACCCCGCTGAAGTTGCCTTAGACACAGCTTCCCAGACAACCCCCTCGGGCTATTCCAGGCTCCCTGCTGAGCTCTGGGGGCGGAGTCAGGATCACTGCTTCCTTCTCCGGGTCGGGCTGGTGCGCATGCGCGCGGGCTTGCCTGCCAGGTCCGTGTAGCCTGAGCCCGCTGGAGTGAGGAAAACCGGGTCTCTTTATGGCTCGTCACCCAAAACACGAACTCACAAGCAAATTTCCCAGTTTTTAGCTCTTTGCCTTCCCTCTCGAGCCCCAGCCAGCCAGAGGCGCGGACGCCCGGTGTCTGCGCGTCTCCTTCAGGGGTCCCAGCTGCCCTGGAGCTACAATGGCGGCAGGCGCGCCGCCGCTGGAGTGAGGAAAACCGGGTCTCTCTATGGCTCGTCACCCGAAACATGAACTCACAGGCAAATTTCCCAGTTTTTAGCTCTTTGCCTTCCCTCTCGAGCCCCAGCCAGCCAGGAGTGCGGACGCCTGGTGTCTGCGCGTCTCCTTCAGGGGTCCCAGCCGCCCTGGAGCTACAATGGCGGCAGGCGCGCCCACGCCGCTTTAAAACCCCACCTCCAGGAGCGGCACAAAGAAGCAGTTTGTGTGCTCAGCCTCCCCCAGGACCAGTTGTCACGAGGGGACCTGGTGTGCAGATATTTGGCAAGTACGGTCTTTCTATGCACCGAGCGGAGATTTTTCTGTCTCGGACTCTCTCCTTTTCCCTCTCACTCCCCGTAGAGGGTAGAGGGGGATCGCCTCCCACCCTGGAGGCTCCGATCCCGGCCCGATTTTACCTTCCCCGGTTCGCACTCACGTTAGAAGGCTTTCTCAGTGGATTCTGCGTCCTTTTTTCTCCCAGTCTCTCAGGTTTTGTATGGTTTCCAATGGCTTCAGATCTTTTCTGTGTGATGTATGGGCGCGAGTGCAAGTACGGAGCTCCTTACTTCTCCGCCATCTTGCCTCCCCTCCTTGAAGTTTTTGATAAGTCTGATTTTACTATCTTTCTTCCTGGGTATGGATCCTATTTTCTGGTTTCTTTGCATGTCCATTAATTTGTGGTTGAACAGTAGAGACTTTCGAAAATATATAGTCATAACTCTGGATTGTGTTATATTCTTCTGAGGATTGTTAGGTCTTGTATTCTAGCAGGCAATTATCTTGCCTGGGTTCAAAATCCAGCTGAAATATCTGTTCAGTTCTTTTAACCTCCATGCTTCAACTACATACTTTTTTTGAAGCATGGTTCCAAAATTTCTCTCCCCCACCAATGCTAGCATAGTTTAGTGGTCAGTCAAGAATTTGGGCAGAGTTTATGCTCAAATTCTGGATCTGACCCCTTTTGCAACTTTCTTCTTTCAGGATATCCCATTTAAATTTCCAGCTGTTCTGCCAGCCTTGAACTCTGTCCTTTGCCACCTTGTAATAGTAGGACTGCATTTTTTGCTGCCAGAGCTATGAGAACTGGTGATCATTTTCAGAATGAAAAGCAAATCCCCATTTCTTACCCATTCCAAGGATAAACTTTTCTGGCTGCTGCCTGCTTTGGCAATTTTACAGTGTCTTCAAATAGCTGGATATTTTAAATTTTTTGTCCAAATTTTATAATTGACCAATTAATTCATTCCAACACTTCCAGACCTAGATTCTTGTGATTATAAATTTTAAAATGAAAGAACCCCATGTGGCACTATGCCATTAGAATCTAAAGTCTAGTGATGTTATTTGTATTCAAATTCAACTTTTGTTGAATCTGGATTTCTAGATAAGTAGATTTCAAAAATCTTATCTACATTGATTTCCCAAAGTAATCCCAAGGTTTTGTTACACAGGAATCCCTATAAACAACATTAAAAATAGGGACTAACTGGGATTTTTAATGATTAAAAAAATATGTCAAGAAAATACAAAAAGAAAAGATTTAGTTAAAAGTTAATTGTTAGACAAGTAAAATGTGGCTCAAAATTCAAAAGGCAAAAAATGTGTACAAGTAGAACATATAAGAAGGCGTTTAACAATCTAGTATGAAATAGTCAGAAGTTCTTTGGCTCCATTCAAAATTTTCCATTAATTTTGAAACCATAAAGCAAGTATTCCTGTTTCTCCTCTATCTAAAACAAAGACAGAAATATATACTTTACTGCATAGTAATGTAAAAATATTTTAATACATTTTGAAGTACTCTGGAGAATGGTGCTAGCTAAATCTACATTGTTTTATTTATCATAAAAACAACTTATCAACCTAATGTTGGTTAGCAAAGAAGAAATTATGAGGCAGCCAAATTAATCAACTTTTTCCTTTACTTTGCATACTATATGTAGTGGAGATCTGCCTCCTCTTTTCTTAGGCTCTGGCCAAAATCAAAAAGATAAAGATGAAAAATAAAGGAAAGCTAGATTGAGGACACTTTTAAAATCTGAAATTCCAATGATTTCAGTGAATTCAGTTATATAAAAATAATTTTCCAATACTGGTAGTTGTAGTTTGTTCTTACCTCAAAATTGAACATCTAATTTTATAATCTACTTCAATCATAGTAACATATATGACAAGTTAAGTGACATGATAAAAGAATGAGCATGTAATCTTTTTGTTTAAAATGGAACAAATTATTACCGGAGGCGTAAATCTTCCCACATTTTCAATAATCCACACAACATTACTATCTCATAGTATTTTTTCCAGCATTCAACAGCCTCTGCTGCGGATGGATCTTCCTTAATATTGCTCTGATACTCGATGAGTTCAACACGTTTATTTTTATACTTCTCCAAAGTTTTTTTGAAACGTTGTGCAATAGGACCAGGTATGGTTCCATCTTGTATATCACACCACCTGAAAAGCATCAACATAATTAACAATGTTTATCTTATATAATGTCCTGAGTAAGTTTTTAACTATACTTACAAATTAATTCTTTCTTCAATCAAAGCGGTATAATTCTCACAACTTTCTTCATCATCCCAGTCTCTCCAAAGAAAGTCATAAAAAAACCTATGATGAATCAAATTAATAAAAAAGTGATCAAAAAGAGCCAGTACCACATATAGAATTAAAAAGACATTCTCATGTTGGAATTCTTTATATGAATTCTAAGAAAATACATTTAAATATATATTTAAAGATATATATTTAAATCTTTTAAATGTTTTATTTATTTTTGAGAGAGAGACAAATAGAGCATGAGCAGGGGAAAGGCAGAAAGAGAAGGAGACGCAGAGTCCAAAGCAGGCTCCCGGCTCTGAGCTGTCAGCACAGAGCTTGATGTGGGGATTGAATTCACAAACCACGAGATCATGACCAGTGCCAAAGTCAGACACTTAACTGACTGAGGCACCTAGATGCCCCAGAAAAAAAAAAATTTAATACCCTTAGTTCAGTAAACTAATACTAAAATCAACTTTCATTTTTTTTAATTTAAGTTTAATTATTTTGCAAAAGAGAGAAAGTGCAAGTGGGGAAGGGTAGAGAGAGGGAGAGAGAGAATCTCAAGCAGGCTCTGCAACTGTCAGAGCAGAGCCCATTGCGGGGCGTGAACTCCCAAACCATGAGATCATGATCCAAGCCAAACTAAAGAGTCGGACACTGGGGGCCTGGGTGGCGCAGTCGGTTGAGTGGCCGACTTAGGCTTAGGTCATGATCTTGCAGTTCATGGTTTTGAGCTCTGTGCTGGGCTCTGTGCTGACAGCCTGGAGCCTGCTTCATATTCTGCCTCCCTCTCTCTCTGCCCCTCCCCAGCTCATGTTCTCTCTCTCTCTCAAAGATAAATAATAAACTTAAAAATTTTTAAAAAAAAGAGTCACACATTTAATGGACTGAGCCACCCAGGGGACCCTAAAATCAAGCCTTTAAAAATTAGGTGATCTAGATTCTACTTGAGGTTACTTATAAGATAATGTTTCTTGAAGTGGGAATGTAAAATGCAGGTTCCGAAAATTCTAGATTTAGGCTATGATTTTGTTCAACAAAGAAATAATACTTAGGATACAATCAGATTTGTATATTCTGGGGGAAGCGTTAGAAAAACAAAAATGTGCCCCCAAAATACTCTGAATTATGTTTATAGATAACTTTTCTCAAATTGTATCAACTTGTAAGAACCAATCATAATGTGGATGATGACATCTAGTATTTGTAATGTCTTTACATGTGAAAAATAAAATCTAATATATTTAAGATGCTTAAAATATGAACAAAATTTAATGTTACTATCTCTAGAAGTTTTTAAAATCAATTTTTGAAAATTCAAGATCAAAACAATGGCAAACTGTTCATTGCACGTATATAATACTTCCAAAAAAATGCTTAAAAGAGTTATAAGTATGTTCATTAAAAATGGACAGGGGGGGGATGGGGCGCCTGGGTGGCTTAGTCGGTTAAGCGTCCGACTTTCGCTTAGGTCATGATCTCACGGTTCGTGGGTTCGAGCCCCGCGTCGGGCTCTGTGCTGACTGCCAGCTCAGAGCCTGGAGCCTGTTTCAGTCTGTGACTCCCTCTCTCTCTGACCCTCCCCTGCTCACGCTGTCTCTCTCTCTCCTAGAAATAAAAAAAAAAAAAAAAAATGGACAGGGGCACCTGGCTGGCTCAGTCAGTGGAGCATATGAATCTTGATCTCAGGGTCATGAGTTCAAGCCCCATGTTGGGTATAGAGATTATTTAAAAAATAAATAAACAAAAAAACAAACTTTAAAAAACATGGACAAATTGAATTTAGTAGTGAGTAAAAAGTAAATCAATAACTATTATCAAGTGATGTGTACTTACATATTAACTTTTTGAATCTATAATTTTAAGAGGTAAAAAGGTCAAATACCTTACAACTTCCAAGGCCAAAGCAATATCATGATTATCAGAATCTTGTCCTTCAACAGGGTACACTTCCAAGAGAGGCACACTGTGCTCTAGTTCTTCCAAAATCTCATTGACCAAACCCCTTGGAATATTTGCAATGTTAGAAGAAAAGGGCTCAGCCACAGATACAGTGACTTTGAAACAAGATGATGAGCTTTGGCGTGGTTTACAAATTACCTAAGATAAATATTATAAAACTGTAGTTACAAATCAAAATAAACCACAAGGATTTTTTTCCTTACACATGATCTACTTATAAAATTTCTTCTTTTAAATTTTATAATTTCTTCAACCACACATACAAAGTAATTATAGATCAATATTAAATAAAATAACATAATTTTTCAAAGCCTACTTTTGTTGTTGTTGTTGTTCCAGTGTAGTTAACAGTGTTCCATGAGTTTCTGGTGTACAATAAAGTGATTCAACACCATATATTAATCCGTGCTCATCAAGATAAGTGTTAATCCTCTCCACCTATTTCACTCATCCCTCTACCCACCTCCCCTCTGGTAACCATCTGTTCTCTATAGTTGAGTTTGGTTTTTTTGTTTTCTTTCTTCATTAGTTTCCTCTCTCTTTTTCTCTCTTTTTAGTTAGTTAGTTACTTAGTTAGTTTACTTATTTATTTATTTATTTATTTATTTATTTATTTATTTATTTAGAGACAGAGGGAGAGCACATGAGAACAGAAGAGGGGCAGAGAAAGAGAGAGAGAAAATCCTAAGCAGTCTCTGCACTGTCAGCACAAAGCCTGACATTGGCTCAATCTCATGAACCATGAGATCATGACCTGAGATGAAATCAAGAATCAGATGCAATCAAGAATCAGACACTTAACTAACTGAGCTACCCAGGCACCCCTCTCTTCATTTGCTTTCTTTATTAAATTCCACATGCGAGTGAAATCATACAGTATTTGTTTTTCCCTGGCATATTTCACTTAGCATCATACTCTCTAGATCCACCCATGTTGCTACTAGTGGCAAGATTTCATTCTTTTTTATGGGTTACTAATATTCCATCACATACACACACCCTGTCTTTATCCATTCATCTGTCACTGCACACTCGACTGCTTCCATAATTTAGCTATTGTAAATAATTCTGCAATAAGCACAGGGGTGCATATATCCTTTTGAAGTAGTGTTTTTGTATTCTTTGAGTAAATACTCATTAGTATGAATGCTGGATCACTAGTTCTATTTTAGTGTTTTGAGGAACCTCCATACTGTCTTCCAATGGCTGTACCAGTTTGCATTCCCAAGGGGATTGCAAGAAGATTTCTTCTTCTCCACATCTTCATCAACACTGTTGTTTCTTGTGCTTCTGATTTTAGCCATTCTGAAAGGTGAGATAATATCTCATTGTATATCCCTGATGATGAATGGTGAGTATCTTTTCATGTTTTCATGTCTGTTGGCCTTCTGAATGTCTTCTTTGAAGAAATGTCTGTTTATGTCTTGTGCCCATTTTATAACTGCATCATTTGTTTTTTGGGTGGTGAGTTTAATAAGTCCTTTATATATTTTAGATACTAACCCTTTATCAGATATGTCATTTGCAAATATCTTCTCCCATTCACTAGGTTATCTTTTAGTTTTGTTGCTTGTTTCTCTCACTGTGCAGAAGCTTTTCATTTGGTGAAGTCCCAATAGTTTATTTTTGCTATTGTTTCCCTTGGCTCAGAAGACCTTTCTAGAAAAATGTTCCTATGCCTGATATCAGAGAAATTACTGCCTGTGCTCTCTTCTAGGATTTTTATGGTTTCAGAGCTCACATTTAGGTCTTTAATTTATTTAGAGTTTATTTTTGTGTATGGTGTAAAAAGAGGACCAGTTTAAGTCTTTTGCATGTTGCTGTCCAGTTTTCCCAGCACAATTTGTTGAAGAGACAGTCTTTTCCCATTGCATATTTTTGCCCCCTTTGTCAAAGATTAATTGACCATATAGTTGTGGGCTTATTTTTGGTTTTCTATTCTATTCCATTGATCTATGTGTCTGTTTTTGTGCCAGAACCACACTGTTTTGATTATTACCACTTTATAGTATATTTTGAAATCTTGGATTATATACCTATAGTTTTGTTCTTCTTTTTCAAGATTTCTTTGGCTATCCAAATTAAAATATAGTGTAATAATGGTTTCAGGAGTAGAATTTCATGATTCATCACTTACAAATAACACCTAGTGCTCATCCCAACAAGTGCCCTCCTTAATGCCCATCACTCATTTAGCCCATCCCCCCAAAAGCACCCCTCCGGCAACCCTCCACTTGTTCTCTGTATTTAAGAGTCTCTTACGGTTCATCTGTTGTTTCTTAAATTCCACATATGAGTGAAATAATATATTCATCTTTTTCTGACTTATTTTGCTTAGCATAATACATTCTAGTTCAATCCATGTTGTTGCAAATAGCAAGGTTTCATTCTTTTTGATAACCAAATAATATATTCCATTGTATATTTATATACCATGTCTTTATCCATTCGCCAGTTGATGGACTTTTGGGTTCTCTTCCCTCTGGTATATTTTAAATTTCAGTTATGGAGTTCTTCTCTGAGTGGTTCTTTTTTTTATATAGTTTCTATCATACTGTTAGGGGTCTGAGGTCCTCCACTCTTTCTCATATCCAGTGAGTATTTTAATGACTAATACTTTAAATTTTCTATCAGGCATATTACTTATCTCCATTTTGTTTAGGTCTCTTGCTGTAATTTTGTCTCATTCTTTCACTTGGGATATATTCCTCTGTCTCCTCATTTTGTCTAACTCTCTGCGTCTCTTTATACGTGTTAGGAAAGTCAGCTATGTCTCCTGCTCTTGAAAGCAGCAGACTTCTGAAGAGGAGGTTCTGTGGTGCCCTGCAGTACAATATCCACTGTTCATCAGAACCTGGCACTTCAGGGGTGTCCACTATGTGGCATGCATGTTACTATTGTGGCTGAGTCACTTTTGACTTCAGTACAGTAGTCTTCAATGGCTTTCTTTGCCTGTTGCAAGCAGGGTATGCCCCTATATTGTTAGTGGGTCAATCTGGGGCTGCCTTACTTGAGTCAGATCAGACATTTGCCAGAGATGCAGTAGCACCAAACTACAGGGTGCTCTCCCTGTGTTGTCTGCTGAGAAGCTTTCATTAGTGGGCAAGGCCTGCAGTCAGATCAGATGTCTGTCCCTAGCCTTCTTCAGGGGCCACAATCAAACTGGTATGTGTGGTTTTATTCCTTTCTCCCTGGGGCAGGAGTCACTTTGGGATGGTGCCAGCCACTGTCAGGACTGCCTGCACAGTGCCACACTTGTACTGCTTTGGATGGACTCCTGCCCAGGATGTTTTGGATGGGTCAGGTCTGTAAGAGAATGCAGGAGTGGGGACACGAGGTGCCAGCAAGGTCTGCACTGGTCAGCTGTGGGAAGATGCATGCTATGGCCCTAGAAAACTTCTGCCAAGGCCAGGCTGGAGGGGAGGGTCATGCAGAAGAGGGGGCAGTAGGGCAATTAGAGTTTCTTCAAATGTCTGGTGATCATGGCTGTCTGCTAATTTTAAAAGTGGAGCATTAAAAAGGTGCTTGGGAGGTCTGGGTATATGGGTGGAACAAATCTAGTATGGATGTTCTATTGGCAGGAACATCTGTAGAACATCTGTAGGATGTTCTGGACCAGTTCTATCCATGGTAACTCAATATGCCAATGACCTTTAAGTCTTTTATTTTGACCTGAACATAGAAAATTCTTTGAACTGTCATGTCTAAAGGGATATGCCTTAACTGCCTGTGTTATAGAAGCAGAGTCAGAGTAGATGGTAGAGGATGCTAACATTCAGTACCACTAAACTTTGACTTATTCCCTTCTTCTCAGTGGGATACTACCATCCTTAACTATACTTCTCAAGACAGCTTTTTAAGTCTGTACATGTATGTCTTTTGTCAAATTTGGGAAATTTCAGCCATTATTTTATTTAATATTTTTTCAGCCATACTGTTTCTTCTCTTTTTAGGACTCAGAAAGATATGAATGTTAGGTCTTCTGTTATAGTCCAACATGTCCCTGAAGCTCTGTTGATTCTGTTTCCCAGTTTATATTCTCTCTGGTGTTCAATTAGGTAATTTCTATTTTTCTATTGTCAAGTTCAGTGATTGTTTACTCTGTTTTCATTCTGCTATTCAGCACATCCTTTTGAGTTTTATTTCAGTTACTTGATTTTTCAAGTTCTAAAACTTTGGGTTTTGTGTATCTATTTCATTTACTTATATAGATTTCTAATTTTGGGCTGAGACTTTCTATTTTTTTGTTTGTTTCATATGTATTCATAATTGCTCAGTGATGCATTTTTATGGTGATTGCTTTAAAGCCCTTGTCAAATAATCATAGCATCTGTGTTACCTCAGTGTTGGTGTCTATTGTTTTATCTCATTCAAGTTGAGATCATCCTAGCTCTTAAGGGATTGAGAAGTGATGACAAGTGATCTTCTGTTGAAAGCTGGATATTTTGAGTATTATATCATGAGATTCTTGACCTCATTTAAATCTTTTATCAGTCCTCTTCTGATACCAATGTGACATAGAAAGCAAGTTGCCATCCTGTTACAGCCAGATGGGGATGGAAGTCCAGATTCTCTACCCAGCCTCTGTTGACTGGGGAGAGTATGTGTGTTTACTGCTATTCTGGGGTGGGAATTCAGATTCAACATTAGATCTCTTCTGATACCACTCCCCAGCTGGGAGAGAGAGGAGTACTTCATTACTGCCCTTCATGTTGTTTCCATTGACATTGTGGTAGGGTGGGGAGAGTCCTGATTCTCCTCCACTAGGCATCTCTCCTTACCGGTGCAGGTGGTAGTCCAATCTTCCAATGTAGTCCACATTGACTCCATGGGGGACAGGGGAAGTTCCTTATCAGCCAGCTCCCCATTTTATTCCCACTAAGTCTTCTCTAACACCACTCTGGCAAGTGTAATTCCTTGTTACAACTTGAAAAAAGTGGAAGTCTAGGCTCTTCACTTAGCCTTTTCCCGCAGTGGGGAGAGAGGGGTAGCAGTTTTGTTTTGTTTTTTTTTTCTCCTGTGGTGTTTGGCTGTCCCTTTCCTGACCTTTTGGCTAGAGAAAGTAGGCCTTTGCTGGGAGCAGGTGGGGAGCTTTTTAAATATTTTATTTTGGTCTATACCTATTGGATGTTTCTAGGTTGCCAGCTTCTCCGGTACCCAGTCTAGGATATATGAAGCAAACCTAAGGAAAGTCACTATAATGTCATTCCTTGGGTCATGAGGTCTCTAGCCAATCTGCCTTTTATTCACCTTCTAGAGTCTTATGTTTGTTTTATATTAATATAATCCAGGTGGAGTTTTTTTTTCTTGTTTCTTTTCTTTCCTTATTTTCTTTTCTTTTTTTTGGCTGTACTTGGTAGGAAGAATAGCAAAATATCATGTCTACTTCATCTTTCTGGAAGTGGAAGTGTCTGTTTCTTATAGCTTTCAACCAATTTTTCTTAGCTCTACCTTTGGTCCCATTTCCAGACATCTAAGTAGAGTCAATTCTGGAGCTTTCGCATTATGTAGTGTGTATCAAGTTGTTTTTTTGACCTTCCTTACTACCAACTTAGAATTCAATTTTCTTAGCTCTACTGTCAGTTGCCACTTATTTATCTGTTATTTCCCTTCTAAGTTTTGTTGCCATTATCTCCCTTACTATCTCTTGTCCTTAGTACCTTTTAAAAAATTCCTTTGTTATTGGGGTGACGGAGTTGCTCAGTCTGTTAAGTGTCTGACTTTGGCTCAGGTCATGTTCTCACATCTTGGGGGTTTAAGCCCCGTGTCAGGCTGTGCAGACAGCTCAGAGCTCAGAGCCTGAAGCCTGCTTTGGATTCTGTGTCTCCCTGTCTCTCTGCCTCTCCCCTGCTCATGTCCTCTCTCTTTCTCTCTCTCAAAAATAAATAAACATTAAAAAAAATTTCTTTGCTATCATATTGGTGGAGGACTCTGGGGACAAAGAAAGAATCCTACAAATTTTTGGAGAGAAAAATATATAGGTATTATCGGAGACTTGATGACATTGGCTTCTCAATCAGCAACACTGGAAGCACTGGAAAAATGAAGAGTATTTTCCAAATTCTGGTCATAAAGTTGTACCTAGAATCATGTACCCAGTCAATCTTTCAAATAAATATGAAGACACTGTGAAGATATTTTCAAGCACACAAGATTACAATAATTTTATCTTCTTTGTGTCCTTACTCATCAAGCTGTTGTGATAAGGTCCTTAGCCAAAATGAGAGACTAAATTAAGAAAAAAGATAAGAATTCTGGGAAACAGAATTCTATTTCCCTATTTGCACAAGAGAATGGCAAAAGGAACTCCTAAGATGATGATGGAGGGAGATCCCAAGAGGACAGTTACCCATCAGGTCTAGAAATCACCAATCCAGGCTGTAGATCAGAGGATGCAAAAGATACTGATAGGCATGTTTATGTGGAGAAGACTTACATAACTGGGGAAGAGTTTGAAGACAAACTAGTAAGAAAACTAAAAGAAATTAAAAAATAAGGTAATCAACTCTAGGAAAACTTCTAAATGTCCAGGTAAGGAAAATTAATCATAGTATACTAAACAGTTTATCTGTCTATGAAGTGAATATTATATGTCTATGAAGGTAAACACTGAGCATATGATAAAACCAAAATTATTATATAAGTATTTTGGGAAGATGGGATCATGTGGAAAATATGGGTATAAAGTGGTGGTCGTATAGAAAACACCTAAATGACCAAAAAAACAGATTTGAAATATCTGAGACAAGGGTATTTGTGATTATAGATATTAATGTCTATACAAGGACAATTATTCTCTAAGGGAATCAAACTTATGACATCAAATGTGCCACAATATTTGACCTATAGAATAGACTTTAAAAAGTAAAGTCTTACCAGATGAAGGGTTGGAAGTTGATGTATTATACTAAAAGGGTACCTTTTCATGGGAAGAATTTCAAATTTTGCCAACAGTTTTCTGATCCATTGTTTCTGTCTTAATCTAACTAAACCTCATAATTCAGATAAATGAAGATTAAAGGGAAATGATGGGAAAAGGTGGCCCAAGTCTATTACAGCCTAAATTACTAATTTTAAAGAAGTGCACTTATGAGGGGCACCTGGGTGGCTCAGTTGGTTAAGCATCCAATTTGGGATAAGGTTGTGATCTCACCGCTCCTGAGTTTGAGCCTCACATCGGGCTCTGTGCTGACAGCTCAGAGCCTGGAGCCTGCTTTGGATTCTGTGTCTCCCTGTCTCTCTGTCCCTTCTTCTCTCTCTCTCTCTCAAAAATAAATAAACATTAAAAAAAAGAAATGCACTTTTGTTATTTGAGCAACCGAAACTAAGCTAATAAATACTGTCTGATATGCTAGATTCCATTTAATGATTAACTATGCACAGGTAAATGCCCCCCCTTACCTTCTTTTTATGTTATGAATTTGCTTAGAAACTTAAAATGGACATAAACTTTGTCAATCTCTGTTTAGTATCAAAGCAACAAATTAGTAAGGTCATATATTGGTCATAAAAAGAACTGATAATTTCACTCAAAAGAACAAAGATCAGGTAAAAATTATTTACCTCAACCAGTATACCAACAAAAGGGATAGAAGCTTCTTCATATTTCACAAAGAATAACTCAGGATTAGTCTTCCAGACTCCAAGCCATTTGTCTTTCAACTTTAACTTTTCTGACAGATATTTACTCATAGCCTCATCAGCATCTTCTGCCTAGCAAAAGAAAAAATATATATGTAGAAGGATATGTATAAATACTTTTACTGATTTCTATTTAAATATGGAACCAATATTCCCTTAAATAATTTTTTAAAACCTGGAAAGTAATAGATTTTAACTGATTTTTGTTTACTGGAAAACATCATAAACATTAAAATCTTAAGAGATCTATTCACCCTTAAAGAGATCTACTCTAATAGAGTAGTGCTGAGACATCTACTTGTTATTTATATTTAAGTAATTTGTTTTATCAATCCACTGAGGAGAAAGAACTGTAATTATACATTTAAAAACAGTAATTATCATATTAAAAATAGCAATTATTTTTTGAACTTTAAAGTTATAACCTATTTAAAACATATTCAGCATATAAAAATTTAAAACAGCACTGCACTCTGTAAAACAAACATTAAGCATTCAATAAATGCTGCCCATTTTTTAAATTCCAGTTCAGCTACCTCAAGGATGACAATAATCTAAACTACTGTGAAACTCAGTCATTACACGTCAGATAAATGACACAATAATTTATATAAACGTTTCTCAACTGCTTTTCAGAGACTTCATCTTCTCCAGCCCTCAGTATCCGATATAAGTTGGCCATGAATAGTGTCCCAGTTTTATGGTAATGGTGTTTTTATTTTTTTATTAAAAATTTTTTTAATGTTTATTTATTTTTGAGAGAGAGAGAGCAAGAGCACAAGCAGAGACAGGGGCAGAGAGGGAAACACAGAATCCAAAGCAGGCTCCAGGCTCTCAGCTGTAAGCAAAAAGCCCAACGCTGGGCTCCAACTCCATGATCCTGAGATCATGACCTGAGCCGAAATCAGATGCTTAACCAACTGGGCCACCCAGGTGCCCAATAATGGTGTTTTTAAAAATAAAATGTTCTTCGGATTATAAAATACAGTTAATCTACAGAAAATCTGAAAAACATACAAAATGTGAGGAAAACAAAAACCATTCCTAATCCTGACAGCCAAAATAACCACTAAGATTTCCTTCCTGTCACTTTTCTATGTATATAGTCATCCATATATATGAATCACATTTTGTTTTGGCTCCTGTTTTAACTATAGCATAAGTATAACTAAATGTTCTTGAAAACCTAACTTCCACTGCTGCTTGGGTCTCCACTATAACGCAGCCCCGACAAGTTCTTTTTTCTTTTTTTTTAAATGTTTATTTATTTTTGAGACATAGAGCACGACGAGCAGGAGAGGGGCAGAGAGAGAGAGACAGACAGACAGACTCTGAAGCAGGCTCCAGGCTCTGAGTTGTCAGCACAGAACCCTACGCGGGTGTCGAACCCACGAACCTTGAGTTCATGACTTAACTGACTGAGCCACCCAGGTGCCCCGCAGCCACAAGTTCTTTACTGCCCCCATCATTGGAAATGTAGTTTCTATTTTTTAATTTTGATAATTATTGGTGAAACGAATATCTCTATGCAAAAATTCTCCTGCTGTAACTTAAAGAACAACAAAATAGGCTGGAATCATGATATGTGCTCGTCAGTGTTGCCAGGTGTTGCCAGGTACCTACATGTCTTGGATATGAAACATCATTCCACATCGCAGATTCATGTCTGGGACTCAAAGCGCAGACACTTTCAGTACTGTCAAGGTCAAGGTCAAGGCTAAGTCTTTGTAGCTTACGTGCGGGCACAAACTGTTAAATGGGAAAACTTAAGCTGTGAACCTGGGCTCGGATAAGACCCATCCATCTCCTGGTATTGGAAGCTCCCAGAAAGCCGGGAAACGCTCCACGGGAGCGGCCCCCCTAATCAACAATGGTCTTTCCTAACGGTAACGCGCTGGGGCCGGAAGGGTGCCCCTGAGACAGCGGAGGCCCGGCCGACGCCGGTCACTTGAACTCTGGGAACCGCGGGCTCGGTCGGGGCTCCCTCACCTTACAGCCCTGCAGCACCTCGTCGCAGTACAGCGCCACCTTCTCGTCGCGCCACATCCCCCTCATGGGGGACACGCAGACTGGGGGCAACGGCCGCGCCTCCTCTTCAACCTCCTCCGGCACCGACAGGAGGGGCTCCTCCTCCGCCTCCTCTTCTTCTTCTTCGACCTCCTCCTCCGCCCCCTCGCCCCGGCCCTCGGCGTGAGAGGTCGGCAGGAGCTGCAGCCGCCGCCTGGCCGCCTCCCGGGCCGCCTTCCCCCTCACCGGGCGCGGGGACGCCACCACCGACCGCACCGGGGATGCGACGCTCTTCGAAGTCCCTACCGCCCCCGAGTCCCGGGTGGACGCGGACACCCCTTTCTCGCCTCCCCTGCCGGGGCTGACGGCCCGGACGGAGTCGTCCGGCCCTGGAGCCCTGGCCCCCGACGCCATCTCCGCACACCGCAAGGGCCGGCTGCGGGCCGTTGGCCGCTTTTCCCGCCCGGAGCCCGCTGGCCAGTGGGCGAGCGGCGCCCGCCGAGCCCGCAACGAGCGCGGGGGGTCCTCGTGGGGCGCAGGAAAGAGGTGAGGTGGGGGATGGGGTGTTCGGCTGGGGGTGGGGACTGGGGGGCGGGGCTCGCGGCTGGACTGGGGTGGAGGGGACCACAGCGTGCGAGGCGGGGGGGCGGGGCCGAGGTGGAGCGTGCGGCGCCCCCACTAGGCGGCAAAGCTGCGCAGGCGCTGGCCCTAACCCTGCGCGGTTCTCCTTTGGAGCCACCCAGCGACCGAATTCTCTCCCCAGCTCACGTCTACGTTTTCAGGGTGCTCGTGAGTCACCCCCACCCGGATCATCAAGACCTATCTAATACACCTCCTACGACCGCGTATCTACGCAAACACAACCAGAAAGAAAGTTTAGTTTTTACCCTTGAGGCCATAGTAACTGGAACCCTCTGCTCATGGCCAAAGGACACTCTAGTGACAAACTCAGCGATCTAGATTTCACCCCACCTATTCACACGGGTGCCAAAATAAAGCTTCCTTTACATTTTGAACAAGACACTCATTTTCTGTCAAAAAAGGATAGGTTAATCTATTTCCATGTCTCTGCCGTGCTGCTCAAAATTCTCATAAAAGATTATTTTATGTAACTGTTCAACTAGACTCAGATTTCCAGCTGGAAATTTTGCTGTGTGCAAACTACAAATACCCTCACAGTAGAGGTCTGCTCAAGATCATGCTTTTTGGAGAGGACCAGAGACTACTGGTTTCTGTTATATTACTATTAAAAGTACATGGAGCCAACTGGAATAACTTTTATTTACACTCCAGTATGAGGTACTGCCCTAGGGCCAATGGCTCCCACAAGGAACAGCATTGGGAAAACATCTGCCTTCCTTCACACTTATCTGGAAGGAGACTGTGTTAAGTTTGGAGTTTATTTTGAGA
The DNA here is from genome assembly GCA_017311185.1 of Proteles cristata cristata. Classification (NCBI taxonomy): domain Eukaryota; kingdom Metazoa; phylum Chordata; class Mammalia; order Carnivora; family Hyaenidae; genus Proteles; species Proteles cristata. Next base: position 1,640,316 of record JAESUZ010002939.1, on the reverse strand, counting down.
AAAATGTTAGTATTCATGTTACTGTAGTTCAGGGAGTAATTACAATATTTATCATGTTATGACTCTAAGTTTATTCCTTTCCTCAGGAGTCTTGGAGTTTGTTTAAAATTATACCTAGCTACAGATTTCACTCACCACAAGTAAAATCTAGAAAAGTTAGCATTTCTCCAAAAACTTGGTTTTTTAATAAATTGTGGGGTTTGTTCTTAGATTCAGAATAATGGAGACCACTTGTCCTAGGTTGAAGTTTAGAAACAACAGCCTCTTTCCAAAACAAAAGCCAGAAAACAAAAACCAAAAACCACCACAAACACATCTTTGTAGGCATTTACTTGTGCCAGGCAGTGCATAGATGCCAAAGTTATAGAAATAAAAGAATTCCTACCCCCATTATCTTTTTTATTAAAATTTTTAAATGTTTATTTGTTTGTTTATTGTCAAGTTGGTTTCCATATAACACCCAGTGTTCATTCCAACAATTACCCTCCTTCATGCCCATCACCTCTTCTCGCCTCTCCCCCAACCCCCTCAACCCTCAGTTTGTTCTCAGTATTCAAGAGTCTCTCATGGTTTGCCTTCCCTACTCTCCCTATCTATTTTTTCCCCTTCACCTCCCCCACAGTCCTCTGTTAAGTTTCTCCTGTTTCACATATGAGTGAAAACATATGGTATCTGTCCTTCTCTGCCTGACTTATTTCACTTAGCATAACATCCTTGAGTTCCATCCATGTTGCTACAAGTGGCCAGATTTCATTCTTTCTCATTGCCATGTAGTATTCCATTGTGTATATAAACCACATCTTCTTGATCCATTTGTCTGTTGATGGACACTTAGGCTCTTTCCATGTTTTGGCTGTTGTTGAGAGTGCTGCTATGAACATTGGGGTGCATGTGCTCCTATGCATCAGCATTTCTGTATCCCTTGGGTAAATTCCTAGCAGTGCTATTGCTGGGTCATAGGGGAGTTCTGTTGTTAATTTTTTGAGGAACCTCCACACTGTTTTCCAGAGGGGCTGCACCAGTTTACATTCCCAGCAACAGTGTAGGAGGGTGCCCGTTTCTCCACATCCTCGCCAGCATCTAGAGTCTCCTGATTTGTTCATGTTAGCCACTCTGACCGGTGTGAGGTGGTATCTCAGTGTGGTTTTGATTTGTATTTCCCAGATGAGGAGGGATGCTGAGCATCGTTTCATGTGCCTGTTGACCATCTGGATGTCCTCTTTGGAGAAGTGTCTGTTCATGTCTTTTGCCCATTTCTTCACTGGATTATTTGCTGTTCAGGTGTGTCGGTGAGTACCTTATAGATTTTGGATATTAGCCCTTTATCCGATATGTCATTTGCAAGTATCTTTTCCCATTCCATTGGTTGCCTATTAGTTTTATGGATTGTTTTCTTCGCCATGCAGAAGCTTTTTGTCTTGATGAAGTCCCAATAGTTTATTTTTGCTCTTGATTCCCTTGCCTTTGAAGATGTGTCAAGTAAAAAATTGCTGCATTTGAGGTCAAGGAGGTTGTTTCCTGCTTTCTCCTCTAGGGTTTTGATGGTTTCCTGTCTCACATTCAAGTCCTTCATCCATTTTGAGTTTATTTTTGCGTATGGTGTGAGGAAATGGTTCACTTTCATTCTTTTGCATGTTGCTGTCCATTTCTCCCAGTATCATCTGTTAAAGAGGCTGTCTTTTTTCCATGGGATACTAATGTTTATTTATTTTTGAGAGAGAGACAGAGTGCGAGTGGGGGAGGGGCAGAGAGAGAGGGGGACACAGAATCCGAGGCAGGCTACAGGCTCTGAGCTGTCAGCACAGAGCCCAACGCGAGGCTCAAACCCATTAACCATGAGACCATGACCTGAGCCGAAGGTGGAAGCTTGAACTGACTGAACCACCCTGGCGCCCCATCCTTATAATCTTAGTGAAGGATGCAGATGGGTCAATAGATTATTGTGTTTGGTAAGGATGGTTTTTTTAAAAGTATATATATATAGTTTAACCCCATTATGGGGAAAAAAGTACCTTTCTTCCTGGAAGTGACACTTAAGCTGAGTCTTAGTTATGAAAGCAATCTATCTGTGCCGTTTTGAAAAAGACAAAAATTCAAATTAGTTGTACTTCCAATGCTTGCAATAACTACCATTGGATTTTGAAATATTTTCTTTCAATATTTTTTCCTATCACATTATTACAAAGTTTAGATCATATTAACTTTTAATTTAGTCTTTTATTTAGTATAAGCATTTTATTTAGATAAGCATTTTCTTATCATTACAAATTATTTAAATACATTATTTCCAATAGCTGCATACAATTTCTTTGTATAGATATAATTTCCATAAACCCTACTTCCAGCTGTTTTGGTTACATTAATTTTTATAATCATTAATATGCCACTTTGACATATTTGTGCATAACTTTTACCTATATTTTGTATCCTCCCTCACCGCCAGGGAAACGTGGGATTCCTGAGTCAGGATATGTAAACATTTTAAGGTTGTTAATATTGCCACATTGTTTTCCAAAAAAGATGTGTATGAATTTCTACTTCTGGTAGCAAATGTAATTCCCAGATGATCTGTGTTATGAAACAGAAGTAAGCTACAGGCTCTTAAGGTGGGGATAGGATGGGGAATATAGTAAGATAAACATTCCAGGCAGAGAGAGTCATTAGTGATTCTACAGAAGGGTAACAGAACTTGGTCTAGATATCCTGGTATGGCTGGAATAGAAGGGGGAAATTAGGACAATAACTCAGGTTGGAAAGACATACAAAAGGCATCTCACAAAGGGTCATGTATGTTTTGTATATAAGGAATTGGATTCTAACCATATTGAGAAACTCTTCCTTGTCCAACTTTATATTCCACTCTCTGATCCAGTACCTTCAGTGCCGATTCCATATAAATTTTCTCAGGTCATGCCAGTACATGTTCGCCAGCTCTCGTCCTCTGTTACTGGACCCAATACATCTCTGGCTGGGTTATGTTGTGTCTTAATCCTATTTATTGGACTGGTGGCCAGGAGGGAATGTAGGGTAGATCTCTCAGGGGTGGTGCATGTAGTCTTCCAAGGCAGAAGCCTGTGTTTCATCTCCAAGCATAGGGGACTCTAGACTTTAGTGGGGAGAAGTGAGCTCATAGGGTTCAGGGGAATCTGGGGACTCATTGTTCTTCAACGCATCAACTAAGTTGCCCTCACACCAAATGTCAAGATCTCTCCTTCCAATCAGAGCCTGACTAGCTTAGTGATCCTGCTTCTGAAAACTCAGCCTTTGCTGTAACTCCATTCCATTACTCCTATAAAAATTCTGAAGCTCAAGTTTTTTCTGCTTCTTGGCTGGAAATGAGACTTTTTATATGCTGCAATGGAGGCTTTCTGACTTTGACACTTCACCTCACGTTGGTTATCTGAGCATTTCTTTGTCTTATGCCAGTGAATACATAATTCTCAGCAAGAAACAATTGACTCCATAATTCTTATAATTATTATGTTCACCAAACTTCCCAAACTCCTGATATTGCACCCACCAGTGCATCCTTTTCCCTTTCACCCACAGTGGAAGCTTTAACAATTGCACCTGCAGAGCGTACCAGGAACGATCAGTATTCTACTTACCACCAGTGACAGCATCCTGGTTGGCAGCTGGCTAGAAGGGGATTCAGCTCCAACATATCATTTTATAATCCGCTTCCATACCATGTGTCTCTGGTTGGGTCTCCTGGGAAACAAGATTTGAGGTAATGATTTGCATAAAGAGAATTTAGGGGAGTGCTTTTGAGAACAATATCTGTAAGGGAATGAGGAATGGGCAGAGAGAACTATGGTACTGTGATGTGTTTATAATAGAGTTATGAGCCATTCCTACTGAAAGCTCTGGTCTAGGATGGCTGTTAAGAGTTATGGCAAGGGCTGGGCCTTTACATCCATGCATCTTCTAGTAATTGAAAGTAAGCTGCCTACAGAGAGAGGCATTGCTCTGATGTGGCAGCTCCCTCATAAGAAACTGCCTGACTGTCTTCCAAAGTGGCTGTACCAGCAGTGAATGAGGGTGTCTGTTGCTTCACATCCTCACCAGCATTTGATGTTGTCAGTACTCTGGATCTTGCCCATTAAGATGTGTAGTAGCCGCTGCACCTTGTGGCTCAGGGTAACTGCCAGGGAGGAAGTTACATGTGAGTTTTCAGCAGTCAACACTCCCAACAGCTGGGAGAATGAATGTCTTGGTCCTAAAATACGATTGGGGCAGCAATAGCATCCACTACACACAGTTATCAGACTGGGATAGAAGACAGAACAGAACTCTACAAAAGCGGACTTGCTGCTGACTCATTTGAGCTATTGGCCCACAATACAGTGTTAGTCCAACATTTGGGATCATTATCTAGAAGTCAATCAATTCTAGCTCTGGGTGTGGATGGGAATATTAGGTAACCATACAAAGTATTAGCCACCCTCTCCCTAAGGCTGAGATTCAAGGAATTTGAGGGTTAGGGACAGGCAAAGAACTTGAGAAGTTTTTAAATGTCCCTGTAGCCGATCTAATTGGACTCATGTCTTTGAGCTTTCTTTTTCTCCAGCACTTTCTCTCAATTCATTTCTTTGGTGAAGTTATATTGCATAATGAATGGTCAAGAGCATGAACTCTGCCCAGACTGCCTGGGTTCAATGGCTTGGCTCCTCTCTTTAAAAAAATTTTGACAGGGAGTGCATCTGGGTGGCTTAGTCAGTCGGTTGAGCATCCAACTTCGGCTCAGGTCATGATCTCACGGTTTGTGAATTTGAGCCCCACGTTGGGCTCTGTGCTGACAGCTCAGAGCCTGAAGCCTGCTTCGGATTCTGTGTTTCATTCTCTTTCTGCCCTTCCCCCACTAGTGCTCTGTCTCTGTCTCTCAAAAATAAATTAAAAAAATTTTTTTACTTTTATTTATTTTGAGAGAGAATGAAGTATTTTATGTATTTATGTATTTTATTTCTTTTGTATGTGCACAAGCCAGGGAGGGGCAGAGAGAATCCCAAGCAGGTTTCACACTGTCAGCACGGAGTCAGAGGTGGGGGTCAATCTCACAAACTGTGAGATCGTGATCTGAGCTGAAATCAAGAGTTGGTCACTTAACGGACTCAATCACCCAGGGGTTCCTCTCCTCCCCTTTAAGGCTTTTTCCTTGCCAATAAAATCGGACATACGTAACAGTTTGTGGTGGAGTTTTGCTGCTGAGGTAGTGCCCGAGCCACCCCCCATCAAGGTTGAATGAGCTTCTGCCTTCCTACAGCAGTTAAAACAATTCTCACATTTTATGAGTGCTTCTAACTGGCAAGGCTTTGGGTGGTACAGGAGGCCAGCTCTATTCTCCATCTTGGGTGGTAGAAAACTCATTTCCCCTCTTTTTCCTTGGAGGCTTTTCCTTGAATTGCCTCTTCCTTCCCACTGAAACGTTGGCTGTGGATTGGGGCTGCTGCCGGGTGTGTGGACCATAGGGCTCATGCCTAAGAGGTACAAGAAAATCCGTGGTCCCCACATACGTGGGCTAGTTTCCACACTGGGTTTCGTGGTCAGAACCTCTGGTCTTGTTTCTCACAAAGACCTGGCTATGGCAGGGGGTGCCTGGCTATGGTAGAATTGAACTTGAGAAATGTAAGGTCCTGGATATCTTTCTTTATCTCTTGTTTCCAGGGATCTGACCAGTAGCCATTGTCCTATCTTGCTCACGGTCTTGCCGTCACTTCAAATGTCCTTCCTGCTTGTCTCTTACCTGTTGAAATTCTCCTAGGCCAGATTCCAATACACATCCCTCTTCAGAACTAACATTTTTCTCCTTTGTGCCTTTCAGAGTACTTTCTGCACAGTATTAGAAACACTGAAAACACTTCATGTGCAGGGATAGATATTTTTTATTCCCAGTACTTAGTGCAATCCTTGGCACATAACTAGTGTTAAGTTTTAAGAACTGTACTACTATGGGAGTATAGTAAATATTTTTTCCAACATCTGAGTTGAAATGTGTATACGTTTTCTCCTCCCCTAGGATGTTACTTCCTTGATGCCCACCTAGGGTCAGGTTCTACTCATCTTTACATCCACTGTGGAACTTACATAGCATGTGAGTTAAATTCTAGAAATTAATGTGAATATTCACAGGCTGTTACTCTCTTTGTGCTGGGCTATGTGGGGGAGCTCTCAGTTAAATCCACAGGCTGTCTGCAATATACAAATGATCTAAATTACATAAGTTTTGGGGCATCTGGGTGGCTCAGTTGGTTACCAGTCCCGCTCTTGATTTGGGCTCAGGTCATGATCTCATGGTTGGTGAGATGGAACCTGGCCTCAGGCTCCGCACTGACAGCAAGGAGCCTGCTTTGGATTCTATCTCCCTCTCTCGCTGCCCCTCCCCCACTCCCATGTTTGCATGTGCCCACTCGCTTTCTCACTCTCTCTCTCTCAAAACAAACTTAAAAAAATTATAAAAGTTTATTTAAAATCATAACTCATTATTGTCCCTTAGAAAAATATTTCTAATCAAAACCTCTCTTCCTCGGTCACTGTGAAGCAGAAAGTAGGCTTATAAATTCTTTCAATCTTTCAGTCCCTGAGCCGTAACCCTTTGAGATCTTTTTTCTTTTTTGTTTTTAGAGGGAAAGAACAAAACACTGATAAATAATAATAACACCTGGCCATAGGCAAAACAAAAATAGATAAGACTCTGACATCTCAGAGATACACCCAGATTCAGAGTTCCCTTGATGTTTCATTACTATCTAGAGTAGGACTTGGCGTCAGTAGAGCAGATCTACTAGATAGAAGTACAGAGATGCAGTAAGGCCTGGAGCATAATAAAACCAGCTCCGGGATTGGGGAGATGTACTGGAGAGACATGAGACACCTGGAGGGTTCCTTCCTTTCCTCCTATTGGTGATTAACCTGAATTCAGCGAGAGGACTGGGACCAGGATCAAGAGGAACTGGGGGATCCCATGCAGCAAAGAGAAAAGAGAGAAACAGGTTTTTTTCTTTTTTTCATTTTATAGTTATGTATTTGTTCATCTACTTTGTATAGTTATGTATTAGGTGCTAGGGATATAGCAGAATACATAAAAATCTCTGAGCTTGCATTCTGAATGGGAAGGTAAAAAAATAAACAAATTTTGAAGTAAAATTCCCGGGAGAAACCAAAACATGTCCACACAAAAACTTGCACATGAATGTTCAGAGCAGCATTATTTATAATACTCAAAACATGAAAAGAACTCAAGTGTCCATCGGTTGATAAACAGAAAAAGGAAATGTGGTGTGATCCAGACAACAAAATATTATTTGGCCATTAAAAGAAATGGAGTACTAAAAATAATGAAGGAGAAATGAAGAACTGATACCACAGTGTGGAAGAAACACGAAAACATGCTGTGGGAATGAAGTCAGTCTCAAAAGCCCACAGAACATACGATTCCATTTGTATGAAAAGTCCTGAATAGGCAAATCTGTAAGGACAGGGAGCAGACTAGTGATTGCCTAGGACTCGGGGCAGAAGGATGGTTTGAGGAGAAATGGCGACTGATTGCTAATGGGTCCAGGACTTCTTTTGGGGGTGATGAGAACGTACCACAATTGATTGTAATGAAGATGTACAACTTTGAGAATACACAAAAAACCATTGAGTTGTATGTGTTAAATAGGTGAATTGTATGGTATGTGAATTAAAGTCAATTTGGAAAAGTAAAATGTATAGAGGTAAGTGCTATGAGAATGATAAAAAAAAATATGGCAGGGAGCAGAGATGGGGGAGTTTGGGAAGGTAGGGCTGGGGATATAATTTTCACACAGGGTAGGGAGGGAAGGTCTCACTCGTAGGCAACATTTGAGTAAGGATCTAAAGGAGGTCAAGAGGAAAATCTTGGACTTTGACCGTTGCAAGGGAAAGAAAGTTTTTTCCATCACCCAGTTATTTCCAGAGGGCAATTCAGCTGTAAGGAACTTAGGTAAATGAGGAGTAACTACAGTTTTTGAAAGTCTGTAATACTACTAGCATATTATTTTCTTTTTTTTAGAAACTAGTTTATTGTCAAGTTGGTTTCCACATAACACCCAGTGCTCATCTCCTCAAGTGCCCTCCTCCATGCCCATCCCCCCCCACCCCTACCCACACCCCCATCAGCCCTCAGTTTGTTCTTAACATTCAAGAGTCTCTCATGGTTTGCCTCCCTCCCTCTCCCCTCCTATTTCACCCCTTCTTCTCCCCCACGGTCCTCCATTAAGTTCTTCCTAATCCTCCTATACGTGCAAACATATGGTATCTGTCCTTCTCTGCCCGACTTATTTCACTCAGCATAACACCCTCAAGGTCCATCCATGTTGCTATACAAGGCCAGATTTCATTCTTTCTCATTGCCATGTAGTATTCCATGGTATAGATAAACCACATCTTCTTGATCCATTCATCTGTTGATGGACACTTAGGCTCTTTCCAGGTTTTAGGTATTGTGGAGAGTGCTGCTATGAACATTGGGGTACATGTGCCCCTATGCATCAACACTCCTGTATCCCTTGGGTAAATTCCTAGCAGTTACTAGCATATTATTTTCATGTTTCCTTACACGATAAGCATCTAAATAAAGCCCACGTTGGTCAGAAAACACTGAGTACATTGGGGGATTTAGGAATTTTAGAAGTTTTGTATGACAGAGATTGGATTTTATCGTTTTGGATAGGATTCTGTGAAATGCTGCTGTCTTTGTTTTTCCATTTGGTTTTCTCAATTGAATAAACGAATAAATATTAATAAGCCCATCATTCAGCAATTTATTCCCAAGTACTTTAAATTTTCCTCTCTTAGGACACTAACAGTTCCCTCTTCCTTAACTCTGTGACCTTATTTTGAGAACAAATATTCTGATGAGACCCTACAAGAGCAGCTCTTTTGGAAGACATGTAACTCCTCATTTTTGTCCAGAAGAGGGCACTGGAGAGCTTTTGGACTGTTTGAGGGCCCCAATCCCAAAGGGCTAGGTGCAGCCTAAAGAGATTCTTTAGGCCAGCCAGCTCCAGGCCTGACTTAAAATCAGACTGCACACCACTTTGCTAGAGGACAAGCTGAGACACATTGCTCTAAAGTCTAACACTTCTTTAACCACACACGTGATGTTCTGCTACATCTTCAAACTTTGACAGTGTGTACTAACTCCCTAATACTTGTTTTGTGCTCTGCTTTTGTTTTTAGCTCTTTTTGAGGGAAATACAAGATTTTAATTTAATTTTACATTAACCATACACACAAAAAAAGAATCACCAGACATGTTTCACGGCACATAAATTCCACTAAAGAGAGGCAAGACAGGATATGGACAAAGAAACAGCCTAAAACCACTGATAACAGCTTCCCTGGTAAAAAGCTAATGGCCCAAATGTGACTTAATAAAGCTCAGAAGTCTTACCTTTCAATCTAACAGTAAAGAACACTAAGGATGACAATGACAATAGTTAATTAGCCTGCATTTTGAAAAGTGCATAGATATCTAACAGTAGGGCAACTATTTAAAACTGATAATAACCAGTGTAAGATAATCACCCTCAACCACTATTGATAAAAGTAGATATTGTTAAAGACATTTAGGAAGGCAATTTGACAGAATCTTTCAAAAGGTTAAATGTGCCTAACTTCAATCCAGCAATGCTATCCTTAGAAATCCGTTCCCCGAGATGCTTGCATATGTGCATAAAAGGTATATGTAATAATTCTAATGATGATAATAACATTTAGTACTTATGATGTGCCAGATAGGTTGAAGAACTCTACATATATTGACTAACGTCATTCTACAAATAGCCCAGTGATCCTCACTTCATGATGAGGAAATAGGCAGAGAGGTTAAGTAATAGCCATGAAGTGGTGGAGGATTCAAATACAGGCAGTCCAACTTAAGAGTTTATGCTCTTAACCAAGACACTATGCAGTACAGGCTACTTACTGTAGCATTGCTTATAATAGTGTAAAACTGAAAATGATCAACATACATCTAGTGAAATACCTAAATCACTGATGATACATCCATCTTATCCAAATGAGGTCAGTCTAGATGCCCTGACTTAGAAAAATCCCCAAAGGCATATTGTAGGGAAAATTAGGGGTGAGGAGAGAAGCAATTTCTCGGACTAATACATATAATATAATCCCATTTACGGTTTTTTAAATTTCATATTAGAGTTTGGACATACAGGCATAGAAAAAGGTGGAAATGGGGCGCCCGGGTGGCTTAGTTGGTTAAGCGTCCGACTTTCGCCCAGGTCATGATCTCACGGTTCATGGGTTCGAGCCCCGCGTCGGGCTCTGTGCTGACTGCCAGCTCAGAGCCTGGAGCCTGTTTCAGTCTGTGACTCCCTGCTCACACTGTCTCTCTCTCTCTCTCTCTCTCTCTCTCTCCTAGAAATAAATAAAACATTAAAAAAGAAAAGAAAAGAAAAGAAAAAGGATGGAAAGACCTACAGACATGAAACTGTAGTAACTGTAAGGAGGACAGTGGTTTTGGGGACATGGGTATTTGTAAAAGGGGAGTTTCATGTTTTACCCTATGTAATTCTGAATTACTTACATGTTTAAAAATAAAATGTATTTATGTACTATAGGAATATTCTTTCAAAGAGGGAAAATGATGCAGTGTAAAAACAGAAGGTAACCTCAGCAAGCGGTCCAGCCCACCCCTTCATATCACAAACAAGGAAGCTGAAGTGTTACGAGGCACCGTGGAGTGTGAGCTGTCCCATATGCAGTGGCTGAGCTAAGCTATAGAGCCTGCCAGCCTGACTCCTGCCCTAGGGTTCTTCTTGTTGCACCATTTTGCCTTTTTCCTGGTAAAATGTCTGAAAATGTTATGCACTATCTTTAAAAAATTTTTTCTAACGTTTACTTATTTTTGAGAGACAGAGCATGAGTAGGAGAGGGACAAAGAGAGGGAGACACAGAATCTGAAGCAGGCTCCAAGCTCTTAGCTTTCAGCACAGAGCCTGACACAGGGCTTAAACCCCCAAACCGTGAGATCATGACCTGAGCCAAAGTCGGATGTTTAACCAACTGAGCCACCCAGGTGCCCCTGTTATGCACTATCTTAATGTGATTTCACAGTTAGGTTTTATCTCACAAATTTGTAATCATCTGGCCTTTAAAAAGCTCTGGAAGGTATATAATGTCAGCCATTCGATCAATGAATATTTATTAAATCAAGTAATTAGATATTACTAATTAGATGCTTATTGTTATATGTCAGGCACTGCTGGAGACTTGGAAATACAATGTTGATCAAGAAAAAAAATAGTTATCTCCATCAAGAATTATGGAAACATGTTCCCCACATAACCATACATGAAAAAAACCCAAAACGTGAAGCTGTATATGCTGGAAGAAAATGCACAAAATTGTTAAAGCCATTGTCTTAGGAGTGTTAGGATGTTTTGTGTGGTTTTTACAGATTTCCATGTTTTCTTTTTTCCATTTTGCATTTATTTCTTTCACTGTCAGAGAAATATATTTTGAAGAATCAAAATAAGCTCGTTGCCTGAGCTTAAAGCATGTTGAATTATATGAAAAGGGAAGAAAGTCATTATACTAAAGGAAATGAAATGTTTCTGGTGGGAAGAAAGGCTTGGGCAGGCTATTCTATCCCTGATACTAAACTGTGATTCTATGGAATTCTCACAGAGAAGGCTTCTCAAAGGGCACTGAATGGAGGTGGGTGACATCTTTTGTCACACTACCAGGGAATATTAAACAATATGCCTCAGAGGAGAGAACCCTGGAAGCCAGGTTCACACTAGCAATTTAGTTCTCAGGCTTTAGAGACAGACACCTGGGCTCAACCCCTTTCTAGCTGTGCAACCTTGAGAAATATACTTGCCTTTCTGAACTTCAGTTTCTCCATCTATAAATGGAAATAAGATAGATATCATATCATTGGGTGGTTATGAGAGTTAAATGAGATAATGTATATAAAAGATCAACATTGAAAACAAATAAACAAACAAGCTCAAAACCATGGTTGTCACATAGTTGTGCTTAATTTATGTTACTAATTTGCACTTTCGTAAGAACCTAATTCTCAGTTCCGTGACGATTCACCCCACCCACACACACAGTCCACACACATATTAGCACTCCCGCAATAAAAACACAAGTTATGCCGGAGAGAAAATGTCATCAATGCTATTTCAGGCAGTCATACAAACTAGTTCATTTACCCTAAATTGGACTAGAAATAGAACAACCCTACATATTAAAATATAATGATAGAGGAGGGGGGGACATGTGGGTGGCTCAGTCGGTTAAGTGTCCGGCTTCTGCTCTGGTCATGATCTCAAGGTTCGTGAGTTCCAGCCCCACGTAGGCCTCTGTACTGACAGTTCAGAGCCTGGAGCCTGTTTCGGATTCTGTGTCTCCCTCTCTCTCTGACCCTCCCCTGCTCATGCTGTCTCTCTCTCTCAGAAATAAATTTTTAAAAACATTTAAAATATATATATATAATGACGGGGATGAACCCCATGGCCTTTCCTTTCAACTTATTGCTCAGACATCTTCCCTGCCCATAGAAATAGGTCCTGGGATGCCTGATCTGGCTCAGTCAGAAGAGCGTGCAACTCTTGATCTTGCAGTTATGAGTTGAGTCCCACATTGAATATGGAGATTACTTAAAAAATAAACTTAAAAAAAAAAAAAACGAAATAGGTCTTAACATTTTACTATGTCTATTGCTTTATTTTTCAAATGCAAGAGGGGATAGCCCCAAATGCCAGGGGTCCCAAATAAGCAAAGGCTTAGCTGCTCCCCTGACATGTGATCAGCAGAGCTCTCTAATTTGAAGAGACAACATGGGCTCAGGCTTGGAGGATACCCATGACACCCATGGTAACTTAACTCTTACTCACTGTCCAGCACCGCAAGTTTGGGGCTTCAGCACTTTGATGCTTTGAGGAACCATTTGCCAAAGACTCTTTGTGTAACAATGGAGCACATGCTAGATTTTGAGGAAAGTAAAGCAATTCATTAAACCTCCAGTGAAATCATAAGATCACTTTCCAACAAGTAGTTCGACTGCTGAAAGCCATCTCGCAATCATGAAGGAAGCCAGAGTGGGTGTAAAAGCCAATGCAGACAAGAAACAGAAAGAAGGAAAGCCAGAGCCCTGATCCAACTATGCCTGAGGCTTGGAACCACTTCTGGACTCTTCAGTTACAGAGGCCAACAAACCCCAATGCTTTTTAAAAAAACAATGGATAGTTTAAAAAACAGTGGATAGTTCATATTGCATATATTAGTGAAGCAAACAGATAATTAGTAGAACAAGTGAGTTTCCTATTCTGGTGTTGAGTCATGGAACCACATTTATGGAGCATGAACTTCGGCAGAGTCACACCAAAGTTCTTGCAGTAATGTATTCGTTCCCTCTCACCAGCAATTCCAAATTCATTTCTTTTGGAGTATGTACTTCTTAACTTAGATTCATTTCATGTATATTACAAATCTAAGCCGTAGGTATGTTTTACAGGTGAACATATTTCATAAGTCAACTTACTGGTTGGAGGTTTGGAAGGCTTGCCAGGTGAAGGAATCACTGCTGGGTTAAGAGGTGCCAGAGCACTGGCTGACCAGTGCCCACTGCCTGGGGCTCCTGCCAGATCAGAGCTGGCTCAGGGAACAAGCACTCTTTCTAGGGTATCACTCACCCATCTTTCTTTTATGGATTTGTGGCTGGAGGGAACATACCAAACACTAAGGAAAGGGGAAATGAGCTACATTTTAGATAAAGAACTGTTTGACTCAAACAGGGTTTCTCCAGGCCCTTCCCTTTGATCTCAGAGAGAATCAGAAGAAAGAAACATGCCAGTGGAAAGGTAAACGAGAAGAGCGGCCATGCCTTTGCCTCATGAATGCCGAGAAACTTGAGTCACTGAATACTTCTAACTGGCTTTTGCCTGTTTAGAGTTAAAAAGCCTCCTTCCCCAATAGTAATGGGAATTGGAAAACTCCAGGCAAGGCTAGTTCAAAGCAGATACCAGTTTGACTTATAAATGTAATTCATTTTATCTTGTAACCTTGAAAAGTTAATGCCTTTATAAAGAATATAGAATCAGAGGGCAACTAATGGACTACAAAAAAATTGAATGGCTTGAAGTAGAATGATTTGGGATGGGTTGGGACATAACCCTCTCTCAGGTATAAAACAACCTAAGATTTCATTGCATTCATAGTCAAGTACACCTTCCCAGCCAAGAATTGAAAGCACTCCATGAATTGGTCCATGCTTCTTCTCTAGGCTTGTCTCCTGCTAAATTATCCCATACCTTTCATACCACTTATTATCTTTGGGCTTTTGTTCAGGCAGCTCCATTCTTGCTTGGAATTCCCTCATTTCTCCCTTCCCCTAGCATCTGCCCTGTATCACAGTTGTTTATGGGTTTGTCCTCCATGCTTGGTTTCCCACTCAGAATGCAAGGACCATGCCTCTTTCACCTTTGAGCCTTCATCTATGAACTTTGCACATATTGTATAGATCATAGACTCAGTGCATTCCCATTTTCTTGTAGTAATCATGTACTACCCATAATAATAGTTCACCTTTATTCACTCAAACACTTTTTTAAAAATATTTATTTATTTTTGAGAGAGAGAGAGACTAGAGACAGAGCTCAAGCAGTGGAGCGACAGGGAGAGAGGGAGGCACAGACTCTGAAGCAGGTTCCAGGCTCTGAGCTATCAGCACAGAGCCTGATGTGGGGCTTAAACTCACAAACTGCAAGATCATGACCTGAGCTGAAGTCAGAGGCCTAACACGCTGTGCCACCCAGGAGCCCCATATTCACTCAAATATGTTCTTTTTTTAAAATAATTTTTTAAAATGTTTATTCAGTTTTTGAGAGACAGGAAAAGACAGAGCATGAGCGGAGTAGGGGCAGAGAGAGAGGGAGACACAGAATCTGAAGCAGACTCCAGGCTCTGAGCTGTCAGCACAGAGCCCGATGCAGAGCTCGAACTCACAAACCATGAAATCATGACCTGAACCGAAGTCAGGCATTTAACTGACTGAGCCACCCAGGCACCCCTCAAATATGTTCTTAAAAGCTCTACATATATATCAACTTATTTAAAGCACACAACACTGCTATGAGGTAGGTTACCATTATTATCCACTGTTTACAGCCAATAAGTAGCAGACAGATTTGAATCTAGAAAGTCTGGTTCCAGAAGTGTCTCATCTCTTTTGAGTTTAGCATCTACATTATAAGAAGATTAATTCAGAAATGACAAGCTGCTAGGTTTTTCTACTGTTTTTTGTTTGTTTGGTTGTTTGATTGGTTGGTTGGTTGGTTGTGGGGTTTTTTGTTTTGAGGGGCTGTTTCTTGAGTCTCAGGAGGACTTAAATATTAAATCATTTTATCTGGAAATCTTTTATAAAATTGGACCTGAATGAATTCAAGACAGTAAGACACGGATTGTATTTTCAAATGGTGTTTTTAAGAAAAACCTAATTGTACCTTTTCAGTATTCAGGACTCAACCTAAGTCCCACAATACACAGCTGTACCACTGTGAGCAAAAACCCAGGGCCAAAGAGAGACTGAGAGAATAAACACTCCTTGAAAGTTGTTTCCAGCCAGAAAGGAAATATGGTCAAACAAAGGAGCCTGGCTGTGGTATTTTTCAGATATGAGCTAAATTCAGCCTGGTGTGTTACCAAGCTCAATTTACTCAGCATGAAATGTTCCAATTCGCAGGGAGATATGGGGAAGAGCCCCAGTTTACTTTACTTGCACTGGAAATTTTGGAGGACGATTAAGTTCAAAAGTTATTTTCCTCAGTCTAAAGTTTACTTTCGGGTTTTGAGGACTTCATGGCTTCTCAGGACATCAAGGCAAAGCATGCATGTTGTTTTCACTGTGAAGTTAAACTAACTCTGATGTTTTTTAGAAACACAGTATAAGGCTGCCTTTGTCAGCAAGCTATTAGAAATAGACTGTTGATGAACCCCTTCTCAAGGTCTGATATTTAACTTTTTGAAGTAAACATTTGCAGGTCACGTGTAGGTTTTACATATCACTTCGGGTGAAGAGGTTAAAGTATTAATGGTAAACTACACATTTATGTGGTCAGTGTATCAGTTTCCTATGTTTAAGGGTTGAAAGTGAATTAGAATTATGAATGAAATAAGTCTCTTAGGTTCTCAACTATAAATTCATGATAATTTCAAGAAAAATATAACGACATAATTTCAACATGACACTATGATTTTTGAAATTTGAAAGTCTGCAGCAGAAAACTATAAAATCTTTTAAAAGCTTTAAAACATTTTAGGTTTGTTTTTTAAATTTCTAGGACACGGTAGGAATCCAAACATTCTAGTAGTTGCTAGATTTCTGGAAAGCATTATCTGCAAGGATATTAACACCTCTCAACTAGTTAGTGGCCCAGATGATGGTATTGTTTGTTGGTAAAGGAGCTATTCATTCATAGAGCTGAACCCACCAAACCAAACAAAGAGACTCTGGGTGGGTGTTCAGGTAACCCCAAGCCAAGAAAAAAGGATTGCCTCATTTCCTTAAGACTGAACTTTTGATCCGTGCTGTGTGGTCAAGCTAAAAAGTTTTTTAATGGCGTTTTGGAAGTCACTGCCAAACATTCTCCCCTAAGGAAGAAGGGTAACAAGAAAGATGGAGTCAGGCAGGAATTTGTTAAGGAAATTGGCCTCTATTACTACAATGTGCATAGAACTCTTTTAGACATCAAGGCTGATGAATATTTTACAAATAGTAAAAAATTATCCGCTTTGGCAAATCTGAGGGTATAATATGGGTTTGTTTATAAGTTTATATGTTTGTCAAGTTTTTCATAACTAAAATGCGGTTGAGTTTGCAAGATGCTGGGATACAAGAGAAAAAAGATTGACAAAGCTCATATTCCTATGGAGCTTATATTTTAGTGCTGGAAACATCTTTTTTAAAATATATTTTAACAAATTGCGATTCGTGTTTTGACAGAAATAGGGTACTTAGAAGAAGATAACAGAGGGAAACTAGTTAAATAGGGTGATAAGGGAAGTCCTTTCTGAGTTGGGGACTTTTAACCTGAGATCCAAAAGATGAAAAGAAGCCATTCATGGGAAATTTGATAGGAGGAACGATGTAGGCAGGGGCATTTTGCATGTTATAAAAGAACTGACAGAAGTCTCAGATGCATGAAGCATCAGGACCAGGGAGGGTGGAATGAAATGAGGTTGGAAATACGGTGGATACAGGTCTTACAAGGAAACTTTTCTCAAAATATTTCACTATAGGAAATATATCTTCTATCTCATTCAGTAAACAAAACAAAATGCACAAAACAAAACCTACTTTTATAATGTATAATGCCTATGACATGTTCTATTCTGTTCTATAATTTTATTTTCAAATGCTGATCATTACTGAGGCACCTGGGTGGCTCAGTCGGTTAAGCATCCAACTCTTGATCTCAGCTCAGGTCATGATCTCACAGTTTGTGAGTTGAAGCCCCACATTAGGCTCTGGTCTGATGGCATGGGGCCTGCTTGCGAATCTGTCTCTCTCTCTGTCTCTGCCTCTCCCCTGCTCATGTCCCCCACCTATCAAAATAAATTAAAAAACCAAAAAAAAAAAAAATAAATAAAAGAAAGGAAGGAAGGAACTCATGCCAAAAACAAAATAAAATACTGATTATTACCTACTGAATTGATTTCCTGACCAACTAATGGATTTCTGCAAAACTACAGATAAAGGTCCTTGTAGGCCAGGGTAAAGAGTTTGGAAAATTATTGGAAGTCTTTAAGGAAGGTCAAGCATGATTAATAAATAAAATCATTTTAGCTGCTGTAGGAGGAATGAATTGAAGGATTACAAAAATAGAAGTGTGAGGTGAAGCCCAGGTGAAAGATAATAGTAGCTTGGGCTAGGGTGGTGGCAATCAAAATGAAGAGATATGTTCAGATTCAGGACATATTTTAGAGGTAGAACCTATGGGACATAGTGATGGATTGGATGGGTGAGAATGAAGGAAAAAGAGGCATCCATAGTTAGTCCCAGGCTTCTGGTTTTGGTAACTGAAAGAATGATAGCACTATTTATTAGGATGTGGGGGACTGGCACAGAACAGAATATATGGTAAAAAATAAAAAACTCTACTTGAAACATATTAAGTTTGAGATGACTCTGTGTCATTTAAGCAGTTAACTATACAACTGGAATTCAGAGAAGAAAGCGGAGGATCAATAAAATTAGGGTTTAAAACAAATAAATGGTACTTAAAGCCACAGAAATGTATGGATTCATCGAGATATCCATATGGATATTAAGGAGAAAAGGAAGGGCTCAGGAAGGACTTCCATAGAGCTCCCATGTGGAGAAGTGGGATAGCAGGGTTAGGAGGAGCCAGCAAAGATCAAGAAGGACCTACCTTGGAATATGAGCAATGTCAACAGAGTGCAGTATCCTGAGAACCACGGGAAAAAGCTGTGTTGAATACTATTGAAGAACCAAGCATAATGAGAATAGAAAGTTTCCCATGTGGCACTATGGAGGCCTTTGGTAACCTTGACAGGCGTATTTGAGTATAGTTGAAGGGATGAAAGCTAGATTAAACCCTATAGCCAAAATTCCACCCCTCAGTTATTAGAAACAAGAAACTCTTGGATGAGTACACCAAGAGACTTCTATACAAGATGGTCATAACTGCTTTGTTCACTGGGGCAAATAACTGCAAAAAGACCAAAATTTGCATCTTTAGGAGAATAGGAGAAATAAATTGTGCTATATTCATGGAATGCCATAGTATAATGAAAGTGAGTGTTTCAACATGGGTAAATCACATGAACTTAATGTTGGTGGGGAGTTGGGAAAGGCACAGAAAAATGGTATGATTCCATTTATAAAAAGATTAAAAATACACTGTTTAAGGATGGGTAAGCAAGGGAATGACAAACACAAAATTCAAAAGGGCTGTCACCTGGCACATATGAGAATCCTCAAAGATTAAACTGTTTGTGTGTTATATACAGTTTAGTGTGTATAAAATATTTATTTAAGTATGGCTACCTAGCTCTATCCAGTGAATGGGCCTAAATGTGTTAAGGAACTCAGTAGTGGTGAGCACTGTTAGCACTCAGATCCTAGTCTTCAAATACTATTTCCTACTGAAAGGAATAAGGACTCTTTGGGAAAAGGGCTGATCTCAGGTATGGAAAAAGGAAGTATACAGCACAAGCTGGAAAAATCTTGTCTTTGGCTGCCTGGAAGATCTTGGGACTGCTAAAGTTGTGTCTAAAGAGCTTAGAGTCCAACCCAAAGAGGCTCCCATGGCAAAGATGAGTACCCCATAAGGATAAAAAAATGCAATAAATTGAAAAATACACCAAATATGCTTACCTACTTTTCTTATATAAACTCCTCTTATTGGTTATCTAAATGGTAAACAAGGGAAGTTTCTCTTTATAATATTCCAAATAATAAATGAAGAGATGAGGAGATACAACCATTTTGCAATTCGTAATCAATTAGTAGACTTAGACACTGTTCATCAACTGCTACTAACATCACAGAAAGAGAATCAAGCCTCTAGGTCCAACTACCAATTTGTAGGAAGTGCAGAAGACACAGGAATGTCTTAAATTAAACCAGAGGGATACAATCTGCAAAATCTATATTGTGGAAAATTCCAAAAGACAAACAACTTGGGTTTTTTTTCAACAATATCAATAAGAACAACTATAAACTGGCAAAGGAAAAATGAGAGATGAAGGAAGAACCTATAGATTAAAAGGGAATTAAAAGACATATCAAGCAATCCCAATATGTGGACATTATTTGGATTCTGGTTCAAACAAACTATTAAACATTTCTGAGAAATGTATGAGGCAATTGGAAATTTGAATACTGACTAGATACTTAAGATGTTAGGAAAGTGTTAAGTATTTTATATGTGATAAGGGGACTGTGGTTATATTAAAAATGAATTTTACATTTCAAATGAGTTTAGTTTGGGTATCAAATTAATTATAAAAAAGAGTTAATTTGGGTTAAACATAGAAAAGAACCATTTAGTTAAAATAGCTGATTGCACTTTTACAGCTGCTTTCTCCAAAACTAGAGAGATAGAAAAGTGTGTACTGTACATACATAAATGTATGACCTTTAAAGTCATAAATCCATAAGTGCAAAAAATAAAGAGAAAGAGACGATGACAGAATTTTGAACTTAGGAACACAATGCTTATGGGAGGGTGGGGGTATGCCAGAGACTTAAGTGAAAGCTTCCTTGACCTATCCAGCTGCAGAATGTTGGTGTTTTGTTTCATTTTTTTATCAAAGATTTCATTTTTAAGTAATCTCTACACACAACATGGGACTTGAACTCACAGCCCTGAGATCACGAGTCTCATGCTCTACTGACTGAGTCAGCCAGGAGCCCCTGGAGAATGTTGGTTTTATCATTTTAATTTGCATTTCCCTAATTAAGGATGAGGTTGATCGTCTTTTTTATTGGCCATTTATTTATTTTTGTGTGTGTGATTTGGCTGTTCATATATTTTGCCTAATTTTCTATTGGGTGGTTTATTTGCAAGTATTCAGAATATTAATCTTTTATTGGTCATGTATGTTGAAATATCTTCTCTGAGGCTGTCACTTGTATTTTAACTTTGTAGTATCTTTGGTCATATAGATGTTTTAAATTTTTATGTAGTCAAATTTATCAATATTTTCCTTTATGGTGTATGGTTTTTATGTCTCATTTAAGAATATTTTCCCATGTGGGGTGCCTGGGTGGCTCAGTTGGTTAGGCATCTGACTTCGGCTCAGGTCATGATCTCACGGTTCGTGAGTTCGAGCCCCGCGTCAGGCTCTGTGTGGACAGCTCAGAGCCTGAAACCTGCTTCAGATTCTGTGTCTCATTCTCTCTGCCCCTCCCCCACTTGTGCTCTGTCCCCCTCTCTCTCTCTCAAAGATAAATAAATGTAAAATAATTTTTTAAAAAAAGAATACTTTCCCAGGAGACCAAATGTCCATCGACTGATGAATAGATTAAGGTATGATATATACATACAATGGAATACTATGTGGCAATTAAAAAGAATTAATTCTTGCCATTTGCCACAACATGGATGGAACTACAGTATATTATGCTAAGTGATTTAAGGCAGTCAGAGACAGATATCATAGGATATTTGTGGAATTTAAGAAACAGAATAAATGAACATGGGGTAGGGAAGGAAAAATAAGATAATAACAGAGAAGGAGGCAAACGATAAGAGTCTTAAAAATAGAGAACAAACTAAGGGTTGCTGGAGGGTGGGCTAAATGGGTGATGGGCATTAAGGCACTTGTTGGGATGAGCATTGGGTGTTATACGGAAGTGATGAATCACTCTGGGTTGTATTCCTGAAGCCAAGAATACACTCTATGTTAACTCACTTGAATTTAAATAAATTTAAAAAAGAGAGAATACTTTCCCCTTGCAAGGTCATAAAGATTTTTCCTATACTTTGTTCTAAAAGTTTTAAGATTTTAGCTTTCATATTTAAATCCTTAATCCATGTGGGGGCTCCTGGGTGGCTCAGTCAGTTAAGCATCTGCCTCTTGATTTCGGCTCAGGTTGTGATCTCACGGTTCGTGCGATTGAGCCCCACATCGAGCTCTGTGCTGACAGCACAGAGCCTGCTTTGGATTCTCTCTCTTTCCCTCTGCCACTGCGTGCCCTAAATAAATAAATGAATAAATAAACACTTAAAAAAATCCTTATTCCATCTGGAACTGATTTTTGTGTAAGATTTAAAGTACAAATCTAATGGTCTTTTTAAAAATGTGAATTGTCCAGTTGTCCCAAGATCATCTGTTGAATAGTTCATCATTTTCCCATTAGTTTGCATAGCTTTTTCTATCACATACCAGGTTCTCAAATAATCATTAATTTGTTTTTTATTTTTCTATTCAGTTTTATTGATCTGTTTGTCCCTAATCCATGCTTTTCGGTTCAAATTTCTAGAGCATCAAACAAAATCTTGATAGACAAGTGGGCAAGTAAAAGAACACTTTGTTTTTTAAAGTGAAATTATTATAAGAGAAAGGGATTAGACTAAGAAGGAGGGAAAGACCATAAAATGCTATACTTTATTTTTTTTAATATTTTTATTTTTTTATGTTTTTTTTTTTTATTATTTATTTCTAGGAGAGAGAGACAGCGTGAGCAGGGGAGGGTCAGAGAGAGAGGGAGTCACAGACTGAAACAGGCTCCAGGCTCTGAGCTGGCAGTCAGCACAGAGCCCGACGCGGGGCTCGAACCCACGAACCGGGAGATCATGACCTAAGCGAAAGTCGGACGCTTAACCGACTAAGCCACCCAGGCGCCCCAAAATGCTATACTTTAAATCATCAGAATGGCCCATTGTCCTTTTCAGTCTTCAGAGGAGAATTTACAACATGCTTTCTTAGAGTAGAATTTGTTTTAGAACAAATTAAACATTTGTATTATAACTAAAAACTAACAGAAGATTCATAATAGACAAGATAAGAAATCGCTCTTTTGTACCTGATGTGTTTATGCATAGACTCACTTTTCATCCAAGCTCTGATCAGATATTGGTGAAACTTTTGTACCAAGTGAACATATGATGAGTAAATCACCTGGAAGAGTTACCTGCTATTTATCTACAATCCATTAGTACTACTTAATGAAGACTATACCAAGCCATAATTAGGAGAAACAGAGATATTCTATTTTGAAAGATTATTAAATTAATGGGACTTATGACTTCCATTAGTGGCTTGTTTAAAAGCTATCTCACAGATATCTGAGATCTGACCTGTATTTGTTCTCATATCCATTTTTCTCTATTCCCCTGCTTTTCACAGGACTCCTGTCCCGATTGATCCTGTTCATACAAATGGGAGGCAATGGCAAAAGATTTGAAGGTAGCAGAAAGGAAGGAGTCAAGTGATATTCCTTTTTCTCGCCCTGCTTCAAGTGATACAGCCGTCACTGTATCCTAGCACCCACTGGGCACTTCTTAGTATGGTTCTAGCCCCTTGCTGCATGGCCCTGGCCTCTAGACTCTGAGAGGAACTCCCCATCCCATTGCCTCTGCTAAACCCTGGGCTGCCACCCTGTCCTTGTGAGGCTTCTCAGGGCCTTCATCATTTACATAACCAACTCTCTCTATTAAAGTCCTTTTGTTCATAGTTCTTAGAGTAGTTTCCATTTCCTGACTGGACCCTATTAGTACACTCTACAAAATACTTCCATGTACCACGGTATAGCATTTAGAAGCTATTACATGGTTATCCTGAACAGAGACCCAAAAAGAAGGATGCAATAAGGTGTATGTTGATTTTAATTCTTTTTTTTTTTTTTTTAATGTTTTATTTATTTCTAGGAGAGAGAGAGACAGCATGAGCAGGGAGGGTCAGAGGTAGAGGGAGTGACAGACTCTGAAACAGGCTCCAGGCTCCGAGCTGGCAGTCAGCACAGAGCCCGACGCGGGGCTCGAACTCACGAACCGCGAGATCATGACCTGAGCGAAAGTCGGACGCTTAACCAACTAAGCCACCCGGGCACCCCTGTTGATTTTAATTCTTGAGATTGGTGTGGGTTAATTTTCATTCTGTTATAAACTTGGAAGCCTCAAATCAATGTTTGTCAAATAGGAAAAAATAAATACACTGGTATTTAGAGGAAGGAAATGTTATTTTTAGGAATCTAAGCTACATATTTAAAACAATAGAATGCTTAAAAAAGAAAACCTTAAGAATATATAAAAATAAGCCAGTTTCCTCTGAAATACTGCATTATTTCCTTTATGAAAAAATGTCAGTCAATACCTACTTAGAAAATTTAAATATTCAAGTATGTTTTTAAAAACAAATTTAAATTTAGTAAATTTTAAAATTTACTTAGGTGATAAAAAATTATGGGGCACCTTTATGTGCTAGGCAAGTATTATGAGGCATACAGGATGAATAAAACAAAAATAATTCAAAAGACAAAACAAAACAAAACATAGAAAGAAAAGAATGTACAAAAGAATGTCTGGAAAAGAAGTCCATGTATCAGATTACCCATCACTTAGGTTAAATTTAACTAACATTGGGGCGCCTGGGTGGCTTAGTCGGTTAAGCGTCCGACTTTCGCTTAGGTCATGATCTCATGGTTCGTGGGTTCGAGCCCCGCGTCGGGCTCTGTGCTGACTGCCAGCTCAGAGCCTGGAGCCTATTTCAGAGTCTGTGTCTCCCTCTCTCTCTGACCCTCCCCTGCTCGCGCTGTCTCTCTCTCTCCTAGAAATAAATAAAAATATTAAAAAAAAAAATTTAACTAACATTTGTATAATACTTATCCTATCTTATCATGGAATCAGAAGGAAGATTTTTTTTAATGTTTTATTTATTTCTGAGAGAGATAGACACAGCATGAGCAGGGGAGGGTCAGAGAGAGAGGGAGACAGAGAATCCAAAACAGGCTCCAGGCCCTGAGCTGTCAGCCTAGAGCCTGACACGGGGTTCAAACCCACAAACCGTGAAATCATGACCTGAGCTGAAGTCGGACGCTTAACCAACTGAGCCACCCAGGTGCCCCCAGAAGGAAGATTTAATATTAGGATACTAGTGAGATAATGCTGATTTCATTGTTTACCACTTTACCTTTTGTTCCCCCCATTCTTGCTACACTGGACTTATTGCTATTCTTTGAAGCATGCAGCAGAGACAATGCAAGATAAAACATAAAAATAATATATAAACTACAAGTATAATATATAAAAATAACAAAATATATTAACGATGATGGGTGCCGAGTTCCTTATCTTCTGGAGAAACAGATATGGAAAAAGGTAAAACTAGAACGAACATTTTGGATTGTATTGAAATTAGAAGTATTGGTGTGAGGGGTGTCTGGCTCAGTCAGTTAAGCTTCTGACTTTGGCTCAGGTCATGATCTTGCAGTTCATGAGTTCGACCCCCTCATCGAGCTCTGTGCTGATAGCTCAGAGCCTGAAGTCTGCTTCAGATCCTGTGTCTCTGTCTCTCTCTGCCCCTTCCCCTATCACACTCTCTTACTCTCTCAAAAATAAAATAAACATTAACAAAAGCCGGGGAGGGGCACCTGAGTGGCTCAGTTGGTTAAGCATCTCAGCTCAGGTCATGATCTTGCTCAGCACAGAGCCTGGTTTGGACTCTGTCTCCCTTTCTCTCTGCCCTTCCCCAGCTTGTGCTCTGTCTCTGTCTCTCATAAACAAATAAACGTTAAAAAATTTTTTTGAAGTATTTATGTGAACTCATGGAATGCAACATGTATAGACAGATATGAAAATACATACCAACATAAGTTACATATATTCCTTAATTTTGGCCTAGAGCAGATTCCTCCCTGTGCTCCCCACCCCCCATACTAGTGAGCACACCAACTGTCCAGACGTTGACTTCTAAATACTATTCTTCACTAAAAGGAATCAGGACTCCTTATAAAAATGACTAATTCCAGAGTTGTTGCAGGGAAAGTAAAAGATGAGCCTGGGATATTTTATTATTCCAGACAAAAAAGAAATACTCAAAGAATGATGGGGACATGTCAAAAGGAAACAGAAGTCAGTTTGAACAGAGTTGCCATTGGCCAAAATGGGGACCATATGAACAATAGAATGATGCTTGTAACAGGTTATGAATCCATGAGTCCACACTGACCTAACTTAACAAATGAGTAAGTTGAAGGTTTGGTGGAACTTCAAATAGTCTCAAAGTACCACTTTATAAAATGTTTATTAATAATAAAAGGAAAAAGAGTAACTGGAGAATCCTGGCAGACATTACCTTAATCAAGTGATCAGCGTTAAATGAACAAAGAAGAATTCTGTGTGCCTGGACTGGATGGAATGAAAACAGAGCATCACTCCTGTGATGTTCCTGACAAAGATTCAATACCTGAAAGAATACAGAAATCTCAGACAAATCTAGATTCAAGGGCCTTCTGGAAACTAACTTGCCAGTAATTCTCAAAAGTATCAAGGGGCCCCTGGGTGGCTCAATCAGTTTGGCATCTGACTTCAGCTCAGGTCATGATCTCATGGTATGAGTTTGAGCCCCGTGTCGGGCTCTGTGCTGACAGCTCAGAGCCTGGAGCCTGCTTTGGATTCTGTGTGTCTCTTTCTACCCCTCCCCTGCTCGTTCTCTGTCACTCTCTGTCTCTCAAAAATAAATAAACGCTAAAAAAAATTTTTTTTTAAGTATCAAAGTCATGAAAGTGAAAGAAAGACTAAGGAACTGTTTGGTTCTGAAGGTGTCACCACACATCACAAGTAGATGTAATTGGTGATTCTGGATTGAATTTGTTTTCCTATGAAGGAGATCGTTAAGTGTTAATTTCCTGATTTTGATTGTTATATTGTGGCTATGATTCATAATCATAAAGTGTTCCCACTGTTAGGACATCAAGTCATAAATTTAACTCCAAAATGATTTAGGAAAAAGTTCTTTGTAGTATATTTGCCACTTTTCTCTAAGTTTTAGATGATATCAAAATAATATGATGTATACAAAGAAAAAGAATGCAATGCTCTCATAATTCTCTGGGTCAGGAATTCAGGCAGGACTTGGGCAGTTTTTGTGCTCTGGGTAGCAAAAGCTGGGGTCACTCATTCAGCATCATTCATCTAGAAGTTGTGCTAGAAATTCCAAGATAGCTTCACCCACTAGCTCCTCTGTGCTCCACCATGTGTGTCCCCCTACCCATCCCCCACAGTGTCCCATCATTAAGGGTCTAGCCCAGTCTTCTTTCAGTCTGATGGATTCCCAGAACAACAGAAGAAACAGCTAGACCATTTTTTAAAAATCTTTATTTATTCATTTTGAGAGAGACAGTGAGACAGGAGGTGCAGAGAGAGGGAGAGAGAGAGAGAGAATCCCACGCAGGTTCATTGCTATCGGTGCAGAGACCCATGTGAGGCTTGAACCCACCATCCATGAGATCATGACCTGGGCCAAAACCAAGAGTCAGTGTTCAGCCGACTGAGCCATCCAGGCACCGCACAGCTAGGCCTTTGAAATTCTTCTTTACTTGGCTAGTGGTTCCATTGGTGTGTTCACTTTATAAAACTTTCATCAGACTATGTATTTAAGATTTTTGTGTACCTTATAATTTATGATGTACTTCAACAAAAGAAGTAAAAATAACTTATAGTTACTGTTTGTACTGTTCTAATTGCACATCCCCCTTTCTCACCTTTCCAATTAACAACACGTGATAGCAAATTCTTCCCGGATTGAAGCTAAGAAAATAACATAAGCACATGTATTTGATGACCTTCCTTTCTAAATATCTACTAAAATATGGGGCGCTTGGGTGGCTCAGTTGGTTAAGCTTCCAATTTCGGCTCAGGTCATGATCTCACGGTCTGTGGGTCTGAGCCCAGCGCTGGGCTCTGCGCTGACAGCTCAGAGCCTGGAGCCTGCTTCAAATTCTTTCTCCCTCTCTCTGCCCCTCCCCCACTCGTGCTTTCTCTCTCTCTCTCTCTCTGAAAAATAAACATTTAAAAATATATCTACTAAGATAGTCTAGCAAATATAAAATGGATATATTTTGCATAACCCTGGAAAATAGAGACCTATCCCACCTGCATATTTCAAAACTCTTAAGAATTTCCACTGAGCTAACATAAACATGAAAAAGGAATACCAACTTGTTGGCAGTTACCTTTAACTATTCTTTCCAGGGAGAACCAGAGAATGGCTTTGACTCATATCCTTTTTGCTTGCTAGGAGAACTGGCTGGTTCACAAATATTTATTAGCCTCCCACTCTGGAGGAAACCTCTTTACAGGTTTGCTCCCAGGGAAGGACGTGCCTGGTTCTGTACTCAAAAACCACTCAACAAGAGGAAGCCTGCTTGGAAACTTACCCCAGGAAGATTGCAATCTTTGTAGCCCCTGGGCTCTGCTCCTGCTCAAAAGAAGGAATCTGAGAATAAGAAAGAGAAATATATTTTAAACAAACCTAGTTAAGATAGATTGTAACTGAATGATCACCAATTTATGGAAAATTAAATGCATGAATTATCCCATAATGGAGAACAAAAAGGCTGATAGAAATTATTAGATAAAAGGTAAAAACATGGAATGCAGATGTAAATAATCTAATGTTCTATTCTGTTTTGTTTTGTTTTGTTTTTAATGAGTTGCCAGAAGTCAAAATAAAACAACCAAAAGAGATTTATAAATAGATATGCAGACAGGATCACAGAAAAAGATGTACAGCTAGATGCATTCTGATAAAACTTACTGACTTCAAAGATAAAGTAATTTTATATTCTTCAAGAAACAGAAATAGTTATCTACAAAGGAAAAATAATCAGACTGATAGTAGATTAGTCCAGATGTTCACAAAGATGTATTAAGAAGTATTAGAGTAAATTATGGGGTGCTTGGGAGGCTCAGTTGGTTAAACGTCCAACTTAGGCTCAGGTCATGATCTCATGGTCCATGGGTTTCAGCCCTGCTTTGGACTCTGCTGACAGCTCAGAGCCTGGAGCCTGCTTCAGATTCTGCATCTCCCTCTCTCTGCCCCCTTCCCCACTCACACTTGGTGTCTCTCTCTCTCTCTTTCTCTCTCTCAAAAATAAAGAAGTATTGGGGCACCTGGGTGGCTCAGTTGGTTAAGCGTCCGACTTCGGCTCAGGTCATGATCTCACAGTTCGTGGGTTTGAGCCCCGCGTCAGGCTCTGTGCTGACAGCTAGCTCAGAGTCTGGAGCCTGTTTCGGATTCTGTATCTCCCTTTCCCTCTGACCCTCCCCTGCTCATGCTGCCTGTCTCTCTCAGAAATAAATAAAACATAAAAAAATTTAAAAAAAATAAAATAAAATAAAGAAGTATTAAAAAAAAAAAGAATAACAAATGTTATGACATAAGCACCATCCAATCGACAAAATCTTGTAGGTCCCCCTCAATGTTTCACGAAATGCCTGGCTTGACTTTTGGTTTCTGGATTGGAAGGAGGTTTAGGGGACCTTGAGGGGAGTGTGTAGCCATTCGGATGATCCAGTGGAGATTTAAGATTCTCGGGGCAGTGCTATTACCAACAAATATGGATGTGTTTCTGTATTTTAATAACTGGTATGACTCCAGGCTCTTCTGTGATCTGCTGGGTAGAAGGTCTGTGGGAATACAGCCCATAAGGAAAACTGGAAGTACTGGACCAGTTCCCACCTCACCCTGTAACTGTGCGTTCATGTTTACTAGCATCTAAAAGGAGCTTCTTGCTGCTCGGCAAAGTTGTAGCACCGTGCTCGTGATTGCCTTTGGCTCATTGGCAGAATTTGTTCCTTTGGGGACTGATATAAAGGATTAATGAAGTGGCAGATTTGCTTTGACTATAATTAGTGAGAAATACAGTAGCAGCTTACAGCAAAAAAATAGAGCTGTGCCAAACTCACCAGGCAGACACTTTTTGTAAGCACGTAATCAGGCTCTGAACAAATGCTTCTGTTGTTCTTATCAAATCTTCCCAAGCTAGGATCATTTGGCTTCCATTGAGGTAGATGTCCAGTTTTTTGATGAAGGGGATCAAGAGTGGCACCTTTTTTGTTTTTTTAAATATTTTAATTTATATCTAGGAGAGAGAGTGAGAGAGACAGCGTGAGCAGGAGAGGGTCAGAGAGAGAGGGAGATACAGACTCTGAAATAGGCTCCAGGCTCTGAGCTGGCAGTCAGCACAGAGCCCGACGCGGGGCTCAAACCCACAAACCGTGAGATCATGACCCAAGCGAAAGTCGGATGCTTAACCGACTAAGCCACCCAGGCGTCCCAAGAGTGGCGCCTTTTTGACAGCTTTCTGGTCCTCTACTGTATAGAAAGCTCGTGGATACTGAAAAAGACTTTTTTGTTTGTTTGTTTCAGAAGTGGAGGGAAGTGACTGCCTTATTCAAGGTAAGTGCCCCGCTCCTTAATCTTCTCTTCACGTCATCTTGTTTTATTTCCAGTACAGCTCTTATTGCAGTCTAAAATACTATTTCTTCCTTGTGTACAATCTGCCTCCCTTCGCTAAAGCTGCATAACAGTAGGCCCATTTTCCTTGCCCACCACTGTATCCCTAATGGCTGGAAGCATCCCTGGGACAGAGTTGATGTTCAAAGACTATTTGTGGAATGAACTAACTCAAGGAGGATATTAGTTAAAGTAACGCCAGCTTCCAGAACAGATAAACTCCAGAATCTCAGGGGTTTAATACAACGAATTTATTTTGCATTCACATAAAGTCCAATTCTATATTCCTGGACAGCATTTGGGGGATGGGGATGGGAATGGAAGGCCCTGCTCCATGCAGTCACTCAGGGGCCCAGGATGATGGAGGAGGGTCCCACTTTATTTATTTATTTTCTTAAAGTTTATTTATTTTGAGAGAGAGAGACAGTGCAAGCAGGGGAGGGGCAGAGAGAGAGGGAGACAGAGAATCCCAAGCAGGCTCCACACTGTCTGGAGGTTGGTCTAGGCATCACTTTTAGCCAGTAAACAGTGGGGAATGGTGTGGACACAGGAGTGAAGGATCCCATGGGAGTTTTTAACCAGCTTGGCCTGGAAGTAGGCATGTCAGTTGCATCCATAGTCTTTTGGAATGACATGTGTCTTCCTCAGTGTCCCAACAGGCTCCACAAACACTGAATCCCTCCTCTCTTAAGTACTCTCTCTGCTTTTTTGATATGTTTACAATTTTCCTTTCGGAGTGGGGGTGTTATGCCCGAATCACGAGTGCCCAGAGACCTCCAAGGAGCCAGCACCGATGCAAGTACAAAAGGGTCTTTATTACAAGCTTGTGCAGGGGCTCACCCGTTAACCAGCGCAGCGGCAGCGAGGTGAAGCCCCGAACAACAGCGAGCAGGGTTTTTATGGGGTAAGGGACGGGGGTGTTACAGTGCACAGGTAGTACGTATAGCATCATCATCTAAGCACCAATCATAATTGTACAGCATCCATGGTAACAGTTTTGACCATTCAGTATCTGTGAGGCGTCCGTTACTTTTGGTAGGACCCAATCATGACCTTTGAGAATCCTTTGAAAATGACCAATTATGAGGTGAGCTCAAAGGTCCTACGTGGTGTTTAGGCAAGTGGTGAGTGATTGGCTAGTTTGTACAGAGTAACTACCTGCAGTTCCCAGCCCTGACTCAGACCACAGGAATGTTACACATTTCTTCGGATTGGCTGATTGGAGGGTGGCTTCAGCTGAAGCTTTTCCTGGAACTGGGGCTACGTGCAGCCAGAGGTTGCTCTAAATTGAGGACTTAATTTCAGGCTCCTCATGGAGATGGGTGAAATAGATGTAGGGAACGAAGGGGTACAAACATACAGTTACAAAATAGATAAGTCACAGAGATGAAAAGTACAACACAGGGAATATAGTCCTTAATACTGCACTAACGGCGTAAGGTGGCAGAGAACGACGACACTTATCAAGGTGAGCGCTTGGTAGCTATCACACTGTTGAGTCACTTAACTGTATGCCTGAAACTGAAACTGATGTAAGGTTGTATATCAACTATACGTCAGCAATAAAGGTTAAATTTTTTTCCACAATAAAAAGGCAAACAAAGTTAACATTTAGGTTGACACTTAACAGTCTCTGCTTGAAAAGCCATGTGAATATTTCACAAGGTTGCCCATTGGGGCAGTTGAACACTTAGATTCTGGAACCCTGATGCCTATATGACTCCCTTCCTTGCAGTTCCTGGCCCTGTGACCTTGGGCCACTTCCCTGTGCCTCGGTTTCCTGATCTGTAAGACCATGATAACAATAGTACCCACCTCATAAGGTTGTTCTAGAGGTTCAACGTGTTTGTTCTTATTAGTGGGAATAATCGAACATTTTAAAGGTGTTTTTAAGGCAAAAGTGTGAGTCAATGTAAAAAATATGTAAGTTTTTCACAGGTAACTTTGTTTGAGAACTTACTGGGTATTATTCTAAGTATCTTACATGTATCATCTCACTGAATGCTTACTATGAGGTGTGTGTTATAAAAACCATCTTATAGGTGTGGAGAGACAAATGGTTTGCCCAGGGTCACATAGTTAATGACAGAGCGAGGATTTCAGTGCTGGAATTCTGCCTTTAGAGCCCGCACCACCAATCATCACGCCCTGCTGTCTTGGTTTAAATAACAGAGATCGTCCATGGATACAACGCAAGTAATGAGATGCATTCACTCACTTACAAACTCAAGAAGCACTTATTGAACCTCTATCTAGTATGTGCCTGGCTTCCTTGAAATTGCTGGGATCACAGCGTGATCAGTAAATCTCATGTGGAGTTTCAGTGTACAGGTGATTCATCAGTAAGCAGAGACATAAACCAGATAATTTCAGACCCAGATAAGTCCTGGGAAGACAATAAAGCCGGATAATGGGATAGAATAGCTGGAGAGCTCTTGTGTGGCTGCCCCAATGGAAGAGGCCACAAAGGGCTGGGAAAGGAAGGTTTTTGTCATGTCCCCAGCAGTGGCTTGTCCTTCCTGATAAGCCAGGCCATGTCACTATTATGAATTCAATCCAAATTTCAAGAAGGTCAGGCCTCTTAAGTCAGATCTTCAGTAGAGTGTGCTGAGCACAGATTTTTTATGTCAATGTTTGTTTAAATCCATAACTGTCTCACAGCAGAGTTGAGAAGACAGGCTTCATATAACCATCACAACCCATTACTTTTCTCCAAATGCAGGGCACCTGGGTGGCTCTGTTGGTTAAGCATCCACCTTCAACTCAGGTCATGATCTCACAGCTCATGGGTTTGAGCCTGCATCTGGCTCTGTGCTGACAGCTCAGAGCCTGGAGCCTGCTTGGGATTCTGTGTCTCCCTCTCTCTGTCCCTCCTTCCCTCAGGCTCTGTCTCTGTCTCTGTCTTCTCTGTCTCTCTCTCAAAAATAAATCAACATTACAAATAAATAAAAAAAATTTTCTCCAAATGCAACAGCATATTAATCAGACCATCACAGAGAAGCTGTGGTCTGGAGGTGATGCTGATGCTAGACAGATATCTTACCTGCCCCTCACCCCCCACCTCCAGCCCCTTTCCTGGGGAGAGGCCAGTTTCCCTCCGTGCCTGTGTATCATACCCACTTTGTTGTGTACAAGCTGAATGTAGGGTCACAGCGTACCTGTGCTAGTAGGGACCTCACTGAGGGAGGCTTTTTTTTTTTCCCTAAACCTCAATTCAAGTCTTATCTGGGCTGACAAAGAATTTTTGAGCTGCTTCTAAATGTAAGAGACATTCTGGATATGGGATCCAGAGTTCCCAGGTCCTTTAGGAGGGCACATGACACAAAGGGTTTCCTGGGCTTGCCACTGGGGAACCCGGGATGCGTTCTTATCATGATTTCTACCATCAGCCTTCTTTTCTCATCTTCCAGGAAATAGAGCTCAGATTATAACCCACAATCACACAGTAAGTTATTGAGAGGACCACTATTCTCTGTAAAGCAGCCAGGGAATATTCATAAATCTGATAGAGCCTCCTTCTGGCTAAAGCCCTCCGTGACTCCCCATTGCTCTAACAAGGGAAGTTAAACTCCTTACCGCACCTTACAAGGCCTTGTATGATCTGGCCCTGGCCTGTTTTGACTTCTGACTTCCTCCCCCACACTTTCTAACTCAGCCATCATGAACCTCTTTCAGCTTCTTAGACATCTGAGTCTCTTGTTTGGCTCCTAAGTGTCTGATAGCTTGGTTTCCTCCACCTAAAGCATGCTACCTCTACTTCACTTGGCTAGTTTGCCCTCATCCTTCAAACTTCGGTTGTAACGCCATTTCTTCCGGGATGTCTTCCTGGAACCTCTCACTTAGACCAGCCGCCCCTGCTCTGTGTTCCTGTTCCTCCCCAGGACCCCATCCCAGCGCTTTGCCCTGTGCTGGGCACAGGAGAGAAACCTGACTAACGGTGCTCATGTTGAAGACGACAGGCAGGAGTGTGGTGTCTCTCCAGCAGATCTAGTTTACGATTTTCTAGGAAAGACAAATGGGAAGGCTAGAAGTTTATTCTCTGAGGGTCTGCCTCGTTCCTAACTCTTCAGCTCTGCCGTTGAGACCTGTGTTTTGAGAGTTCCTTTCTGGCAGCTCCCTCAGAGCTTTAATACATCCCTTTACGTCCTTCCTGCCCACCCTGCTAGAAGGAAGCCAGCCAACTCACTCCCTGCCTACGACCTGCAGGCTGCCTGTCCCTCCACTAATCAGACCACCAGCCCACAGTGCATCATCCATTGTGGGGAAAATCAGAAACATTTCTCAGAGCCTTTGGGGACAGGCCAGGACCTCCAGCTGTGGCTTCTGATGCTGGCACACATCCAGCTTCAGACTGTGCAGATTTGCAGTTTTTATTTTGAACAAACTTTCTTATGCAGTGGAGAGGAGTTTGCCGGCTGTCTGTTTGTCCGGGGTGTAGGAATTGGCTTTGTGATTATGGCTTTCTGGAGGGCAGCTGGGTGTTTACCACATGATGGTTCTGCCCTGCAGAAAAAGAATAAATTCAGAAAACCCCCAACAGGGCCATCTGGAAAAAATGACAACAAATAAACATCTATCAATTTCCTCCCATGTGCCAGAATCTGTGTTAGATTCTTTATGACTTTTATCTCACCTGAGACTCACACAACACTACGGGCTTAATACCACTAATAATATTTAATAGTGAAGTCACTAAAGTGTACCGAGCAACTACCATGTCCCAGACCTTATGTTGCAGGCTTAAAATGCATCATCTCATTGGATCATCACCGCTGCCCTGTGAGGTGGTGGTTACTAATGTATATTCCTTCATGGAATAGTGACATGGATACTCAGAAAAGCTAAGTGTGCACAGAATTCCACCATTCAGAGGTGGGATTCAGATCTTGCCCAGCAGACCTCAAGGCTGGTTCATTTTTAATGTCCGGCATTCTGGCTTAATTGTTAGCTGAGCTGATCATGCAGCCTGCTGAGGCTTTCTGAAAGGACATCGCCCCGGGAGACACCCCCCTCCACCCCCCAACCCCCAGGAATTTCTTGTGATGGATTCAGAAGGCTCACCTTTGAGGTAGCATTCTCCAAAATTTGCATACTGAACAACTCCTTTGTTCCTTGTTTTCCCACATCAGCTCTGTTGTTTTGATAAATGACATATCTTGCACAAAGTGTGATGAGGAAATAAACAAGTCATTTCTTTGATGTTCCATTTTGTAGAACTCAAAATCAGGTGGGATCCTCAGGACTTCTGATCAGTATGATAAGGAGGGCAAGCATTCATGGAACCCAAAGCAAATCCAGACAGGTCTTGAAGGTGCAATTTCTAAGAAGTCTTTTGAGCTTTGAAAAACTTACGGACTCACAGCATTTTTAAAAAGCACTTTATGGGTCTAGAAGTCTAGAAAGGAAACTCTATTGTAAGGTGAGCTTTGAACTTTAAGAGAACTCCATAGTTGTTAGAAGGCGATGGGACCCACTCGTCAACTATGTGTGGGTTTCATTGAGTAGACTATTCAGTCATGGATTATTCAGTTAGATCCATTCGCTCATTTAGTATTTCATTTCTTCTATTATTTATTGATTGATTATGTCATTCAATTCATTAAATCCTTTCAACAAACGTTTCTGTCCAGTGTGTGAGGTACTGAATCTCCAAAAAGGGAAAGTAAACTTAAAAGAAATCTACTTTTTGCCCCAGGCTCTTCAAGGCAATATCCAGGAATTATTAGCAAATCTAAAGTTTTGAGCAGCCTTTCTAATTTTTGGTTAGTGTGTGTGTGTGTGTGTGTGTGTGTGTGTGTGTGTGTTGAGTTTTCAGGTTTGCTTGGTATTTTTACAGATATGTATAGAAGACTCATAGAGGTATTTCATGGCCTAGGGGAAGGAAACAACACTGATGAATGGTCCCAGACTGCTCTCTGTTGGAAGTTAGCATACCTGGGCCTTGGGTTGGTTCTGTTCCTTAATAGTTATGTCATTTCTAGTGAGTTGAACATCTCCAAATCCAGTGTTTGAGTCTGTAAAATAAGCTGGTTGACCAGATGACCTAGGATTCCTTTTATGATTGCCTGTGAAGGGACTGGTCCTGTGCTCGGTGGGCAGTCAGCTGTCAGTAGGTAATCACTTCCTTTGCTTCTCTTGCTCCAGGTTTGAAATGAGGACTCATGGAGAAATGACCAAGTGTGGTTTTGTGCCTTACACTCTGGGGAGGAAAGTGTGTCCTCTGTGTGGTTTCCCCCTGCGAGATCATTGATAGTGACAAGAGAGCTGGAGATCAGAGACCAGCCATGTTGCCACTGAGACAAGAGCCGCTCTGAACAGCACAAATTTCTTCTCTATCCATGCCTTAAATCTTCCCCATCAAGAGGGGAAAATTACACAAAGGAAAAGTTCTGGAAGGATAATGAGCCCTCGTTTCTTTTGCTGCTTTTCCTCCTGATGAGGTCAAAGTGTCCTGGCTTTCCCTTGACCCCCCTCCCCCAACTCAGCTCATGCTGCCAGATGATTCTGCCCCCTTCAGATTGGAGGGGTGTGTTATGGGGGTCTGCCTCTCCTTCTCTGTAGGTTGGTTCCACACCTGGAACCCTATTGCTGATATTTTTTCCTCTCAATGTTTGTTTTCACATGTGCCTCTACACATGTTTATTCGAGGACAGAGGGCTATACATCTCAAATGGAAAAACGACTTTTAGGAATTTATCCCAAGGATATCAGCCTGGAGGCATCAACCTGAATGCCCAGAAAAGGGGATGTTACATAAATGAAATATTATGGCATCATATCATGAGGATATAGAATGAGTATTGGCATGGAAAGGTGTCTAGGATGTATTTGGTAAGTTTATAAAAAGCCTGGTTACAAAATTGTATGAATAATATGATAATGTGATCGGGAGAGGGATATGGAAAGGTTCTAGATACATTGGTATAGAACAAAATGTTAAAGTGAATCACTGGAGGATGTATTTCTTAATTGTCTTGCCTGAGTCCCTTAACAAACTAGTGATAGATTAGGATTAAGCTCTTTTCGTGGGACATCCCGCCTCCTAAAGATTCATGAAGGAGGGTCCACCAGGAAAACCCCCAAATATTTTGCCATGTCTCTCCCACGAGTAAATCCCACATGTGGAGGTGGTATAATTTCATGTGCTTCTGTTTTACCACTCCTTCGCTGGGTGACTTTGGGTCTCAGTTTTGTTGTCTGAAAATGGGGTTAATAACAATCCCATGATGGGGTGCTTGGGTGGCTTAGTCGGTTAAGCACCTCACTTCAGCTCAGGTCATGATCTCACACTTCTTGAGTTTGAGCCCCGCTTCGGGTCCTGTGCTGACAACTCAGAGCTTGGACCTGCTGTCTCTGCCCCTCCCCTGCTTGAGCTCTGTCTCTCTCTCTCTCTCTCAAAAATAAACATTAAACAATTTTTAAAAATGATCCCGTGAGATTAGGCTTCCAAACAAGCCTAGCACAGAGTCTGTACCGAGGATACATCAGCTACAGCTGGGTTGGGGTTTGAAATTCATATTCACTCTCTGTGCCATTCGTTCTTACTACCCATCTTCTTATCCACTTTCTGGGGTTTTTTTTTTTTTCTTTTCTTCTTCTTCTCCCCCTCCCCTCCCCCTTCCCCCTTGTTCTTCTTCCCAGCTTGATCAGGATTTTTGCAGACCTGGGGCCACATGGTTTAGAAAAACAAGTGAGCAAGTAAAAGCGAATGTTGGAAGCTAGTCCATATTTCCAGAGAGAGTATCACTTGAATTAGAGTCCATTGTGCCCTCAGTCATGCTCCCCATATAGTGTTTGTGTTTTAAGGCGTTTTTAGACTTCTAATCCTACTCATTGCAAACTTAAACCCTTGAGGAACGACCTAGCTTACCCACAGATGCTAGAAATCCCTTGCCATTAGAAAAATAACACACCAAGAAAAGAAAAGAAAAAACAAGCAATATTGTATAAGACTCCAAATTAGAACCTGATCGCCAAGGGCTTTATGCTTCCATTAGTGACTTCCCCCCTCTTCCTGAATAGACTTCTGGGCTGTGGAAATAAGGTAGTTTCTCTGACAACTCTTGGGGAACATGTCATCTGAACTGTTTGGCTCTAAGGATGATTAAGAGTTATGCTTGGGAGAGCCAAGAAGTAAGACCAGGAGCCCATCGTCCGGCTCTGTCTTCTGAGTTCCGCAAACAGCCATTATCGGGAGAGGTTCCTCCCTGGCCCCACCTCGGTGGATGAGGAGTGAATCAACCACATCTTTTAAACACTCAGAGCTGCTGGTTGCATGCAAATAAACGAACTCTGAACCCAGCCCATGGCGACAGTACAACTGACTAAGATACTGTGCCAAAACCCTATTCAGATGAGCTCACCGAGCCGCGAAGGCCATATGGCTCCATGTGGCTGGAGAGTCATTTGTGTTTTCCTGGATTAAGTTAAAATTTCTTTAACGAAACCTCCAGTACACTAAGGGAAAAACAGATTCTTTTTTAATGCTTCCTGGGCTGTGCCCTGCACTGGGCATGTATTTGGTCCTCTCAGCAACCATCAGTGTGGGCCTGGCTGTTCTCACTTATGGCTGGGGAAACTGAGGCTCAGAGAATTTAAGGGAGTGGCTTGAGTTGAGATGGCTGCTAGAAATGAGGAAATCCTTTAGGACTCCCTTCCATCTCCGTGTCTCCGACCCTTCCCCCAGTGCTGGCATCCTGTCTGCCCTTCATGGTGTACACCAGATCACTTCCTCTGTCCCTGTGCTTTGACCCTGGCCTGAGTCTCCACCACCTGTCACCTGTGCTAAACAGAGCTGCTTGCTGCTTTGCTGGCCCCTTAAGACCCATTTTCCATTCTGCCGTCCAAGTGTTTGTTTTAAAATGGTAAATTGGATTGTATCGTTTTATTCCAGCACCCATCCAGAGGTTTCCCACCCGCCTGGATTAAACACTGCACCCCCCCATCAGCTCCCCCTCCAAACTCACCTTGCTTGATCTCCCTCCTCCCTGAGCTCACCCTTCCTCACTCTTGCCCACGTACCTGATACCCGCCAGCCACGCTCCTGCCTGCCTCAGTGATGGCACATCGGGCTTGCCTGAAACGCTCTGCCTCCAGATGCTGGACGTGGCTTCTCGGTCCAGGTCTCAGGTCCATGTCCCCTCCCCAAGAGGCATTTGTGACCATTCCAGCCAGAGAAGTCCCCACTCCTCCCCCCCAGTCACTGTCTCCCACATCATGTACTTGGTCACCTCGTGTTGTCAAAGCCCACATCAGTTGGTGGAAGTAGTTTGGCTTAATTTTACATCTTCCCCATTAGAATAGAACGTCCACAAGGGCAGAAATGATGTGGATGTGTCCCTCACACGTAAAACCATGCCGGCACTTAGTCCAAGTTCAACAGTCATCTGATCACGGAGAGAATTCCCAAACTAGGAGATCATGACCTGAGCTGAAGTCCAACGCTTAACTGACTGAGCCACCCGGGCGCCCCACAGATTTTTAATCAAGTGCATCTATGCGGTAGGGGCACCCGGTCAGGAGCCCGATGCAGAAATATGAAATGTGCATGCTGGGAGAGTGGGTGTGGTCACGATGACCCTGAAAAATGGGGGTTCTGAGCATTCTGGCACCGGGATAAGCCAGGGTTTCCTCATGGCCCACTCTTTGTCCTCCCCCACCCCTGGGCCCCTGTGTCTGCCTCCCGTTGCACCCCGGCTCTGCCCTGCCCAGGCGGTGCTCACCAGGCTTCCTGTGTGAAGCAGGCTTTGTGTTGGGTCCGAGGCCCTTGGCTCCCCTGCACCTCTCTGTGTGTGGGTCCCTGCACTTGCGGTCAACTCTTGTTTCCTGGATCGTGACTTTGGACTCTCAACTCCAGCTGGGAGCTGAGACTCAGAACAGATGTAGTGGCAAGCCACAGTCCTTCGTTTATTCAGTCCACAGATATTTATCCAGAACCTCTGTGCTTGGCATGTTTGTAGGTCCTGGGGTACAGCAGTAAAGTCACAGAGACGGGTCCCCACGCGGAGGGAGCTTATCCCACGCCAAGGGAGAACACATGAATGGGGAAGATGACTTCCGGTGGGGGAAAGAAACCAAGCAAGGCCAGGAGAGAGGGTGAGGGGAGGAGCGGCTTGGGGAGGGGCACACTGACGTGTGACGTTGGCGCGGAGGTCCGATGGACCATAGCCTGCATCCCTCCTTTGAGCTTTGTGTCTTCAATCGTGCAATGGGGATGAGAGTCCCATCGCCCGACGTTAGGAGTGGACACGGAGCAGGCGTTTGACCCTGCCTTTCGATCTGGCTTGAGTGTCAGACATCTTGCCTCGATCTCCCCCAGGTGTCCCAGACCAAGCCCTAGTCTAAGAAGGTATCACTTAAGTCTGGGCCTCCCCCTACCCTGTGCTTCATCTGTCCTCAGTTTCCATCCTGAACAGTGAGCAAACTCCATTAACAGTGGTCTCTCTCTCTCTCTTCTTGTCCCCTGTCTTTTCCTTCTATCTCTTTCTCCTCTCTCTCGCAAACCTAACCTCTCACCACTCCGTGAGTGGGGCCCCAGTCTGGACACCAGCTCATTGTTCGGGTCCAGACTAGATGTACATAAGCAAAGGACCAATGGCCCTTTCAGAGAGAAGAGGGTGGAATTCATGGTGCAAAACCATGTCCAAGGTGCAGCCACCTGAACGTGCCTCTGTTCACAAAAAAAAAGGACACATCTCTTTAACCACTAGATATAAAAATGATAAAAATAATAATAATCCAGTTGGCCTTGCACCCATGCTTCTAGGTGAGACTCTCCCCCACCCCCTTCTAATGCTCTTAATGTTCTCTGCCTAGTTTAACAACCCTGCATGTTTTCCATGCTGCGGCTCTCTGTGGAAAGGAATAAAGAAATAAAATTAAAAGTTTCTGAACCAAAATGGAAGTCCTTTGAAATTTCAAAGGGAGTGAGCCTTGTCTGGAGCTCCTAGAATCTCTGCTTGTCAGGAAGACTTGGCAGGTCTTCATCTCCCTGAACTTAACCTTGAAAATGTGCTCCCTGCCACGGCTCACTTTGGCAAGTGCTTCTCTGGTGTACCTGCGC
Organism: Proteles cristata cristata; assembly: GCA_017311185.1. Classification (NCBI taxonomy): domain Eukaryota; kingdom Metazoa; phylum Chordata; class Mammalia; order Carnivora; family Hyaenidae; genus Proteles; species Proteles cristata. Next base: position 1,599,269 of record JAESUZ010002939.1, on the reverse strand, counting down.
TGCATGGACTGTCTCGTGCCAGCGTCCATCGAGAAGTCATCCTAGGAGGCTGGCGGAGGGAGCAGGTGCGGGCTTGTGAAAGACCACCGTTGGCATCCCAGTGTTCCATGATCTCTCTACTCCAAGCAGCGCCCCCCTCCCACCCTACTACTCAGAGGGAGGTATAGGAGGGTTGATCACAGTAATGCCTCTCCCCCTCCAGGGGTAAAGTAGGGTCATGCTTGTCCCTTGTTTTAAGTTAAGAGTGGCCGTGTGACTTGCTTTGGCCAGTGAAGTATGAGCAGCAGTGACATGTATATATTACTTCTTCTGGAAGCTATAATAGCCAATATGTAATTTCACGTGTCTTCCTTCCCTTGCTTTGGGGATCACGCTGAGATCAAACATACATTGGAGTTTCCATCAGCCTGGATCCCTGAGTGACTAGAGTGAACACATCCCTCTGTCCGCTGGTACTTGACATGTAGGCTGAGTGACAGACAGACCAGCTACTGGCTCTCTGGGGTTGTTTGTTACTATAGCACAGCCTAATGAATCCTGTCCGATATGATATCCCCTTTAGATGTTTTCTTTTTCCTTTATAGCTTGTATCACCCCCACCAAGCTTATTTCTGCTTATTTATTTTTTGTCTCTTTTCCCTCAAACAGAAGTGCCATAAGAACCATCATTTTTGTGTTTTTTTAAAGTTAACTTTTTTAAATGTTTATTTATTTTTGAGAGAGGCAGAGAGGGAGACACAGAATCTGAGGCAGGCTCCAGGCTCTGAGCTGTCAGCACAGAGCCTGACATAGGGCTGGAACTCATGGACAGCAGGATCATGGTCTGAGCCAAAGTCTCATGCTGAACCAACTAAACTACCCAGGCGCTCCAGGAATGATTTTATTTTATTTTTTTAATTTTTTTTTTTTTTTTACAAATAGTTTATTGTCGACTTGGTTTCCACATAACACCCAGTGCTCATCCCCACAAGTGCCCTCCTCCATGCCCATTTCCCCACCTCCACCACCCCCCCGCCCATCAGTCTTTAGTTTGTTCTCAGCATTCAAGAGTCTCTCATGGTTTGCCTCTCTCCCCCTCCCCCACCATTTCCCCCTTCTTCTCCCCCATGGTCCTCCATTAAGTTCCTCCTAATCCTCCTATACGTGCAAACATATGGTATCTGTCCTTCTCTGCCTGACTTATTTTGCTCAGCATAACACCCTCAAGGTCCATCCATGTTGCTACACATGGCCAGATTTCATTCTTTTTCATTGCCATGTAGTATCCAGGAATGATTTTTTAACAGCAAAGAAAGAAAAATTAAAAATATTAAAAATAGTGTAAAGGATGTCAATTATTGACAAATATTGTTCACACATTTGTTATGTAATTTTAGGTATGCATCCTAGTTATTCCATATTTCCATAATTCTGTTGTACTTAACCACAAGTGTAGCTATCATGTGAAAGCATGCAACACTATTATTTCAGGATTGACTGTATTCCATTAGCTGTACCTTGTGTCCATATAACTTATTCATTCCATAGCTGGAATCCAGTATCTCTCTCTCAAAGATGTAAATTTTTTATCTAACCTAAATTTTTGGTGCTAAACACAATCACCTGTTGTTCAGCATGTGTAAATTGGTGGTCTATTTTTCTGTGAACATTGCTTAAAGCATTACAAATGATGTCCTTACCTTAATAAATTCAGTTTCATTTCTCACTCACAAGAAAGGAGAAGGAAAAGATTTCTATGTGTCCCAGGCCCTGTCAGTAAGACCCATCCCAACCTGGAGAACAGGCTAAGTTGCCCAGAGGACCTTCAGTGCTTCAGCTGCGCGGCCTTGCCCTTCAGCATTGCAGGAATCCCACGGTGGCCAGCAGAGGGCGTGCGAGCGCCACAAACCGGGAGGGGCGGGTTCCTCTGCGTGCACAGTGACGGCCTGCAGAGGGCGCCCCATCGGCGTTTCTGACCCAGGGCACCTCGGAACAGGAAGGGCTTCTGCTGTCTCCAGAGCGCTCAGGGCCTCTGCCGCTGCCTCAGGACGGAGGCCAGAGCTGCGTTTCCAGCAGGTTCTGCCGCCTGCCCCTTGGGAGTTTTGCAGCAACTCGGCGTCTCCTGAGCCGCCAGAGAGAGGCTGGCTTGCTGGGCTGAGTGCTGCAGAGAGGGTGGTGGGTGGCTTCCCTGGGCGTGCTGGTGGGTGAGCAGCACAGTCCCTTGCATTTTCTGGGCTGTTGCCTTGTTTCATTATTCGCCTTCCCTGACAGTATTTGGACAAGCCGTATTTTACCTAAGGATCCGTGGATTCAGGGGTCCCAACGACATCGCATCATAGATGCCGTGGATGGTTTGTTCCAGATTCAGGCTTGTTTCTGGGGAGAAATTCTGACAAATTCAGAAGAACAGGAGCTGCATTCAGGTAGGACACGAATATATGAAGCTCAGTCTCAGGACCTTCTAGAAGAATGAGCTGGGACCCACTTTGCGAGTCTTGCTGGAACCAGAGCCGGAGGTAAAGACACAAACTGCCCCCCCACACCCCCCACCTCATACATGTTCTTTAGAATTTAATGATTATTTTTCCGACATTCTGAAGGAACTGAAAACTAGAAAAACCTGGTAGGTAGGTGTAATAAGCCTTACGTTATTTTATTTTATTTTTAAATATTTTTATTTATTTCTAGGAGAGAGAGAGAGACAGCATGAGCAGGGGAGGGTCAGAGAGAGAGGGAGTCACAGACTGAAACAGGCTCCAGGCTCTGAGCTGGCCGTCAGTACAGAGCCCGACGCGGGGCTCGAACCCACGAACCGCGAGATCATGACCCAAGCGAAAGTCGGACGCTTAACCGACTAAGCCACCCAGGCGCCCCAAGCCTTACGTTATTTTAAAATTTAAATTCCAGTTAGTAAAGATAGTGTAATATTAGTTTCAGGTGTACAATATAGAGCAGCACTCCCACACGTCACCTGGTGCCCATCACAAGCGCACTTCTTAATCCCCATCACCTGTTTCACCCATCCCCCACCCACTGTGGAAACCGTCGGTTTGTTTCCTAGTTAAGAGCCTGTTGGTTTGTCGCGGTCTCCTTTTTCCCCCTCTTTGTTTCATTTCCATGTGTTAGTGGAATCATATGGTATTTGTATTTTTCTGAGAGGCTTATTTCACCCAGTATAACATTCTCTAGCTCTCTCCACCTTGTTGCAAATGGTAAGATTTCATTTTTTAAAATTTAAAAAAAATGTTTTATTTCATTCTGAGAGAGAGAGAGACAGCATGAGCAGGGAAGAGTCAGAGAGAGAGGGAGATACAGAATCCAAAACAAGCTCCAGGCTCTGAGCTAGCTGTCGGCACAGAGCCCAACAGGGTCTCGAACCCAGGAAAAGTGAGATCATGACCTGAGCCGAAGTCGGACGCTTAACCGACTGAGCCACCCAGGCGCCCCATCAAGATTTCAGTTTTAAAAGCTGAATAATATTTCATTCTATATACTACATCTCAATTTATTTATTAGTTGATAGATACTTGGGCAGTTTCCATAATTTAAATGCTGCTATAAACATCAGGGCACATATATCCATTTGAGGTATTATTTTTGTATTCTTTGTGTAAATACTTCACAGTGAAATTTCTGGATCGTTCTATTTTCAATTTTTTGAGAAATCTCCATAATGTTTTCCAGAGTGGCTGCACCAGTTTGCATTCCTACCTACAGTGCAAGAGGGTTCCTCCTTCCCCACATCCTTGGCAACACCTGCTGTTTCATCATTCATTGATTTTAGTCATTCTGACAGATGTGAGGTGTTATCTCATTGTCCTTTTGAATTGTATTTCCCTGATGATCAGTGTTGTTGAGCATCTTTTCATGTAGCTCTTGGCTGTCTGTATGTCGTCTTTGGGAAAATGTCTATTCATGTCTTCTTCCCATTTTTAATTGGATTTCTCATTTTTTGGGTGTTGTATAACTTTATGTATTTTGGACACTAACCCTTTATCAGATTTGTCATTTGCAAATATTATAATTCTGTTCGTTTCATTTGAGTTTTGTTGATTGTTTCCTTTGTGACAGAAGCTTTTTATGAAGTCCCATTATTTTTGCTTGCGTTCCCCTTACCTCAGGAGATATATCTACAAGATGTTGGTACAGCCAATGTCAAGTAAGTTACTGCCTGTGTTCTCTTCTGGGTTTTTTATAGTTTTAGGTTTCACACATAGGTCTTTATCCATTTGGAATTTATTTTTGTGTATATTGTAAGAAAGTGGTCTGTTTTTGTTTGTTTGCATGTTGCTGTCTAGTTTTCCCCAAAAAATATGTTGAGGAGACTTTTTTACGTTTATTTATTTATGTATATTTTTATAACTATAATTTATTGTCCAGTTGACTTCCATACAACACCCAGTGCTCATCCCAACAAGTGCCCTCTCAATGCCCATCACCCATTTTCCCCTTTCTCCCACCACCCTCTCCCCGCTTTAGTTTGTTCTTTGTATTTAAGGGTTTTGTGGTTTGCCTCCCTCCATCTCTGTAACTATTTTTCCCCATCCCTTCCCCCATTCAGTTTCTCAAGATCCACATATGAATGAAAACATATGAAATCTGTCCTTCTCTGACTTATTTCACTCAGCATAATGCCTTCCAGTTCCATCCACGTTGCTGCAAATGGCATGATTTCACTCTTTCTCATTGCCAAGTAGTCTACTATTGAATATATAAACCATATTTTCTTTATCCATTCATCAATTGATGGACATTTAGCTCTTTCCATAATTTCACTATTATTGAAAGTGCTGCTATGAACATTGGGGTGCATGTGCCCCTATGCATCAGCACTCCTGTATCCCTTGGGTAAACTCCTAGCAGTGCTATTGCTGGATCATAGGGGAGTTCTGTTGTTAATTTTTTGAGGAACCTCCAGAGCGGCTGCACCAGTTTGCATTCCCACTAACAGTGCAAGAGGGTTCCCATTTCTCCACATCCTCACCAGCAACTGTAGTTTCCTGAGTTGTTCATTTAGCCACTCTGATCGGTGTGAGGTGGTATCTGTGTGGCTTTGATTTGTATTTCCCTGATGATGAGTGCCATTGAGCATCTTTTCACGTGTCTGTTGGTCATCTGTTTTTTTGAGAGAGAGAGAGAGAGAGAGAGAAAGCGAGAGCACGTGAGCGTGCATACAGAGGAGGGGCAGAGAGAGAATCCCAAGCAAGCTCTGCACTGACATGGGGTTCGAACTCATGATTTCTGAGATCATGACCTGATCTGAATGCAAGAGTCAGACACTTAAGTGACTGAGCCACCCATGTGCCCCAAGACTATCTTTTTTTTTCCCAGTGGATATTCTTTCCCAATTTGTTGAGGATTAATTGATCATATACTTGTGAGTTCATTTCTGGGTTTCCACTCTATTGATTTACGTGTCTTTTTTTTCCAGTCCCATATTGTTCCGATCACTATAGCTTTATAATATAACCTAAGGTCTGGAATTGTGATGCATCCAGCTTTGCTTTTCTTCTTCAAGTTTGTTTTGGCTGTTTGAAGTCTTTTGTGGTTCCATACAAATTTTAGGATTACTCATTCTAGTTCTGTGAAAATGTTTTGTCAGTTTGAAAGGAATTTCATTACATGTATAGATTGTTTTGGGTAATATAGACATTTTAACAGTATTTGTTCTTCCCATCCATGAACATGAAATGTATTTGCATTTCTTTGTGTCCTCTTCCATTTCTTTCATCAGTGTTTCATATCCTTTAGAGTACAGGTCTTTGACCTCTTTGGTTAGCTTTATTCCTAGTATCTTATGGTATTTGGTGTCAATGGGATTTATTCCTTAATTTCTGTTAATTCATGATTGGTCTATAGAAATGCAATAGGTTTCCTTACATTATTTTTTTAAAATATAGTGACTTGTTGAATTCATATATCAATTCTAGCTATTTTTATAGGAGTCTTTCACATTTTTTTTGTATAGAGCATGTCACTTACAAATAGTGAAAGTTCTATTTCTTCCTTGCCGATTTGGATGCCTTTTATTTCTTTTTGTTGTCTGATTGCTGTGGCTAAGACTTCCAGTACTATGTGGAATCACAGTAGTGAGAGGGGTCATGCGTGCCTTGTTTCTGACTTTAGAGGAAAAGCTTTCAGTTTTTCCCCATTGAGGATGAGATTAGCTGTGAGTTTTTCATAGATGACCTTTATTACATGCAGGTATGTTGAGTCTCAGTCTACTTTGCTGAGAGCTTTTATCATGAATGGATGTGACATTTTGTCAAATGCTCTTTCTGCATCTGTTGAAAGCATCATACTGTTCTTTCTTCTATGACTGTGGTGCATCATGTGGATTGATGTGTGAATGTGGAACCACCCTTGCAGCCCAGGAGTATATTCCACTTGATTATGGTAAATGATTCTATTAATGTATTGTTGAATTTAATTTGAAGGTATTTTTTTTATAATTTTTTTTAATGTTTTTATTTATTTCTAGGAGAGAGAGAGAGAGACAGTGTGAGCAGGGGAGGGTCAGAGAGAGAGGGAGTCACAGACTGAAACAGGCTCCAGGCTCTGAGCTGGCAGTCAGCACAGGGCCCGACGCGAGGCCTGAACCCACAAACCGCGAGATCATGACCTAAGCGAAAGTCGGACGCTTAACCGACTAAGCCACCCAGGCGCCCCTAATTTGAAGGTATTTTAATGAGAATTTCTGAATACATGCTCACCAGGGTATTGGCCTGCAGTTTTATTTAAAAAAAATTTAAACATATTTTTAAATGTTTATTTACTTAGATAGAGTACATAAAAGTGAGGGAGAGGCAGAGAGATGGGGAGAGAGAATCCTGAGCAGGCTCTGCACTGTCAGCACGGAGTCCAATGTGGGGCTCGAACCCATGAACCACAAGATAATGACCTAATCCAAAATTGAGAGTTGCACACTCAACCAGCCGAGCCACCCAGCACCCCTGCAGTTTTCATTTTTAGTAGAGTCTTTTTCTGGTTTTGGTATAAGGGTGATGCTGGCCTCATAGAATAATTGGAATTTTTCCTTCCTTTTTATTTTTTTCAGAATAGTTTGAGAAGAATAGGTATTACCTCTTCCTTAAACATTTGGTAGACTTCATCAGTGAAGCCATCTGGCTCTGAACTGTTGCGAGAGTTTTTTTTAATTCTTACTGATTTAAGTTCTTTCTGCTTTCAGATGTCCTATACCTTCCTGTTTCAGTTTTGGTAGTTTATGTATTTCTAGGAATTTATCCATTTCTCTCAGGGTGTCCCGGTTGTTTGCATATAGTTTTTCATAATATTATCTTCTACTGTATTTCTGTGGTGTTGATTGTTATTTCTTCTCTCTTATTTGCAATTTTATTTATTTGAGTCATTTCTCTGTTCTTGTGATAAGTCTGGCTAGGAGGCTTTCAAGTTTATTTTCAAAGAACCAGCCCCTGGTTTCATTGACTTGGTCTAGTGTTTTTTTAGTTTCTGTAACACTTATTTCTGCTTTAATCTTTATTAATTCCTTCCTTCTGCTGTCTTTAGGCTTGGATTGTTCTTTTTCTCATTCCTTTAGTTGTAAATATTGCTTGAGATATTTCTTGCTTTTTAAGGTAGAGTTGTATCGCTATACACTTCGATCTTAGGACTGCTTTTGCTGCATTCCGAAGTGTTTTAGCCGTGTATATTCATTTTCATTTGTTTTGATGTGTTTTCTCATTGATCTCCTGGTTGATCCATTCATTTAGTAGCATGTGGTTTAACCTCTCTTTATCTGTAGCCTTTCCTTTTTTTGCGGGGGGTGACTTCAAGTTTTCTAGCTTTGGGTCAGAAAAGATGCTTGGTCTGATCTCATCTTTGTGTACTTTTGGAGGCCTGATTTGTGACCTACTATGTAATCGATTCTGGAGACTGTCCCATGTGCACCTGAAAAGAATGTGTATTCTGCTATTTAATATGGATTGTTCTGAATATATCTGTTAAGTCTATCTGGTCCAGTGTGTCATTCAAAGCCATTGTTGCCTTGTTGATTTTCTGTTTAGAGGATGTGCCCATTGATGTGAGTAGGGTGCTAAAATCCTGTACTATTATTATATTATTATAAATGGGTTCCTTTATGTTTGTTATTGTTTTATGTATTTGGTACTTGCATGTTGGGTGCATAAAGCTTTACAATTGTTGGATCTTATTGTTTGATTGTCCCCTTTATTATGAGATAGTGTCTGTCTTCATCTCTTGTTATGGTTTTATTTAAAGTTTTAGTTGACATACAGTGTATTATCGGTTTCAGGAGTAGAATTCAGTGATTCATCATTTACATACAACACCCAGTGCTCATCACAACAAGTGCCTTCCTTAATATCCATTCCCTATCTAGCCCATCCCCACTCCCATCTCACTCCATCAACCCTCAGTTTTTCTCTGTCATTAAGAGTCTCTTGTGGTTTGTTTCCCTCTCTTCTCTTTTCCCTTCCCCTTCCCATCTTTTCATCTTTTTTGTTTCTTAAATTCCACATGAGTGAAATCATATATTTGTCTTTCTTTGATTGACATTTTGCTTAGCATAATACATTCTAGCTGTATCCACATCATTGCAAATGACAAGATTTCATACTTTATGATGGCTGAGTAAAATTCATTGTATATATGTTTGTATGTATGTGTATGTATGTATGTACATATATACACATACACCACAACTTCTTTATACCTTCATCAGTTGATGGATATTTGGGCTCTCTCCATAGTATGGCTCTTGTTGATAATGCTGCTATAAACATTGGGTGCATGCAATTTCACTATTACGTATTTACACAAAGGTACAAAAATACAGTCTTGGTTTCAAAGTCTGTTTTGTCTGATATAAGTATTGTTACTGGATTTCGTTTGACAATATTGGCACGATAAATGTTTCTTTATGCCCTCACTTTAAATCTGCAGGTGACTTTAGGTCTAACTTTGTAGAAAGCATCTAGATAAGTCCTGGGTTTTTTGTTTGTTTCTTTTCTTTTTTTCCATTCTGACACCCCATCTGATGTCTTTTGATTGGAACATTTAGTCCATTTACATTCAGAGTAATTATTGTGCCATTTTATTAGTTGTTTTCTATTGTTTCTTGACATTTTCTCTTATCTTGTCTGTATCACTTTGGGTCTTTCCTTTCCACTCAAAGAGTGCCACTTAAATATTCTTTTCTTATGAATGTTATTATTTATTTTTAATATTTCTTTTTTTTAATTTAAGCACAAGTCACCCTCCTACACTGTTGGTGGGAATGTAAACTGGTGAAGCCCTTCTGGAAAACAGTGTGGAGGTTCCTCAAAAAATTAATAATAGAACTCCCCTAGGACCCAGCAATAGCACTGCTAGGAATTTACCCAAGGGATACAGGAGTGCTGATGCATAGGGGCACATGGACCCCCATGTTCATAGCAGCACTCTCAACAATAGCCAAATCATGGAAACAGCCTAAATGTCCATCAACTGACAAATGGATCAAGAAGAGTGGTTTATCTATACAATGGAATACTACATGGCAATGAGAAAGAATGAAATGTGGCCGTTTGTAGCAATGTGGATGGAACTCATGTGTGTCATGCTGAATGAAATAAGTCAGGCAGAGAAGGACAGGTACCATATGTTTTCACTTATAAGTGGAACAGGAGAAACTTAACAGAGGACCATGGGTGAGGAGAAGGGGAAAAAGTAGTTGGGGAGAGGGAGGGAGGCAAACCATGAGAGACTCTTGAATACTGAGAACAAACTGAGGGATTATACATGGGTAGGGGAGAGGGGAAGGGAGGTGATGGGTATGGAGGAGGGCACTTGTTGGGATGAGCACTGGGTGTTACATGGAAACCAACTTGACAATAAACTATGAAAGAAAAAAAAATTAAGCCCTAATCAGTTAACTTATAGTGGAATACAGTTTCAGGAGTAGAACTTTATTTCTCTACATAAATATTTTATTTTTTTAAATATTTTTATTTACTTCTAGGGGAGAGAGAGAGACAGCGTGAGCAAGGGAGAGTCAGAGAGAGAGGGAGATACAGACTCTGAAATAGGCTCCAGGCTCTGAGCTGGCAGTCAGCACAGAGCCCGACGCGGGGCTCAAACCCACGAACCGCGAGATCATGACCTAAGCGAAAGTCGGACGCTTAACCGACTAAGCCACCCAGGCGCCCTAATTTTTTTAATAGTTTATTGTCAAGTTGGTTTCCACATAACACCCAGTGCTCATCCCCAAAAGTGCCCTCCTTCATGCCCATCACCCCCTTCCCCTCCCCCCACCCCATCTTCCCTGTTTGTTCTTGGCATTCAAGAGTCTCTCGTGGTTTGCCTCCTTCCCTTTCCCCCACTATTTTCCCCCTTCTTCTCCCCCATGATCCTCCGTTAAGTTCCTCCTAATCCTCCTATACATGCAAACATATGGTATCTGTCCTTCTCTTATTTTGCTCAGCATAATACCCTCAAGTTCCATCCATGTTGCTACACATGGCCAGATTTCACTCTTTCTCATTGCCATGTAGTATTCCATCATATAGATAAACCACATCTTCTTGATCCATTCGTCAGTTGATGGAGAGGTAGGCTCTTTCCATGTTTTGGCTATTGTTGAGAGTGCCGCTATGAACATTGGGGTACATGTGCCCCTATTCATCAGCATTCCTATATCCCTTGGACAAATTCCCAGCAGTGCTATTGCTGGGTCATAGGGGGGTTCTATTGTTAATTTTTTGAGGAAACTCTACACTGTTTTCCAGAGGGGCTGCACCAGTTTACATTCCCAGCAACAGTGTAGGAGGGTGCCCATTCTCCACATCCTCGCCAGCATCTAGAGTTCTCTGATTTGCTCATTTTAGCCACTCTGACTATCGTGAGGTGGTATCTCAGTGTGGTTTTGATTTGTATTTCCCTTATGAGGAGGGATGCTGAGTATCATTTCATGTGTTTGTTGGCCATCTGGATGTCCTGTTTGGAGAAGTGTCTGTTCATATCTTCTGCCCATTTCTTTACTGGGTTGTTTGTTTTTTGGGTGTGCAGTTTGGAGAGTTCCTTATAGATTTTGGATATTAACCCTTTATCTGATATGTCATTTTCCACTATCTTATCCCATTCCGTTGGTTGCCTATTAGTTTTATGGATTGTTTTCTCTGCCGTGCAGAAGCTTTTAATCTTTGATGAGGTCCCAATAGTTTATTTTGGCTCTTGATTCTCTTGCGTTTGGGGAGGTGTCAAGTAAGAAGTTTCTGCGGTGAAGGTCAAGGAGGTTGTTTCCTGCTTTCTCCTCTAGAGTTTTGATGGTTTCCTGTCTCATGTTCAGGTCCCTTATCCAATTTGAGTTTATTTTTGTGTACGGTGTGAGAAAATGATCTAGTTTCATTCTTCTGCATGTTGCTGTCCAGTTCTCCCAACACCATCTATTACAGAGGCTGTCTTTTTTCCATTGGATATTCTTTCCTGCTTTGTCAAAGATTAGTTGTCTGTATACCTTTGGGTCCAGCTCTGAGTTCTCAATTCTATTCCATTGATCTATGTGTCTATTTTTGTGCCAATACCATACTGTCTTGATGATTCCAGCTTTGTAGTATAGGCTAAAGTCTGGGATTGCGATGCCTCCCGTTTTGATTTTCTTCTTCAATATTACTTTGGCTATTTGGGGTCTTTTCTGGTTAGGATACTAACAAATGTTAGGATACTTTGTTCTAGTTTTGAGAATAATGCTGGTACAATTTTGATTGGGATTGCATTGAATGAGATTGCTTTGGATAGTAATGACATTTTAACAATATTTATTCTTCTGATCCATAAGCATGAAATGTTTTTCCATTTCTTTGTGTCTTCTTCAATTTCCTTCATAAGTTTTCTATAGTTTTCATCATACATATCTCATATCTTTGGTTAGGTTTATTCCTAGGTATTTTATGTTTTTTTGTGCAATTGTGAATGGGATCAGTTTCTTGATTTCTCTTTCTGTTGGAAAGTAGAGATTACTTGATCAGTCCTGTGAACTCCATAATCCTCCTCCAGATTCCTCACTGAGGGATGGCCAAGGAAGAGGCCAGCAGCTGGCGGACATCCTGATCAAGGCTGGAGTGGAGCAGTGGGCCTGGGGGATTGAGTTAGAGAAAGAGACAAGCAGAAGGTAGCAATAGGGAGTTTAAGAGACAAAGGGAAAGGAAGAGAATGGATCTTTCTCTACTGACTTCACTTACATTTTTGTGTGAACAAATGGGGATTCCGGTCTACAAGGGTAGGGAATAGGGCTGGCAAAAAGGAGAGAGTGACATTCTCAGCTCATGTTCCCAGGATATCTGCCTTGCTCTTGAATACATAAGAACCCGTGTTTTCTGTCATAATTGGAACTGCAGCTCATACCATTCAGTGAAAATTAAACCAACTCTGAAACCCTCATCATTAAAGTAGTGCAACAAAATTATGTGAACAGAGAGATACAATAGAAGATAAAGTCCAAAGGGAGACCAAATGCAATACTTACGGGAATATAGACTATCGAAAAAGGAGGTACCCCAATGCAGGCATTCAGACACCTGGGCAATATCTGAAAACATAAAAACTTTACTCCTTACCTCAAAAGAAACATTAACATTAGACACAAAGGGATAGTGATTTACGGTTGAGAGAGAAACCATATGATTTCATAGTGCTTTACCCATGAGGTCAAGTCTCATCAAATTATACCCTTTAACTTGAGGCTATTTGTTATATGTAAATTAAGCTTCATTAGAGATAGTTTCTTTTCATTAGATATTTTATTGTTTAATGTTGGTTTATTTCTTAGACAGAGCACGAACAGGGAATGGGCAGAGATAGAGGGAGACACAGAATATGAAACAGGCTCCAGGCTCTGAGCTGTCAGCACAGAGCCCGATGTGGGGCTCAAATTCACCAACTGTGAGATCATGACCTGAGCTGAAGTCATATTCTCAACCAATTGAGCCAACCAGGCACCCCCATTATGTATTTTAAAGAGAGAAAAAAAATAGTCAAGTTCCTAATAAACTTTCTGGTGAAATAAAATTTTTAAAAGATTTTTTAATTTTTCTTCTTTCAGAGTTTATTTTCAAGTTAGTTTCCATATAACACTCAGTGCTCATTCCCACATGTGCCCTACTCATGCTCATCACCCCCCTTCCCTACTCCCCTTCTCCCATCAGGCCTCAGTTTGTTCTTAGCATTCAACAGTCTCTCATGGTTTGCCTCCCTCCCTCTCCCCAACTATTTTTTTCCCCTTCTCCTCCCCCACAGTCCTGTTAAGTTTCTCCTGTTCCACGTATAAGTGAAAACATTTGGTATCTGTCCTTCTCTGCCTGACGTATTTCGCTCAGCATAATACCCTTGAGTTCCATCCACACTGTACACATGGCCAGATTTCATTCTTTCTCATTGCCATGCAGCATTCTATTGTATAGATAAACCACATCTTCTTGATCCATTCATCACTTGATGGACATTTAGGCTGTTTCCATGATTTGGCTATTGTTGAGAGTGCTGCTATGAACATTGGGGTACACATACCCCTATGCAGCAGCACTCCTGTATCCCTTGGGTAAATTCCTAGCTGTGCTACTGCTGGGTCACAGGAAAGTTCTATTGTTAATTTTTTGAGGAATCTCCACACTGTTTTCCAGAGGGGCTGCACCAGTTTACATTCCCACCAACAGTGTAGGAGGGTGCCCATTTCTCCACATCCTCGCCAGCATCTAGAGTCCTCTGATTTCTTCATGTTAGCCACTCTGACCAGCATGAGGTGGTATCTCTATATTTCCCTGATGAGGAGGGACGCTGAGCATCATTTCATATGTCTGTTGGCCATCTGGATGTCCTGTTTGGAGAAGTGTCTGCTCATGTCTTCTGCCCATTTCTTCACTGGATTGTTTTTTGGGTGTGCACTTTGGTGAGTTCCTTATAGATTTTGGATGCTAGCCCTTTATCTGATATGCCATTTGCAACTATCTTTTCCCATTCCGTCTGTTGCCTATTAGTTTTATTGATTGTTTCCTTTGCCGTGCAGAAGCTTTTTGTCTTGATGAAGTCCCAATAGTTTATTTTTGCTCTTGATTCCCTTGCGTTTGGGGATGTGTCAAGTATTGGGGATGTGTCAAGTAAGAAATTGCTGTGGTTGAGGTCAAGGAGGTTGTTTCCTGCTTTCTCCTTTAGGATTTTGATGGTTTCCTATCTCACATTCAGGTCCTTTACCCATTTTGAGTTTATTTTTGTGTATGGTGTGAGAAAGTGATCTAGTTTCATTCTTCTGCATGTTGCTGTCCAGTTCTCCCAACACCATCTGTTAAAGGGCTGTCTTTTTTCCATTGGATACTCTTTTCCGCTTGTCAGAGATTAGTTGGCTATACATTTGTGGGTCCAATTCTGAGTTCTCTATTCCATTACATTGATCTAAGTGTCTGTTTTTGTGTCATAACCATACTGTCTTGATTACAGCTTTGTAGTATAGGCTAAAGTCTGGAATCGTGATGCCTCCCATTTTGGTTTTCTTCTTCAATATTACTTTGGCTATTCGGGGTCTTTTGTGGTTCCACACAAATTTTAGGATAGTTTGTTCTAGCTTTGAGAAGAATGCTGGTGCAATTTTGATTGGGATTGCACTGAATGTGTAGCTTGCTTTGGGTAGTAATGACATTTTAACAATATTTATTCTTTAGATCCATGAGCATGGAATGTTTTTCCATTTCTTTGTGTCTTCTTCAATTTCTTTTATAAGTTTTCTATAATTTTCATCATACAGATCTTTTATATCTTTGGTTAGGTTTATATCTTTGGATAGGTTTATTCCTAAGTATTTTATGGTTTTTTGTGCAATTGTGAATGGGATCAGTTTCTTAATTTCTCTTTCTGTTCCTTCATTATTGGTGTATAAAAATGCAACCGATTTCTGTATGTTGATTTTATACCCTGTGACTTTGCTGAATTCATGGATCAGTTCTAGTAGGCTTCTGGTGGATTCTGTCAGGTTTCATGTCATTTGGGAAAAGTGAAAGTTTGACTTCATCTTTGCCAATTCTGATGTCTTTTATTTCCTTTTGTTGTCTGATGGCTGATGCTAGGACTTCCACTACTGTGTTAAACAACAGTGGTGAGAGTGGACATCCCTCTCGGGTTCCTATCCTCAGAGGGAAAGATCTCAGTGTTTCCCCACTGAGGATGATATCAGCTGTGGGCTTCTCATAAATGGCTTTTATGATGTTAAGTAAGTTCCTTCTATCCCCATTTTCTTGAGGGTCTTTGTTAAGAAAGTATGCTGTATTTTGTAAAATGCTTTTTATGCATCTATCGACAGGATCATATGGTTTTTCTTTTCTTTTTTTTTTTGGTTAATGGGATGTATCACATTGATTGATTAGCAAATATTGAACCAGTCCTGTAACCCAGGAATGAATCCCACTTGATCATGGTGGTTAATTCTTTTTATATGCTGTTAAATTCGATTTGCAAGTATCTTGTTGAGGATTTTTGCATCTGTATTCACCAAGGATATTAGCCAGTACTCTTTTTTGGCTAGGTCTCTGTCTGGTTTGGGAATCAAAGAAATGCTGGCTTTGTAGCATGAGTCTGGAAGTTTTCCTTCCATATCTATTTTTTTGGAATAGCCTGAGAAGAATGGGTGTTAACTCTGATTTAAATGTCTGGTAGAATTCCCCAGGGAAGCCATCTGGCCTAGGACTATTGGGAGATTTTTGATAACTTATTCAATTTCTTCACAAGTTATAGGTCTCTTCAGGTTTCCTTCTCTTCCCGTTTGAATTTTGGTAGTGCATGTATGTTTGGGAATTTGTGCATTTCTTCTATTTTTCCAGTTTATTGGCATATGATTTTTCATAGTTTTCCCTGGTAATTGCTTGTATTTCTGAGGGATTGGTTGTAATAAATCCATTTTAATTCATGATTTTGTCTATTTGGGCTCTGTTTTCTTTTTGAGAAGCTTGGCTAGAGGTTTATCAATTTTGTTTCTTTCTTCAAAAACCAACTCTTGGTTTAATTGATCTGTTCAACTGTTTTTTTTTTTTTGGACTCAACAATTGCTTATTTCTGCTCTGATCTTTATTATTTCTCTTTCTGCTGGGTTTGGGGTGCTCTTGCTGCTCTGCTTCTAGTTCCTTTAGGTGCACTGTTAGATTTTTGTATTTGTGCTTTTACTAATTTCTTGAAATATGCCTGTATTGCAATGTACTTTCCTCTTAGGACTGCCTTTGCCACATCTCAAAGAGTTTGGATAGTTGTGTTTTCATTTTCATTTGTTTCCATATATTTTTAAATTTCTTCTCTAATCACCTGATTGGTTCATTCATTCTTTAGTAGGGTGTTCTTTTCCTGTGATTGATTTCAGGTTTCGTAGCATGACCTAAAAGTGTGCATGGTATGATCTCAATTGTTTTATATTTATTGAGGGCTCCTTTATGACCCAGTAGGTGATATGTCTTGGAGAATGTGCCATGCGCACTTGAGACGAAAGTGACTTCCATAGCGTCAGGAAGTAGAGTTCTAAATATATCTGTCAAATCCATCTGGTCCAATGTGTCATTTAGGTCCATTGTTTCTTTAGTGATATTCTGTCTAGTTGATCTATCCATTGCTGTAAGTGGAGTATTAAAGTCCCCTGCTATTAGCACATTCTTATCCATCAGATTGTTTGTGATTGTTTATGTATTTGGGTGCTTCCGTATTTGGTGCATAGACATTTATAACTGTTAGCTCTTCCTGATGGATAGGCCTTGATTATTATGTAATACCCTTCTTCATCCCTTGTTACTGCCTTTACTTCAAAGTCCAGTTTGTCTAAGTATGGCTAATCCAGCTTTATTCTGACTTCCAGTAGCATGATAGATATTTCTCCATCCCCTTACTTTCAGTCTGAGGGTGTCCTCATGTCTAAAATGAGTCTCTTGTAGAGGCGCGTGGGTGGCTCAGTCGGTTAAGCATCCGGCTTCGGCTCAGGTCATGATCTCGCAGTTTGTGGGCTCGAGCCCTGCGTCGGGCTCTGTGCTGACAGCTAGCTCAGAGTCTGGAGCATGTTTCAGATTCTGTGTCTCCCTCTCTCTCTGACCCTCTCCTGCTCGCCCTGTCTTTCTCTCTCTCAGAAATAAATAAAACATTAAAAACATTTTTTTAAATTAGTCTCTTGTAGATATCAAATAGACGGATTTTTTTTAATCCATTCTGGTACCTATGTCTTTTGATTGGAGCATTTAGTCCATTGACATCGGTGTTATTATTAAAAAACACAGGTTTAGAGTCATTGTGTTCTCTGTAGGATTCATACTTCTAGTGGTGTCACTGGTATCTTGTGTGTTCTTTGCAACATTTCCCTCATAGAGTCCCCCCTCAGGATTTCTTGTAGGGCTGGGATAGTGGTGATGAATTCTTTCAAGTTTTGTTCATTTGGGAAAACCTTTCTTTCTCCTATTCTGAATGACAGGCTTGCTGGATAGAGGATTCTTGGCTGCATGTTTTTTCTGTTCATCATATTGAAGATTTCCTGCCATTTCTTTTTTGCCTGCCAAGTTTCAGTAGATAGGTCTGCACCTACTCTGATAGGTCTCCCTTTGTATGTTAGGGCCCTTTTATCCCTAGCTGCTTTCTGAATTCTTTGTCCTTCTATTTTGTCAGTTTCACTATGATATGTCGTGCAGAAGACTGACTCAAGTTCATCTGAGGGGAGTTCTCTGTTCCTCTTGGATTTCAAGGTCTGTTTCCTTCACCTGATTGGGGAAGTTCTCAGTTATAATTTGTTCAAGTACTCCTTCAGCGCCTTCTTCTTTCTCTTCTTCTTCTAGGATTCCAACGATATGGATATTGTTCTGTTTGATTGCATCACTGAGCTCTTGAATTCTCCTTTGTGTTTCTGGATCAATTGATCTCTCTTTTTCTCAGCTTCCATTTTTTCTATACATGTGGTTTCTAATTCACCTATTCTCCTCTCTGCCTCTTCAGTCCAGGCACTGGCCACCTCCATTTTATTATGCCCCTCATTTATAGCATTTTTAAATTCATCACAATTATTTTTCAGGTCAATAATCTTTGCAGCAATAGCTTCTCTGGTGTCTTCCATGCCTTTTTCAAGCCCAGTGATTAATTTTATGACTATTGTTCTGAATTGTCAGTTATGTTGCTTATATCTGTTTTGAGCAGTTCTTTAGCTGTCATTTCTTCCTGAAATTTCTTTAGAGGAGGTTCTTCCATTTCATCATTTTGGCTAGCTTTCTGTCTCTTGTAAGTTTTGAAAGCTTGTTATGCACTCTGCACCTGCAAGTTCTGTTATATTAAAGGAGGCTCATTGACTGTCCATGGCCTGTTCATTCAGGAGGTGTTCTTTTAACTGTGTCCCTTGGTCTCTCTTGTGCCTTTTGTTATTTTATTTCCCTACTCCTAGTGATATTTGGGACTCTCCACCTCGTGTACTTTACTTTGGCTTGTTTCTTGAGGTAGCCCTGAAAAGGGGAACAGACAAACACACAGGGAACAAAAGCATGCAAAGGCACAGACAAATCAAACAAACAAGCAAACTGAAAGGGAAAAACAGCAACAACAAAAGACAAAAATCCCAGCTACAAATAAAGAGCCAGGTGGAGACAGTGCTGATGGAAGAGCGTATACAAAGAGAGAAATGACAGGGGTGGGAAGAAAGCAACATTGAAAATTGACCAGGCAGAGAGACTAAAAGGCTTAATTCAGAGAGAGCAAGAGGAGAATAGGGTAGGAGGAGAGGACAAAGAAATGAATATAATGTTACCCAAAGAAACTACATAGTCTGATTATTCCAGAGAGAGAGAGAGAGAATGGAAAATATTGATGGAGCTGTAGGATAGATTGTTTAAGCAAACCAATAACCAGAGTGCCCAGTCCAGAGGAGGGGAGAGATAAGAATGAGAAGGAAAAGAATAAGAAGGAAAAATATATCTGAATAGTAAGAATTGATCTAGAGTTAATCACTGCAATGTATCAATGTTGGTCTTGCCCTGGGCTCTGGTAAAAAACAAACAAGAAAACAGCTCTCCAGCGCAGATGGGCTTGGTTTGGTGTAGGCAAGTCTTGCCTCCATTGCAGTCCTGAGGGCTGCTCCCTGAAGCCCCGCCTTGGTGGTTGTGGGGAGAAAACTTGTAGTGTCCTTGTCCTTTCTCAAACCAAGCATTACAAAAATCACCCTTTTGGGTCTGATCTCCCTGTGTTTTGGGTGTAGCCAAGGTGGGCCATCTTCTATGTCCCAAGCACTGCCTCATTTCCAGATCTTAGTCCATGTGCTTTACTGATACCATCCAAAATGTAATCTGGCAGGCCAAGCTGCTTCCTAGCTATGGATCAAGTAGGGGGAATAGGGGAGCAATTTCTCTTGGCCCTGCCTGGGACCGGTGCGCCCAGCCCAAAGAAAGAGCCACAGCTAGAGATATGATCTCTCTACGAACACCCTGAGGTTAGAGATGGGACGATAGGATCCCTCTCCGTCCTGCGCAAGGTTTTTTTCTTCTCCAGGGACAGTTATGAGCAGTCTCAGCTGCTCCTTCTCTTCCCCTCATCTCTCTGAGGCTTTCCTCAGAGGGGGCTCCCTCCCTTCCATGCCTCCTGGTCCCGGCCCCTTTTTATCTTCCCCAGTTCGCAATCACGCACCTATGAGGCTGTCTTCTTGGTGGACTGTCTCTTTTCCTCCCAGACTATGGCGGTTCAGTGTCCTATAACTTCAGGCCTTCTTTGAGAGATGTGGGTGGGTGAAAACTATGGAGGTCCCTACTTCTCCACCATCTTGCCTCTCAATCAAGTCTCGTAGACAACTTTAAACTTTACAAATCATTTTCATGGTCATTATTTAGTCCTCAAATCAACTCCATGAGATAGGTATTATTTTCCCATTAGAAATGACCACATGCTAAATCCTTAGTGATTTCTCAAGACAAGTTGAATGTAAATGCTGAGGTTGGGTTTTTTTTTTAAATATGGAAAGGTTGGATGCTAAAATCAACAGGTATTTTTAGTTCAAGGCAGCAGACTAGAAAAATACCTTTACTTTCTGTTCCTCCTAAAACCCTATTTAATACAAGTGTAGAAATACCAAAATTAATACCACAGCCAAGAGAATGTGAAAGTCATCAACCACAGAAAGAGACTGATACATTTTGAGAAGGCAAAAAGTGAAATGTAGGACTGATGAATAGAATGATCAGGAAAAGACTGTCCAAAGAAGAGGCTGCACAAGGCCAGGTGCTTCTGCTAAGTGCTGTTTATAGTCAAGAGAAGAGAGAATAGGGGTTGAAAACAAGGAGGCAAAAGATATTTTAGAGGGGGGGAAAAAGCTCATTTAATGAGTTCCATGTGTCACTCAGTCTTCTCTCCACAGTAACTCTGTAGGAATTACAACAGATTATTGGTGAGCAAGACAGGGGAACAGGGTGGGAGTGTTGAACCACAGGGTGTCAGCTCTGGTTCACTGTCACTACCACCAGCTCCATCCAAGACTACACACCCATGGCTTCACTTACTATAAGTGGAGATTGTCGCTTTATAAATTGTCAAATGAGAAGGAATCTTCCTGGCAACTATAATTTGCGGTTATCATAAAAATATTAATGATTAATCATTTAAAAATATTTTGTCTTAACAAATTCTGTCTCAACATGTTTGCTTCTGCCAAGGCAAATTATCTCAGAATAACCATTTGCCATCTATATTTTGCCTGTAAGGACCAGTAGGAGAATGATCTATATTCCAAAAAAGCATCCTATCTGTCGACTCCCATTTGACAAGAGAAGTCAAGAGGGAGATTTTTCTGGGATATCCTTACCCAGATTTCCTTGTATTGTCCTGAAGCCCCAACATGCATCTATGCTTAATATTTCCTCCCTGGGAAATAAAATGATGGAAATAACATGATTGCATTTATTGTTTTCAAATATATCTGACATCATCATCTTTTTCAGAATTATAATAAGAAATCTTTGCCCAAAATTTGTACAAGCTTGCTATTTCTGTTCAAATAAACACTGCCAAGAAACGGTTCCTTACTGAACTCAAATGATATTAAAAGACTTGTGGTTAAGTGTTTTATCTGGAAATCATTTTTGCTCTTTGAGAGATTATAAAGGGCTTATAATAGTTCTCCTTTTTTTTTTTTCCAAGCAGAATTAGGGTCTGAGCAAAACCTTTTGTGTCCTACCAACCCCCAAGTTTTCTGGGCATGGAAGTCCAAATTTGCTCTAACATACTATAAAAGCTCTCATAACCATAGCACTAAAGCTAATTTTGTAATATATAAATTATGCCCAGTGCTATTTTAAATATGAAAAAATACAGTAAAGCCTTGGATCACAAGCATAATTTGTTCTGGAAACATGCTTGTAATCCAAAGCACTTGTCTATCAAAACCCATTTCCCCATAATAAATAATGGAAACTCTGACGATTTGTTCCACAACCCAAAAATATTCATATAAAAATCACTACAATACTGCACTATAATATAAAATAATAAAGATAATACAAAATATAAAGAAAAATAAATTAACCTGTACTTAACTTTGAAAACCTTCGTGGCCGGTGTGAAAGAGACAAGGGATAAAAGGGTTATTGTGTAGGATGTGTGTCATTATTGCCAACGGATATTGACTACACTACAGTATTAATAAGCTCTTGTCATATGCTCTATTTAATCTACTTAATGTAACTGGCAATAAGGCAGCAGAGGGAAGAGTCTATATATATCTATATCTGCAGTCAGCCTGACCTAGAATGAGGCAAAGCATTCCTAAGCTTACTCTTGTATGAAAAGCAAAGGACTGCCCATAGGTGCTTTGAAGTGACAAAAAAATACACCAGTGCCAGTTGTGGACACCTTCCAATGTTCTGAGAAATCACTGATTTCTGCCAAACACCATGGCCTGAGACAGAGCATCAGAGCATGGGAGATGTTCACCCACAATTCCACAGGGAAATAGACTGACAGAGAGAAAACCATTGACTCAATTGTCATGTGACATTTGGCATCATGTACTCCTTGTATTGCAAGATGTCACTCGTTTATCAAGTTAAAATTTATCAGAAATGTATACTTGTCTTGTGGAACACTTGCAGAACAAGTTATTCACAATCCAAGATTTTACTGTGTGTGTATAGATGTATATATAATACATATTATATATAAAATTTTTTAATATATATTTTTTACTCATCTATAGGATTCTTGGTTCTGAAACTTATACATATCATGTCCCAGATATGCAACATCAGTCCCATGAGAAAGAAAACACTTCAGTAAAGTAAGCCACAGAAATGAGATTCAAACTAGGTAAAGCCACATGTAGGCCAAAATTTTTCAAACCTTCTTCCTCATGCTGAAGCTTCCAGCTCCTAGACAATAATACATGTTTCTCTTGCCAGACCCCCAAGCATCTCTCTCCCCTCTTGGTCATAAGAATCTCTAGAATTCTGTTTAAGTGCCAACAATGTGAGGTGAAGAATGAACCTGGCTGGCATGCTCACAACGACCAAATTGTGTTGACCTTTCTTTAATCCAATACGTTGCTCCACTCTTAACTTACAATAAACTACATATTTGCCCTCTAGACGTTAGTGAGATACCTTACTAGACATATTCCTAGAAGGCCAGAGAAACTGGCTTCTAATCCACTGGTGAATTTCTCCCAGGTAGACCACAACGTATCTAGAATATAATCTTTATATATTTACCTATAGTCTTTACATATAATCTTAATATATTTGGATTCTTCAGAGTGGACCAAAGAGAAAATCTGGGCTGCAAGGCTCAGTTACAAATGTGGGATGTTACTATGTTTACCACTGGTGGTCCATGACCTACATCTTCTGAGCCCAGAACCCATAGTGGTCCCCGATTATGAACTGAGCTCTTGTTCAATGAAGGCCTCACCCTGGACAGTGCCTATGCTCACTGTAAATATGGCACTGTGCTAAGTACCCTAAGAACTAGGAAAAAGAGAAAGAAAACATGGTAACATGTAATGCATATATGGTAAGGAGGCACCATAGTCCAGAGTAAGAGCTCTGGGAGTCACTATGCTGGGCTTGAATCCCAGCTAAGCCACCACCACCTGTGTGACCTGAGGGGCAGTCTAAATTGTAAATGTTGTTTTGCCAAATTCCTCAAAAGGAAGAAAGCAAGAACCTGCCTGCCAGGCAGGGAGGCCTTGGGGCGCAGCATCCAGTCAGGTCAGGGTTTGGTGACTGCTTGGAAACTGCCGCTGTCTGGAGGGTGATGCTGAAAGCCTAGGCAGCCCTAGAGAAGATGCACCTGGCTCTAAGCCCTATGGGAAGCAGAGAGGTTCCCAGGGACAGGGGTCCACTCCCTCGCTGCGTTGGGAGGCCCCAGCGCTCGTCTTTCTTGGAAAGGTCGACGACACACACCGAGGGGCCCGACAACCACTCTACTCCCCTACAGTCCCCACGCAGTGGCCTTGCTGGTTGTGTACACGTGCCAATGGGCGCACCAGCCAAGGGCAGAAGGCAGCCTATATACAGCGCCACCGGTGACTGGAAGTCCCAGGCGCTGGAGCCTAACGGGCGGGGCTCTGGGGCCTCCCCTTTGCCCCGTGCTGTGGTCTGTTGCCAAGCTGCGCATGCGCGCCCTTCTTTGTGCCGTGTCCCAGGGATGCATCACTAGGGCCAGGCTAGGCTGCTCAGGCTCAGTGCGTGTTTGATCTTGAGAGGAGTCAGAATCTGGAGGGGCTCTCCAGCTTTTAGACTCCAACCTCACGATCCTTTGGCACACAACCAGATCAATATGGGCAATCTCCTTACTAAGTTTTTATGTTTCCCACTCTGCCACTGCCATGCCCTGCCTGGCCGGGATCGGCCCCTGGTCCATCCCATCCACCACCTGGCAGGGGCCACCCTGCTGCTCCTTCACCTGTCCTGGACCCTGGGCTCAGACTATTCCACCAGAATCCTAGGCCTTTAGCAGCTAGCTTTCATACTGACTCGAGGAGGCGGTACCCCAACTGGCAGGCTACATGTACCTTCTAGGCATCCTCCCCTTGGTGAACTGGAGTAACCCTTTGAAAAAACCTGTGCTGTCTTCTAATTCGATGATGTTTGGGAACTCCAGAGCCATAAGAATCCCTCCTCCAGGGCGCAAATTAACTCTCCAACATTCACCATCTGAGAATGGAGAGAGGGCTGCAGAGCCAGTCCCATCCAGGTAACTTCCACTTTTGTGCCCAAATGGGCTGGAGGAGAAGGCCCAAAAATATCCCAGAGAAAAGACAGAGAATCCTGTAGAGACTGGGGTGGGATGGTGGGAACAGAGCCCCCCATAGCTGCGGGGATATATGGTTAAGATCTAGTCCCCTGGAGACCAGTGGACTTCTCAGCTCCCGGCAGTGTAGCCCTGCACCTTTGGAACTCCATCTTAATTCTTCGAAAGACAGTTTGACGAAGAACACCCATAAGTCTCTGATTAACTCCCCCCTGAAGGCCATGTAGTCACCTCCTCCCATGGCCCTGCCAGAGATGTTGTGCCTCATCCTGATGCAGCCGTGCTCTCTGACCCAGCCCCATGCTACCCCTTACTGCAGAAGACTTCAACAAAGGAAGTGTCAGGTGAAAACCCTCAGTCTTCTGAGAGCACATCAGACTTATCCAGGAAGGAGATACAGGGCGGTGAGCCTTCAGGTGTGAAAAAAGGAAGTGTGTGGTGAAAAGCATCAGCCTGTCAGGGACACATACCTATGCAGCAAAGAGAAGAAGGCTAAGGAGCCTTCAGGCATCTCATCAAGGAGCTCCTTTCCCCCTGTATCTGCCAGCAGCAGGCCCTGCAAACCGAAAAGATCCATGCCACTTTCTCTGCCGCTGTCACAGCCACAGTGGTGGGGCCCCAATGAGTTGCCCCCACCTCCTGATCTTCCTTGCATAGCTATTGACAAAAACCTGGACACCTTGAAGAATACCAAATGTCAGAGGAAGAAGATCTTGGAGGACAGAAGAGAGATCAAAGCAGACTGCTCGGACATTCTGCCTTACCCCTGCATTCTCCGTACTTGCATCAGAGACTGCTGTCTGCCTTTGGGCATTAACACTTTGCAAGTCCCTACTGCTACAGCTGACTTGGCTGACCAAGCTGCCAGGCCCCCAATCCCATCTGCTCCTCCATCTTTACCACCAAGCGTTGCTGTTTCCACTAGCTTGCCCCTTGGGGGTTCTGGTGTCACCTCCACTCCAGTAGGCAAGCCCCCTGTAAAGTGCAGCTCAGCTTCTGACACCAAAGCCATGGATACTACATCTTCATCTCAGGCTTCCATCATCTGTTCCTCCCCTGTGTCCAGGGACAACCATGTGCCACTTTACATGGTGCTTCCTGGTTCTGAGAAGACACCACCCCGTAGCAGTACTGTTGTGGCCCAGCACTCTATCTATTTACCTAGAGTCATCCATTACACAGACCTCAGGTTCCAATCAGTCTGACCCAGCAATCACCGCTCAGCCCACAACTGGGCACCATAATGGGCAGCAGCCTACCAATTCTTACCTGTTAGGATCATCAGGAACCCCAACACAAGCTATGGGCCCGACTGCTCTTGTAGCCCAGCCATCCGGAGACAACGCAGTGCAGTCAGGCTTGGCAGGTTCTGCATCTATTACTACTATCAGTATCCAGCCGGACTCTGGTGACAAGCAAGGCATTGGACTTGGTGTGCCCATCCCAGGTTCTGCACATTCTCAGGCATCTGGAGCATTCAACCTTGAGGCAGGACTGAACAGGGCACCAAACACGGCTTTTGCTCCAACATTTAGTCAGACAACCTGGAATCCTTATGGTGACAGCATGGCTGCTGCTGTAGGAAGAGCAACTACTGTCCCAGTATTGGACACAGTGCTACTTCCAGCCTCAATCCAGGCACTGCGGACCCACCCACATATCCCGTTAGTGGAGCACTGGGCCGGGACTGCAGCATGCCCACAGGTGGAGACTCTACAGTCTCCATGACCTGTGAGTGTCCTGGACGCTCATCCAGGCAAAGAAAATGTCCCCCATGTGAAAGTGTTCCCATCCTGGAGAAGAGGTGCCAGTCAGATCATCAGGCAGCCTCCCCCGTTAATCCAAGCATCAAGGGGCCAACCACCAAAACCCCAGGTGGTAGAGTAGTGGAGAGGGCCACGCTGCTCCCAAAGATGGAGACTCAGCTGTTCCTGGTACCCATAAACGTACCTGGGACCCATCTACACAGAGTAAACTTGACCCACGTGAAGGAGTCACCACTCTGGACAAGAGAGGTGTGTCAGGAGACCATGTAGTCTCAAATCCGAGCAGCAGGAGGCCAACCGTCCAAAACCCAGGTGGTGGAGTAGTGGGAGAGGGCCACACCGATTCCACAGATGGAGACTCAGATGTTCCTCATAACCCGGGACCCATCTACACCAAAACAAATTGCTCCATGTGGAAGATCCACTATCTTGGAGAAGACACCTGTGTCAGGAAACGTGTGTTCACCCAACACAGAGCCCCTGCAACTTGCCGGGCCACACTGCCTCAGTCGCAGTTGCAAGTGGCAGCACCAACTCTGTGCCACGTTCCTTCCCAGTAACGGTGGTCCACCTGCCCAGCATACAGTCAGTAAGCATGGGGGAGACAACATCATTCTCACGATGGTAGGACCTGGTGTTCTTGCTTCACAGCAGAATAATTGTGGAGGACCCAAGGCAGATGCAGCAGGTGCTGTAGCAGATGTAGACAGTATCACATCTATGACGGCAGGCCTCAATGTCAGCACCCCCACTCCCCCCAGAACACTGGGAGCTCACTTACCCCTAACACAGGTGGTACTCTGGGGAAAGCTCCACACCTGCTATTACTGGATACACTTACGGGCCCTCATCCACACACAGTGCATGTTCCCCTTCTAACCACAGTGCTGGTTGTGAGATGGGGGATAGCACCATGAAATTTTAAACAGAACTTGGGCTTGCCCTAGTCAGGTTCTCCTCTGGAGGAGTAAGCACTGTGTTTATCCTGATCAACTGTGCCTATGTTCTGGGCATGACTAGAACACCTTCATAACCTGCCTAGGGCTTCATCAGAGCCACCAAACAATTCCTTTCTCTTGTCATGAATCTCAACAAATAAGGACCAAACATTCCTCTGGAAACTGTATATAACCAGAAATGGACTTTGTTGCACCAGAAAGGGGCCCAACCTCTTTAAGTGAAGCTTAACCTGATTTCTTCATACAGCAAGTGTGTACATTGTGTGCACATGTGTATTTTTGTTGTTCTGTGCATGTGTGTGTATTGGAGGGTGAGGGGCACATAAGCCCCCGTTTAGAACTACTCCAGAACAACACCAGATTCAAGAAGTTCCAATGGTGGAAAATCAAAGAAAGCTGCATAAATCATCAACTGTGCCATCCCTGGTGTGACCGTGAACTTGGCTGACCCAAGCTCTGGAACTGGCAGGACACCACTGCTGTCTGTAGTGGTTTCCCCAACCTATTTGCCTCGATGGGCTTTTATCATTCCCACATTGTGTACTTATACACATGTGTGTATAAAGCTTTGTTCTTATTAATCTGTCTTCACTCGTGTGTCTTTTTGACTCAGAAGTAGAGAACTAACCTGTGTGAATGGTGATGGGTTGAGCCAGACTTAAGGATGCAGAATTTTCCATGTCACAGTGACTGGGACGTGGAAGTGGCTACATGTTCTACTTGCATGTGCTGACTTCTGCAATCTGCATTTTGATCATGGTGTCTCCCCTGCCAGGTAAGTATTGCAATCTGCATTTTGAATGTAAGGGATGACAGTCCAGGAGGAAATAAGGTACAAAGGAGGGAGATGAGATGACTCATCCTTGCCCCTTCCCTCTGTGTTTTCCTCTTCTCTCACCATTCTCTGACCTTACTAGAGGCTCAATACCCCTGATGTGTCAAAGGAAACCACTCAATGATTTCTTTAAAGAAATGTTTAAATGTTTTCTTGTATGTCTTCATATTTAATTTAGACTCAGGCCAGTCATTCTTACACATTCCCTTATCACTCATGGAGGATAGATTTGAGTCTGGAGGAACGAAGGGAGAAAGAGTACATACCTGCTCTGTAATTGTTGGAAATTTCAGTTTCTTTGAATTTACTGTGCTGCTTAAATGCAGTAGAAGAGCTCCACTTCAGTAACTGGCCCAGCTCTGATCTGAATCACTAAAGTATCAAATCACACAGGTTAGAATTGTGCCCAGTTCTGGTTGACCCTAGACATTTTTTGCTGGATCTCCACTAGGCTTAAAAAAGGCAAAATTCTTGACTATGTGGAACCTCCATTCTAGGCACAGGGGAGCAGAAATACAAACATGCAAATGATCTAATAAGTTAGCCAGTAACTAATGTTAAGGAGAATAAAGCAGCATATGGAGTATTGAGATTATAGGCAGAATCACAGCGTTCAATTTAAATGGTGGACAGGCTAAGCCTCACTAAGAAGGTGGAATTTGAACAGGCTAGAGGGAGGTGAATGAAACAAATGTCTGAGGGAAGAGCATTCCAGATAATGGGAATAATCACTGCAAAAGCTCAGAGGAAAGGTACCTGATATCCTCAGGGAGCAATTATAAACTAACATGCCTGGAATAGAGTCAGCAAAGGGAGGTAAGAGAGGAAGATGTGGGTTGAATTCCCTGCACTATTTATTGGTTGCATGACAAAGAGCAAAGCCATCTTTCAAGTGTCTCAGTGAACTCAATGCTTTTTCCATGGCCCATTTACCTTGCAAGATTTTGGAAAGGCTAAAATAAAATAAGGAATTAATTTAAATCATTGTTGTTTTATAAACACGGATAGATGCATGGTAGATACATACATACATACATACATAGATGGAGATAGGAGATATATATCTCTACACTTAATGAGTTCCTTAGGCAATAATGCTTTAATTGCCTCCACCAGGCAATTCAAATAGGAGATCCCATTTTTAAAAAATGTTTTATTTATTTCTAGCAGAGACAGAGAGAGACAGCGTGAGCAGGGGAGGGTCAGAGAGAGAGGGAGTCACAGACTGAAACAGGCTCCAGGCTCTGAGCTGGCAGTCAGCACAGAGCCAGACGCGGGGCTCAAACCCACGAACCACGAGATCATGACCTAAGCGAAAGTCGGACGCTTAACCGACTAAGCCACCCAGGCGCTCCTAAGAGATCCCATTTTAACAGGAGCATAAAAGTGACTACTTTTATGAAGTAAACACGTGGAAAAATACAATAAATGAGCCTAAAAATTCATGGCATTGTTCCTGTTCTGTGACTGCAGAAAATCGTCTGCCTACACAAATCTATCTTCCACATATGGAAATCCAGGGACTCATCAGAGAACCTTCAATAGGTCTTTCTTGTCCTATCTCTGATTCTTAGAACTCTGAGAAAAAGAACCAGAAAATTTATTTGAAGACATAATAGAAGAAAACTTCCCTAATGCGGGGAAGGAAACAGATCCGGAAGCAGGAGGCACAAAGAATCCCCAATACATTCAACAGAAGCAGATCCACACCAAGTCATATAGTAATTAAAATGCAAAATGTAGTGATAAAGAAAAACTTTAATAGCAGGAGAACAAAAGATGACAGTTACCTACAAAGGAAATCCCATAAGGTTATCACTGGATTTTTTCAGAAGAATCCTTGAAACCAGAAGTGAGCAGCATGGTAAGTTAAAGGTGCTGAATGGAAGACATCTGCAGCCAAGGAGACGCTACCCAGCACACTATCATTCAGATGGAAGTAGAGATCAAGAGTTTCCCAAATAAAAACTAAGGGAGTTCACAACCAACAGAACACCCCTACAAGAAATGTTACAGAGGACTCTCTGAGTGGAAAAGAAACACCTAAAGTGACAGTATTAAAATGTGAAACACAAAAGCAATAAAAATGAGAACTTCTGTAAAAAAAAAAAAACATCAGTCAAGATGTTCACGATATAAAAGGCTGTGATATATGATACCGTGAATCTACAACACAGACTTTTATATGCAGAAGTGGCTATGTACAAACCTAATAATAACCACAAATCAAATACCACTAATACATATGCAGAGAATAAAGAGTAAAAATTCCAATTGAATGGAAACAGACTAAATGCTCAAATCAAAGGCAATGAGTGACAGATAGGGACACCTGGATGGCTCAATCGCTTGAGATTTTGACTCTTGATTTCGGCTCAGACTATGGATTGAGCACCATGTTGGGTTCTGCACTGAGCATGGAACTGCTTAAGATTCAGTCTCATTCTCTCTTTCCTGCTCTCTCACACCTGTGCCTTCTCTCTTAATAACAAAAGGCACTGGGTGACAGAATGAATAAAAATATTGGACCCATCTACCTTCTACCTACAATAGACAAATTATAGAACTAAAGACACATTGGGGTGTCTCAGTCGGTTAAGCATCCAACTTTGGCTCAGGTTATGATCTCATGGTTCATGGGTTCGAGCCCTGTGTTGGGCTCTGTGCTGACAGCTAGCTCAGAGCCTGGAGCCTGCTTCAGATTCTGCATCTCCCTCTCTTTCTGACCCTCATCTCCTCATGCCGTCTCTCTCTCTCAGAAAATAAATAAAACATTAAAAAAATAAAGACACCTACAAATAGAAAGTGAGGGGATGGAGAAATATTTATCATCATGCAAATGGGTAGCAAAAGAAAACTGCAGTAGCGATACCTATGTCAGACAAAACAGATTTAAAAATAAAACTGTAAAAGACAAGGAAGGACCTATAATAATAAAAAGTACAATCCAACAAAAAGAACAATTGTAAACATATATACATTCAATATGGGAACACCCAAATACATAAAACAATCAAAAACAAATGTAAAGGTGTTGATAGTAATACAATCATAGTAGGACACTTTAACACCCCAATTACATCATTCAATCAGAAAATCAACAAGGAAGTAGTGACTTTGAATGATACAGTAGACCAGATGGACTTAATAGATATATTTAGGACATTCCATCCTAAAACAGCACAATACACATTCTTTTCAGGTGCACATGGAACATTCCCCACATGAGATAAAGTATTAGCTTATAAAACAGGCCAAAACAAATTCAAAAAGATCAAAGTCATACCATGTGTCTTTTCAGACCACAATGCTATGAAACTAGAAGTCTACAACAAGAAAAAAAAATCTGATAAAAGCACAAAACCTGAAAGTTAAATGACATGCTCCTAAACAATCAGTGGGTCAACCAAGAAATCAAAGAAGAAATCCAAAAGGACATGGAAAAAAATGAAACTGAAAACACAACAATCCAAACTTTTGTAAAGCATCAAAAGTAGTTCTAACAGGGAAGTTTACAGCAATACAGGCCTGCCTCAATGAAAAGAACAAAAACCTCAAGTAAATTCCCTAGCCTTATAACAATAAAAGCTAGGACGACAACAAACAAAACCCCCAAACATTAGAATTAAGAAAATAATTAAAAGCAGATGATGAATAAATGATATAGAAATTTAAAACACAGTAAAACAAGATAAATGGAATTAGGAGCTGCTTCCATGAAACAGTCAATAAGATTTATAATCCCTAGCCAGACTAATCAGAAAAGAAAAAGAAAGGACCCATGTAAATAACAATGACAGAGAAGAACCAACACCACGAAATACAAACTATAAGAGAATATTATGAAAACTATATGCCAAAACTGGACAAACTGGAATATATGGACCAATTCCTAGAAACATGGAACCTATCAAAATGGATGCAGAATGAAATTGAAAATTTGAACAGATTGTTTACTAGCAAGGAGATGGACTCAAGTAATCAAACAAAAAACAAACAAACAAAAAAACCCACCTTACAGACAGCAGTCCAGGACCGGAGAACTTCATAAGCAAATTCTATCAAACATCTAAAGAAAAGTTGATGCCTATACTTGTCCAACTATTCCAGAAAACAGAACAGGGAGGAAAATACCGAAATTAATTCTGAGGCCAGCATTACCCTGATACCAAAACCAGATAACGACACCACGAATAAACAAAACTACAGGTTCATATCATTCATACACACAGATGCAAAAGTCCTCAACCAAGATTTAGCAAACAGAATCCAACAAGACCTTTAAAAAATCGTCCACCAGCATCAAGTGGAATCTCTTCCAGAATGCAAGGGCAGTTCCATATTCAAAAATTAATCAACCTGCTATATCACAGTAATAAGTGAAAGGATGAAATACATATCATTTCTACAGACACAGAAAAATTATTTGACAAAGTACAACTCTAATTCATGATAAAAGCCCTCTAAAAGTAGGTTTAGAGGGAACATACCACAGCTTCATATAGTCTATCTATATAAACCCACAGCAGACATTATACTGAGTGGAAAGAACTGAGAGCTTTCCCCCCAAGGTCAGTAACAAGTAAATATCTCCACTCTCACCACTTCTTTTCAACATAGTACTGGCAGTCCTAGCCACAGCACTTAGCCAACAAAAAGAAATGAAAGGCATCCACAATGGGAAGGAAGAAGTAAAATTTCACTATGTGCTCTATATACTCTATATAGAAAATCCAAAAGACTCCATCAAAAATCTATCAGAACTGATACATGAATTTAGTAATATCACAGGACAGAAAATCAATGTGCAGAAATCAGTAGCATTTGCATAAAATAATAAGTCACTAAAATGTAAATTAAGGGAAAAAATCGCAAGTACATTTACACACAAAAAATTATAAGATACCTAGGAATAAACCTTAGCAATTAAGTAGAAGACCTTTACCCTGACCACTGTGAAACACTAATGAAAGAAACTGAAGACGACAGAATAAATGGAAAGGCATTCCATGCTCATGCACAGAACCAACCAGGAGCACCTGGGCGTTTCAGTCAATTAAGCATCTAACTTCAGCTCAGGTCATGATCTCACATTCATGGGTTCAAAGTCCGTGTTGAGCTCTGTACCGACTGCTCAGAGCCTGGAGCCTGCTTGGGATTCTGTGTCTTCCCCTCTCTCTCTGTCCGTCCCTGACTTGCGCTCTGTCTTTGTCTCTCAAAAATAAAATGGAAAGGAAGGAAGGAAGGGAGGGAGGGAGGGAGGAAGAAAATGGACACCTGGCTGACTCAGTCAAGTGTCTAACTTTTTTTTTTTAATGTTTTATTTATTTCTAGAGAGAGAGAGAGACAGCGTGAGCAGGGGAGGGTCAGAGAGAGAGGGAGTCACAGACTGAAACAGGCTCCAGGCTCTGAGCTGGCAGTCAGCACAGAGCCCGACGCGGGGCTCGAACCCACGAACCGCGAGATCATGACCTAAGCGAAAGTCGGACGCTTAACCGACTAAGCCACCCAGGCGCCCCTCAAGTGTCTAACTTTGGCTCAGGTCATGATCTCACTGTGTGTGTGTTCAAGCCCCACATTGGGCCATGTGCTGACAGCTCAGAGCCTGGAGCCTGGTTGGGATTCTATGTCTTCATCTCCTTCTGCCTCTCCCACACTAATGCTCTGTGTCTCTGTCTCTCTCTCTCTCAAAAATAAACAAATATTTAAAAAGTTTTAAGTAAATAATAAAGAATATTTTTGAAATGTCTATAGTACCCAAAGCAATCAACAGATTTATTGCAATCCTTATCAAATACCAACAATATTTTTCACACAACTAAAACAAAAATCCTAAATACATATATGGAACCAGCAAAGATCCCAAATTAGCAAAGAAGCTTTGAAAAACAAAACCAAAGCTGGTGGGATCACAATTCAAGACTTCAAGTTCTAGTCCAAAGTAGTAGGCATTAAAACAGTACAGTCCTGGCACAAAAATAAATACATACGTTGAGGGAACAGAATAAAACATCCAAAAATAAACCTACAATTTTATGTTCAAATCATCTTCAACAAAGCAGGAAGTAATATCCAATGGGAAAACTCAGACTCTTCAACAAATGGTGCTGGAAAACCTGGTCAGCCATAAGCAAAAGAGTAAAATTGGATCACTTTCTTACACTATACACAAAAATAAATTAAAAATGGATTAAGGACCTAATGTGAAACATGAATCCATACAAATTCAAGAACAGGCAGTAATGTCTCTGGTCACTACCATAGCAACATTTTTCTAGACATGTCTCCTGAGGCAAGGGAAATAAAAGCAAAAATAAACTACTGGGACTTCATCAAAATAAAAAGCATCTGCATAGCAAAAGAAACAGTCAACAAAACTAAAAGGAAACCTACTGAATGGGAAAATATATTTGCAAATGACATATCCAAAAAAGGGTTAGTATCCTAAATATACAAAGAATTTATGCAAATCAACCCACACAAAAATATCCAATTAAAAAATGAGCAGAAGAAATGAACAGATCTCTCTCCAAAGATGATACACAGATGGCCAGCAGACACATGAAAAGGTTTTCAACATCCCCCTCAGCAGGGAAATGCAAATCAAAAGTACAATGAGATATCAGTTCAAACCTGTCAGAAGGGCTACAATCAACAACAGAAGAAGCAAGGGTAGAATGGGTTGCACAGGAAAAGGAGCTCTTGTGTGCTGTTGGTGGGAATGCCAACTGCTGCAACAAGGTGGAGAGAGTATGGAGTTCCTCAACAAGTTAACAATGGAACTACCTGATGATCCAGCAACTGCGCTACTGAATATTTAACCCCAAAATACAAAAACACTCTTTCAAAGGGATATATGTACCCCATGTTTAGTAGCAATATTTACAAGACAAATTATGGAAGAGCAGAAGTGTCCCAGATAGATGAATACATACAGATATGAAATATATATACAATGAAATCGTATCATGCATAAAAAATAGAAGGTTCTCATTTGCATGACATGGATGGAGCTACAGAGTATACTTCTAAGTGAAATAAGTCAGAGAAAGACAAATACCAGATGACTTCACTCACATGTGGCATTTAAGAAACAAATGGCCAAAGGAAAAAGAGAGAGAAGAGAGATGAGCCATGAAATAGACCCTTTGCTATTGAGAACTGATGGTTACCAGAGGGGGTGGAGTGGGGGATGGGTGGAATCACTGATGGGGATTAAAGAGTAGACTTATTATGATGTAGAAAATTGTTGACACTAACAGAACACCTGAAACTAATAGAACAGTGTATGTTAACTATTCAGCAAATAAAATATTATAAAATAAACAACAGCTTTGAATATAAGTGTACTAAATCTTCCAGTCAAAACACACAGGGTGCCTTAATGGATTAAAAAAAAAAAAAAAAAAAGACCCATCTATGTGCTGCCTACAAGAGCCTCATTCCAGAACTAGAGACTCATGCAGATCAAAAGTGAAAAGATGGAAACACATGGATCATGCAAATGGAAATGAAAAGAAAGGTGGGGTAGCAATATTCCTATCTGGCAAAATAGACTTTCAATCAAAGACTACAACAGGAGACCAAGAACACTATATAGTGATAATGGGAACAGACATCACAGAAATACAAAGGATTATAAAATAATATGAAAAACTATATACCAACAAACCAGACAACCTAGAAGATATGCATCAATTCCTACAGACCTTACATCCAGAAGTGAACCTGAAGAAATAGAAAATTTGAACAGACTGATGAATAGCAATCAAATTCAACCAGTAATAAAAAGCTCCCAACAAACAAAAGTCCAGGATATGATGGCTTCAGAGCTGAATCCTTTCAACGATTTGAAGAGTTAACACCTGAGAGGAGGGAGCAACATGGTGGAGAAGTAGGGGGATCCAAACTTCCCCTTCTCCCAAACAAAGAAGTGTTGAAGCCAAAGGACTTTGAATCCCAAGAGTCTGGGAGGAAAAGAGACAGTCGTGCTTGCAGGGACCCGCCGGGACAACCTGACAGGCCATAGGTGCATGATTGTGAGCTGGAAGAGATGAAACGAATGGAGGGCTAGACCTGCTTCCGCGGAGAGACAAAGGCAAGAGAAAGAGCAGTTGGGGAAGCACAGGACGGTATCTGGACAAGAGAAAAACCTCAGACTGGGATGGAGAAATATCCAATCTCTAACTGGGAGGCTCGCTCTGGACTGGGGCCAGCTACCTGGGTTGTACACCCAGGGAGGAGAGGAGCCAGCCCTGAGCTCAGTGGCTGGATGAGGGATGCAGTCCACACTAAGAGAAAGCGATCCCTTCCCTGGAGTGCCGTGGGACAGGACAAGGCCTGCCTGCACCCACCAGCCAGGAAACACGTATCAGGTGGTCTGAGAAGTGCTTCTCCAGTACTGGGGTGTGCAGAGTGAGAGTTTGAATCCCAACCAAGCACCAGGCACAGGAGTCGGGGAAGTAAGACAAACTCCCTCATTTGTGCCCTGCAACAGTGAGGACAGCCTGAACAGAGTGGTTTGGGACACCGGGTCTGTGGAGGAGAGATCGGGGATGGGTCGCCATTTTTCTCCCCACAACCACCAAGATGGGGCCTCAGGGATCAGACAGTGAGACCCACAGTGGAGGTGGGAACCCCATACACCAAACCACGCCCCTCCATGTCTGGTAACTGCATATCTACTGGAGTGGGACAGACGTTGAAGAACTAGATGACCCCTCCTCCAGACGTGCGCTGCTGCATTGCCCGGTTTAATTCTCAGACAGTTCTAATTACATACATACATTCTTCCTTCCTTTTCTCCTTCTTATCTCTTCCCTCCTCTAGTCTGGTTATTCTGGTTGTTTGCTTGTTTAAGCAGACATATTTAATCCATTCTATTGATACATGTTCCACAGCTCCTTCTTTATTCTCCATTTTCTCTCTCTGGATTAAGTCGTATAATTTCTTTGTCTGAAAAATTTGATCTTCTTTCATTTTTCCCTGCCTCCTTAATTTTCCTTTTTCTCTCTCTGGATTAAGCCATGTAGTGTATAGTTTCTTTGTCTGGATAACTTTATTTTTCTTTTTCCCCACCTCCTTCATTATTTTCCTTTCTCTCTCTAAGCTGTCTAGTTTCTCTGGTAAATTTTTATTCTTTCTTTTCCCCACCCCTGTCATTTCTTTCTTTGTATGGGTTAAGGCCTCTTCTGTCAGCACCGCCCCAGCTCTGTGATTTACCTGTAGCTAGTGTTTCTGTTTTTTTTTAGATTTTTTTGGTTTGTGTGTTTTTGTGTTGTTTATTTTCTTTGTTTTACTTTCCAGGGCTACTTCAACAAACAAATCAAAGCACACCCGGTGGATGGTCCAAAACATCACTACGAGTAGGGAGATAAAGTAACCAAATCACACAAAAAAAGAGCAAGTAACACTCCAAAAAACATCTCCTCAAGGGCCAGACCCTGGATAGGCCCTTTAATATAGTAGTGCTTGCAGGTACAGGGCACATAGAAAACTTTTAAAACATATAAGGGACAGAAAAGTAGCCAAAATGGTGAAACAGAAGAATTCTCCTCAAAAGAAATTCCAGGAAGAAATGACTGCTAAAGAATTGATCAAAACAGACATAAACAGGGGCGCCTGGGTGGCTTAGTCGGTTAAGCGTCCGACTTTCGCTTAGGTCATGATCTCGCGGTTGTGGGTTCGAGCCCCGCGTCGGGCTCTGTGCTGACAGCCAGCTCAGAACCTGGAGCCTCTTTCAGTCTGTGACTCCCTCTCTCTCTGACCCTCCCCTGCTCACGCTGTCTCTCTCTCTCTCTCTCCTAGAAATAAATAAAACATAAAAAAAAACAACAACAGACAAACAATATAACTGAACAAGAATTTAGAATAATAGCCATAAGATTAATCGCTTGGTTTGAAAAAAGCATAGAAGACAGCAGAGTATCTGTTACTGAAGAGATCAAGGAACTAAAAAATAGTAATGATAAATTTAAAAATGCTATAAAAGAGGTGCAAAATAAGACAGAGGCAATCATAGCGAGGACTGAAGAGGCAGAGGAGAAAACAGGTGAACTAGAAGATAAAATTAAGGAAAAAGAGGAAGGGAAGAAAAAGAGAAATAAGAAATTCTGGATCACCAGGGGAGAATTAGAGAACTAAGTGATTCAGTGAAACGGAACAATATCCATATCATAGGAGTTCCATAAGCAAAAGACAGAGAGAAAGGGGCAAAAGGTATACTTGAACAAATCGTAGCCGAGAACTTCCCCAATCTGAGGAAGGAAACAAATATTGAAATCCAGGAGGCACAGAGAACTCCCTTCAGATATAACTTGAATTGATCTTCTGCATGACAGATCATAAACTGGAAAAATACAAAGATAAAGAGAGAATTCTGAAAGCAGCTAGGGATAAACGGGGCTTAACATATAAGGGTAGACATGTAAGAGTAGTAGCTGACCTAGCTACTGAAACTTGGCAGGCCAGAAAGGAGTGGCAAGAAATTTTCAATGTAATGAATAGGAAAGATACACAGCCAAGAATTCTTTATCCAGCAAGCCTGTCATTCAGAATAGAAGGAGAGATAAAGGTTTTCCCAAACAAACAAAAACTGAAGGAATTCATCACCAATAAACCAGCCTTACAAGAGATCCTATGGGAGACTCTGTGAGTAAAATGTTGCATGGACCACAAAAGACAAGAGACATCACTACAAGAATGAAACTTAAAGATAACACAATGACTCTGAACCAATATCTTTCAATAATAACACTGAATGTAAATGGATGAAATGCTCCAATCAAAAGACATGCAGTATCAGAATGGATAAAAACAAACAAACAAAAAAAGACACATCTATTTACTGTCTACAAAAGACCCATTTTAGAACTGAGGACACTTTCAGATTGAAAGGATATAGATATCAGGGGCGCCTGGGTGGCTTAGTTGGTTAAGTGTCCGTCTTTTGCTTAGGTCATGATCTTGCGGTTTGTGGGTTCGAGCCCCACATCGGGCTCTGTGCTGACTGCCAGCTCGGAGCCTGGAGCCTGTTTCAGAGTCTGTGTCTCCCTCTCTCTCTGACCCTCCGCTGCTCACGCTGTCTCTCTCTCTCTCTGTCTCTCTGTCTCTCTCTCTCCTAGAAATAAATAAAACATTAAAAAATTAAAAAAAAAAAAAAAGAAAGGATATGGATACGGAAACCATCTACCATACTACTGGAAGTCAAAAGAAAGATGAAGAAGCCATACTCCTACCAGACAAACTAGATTTTAAACTAAAGGCTGTAACAAGAGATAAAGAAGGGCATTGTATAATAATTACAGGGTCTATCCATCAAGAAGAGCTAACAAGTATAAATGTCTATGTACCAAATTTGATAGCACCCAAATATATAAACAATCACAAACATAGGCAATCTTATTGGTAACACTGTGGTAATTGCAGGGGACTTTAATATTCCACTTACAGCAATGGACAAATCATCTAGACAGAAAATCAATAAAGAAACAATGGCCCTGGGGTGCCTGAGTGGCTCAGTCGATTAAGCATCTGACTTTGGCTCAGGTCATGATGTCACAGCTTGTGGGTTAGAGCCCTGCATCCAGCTCTGTGCTGACAGCTCAGAGCCTGGAGTCTGCTTCAGATTCTTTGTCTCCCTCTCTCTGCCCCTTACCCAGCTCACACTCTGTCTCTCTCTCTCTCTCTCAAAAATAAATAAAACATTAAAAAATTTTAAAAAAAGAAAAGAAACAATGCACCTGAATGATACACTGGACAAATGGACTTGACAGATATATTCACAACTTTTCATCCTAAAGAAAAATACGCATTCTTCTTGAGAGTACATGGAACATTATACAAGATAGGTCACTTATTGGGTCACAAGACAGCCCTCAATAAACATAAAAGAATTGAGATCATATCGTGCACAGTTTCAGATCACAATGCTATGAAACTTGAAATCAAACACAGAAAAAAGTTTGGAAAACCTCCAAATGCATGGAGGTTAAAGAACATCCTACTAAAGGGGCACCTGGGTGGCTTAGTGGGTTAAGCGTCCAACTTTCACTTAGGTCATGATCTCACGGTTTGTGAGTTTGAGCCCCGCGTCGGGCTCTGTGCTGACTGCCAGCTCAGAGCCTGGAGCCTGTTTCAGTCTGTGACACCCTCTCTCTCGGGCCCTCCCCTGCTCACGCTGTCTCTCTCTCTCTCTCCTAGAAATAAATAAAACATTAAAACAAATTAAAAAAAAAAAGAACATCCTACTAAAGAATGAATGGGTCAACCAGGCAATTAAAGAAGAAATTTAAAAATGTATGGAAACAAATGAAAATGAAAACACAACAATCCAAACACTTCGGGATGCAGCAAAGGCAGTCCTAAGAGGAAAATACATTGCAATCCAGGGCTATCTCAAAAAACAAGAAAAATCCCAAATACAAATCTAACAGCACACCTAAAGGAACTAGAAGCACAACAGCAAAGACTCCCAAAACCTAGCAGCAGAAGAGAAATAAAGATGAGAGCAGAAAAAGGCAACATAGAATTAAAAAAAAAACAAAAACCCAAACTAAAATAGTAGAACAGATCAATGAAACTAAGAGTTGGTTCTTTGAAAAAAAATAGACAAAACTGATAAACCTCTAACCAGGCTTCTCAAAAGAGAGAGGACCCAAATAGATAAAATCACAAATTAAAATGGATTTATCAAAACTAATCCCTCAGAAACACAAGCAATTATCAGGGAATACTATGAAAATTATATGGCAACAAACTGGAGAACCTGAAAGAAATGGACAAATTCCTAGACACCCACACCTACCAAAAGTCAAATGAGAAGAAATAAACAAATTTGAACAGACCCATAACTAGAGAAGAAATTGAATCAGTTATCAAAAATCTTCCAACAAATAAGAGTCCTGGGCCAGATGGCTTCCTTGGGAAATTCTACCAGACACTTAAAGCAGAGGTAATACCTATCCTTCTCAAACTGTTCCAAAAAAATAGAAATGGAAGGAAAACTTCCGGATTCATTCTATGTATGAAGCCAGCATTACTTTGATTCCCAAACCAGACAGAGATCCCACAAAAAAAGGGAACTACGGGCCAATATCCCTGATGAACATGGATGCAAACATTATCAATAAGATACTAACAAATCGACTTTGACAACATATAAAAAGAATTATTCACCCTGATCAAGAGGCATTCATTCCTGGGCTGCAGCACTGGTTCAACATTCACAAATCAGTCAATGTGATATATCACATTAATAAAAGAAAGGGAAAGAATCTTTTGATCTTGTCAATAGATGCAGACAGAAAAAGCATTTGACAAAATACAGTACCCTGTCCTAATAAAAACCCTCAAAAAAGTCGGGATAGAAGGAACATACTTAAACATCATAAAAGCCATATATGAAAAACCCATAATTACTATCATCCTCAAAGGGGAAACACTGAGAGCTTTCCCCCCGAGATCAGGAACACGACAGGGATGGCCACTCTCACCACTGTTGTTTAACATAGTGCTGGAAGTCCTAGCATCAGCCATCAGACAACAAAAGGAAATAAAAGGCATCAAAATTGGCAAAGAAGAATTCAAACTTTCACTTTTAGAGGATGACATGATACTCTACACGGAAAACTTGAAGGACACCACCCAAAGACTGCTAGAATTAATCCATGAATTCAGCAAATAGCAGGGTACAAAATCAATTACAGAAATAGGTTGCAGTTTTATACACCAATAATGAAGCAACAGAAAATCAAGACACTGATCCCAATTTACAATTGCACCAAGACCATAAAATACCTAGGAATAAACCTAACCAAAGATGTAAAAGATCTGTAGGCTAAAAGCTATAGTAAGCTTATGAAGGAAATTGAAGAAGACACAAAGAAATGGAAATCACAATCTCACACTTTAGCCTCTACCACAAAGCTGTAATCATCAAGAGAGTATGGTATTGACAAAAAACAGACACACAGACCAATGGAATAGAATAGAGAACTCAGAACTGGACCCACAAATTATCGACAACTAATCTTTGACAAAGTAGGAAACAGTATCCAATGGAAAAAAGACAGCCTCTTTAACAGATGGTGTTGGGAGAACTGGACAGCAACGTGCAGGAGAATGAAACTAGATCAATCTCTCACACAATACACAAAAATAAACTCAAAATGGATAAAGGACCTGAATGGAGACAGGAAGCCATCAAAACCCTAGAGGAGAAAGCAGGAAACAACCTCCTTGACCTCAACCACAGCAATTTCTTACTTGACACACCCCCAAAGGCAAGGGACTCAAGAGCAAAAATGAACTACTGGGACCTCATCAAGATAAAAACTTCGGCACAGCAAAGGAAACAATCAATAAAACTAATAAGCAACTGACAGAACGGGAAAAGATAGTTGCAAATGACATATCAGATAAAGAGCTAGTATCCAAAATCTATAATGAACTCACCAAACTCCACACCAAAAAACGAATAATTCAGTGAAGAAATGGGCAGAAGACATGAGCAGACACTTCTCCAAAGAGGACATCCAGATGGCCAACAAACACATGAAACGATGCTCAGCGTCCCTCCTCATCAGGGAAATACAAATCAAGACCACACTGAGATACCACCTCACACCGGTCAGAGTGGCTAACATGAACAAATCAGGAGACTTTAGATGCTGGTAAGGATGTGGAGAAACGGGCACCCTCTTCCACTGTTGATGGGAATGTAAACTGGTGCAGCCCCTCTGGAAAACAGTGTGGAGGTTCCTCAAAAAATCAACAATAGAAATTCCCTATGATCCAGGGGCGCCTGCGTGGCTCAGCTGGTTAAGCATCCGACTTCGGCTCAGGTCATGAACTCAGTTTGTGGGTTCGAGCCCCATGTCAGGCTCTGTGCTGACAGCTCAGAGCCTGGAGCCTGATTCCAATTCTGTGTCTCCCTCTCTCTCTGACCCTCCCCTGCTCACTCTGTCTCTCTCTCTCAGAAGTAAATAAAAAATTTTAAAAAAAATTCCCTATGATCC
The DNA here is from genome assembly GCA_017311185.1 of Proteles cristata cristata. NCBI lineage: Eukaryota > Metazoa > Chordata > Mammalia > Carnivora > Hyaenidae > Proteles > Proteles cristata. The sequence continues at coordinate 1,556,479 of JAESUZ010002939.1, read as the reverse complement.
AGCAATAGCACTGCTAGGAATTTACCTGAAGGATACAGGAATGCTGATGCATAGGGACACATGTACCCCAATGTTCATAGTAGCACTCTCAACAATAGCCAAATTATGGAAAGAACCTAAAGGTCCATCACCTGATGAATGGATAAAGAAGTTGTGGTTTATATATTCAATGGAATACTACTTGGAGCAACGTGGATGGAACTGGAAGGTATTATACTGAGTGTAATAAATCAGTCAGAGAAGGATAGATACCACATGTTTTCACTCATATGTAGATCTTGAGAAACTGAACAGAAGACCATTGGGGAAGGGATGGGGGAAGATTAGTAACAGAGAGGGAGGGCGGCAAACCACAAGACCCTTAAACACAGAACAAATAAGGGTGGATGGGGGTGCGGGGGGAAGGGAAAATGGGTGATGGGCATTGAGGAGGGCGCTTGTTGGGATGAGCACAGGGTGTTGTATGTAAGCCAATTGGACAATAAATTATATTCAAAAAATAAAAAGAAAGAAATGTAAAAGGAGTCTCCTCAACTATGGTTTTGGGAAAACTAGACAGCAACCTACAAACAAACAAACAAACACGGGCCACTTTAATGCATGCACAAAAATAAATTCCAAATGGATAAAGACCTATGTGTGAAATGTGAAACCATAAAAACCCCAGAGGAGAACACAGGCAGTAACTTACTTGACACTGTTGGTACCAACTTCTTTGTAGATATGTCTCCTGAGGTAAGGGAAACACAAAGGAAAAAATGGGACTTCATAAAAATAAAAAGCTTCTGTCACTAAGGAAACCATCAACAAAACTAAAATGCAACATACAAAATGGAAGATATTTGCAAACAACGCCTGATAAAGGGTTTATATCCAAAATAGAATAAGTTATACATCCCAAAAATGAGAAATCCAATTAAAAATGGGCAGAAGGCACGAATAGACATTTTCCAGAAGACATACAGACGGCCAATAGACTCATGAAAAAATGCTCAACAACACTGATCGGGGAAATACAATTTAAAAGGACAATGAGATAACACCTCACATCTGTCAGAATGACTAAAATCAATGAATGATGATATAACAGGTGTTGCCAAGGATGTGGAGAAAGAGAAATCCTCTTGCACTGTTGGTAGGAACGCAAACTGGTGCAGCCACTCTGGAAAACATCTCGGAGATTCCCTACCTTACAATCCAGTAATTTCACCACGAGGTATTTACACCAAGAATACGAAAATAAAACTTCAAAGGAATACATGTACCCTGATGTTTATAACAGCATTTTCTACAACAACCAAGTTATGGAAACTGCTCAAGTATCCATCCACTAATGAATAAATTAAGATGTAACATATGGAATGTATATGGATGTAGTAATGTAATGGAATATCATTCACCTGTTAAAAAACGAAATCTTATCATTTGCAACAAGGTGGACGGAGCTAGAGAATGTTCTGCTGGGTGAAATAAGCCTGTCAGAGAAAGACAAATACCATATGATTCCACTAACACATGGAAATGAAACAAAGAGGGGGGAAAAAGGAGACCGCGACAAACCAACAGGCTCTTAACTGGGAAACAAACCGACGGTTTCCACAGTGGGTGGGGGATGGGTGACACAGGTGATGGGGATTAAGAAGTGCACTTGTGATGGGCACCAGGTGACGTGTGGGAGTGCTGCTCTATATTGTACACCTGAAACTAATATTACACTATCTTTGCTAACTGGAATTTAAATTAAAAAATAACAGAAGGTTTATTACACCTACCTACCAGGTATTCTGTAGTTTTCAATTACTTCACTATGTTGGGGGAAATAATCATTAAATTTTAAAGCATATATGATATGGGGGATAGTTTGTGCCTTTACCTCGGGCTCTGGTTTCAGTAGGAATCACAAAGTGGGTCCCAGCTCATTCTTCTAGAAGGTCCTGAGACTGAGCTTCATATATTCTCGTCCTAACTGAAAGCAGCTCCTGTTCTTCTGAATTTGTCCGAATTTCTCCCAAAAAACAAGTCTGAATCTGGAGCAAACCATCCACTATATCTATGATGTGATGTCATGAGACCCCTCAATCCACGGATCCTTTAGTAAAATACCTCTTGTTCGAATACCGTCAGGGAAAGTGAAGAATGAAACACGTAAACAGCCCGGAAAATGCAAGGGACTGTGCTGCTCACCCACCAGCGCCCCCTCCTCACCACTCAGCCCAACACGACAGCTTCTCTCTGGCGTCTCAGGAGACGCCAAGTTGCTGCAAAACTCCCAAGGTCTCCCCTGGGGTGGGCGGCAGAACCTGCTGGAAATGCAGCTCTGGCCTCCGTCCTGAGGCAGCGGCAGAGGCCCTGAGCGCCCTGGAGACAACAGAAGCCCTTCCTGCTCCGAGGTGCCCTGGGTCAGAAACGCCGATGGGGCGCCCTCTGCAGGCCGTCACTGTGCACGCAGAGGAACCCGCCCCTCCCGGTTTGTGGCGCTCGCACGCCCTCTGCTGGCCACCGTGGGATTCCTGCAATGCTGAAGGGCAAGGCCGCGCAGCTGAAGCACTGAAGGTCCTCTGGGCAACTTAGCCTGTTCTCCAGGTTGGGATGGGTCTTACTGACAGGGCCTGGGACACATAGAAATCTTTTCCTTCTCCTTTCTTGTGAGTGAGAAATGAAACTGAATTTATTAAGGTAAGGACATCATTTGTAATGCTTTAAGCAATGTTCACAGAAAAATAGAGCACCAATTTACACATGCTGAACAGGTGATTGTGTTCAGCACCAAAACACTTATGATAGATAAAAAATATACACCTTTGAGAGACAGAGATACCGCTTCCAGCTATGGAAGTCATACAAATAATAAGGTACAGCCAACGGAATATAGCCAATCCTGAAATAACAGTGTTGTATGCTTTCACATATAAACTAACTTGTGATATCGACAGAATTTATAGACATATGGAATCACTAGAATGTATGCCTAAAATTAATACAACAAATGTGTCAACAAGATTTCAGTCAGAAATATGCTGATGGGGGGGTGCATGCAGGACACCCGTCCATTGCCCATGGTGGGGGGCACAATTGGGACATCACTTATTCATCCAAATTACTTGATCAGTGCCGTACTTAACTATACATGTACCCTTCCAGAAGTTTCTTCTGGGGTGGGTGGGTGGTGGTTTTCTCAACATCTAGTGCAGGGTTATTAAAACGCATGTGGTGGCGGTGGTGGCCATGGTGTTTTTGTCCTCTTCCAGAAAGAGTTACAAGGCGGCCATTTTGTGGGAGAGAAGAGGTAGCTGGCCTCTCCTGGATCCCTCGCTGCTTCGGGTTCCCTGCCTGGCTTCCCAGCGGTGGCCTAGTGGGAAAATAAGGGAAGATGTCAGAAGATACCTGGGTAACCAAAGATGAGCATGACGAGCCCACTGAAATACCATCAGAGGAAGATGGGACAGTGCTGCTGTCCACAGTTACAGCCCAGAATCCAGGAGCAGGCTGGATGCCATCCAGGAATCCAGTGACCCAGTATATGAGAGGTGACCGGCTGGGAGCAGAAACTCGGCAGCCCCCGAGTCTGGCTGGGGAAATCTGCTACATCACGTCCGGAATCCCAAACATCACAAAAGAATAATAGATGAGACAGATGACTGCTTCTTCAGCAGTGAAAAGTGAAAAGAGCCATCCAGGAAATGACTGACTTAATTTTTTTTAATGTTTATTTTTGTGAGAGGGGAAGAGAGGGAGAACACAAGTGGTGGTGGGGGGGCGGGGGGGAAGGAGAGACACAGGCCCTGAAGCAGGCTCAAAGTTCTAAGCCGACAGCACTGAGCCCGACACAGGGCTCGAACTCACACACCGCGGGAGCCTGATGAGAGGCTTGTGTTCGCAAAACACGGGAGCTCGTCACCGGGCTCGAACCCGCACACTGTGGGAGCCCAGGGTGAGGCTTGAATTCGCACACCTGCGGAGCCCAACGTGGAGCTTGAGCTCACACACTGGGGGAGCCAAACTCCAGGCTCGAACTCACACATGGGGGAGCCCAACGCAGGGCTCGAAATTGCACACCCCAGGAGCCGGACTCGGGGTTTGAGCTCGCAGACAAGGGGAGCCTCATGTGGGCTCTAACTCGCACAGCGCGGGAGCCAGAAAGGGAGGCTCAAACTCAAACACCCCGGGAGCTCAACACGGGGTTAGAAGTCCCACCCCGAGGGAGCCCGACGCAGGTTTCAAACTCACACACTCCGCGACCCTGACTCAAGGCTCGAACTCGCACACCTCGAGAGCCTGATGAGGGACTCAATGGGGAGGGGGGTGTACAAGCGTGACACCCCTCCATCGTCGATGGGGGGGTGCCTCCTTGGAAGAAGGGGTGGTGTAAGATTGACACCCCTCCACCGTCGATGGGGTTGCCCCTTCGTCCATAGGGGTTGACACCCTTCCATCATTAAGGTGGGGTGTCTCCATCATCGATGGGGTTCTGCCCCCATCATCAAAGAGGCAGTGCCACCTTGGTCGACGGGGGACTATAGGCGTGACATCCCTCCATCTTCAAAGGGAGGGTTGCATCCTTGGTCGATGGGGGTGTTCTTTTGATGATGGCGTATGCATGTGTGACACCGACCCATCGTCGATGGAGAGGGTCTCCATCTTCGTTGGGGCGTACCCCTTCATTGAATTGGGGGTGCAAGCGTGACACCCCTCCATCAAGCTTGACAACAGTCTACCGTGGAAGGGGGTGCAGGCGTGACACCCTCCACGGTCAATGGGGGAGTGCCCCCAACATCGATGGTGGGGTGCCCTTTCGTCAATGGGGGGGTGCCTCCATTATCAATGGGGGGTCCCTTAATCGGTGGGGTGTGCAGGAGTGACATCCCTCCATCATCGCTGGGGGGAGGTGCCTCCATCTTCAATGGGAGGGTGTGTGACACCCCTCCTTCATCGTTGGGGGTTACCTCCACTGTTGATGGGGGACGCAAGTGTGACACTCCATCGCCAATGTGGGTTGCAAGGAATTGAAATGAGGCCATCCCCGAAGGGTGAAAATATGATTTGCGCACTCTAGGTGGCTTTTAGGGACGTGGCAATGAGAGTTATTAGTAGGACTCATCAAGTATTCGATCTTAAGAACTTAATACCAAAAATAGGCAACCAACTCCAACTTAATACTGGGTTAATTTAACAATAGAAGCAATAATGCCAGTATGAGTAACAAGAAATATTTCTCCTTGCATGAGCTTATATCAGAGCAGATAACCTCTGATAGTTAACAATAAGGTAAAAATAACCTTACTATAAACTAAGTATCAAACCAGTTGTTGACTCAACACGGGTATACAATCAAAGACAGATTAAAAGAAGTAAAAGGAACTCAGCAAACACAACCCCTGCCTGTTGACTATAAACATCACCTCTAGCATTTCTAGTATTAGAGGCACTGCCTGCCCCGTGACATCTGTTAAGTGGCCATGGTATCCTGACCCTGCAAAGGTAGCATAATCACTTGTTTCCTAAGTAGGGACTCATAAGAATGGCCACAGGAGTGTTTTACTATCTTACTTTTAATCTGTGTAATTGACTTTTCTGTGAAGAGATGGGAATATGACAAGATGACTATGGAACTTTCATGAACTGTCCCAAAGAGACTACACCAATACAACCATTAGGGACAACAGATCTTCACATGAGCCCACAATTTAGGTTGGTGTGACCACAGAGCATAAAATTACCTCCGAGTGATTTAGATTTAGACTTCCCAGTCAAAAGTATAACATCACTTAATCATCCAAAATCCTTCATCAACAGAATAAGTTACCCTAGAGATAACAGCACAACCCTTTTTTAGAGTTCATATTGACAGTAGGGTTTATGTCCTTGATGTTGGTTCAGGACATCCCAATGTTGCAGCAGCTATTAAAGTTTCATCTGTTCAACCATTACAGTCCTACATGATCTGAGTTCAGACCAGAGCAATCCAGGTTGGTTTCTTTCTATCAGACAATTTGGTACTAATTCCTATATCTCCATTTCTGTACTATAGAGATAATTCTTACATAATTTTTTCTATTTTTTGTTTTCTATTTTTTTCCCTATTTTTCCTTCAGGTAGGCATAGAATGCTGGACAAGCTGAAGGCAGAGCAGGAAGCACTGATATCTCCCTGTAGAAATTTGAGACCAAGAAATACTCCATCACTATCATCAAGGCCCCAGGTCACCATGATTTCATAAAGAACATTATCACAGGCACCTCACAGACTGCACTGTGCTGACTGTGGCAAGTGGGGTAGATGAGTTTGAATCTGGCATCAGAATGTCTTGCTGGCCTATATGCTGGTGTAAAGCAGCTCACTGTGGCAGTCAATAAGATGGACCTCACAGAGCCTCCTTACAAGGAGTGCATTCTTCGAGGAGATCAAGGAGGTGAAGGCCACACCAAGAAGATCAGATACAACCTGGAGGCTGTTGCCTTTGTTCCCATCTCGGGCTGGCATGGGGATGACATGATAGAAGCCAGCAACAAGATATCCTGGTTCAGAGGCTGGAAGGTCACCAGGAAGGAAGGAAACATGGTGGGAATGACACGCCAGAAGTGCTGGACTCTGTCATGCCCCCTGCCTGCCCTGTGAACAAGCCCCTGCAACTGCGTCTTCAGTATGTATATAAGACTAGGAGCATCAGCACCAAGACCATGGGCCAGGTAGAAACAGGCTTCCTCAGGCTAGGCATGGTGGTGACCTTTGCCTCCTGCAACATCACCATGGAGGCCAAGTCTATAGAGATGCACCACAAGGCCCTGGCTGAGGCTCTGCCTGGTGACAATGTGGGCTTCTATGTGAAGATATCTGTGGGGAAGGAAACAGACACTGAAATCCAGGAGGCACAGAGAACTCTCTTCAGATGTAACAGGAATCAATCTTCTGCACAACATACAGTGAAACTGGCAAAATACAAAGGAAAGAGAATTCTGAAAGCAGCTAGGGACAAAGGGGCATTTACCTACAAGGATACCACATGAGGGGTAATAGCAGACCTATCCACAGAAACTTGGCAGGCCAGAAGGGAGTGGCAGGAAATATTTAATGTGCTGAATAGGAAAAATAAGCAGCCAAAGATCCTTTATCCAGTAAGGCTGTCATTCAAAGTAGAAGGAGAGATAAAAGTTTTCCCAAACAAAAACTGAAGGAGTTCATCACCATTTAACCTACAAGAGAACCTAAGGGGCTCTGTGAGTGGAATATTGCAAAGACCACAAAGGACCAGAGATACCACTACAAGCATGAAACCTACAGATAACACAGAGACACTAAATCTACATCTTTCAGTAATAACACTGAATGTAAATGGACTAAATGCTCCAATCAAAAGACATAGGTTATCAGAATGGATTAAAAAACCAAGACCCATCTATTTTCTGTCTACAAGACACCCATTTTAGACCTGAGGACACCTCCAGATTAAAAGTGAGGGGATGAAGAACCGTTTATCATGCTGCTGGAAGTCAAAAGAAAGCTGGAGTAGCCATACTTATATCAGACTATATTTTAAATGAAAGGCTGAAACAAGAGATGAAGAAGAGCATTATATCATAATTACAGGGCCTATCCAACAAGAAGAGCTAACAATTATAAATGTTTATGCACCCAGTTCAAAGCACCAAAATATATAAGACAACTAACTACAAACATAAGCAATCTTATTGATAAGAATGTGGTAATTGCAGGGGACTTTAATACTCCACTTACAGCAATGGGCAGATCTTTGATGCAGAAAATCAATAAAGAAACAATGAATGATACACTGGACCAGATGGACTTGAGAGAGATATTCACAACTCTTCACCCTAACACAGCAGAATACACATTCTTCTTGAGTGCACATGGAACATTCTACAAGGTAGATCACATACTGGGTCACAAGACAGCCCTCAATAAGTACAAGAGAATTGAGATCATACAATGCACATTTTCAGACCACAATCTTATGAAACCACAGGAAAAAATTTGGAAAATACCCAAATGCATGGAGATTAAAGAATATCCTACTAAAGAATGAATTGGTCAACCAGGCAATTAAAGAAGGTATTTAAAAAATATACGGAAACAAATGAAAATGAAAATATGACAGTCCAAACCCTTTGGGATGCGACAAAAGCAGTCTTAAGATGAAAATACATTGCAATCCAGACCTATCTCAAGAAAAATCCCCAGTACAAGATCTAACAGCACACCTAAAGGAACTAGAAACAGAACACCAAAGAAATCCCAAGGCCAGCAGAAGAAGAGAGATAAGAAAGATTGGAGCAAAAGTAAACAATATAGAATCCAAAAAGCCCCCAAACAAACACACAAACAGTAGAATAGGTCAATAAAACTGAGAACTGGTTTTAAAAAAAAACCTGATTAACCCCTAGCCAGACTTTGCAAAAAGAAAATAGAGAGGAACCAAATAGATAAAATCATGAATGAAATTGGACTTATCACAATCAACCTTTCAGAAATACAAACAAGTATCAGAAAATACTATGAAAAATTATATGCCAACAAACTGGACAACCTGGAAGAAATGGACAAATTCCTACACATCCACACACTACCAAAACTCAAATGGGAAGAAACAGAAAATTTGAACAGACCTGTAACTAGTGAAGAAATTGAATCAGTTATCAAAAATCTCCCAACACATAAGAGCCCTGGGCCAGATGGCTTCCCTGGGGAATTTTCCAGACATTTAAAGCAGAGTTAATACCTATTCTTCTCAAGCTATTCCCAAAAAAGGAGGGAAGGGAAGGGAAGGGAAGGGAAGGGAAGGGAAGGGAAGGGAAACTTCTGGAGTCCTTCTATAAAGCCAGCATTACACCGTGATTCACAAACAAGACAGAGACCCCACAAAAAAGAATTACAGGTCAATATCCCTGATGAACATGGATGCAAACTTTATCAACAAGATATTAACAAATCAAATTCAACAACATATAAAAAGAATTATTCACCATGATGAAGTGGGATTCATTCCTGGGCTGCAGGGCTGGTTCAATATTCACAAATCAGTCAATGTGATACATCACATTAATAAAAGAAAGGGAAGGAATCTTCTGATCCTGTCAATGGATGCAGAAAAAGCATTTGACAATATACAGTACACTTTCATAATAAAAACCCTCAAGAAAGTTGGGATATAAGTAACATACTTAAATATCATAAAAGCTATATATGAAAAGGCCACAGCTAGTATCATCCTCAATGGGGAAAAACTGAGAGCTTTCCCCTGAGATCAGGAACACGACAGGGATGTCCATTCTCACCACTGTTGTTTAACATAGCGCTGGAAGTGCTAGCATCAGAAACCAGACAACAAAAGGAAATAAAAGACATCAGAATTGGCAAAGAGGAAGTCAAACTTTCCCTTTTCACAACTGACATGATACTTTACATGGAAAACCTGAAAGACTCCACCAAAAGGCTGTTAGAACTTATCCATGAATTCAGCAAAGTGACAGGGTACAAAATCAATGTACGGAAATAGGTTGCAGTTTTATATACCAATAATGAAGCAATAGAAAGAGAAATCAAGAAACTGTTCCCATTTACAATTGCACCAAGAGCCACACAATACCTAGGAATAAATCTAACCGAAGAGATGAAAAATCTATACACTAAAAGCTATAGAAAGCTTATGAAAGAAATTGAAGAATACACACCAAAAAAGCAAAGATATATGTTCCTGGATAGGAAGAACAAATATTGTTAAAATATTCTTTAGTTTAGCAAAACTAAAAGGTAACCGACATATCAGATACCCAAAAAAATCTACATATTCAATGCAAAATCTATCAAAATAACACCAGGATTCTTCACAGAGATAGAACAAACAATTTTAAAATTTGTACGGAACCAGAAAAAAGCCTGAATAGCTAATGCAATCTTGAAAAAGAAAAGCAAAGCAGGAGGCATCACAATCCTGGACTTCAAGCTGTATTACAAAGCTGTAATCAGAAAGATAGTATGGCTATGGTACTGGCACAAAAACAGATATTCAGATCAATGGAACAGAATAGAGAACCCAGAAGTGGACCCACAAACATATGGCCAACTCATCTTTCACAAAGCACAAAAGAATATCCAATGGAATAAAGATTGTCTCTTCAGCAAGTGGGGCTGGGAAAACTGAACAAAATGCAGAAAAATGAACCTGGAGCACTTTCTAACACCATACACAAAAATAAACTCAAAATGGATGAAAGACCTAAATGTAAGACAGGGAGCCATCAAAATCCTTGAGGAGAAAGCAGGCAAAAACCTCTTCGACCTTGGCCGCAGCAACTTCTTACTCAACTCATCTCCAGAGGTAAGGGAAACAAAAGCAAAAATGAACTAATGGGACCCCATTTAAAAAAAAAAAAAGCTTCTGCTCAGCAAAGGAAACAATCAGCAAAACTAAACAGCAACTCACAGAATGGGAGAAGATATTTGCAAATGACAAATCAGGTAAAGAGTTAGTATCCAAAATCTGTAAAGAACTTATCAAACTTAACACCCAAAAACCAATAATCCAGTGAAGAAAAGGGCAAAAATATGAATAGACACTTCTACAAAGAAGACATCCGGATGGCCAACTGACACATGAAAAAAATGCTCAACATTGCTTGTCATCAGGGAAATACGAATCAAAACCACACTGAGATACCACTTCACACCTGTCAGAATGGCTAACGTTAACAACTCAGGCAACAACAGATACTTGTGAGGATGCAGAGAAAGAAGATCTCTTTTGTACTGCTAGTGGGAAGGCAAACTGGTGTAGCCACTCTGGAAAACAGTGTGGAGATTCCTCAAAAAATTAAAAATAGAACACTCTATGACCAGCAATTGTACTACTAGGTATTTATCCAAGGGATACAGATATGCTGTTTTGAAGGGGGCACATGCACCCCAATGTTTATGGCAGCACAATCAACAATAGCTAAAGTATAGAAAGATCCCAAATGTCCATCAATGGATGAATGGGTAAAGAAGATGTGGTGTACACACACAATGGAGTATTGCTCGGCAATCAAAAAGAATGAAATGTGGCCATTTACAACTATGTGGATGGAACTAGAGAGTATTACGCTAAGCAAAATTAGTCAGAGGAAGACAAAAACCATATGGCTTCACTCAGATGAGGACTTTAAGATACAAAACAGATGAATATAAGGGAAGGGAAGCAAAAACAATATAAAAGAAGGGAGGGGGACAAAACATAAGAGACTCTTAAATAAGGAGAACAAACACAGGGTTACTGGAGGGGTTGTGGGAGGGGGGATGGGCTAAATGGGTAAGGGGCATTAAGGAATCTGCTCTTGAAATCATTGTTGAATATATGCTAACTAACTTGGATGTAAATTTAAAAAATAAATTAAATTTAAAATTAGAAAAAAGGAAACAGATGAACATAGGGGAAGGGAAGGAAAAGGAAGATAAAAAGAGGGAGGCAAACCGTAATACACTTTACTTAAAAAAAAAAGTATTTGTCCTACTAATCCTCCTATACGTGCAAACATATGATATTTGTCCTTCTCTGCCTAGAAGGAACTTGATGGAGGAACAAGGGGGAGAAGAGGGGGGAAATGGTGGGGGAGAGAGAGAGAGGCAAACCATGAGAGACTTGAATGCTGACAAACACTGAGGACTGATGGATGTGGGGGGGAGGGGGGATGGGCATGGAGGAGGACGCTTGTGGGGATGAGCACGGAGTGTTATGTGGAAACTAATTTGACAATAAACTATTTGTAAAAGAGAAAAAAAAGTATTTGTTTCTGAGAGTGCACAAATAGGGAAGGGGCAGAAAGAGAGGGGGACAGAGGATGCGAAGGAGGGCCTGCACTGACAAGAGTGAACCCAATATGGGGCTCGAACTGACAGACCACAAGATCATGACCTGAGCTAAAGTCAGACGCTCAACCAACTGAATTACCCAGGCACCCATATAAGTGAATCTTTAAATAGAGCAAACTCCTGAAGTCATTATTATACTATATGTTAACTTGGATTTAAAGATTTTAAAAATTAAAAGTAAAAAAAAAATGAGCCAAAAGAGAAGTGAGCAGTAGTGATGAACACAAAGAAGAGCAAATGAAACTACCCAACCATCACATGAAGAGGCATTCATCCTACTTAGCCATCAGAGAAATGAAAATTTAAACAAAATAACTTTTCTACCTATTAAATTGCCAAAACCTGAAATACAGTACTTTCATGCATGGCTGGTTGTCAATTGCTAGAACCACCCTGGAGACCATGTTGCCAGTAATGTTATGTGCCTACCTAGGATGGAGCCATTCTATTTTTCACAGTCTCACCCGGAAGAACATTTGCCTACGTTACCCAGAAAGCCTGAAACACAGTGTTCATCATATAGCATGTAAAAGTGAGTTAGAGAACAACCCAAATGTCCGGTGCTGGATATATCTGTACCATAATCTACAAACACAGCAATTGCAAAGAAGGAAATTAAGCATACCCATATACCGGTATACCTCAGATGCAAGTGGTGAAAGAAATTAACAATATATTCAAGATGGTACTGTTGACAACAGGATCCTGTGGATTTTTGCCCACAGGAAGATGTCTGGAAAGGCACACACTTAATTAGAGACAGAGAAGGGAAAGGGGGAAGTCTGGATGGTGGCTAGTGGTCAGAGAGGACTTTGGTTCAGAGAGAACTTTAGAACATCCAGATTGTAAAGAATGTAGTTGTCAAAAAGGATTAAGAACACACACTTGGTGGGGCGCCTGGGTGGCTTAGTCGGTTAAGCGTCCGACTTTCACTTAGGTCATGATCTCGCGGTTCGTGGGTTCGTGCCCCGCGTCGGGCTCTGTGCTGACTGCCGGCTCAGAGCCTGGAGCCTGTTTCAGTCTGTGACTCCCTCTCTCTCTGACCCTCCCCTGCTCACGCCGTCTCTCTCTCTCTCTCCTAGAAATAAATAAAAATATTAAAAAAAAAAAAAAAAGAACACATACTTGGTCAGGAGATTTAATATATTGACAGGGATCTTCAGAAATATCTGCTGGTCTACTACGAATTTAACCAAAGGATACAGGAGTGCTGATTCACAGGGGCACATGTACGCCAATGTTTATAGCAATGCTATCAACAATAGCCAAAATTATGGAAAAAGCCCAAATGTCTATCAACTGATGAGTAGGCAAAGAAGATGTGTTTTATGTATACAGTGGAATACTACTAGGCAAGAATGAAATCTTGCCATTTGCAACAATGTGGATGGAACTGGAAGGTATTATGCTAAGTGAAATAAGTCAGAGAAAGACAAAGATCACATATTTTCAGTCCTATGTGGAATTTGAGAAACTTAACTGAAGACCATGGGGGAAGGGAAGGGGAAAAAATAGTTTCCAACAGAGAGGGAAGGAAACCAAAAGAGACTCTTAAATACAGAGAACAAACTGTGGCTTGATGAGACAAGTTGGGGAGAGGGAAAAGTGGGAGATGGGCATTAAGGAGAGTATTTGTTGGGATGAGTACTGGGTGTTGTATGTAAACAGTGAATCATGGGAATCTACTTCCGAAGCCAAGAGCACACTGTATACACTGTATGTTAGCTAACTTGACAATAAATTAGATTTAAAAAAAAAGTATCTGCTGTGTCCTAGAAGAATGGGCAAGGGATAGGAGCAGGGAAATGGACTCGGAGATGCGGGAGGTTGGGTCTGCTTAAGTCAGTAAAACAAGGTCGGGAATAAAACACGCTTCTTTTTCAAGGTCATGATCTAAGAAAATATCATTTCTTCTGGTCCCCAGTGACACAGCAGGTGTCCAGTTACAAAAATCAGAATCCCATATATAAGTCCCAATCCCACTTCTAAACAGGTGATCTCTGGGTGAGCCGTTTATATCGCTGACTCTATCATCACTATATACATAGAAAGGGCATTCCAGGCCACCCTGTCTCCTTTCTGGTCACTTTGAGTCAGACACAACATAAGCAGAAGTTCTCTGAAAGCTATAAAAAAAACCCTCAACACATGGAACAGTTGACTCCCTCCCAAACACACACCAGGACAGTGTGTATACCCACTGAGTAATTAAAGACACAGTTAAAATTCTTTTCCCCCTAAAGTTTCCCAGGAGTTCTATACCTCACAACATATTCTAAAAGCCCAGATGAAATAATCAAACACTAAAAATGAAATAATAAAAAGATCCAAATCCAAACAATATCTTCTTTACATCAAGTAATAGAGGCAACATAAGGCCAACAAACGTCGAAAGCAACAGACAGCACATTTAGTAACAGAGAGGCCTCCTGCAAACCAATGTGAAAAACAAATTCTCTAACAGAAAAAGTTTCCAGAATTACAAGCCAATAAACTCAAAAAAAAAAAAAAAAAAAAAGGCAAGTGAAGCATCAAGGAAAGAACAAATTAAGATACTTTATTTGGTTACCATATTGGCCAAAGTCAAAATACCAGTAATACTTAATACTGACCCCAAATCAAGCAGGACAGACCCCGATAGTAATCCCATCTCAGGAGACACCTGCCAGCTAGATATGGGATTTAACACTTTCCAGGATCCATGTTAAAAGCAAAGATAACCAAATGAGATTTTAATCCCTTTAACCTGATATACCAAAAGTGTTATTTTAACTTGCTATGAAAGATCCTTACACCCCCCCCTTTTTTTTTGAAGAGTACTGCTTCTTTGAAATTTGGTATTTTAAACTTACAGTATCTCTCTATCCAGATGCTAAACTTTGGTTGGAAAGGTTTTGTTCTTCCTAAGATTTTCTGTAGAAAAAGATTCACATACCCATTTTGTCCAAAGCATATTTAAATCTTCCAATAACTAGATTATCATGTTTTAAAATTAATTCTAGATTAATGAAAACTCAAACCACTCCTCAGTCCCACCAGCCACATTTCAAGCCACTCATTGCTGGTGGGCACCTTACTAGAGGACATCACTCTGTAGGAAATCTGCCCAACTAGCTTCCTGTCCCAGCAGTAGGAAAAGGCAGCTCTTCGTTCAGCCTCCTGAAACTCTACACAGCAACTCTCATCACCTCAAATATTGCAAGACTTTCTCCTCCTGCCCTACCACAGAGGTACCTTCTACTCTGTTGACAGATCCATCCCAGCATCCTTTCATGCTCTTGCAGGGACGATTTTGTAGGGGTCCCCCAGCCCAGTCCTTAGGTGGTGGGCACATCTTCATCTCATATTATAAACGGAAAATAATGACGAGAATAAGAAGGATAAGAATACAAAGTGGTAGGTTCCATCTACTGAGCGGCCCATGGTACCAAATGCTTTCTATTCATCATCAATCCACACCCCTCCAGTTGACAGACAGGAAACTGACTCAGGAAAGCAACATGTTCAGGTCATGCTGGAAAATCCTTACTACTAGTGGAGCCACTTGCTGTTGGAACCAGAGCTAATGGTCCCCCATACCCTTCCCTGGCTGTTCCCTGTTCTGTGTTCAAGGTCCCTCCTCCAGTCGCCAACAGGGACTACCAACTCTCCACGCAGGATTGGGGATACCAGGAAGCTCTCTGGGGCACTGCTTCTTTCCAGAATAGCATTGGGCCCAAACAAAGAAGAAAACCACCACTTGAGGACCTACTAGGTGTTGGGCACAGTGCCGAGCCCTCTGCACAGACAATGCTCACAGCAGCTTGTGAACTAGGGATGGTCATTTCTACCATTTTACAGAGAAGAGACTTGCTCAAGGGCAAAGAGCAAGTGGGAGGGCTGGAATTTCAGTGTGGCACGTGTGTCCCATGCTCTCTCCTGGTGACTGGTGCTCTGTGTCTGCAAGACTACCAGGGTGGGGTCACGGGGTTCCCCATACCTCAGACCCACCTCTGAGATGATCAGATACCAGTCGCAGGGGTCTAAGATCACAGCCAAGTAAGACCTATACTGTGTCAGACGAAAGCATTCACATCAGTTTTCTGTGTATTCTACACGCGATGAGCCGTTTTGAAGGCCAGCATATTGGGGGTGGGTTATCAGGCACCCACTGTGCTCTAGCTCTCTGCTAAGCATTCATATGGATTTCGCATCTGGGTCTCTTAACAAGTCTGCAGGTGGGTAACACCGCCCACATCCTACAGAAAACTAAGGTACAAAGGTGAAGAGACCCACCTAAGTTGATAAAGCAAATAGAAGGGTCAGGGTATAGAACCACCTCCCAAAGCGGGAGGAGCTTTTTCCAGACAAGCATCGTTTTCCAGCCACCTGTGAGTCCAGCACTGACGAGGCATGCAGGACCCAGAAAGGAGCAGGGCAAACATGATGCACAGTCCCAGGGGGTTCAGCTCTCCAGGTGGGGACTCTTTCAATGTCTTTTACAGATGCCAGATTTCCAGGACCTCTTCCCTTCCTGATTTCCCCAGCCCCTCCAGATTCAGGTGGCTGGGACACGGACACTGGCTCCAGCCTGCAAGCCCTCAGTGGCAGTGAGGGGGGTCCTCTCCAGGCAGAAGCACTCAGGAGTTGGGCACACCACACGCTCCCCTTAGAAGTCAGGTACTGACTGGTGGAACCAGCTCGGATCCCGAGCCACCACGTGGAGGACAGCTAAGCCATCCCACGTGGAGCGAGGTCTAGGCTTTCCTATGCCAAGCCACGGAGCTGAGAGGGAGTTGCTGCAGGAGAGCCAAACACATGCTGATGAACACGGTGAGATAGGATCAAGTACTACACCAAGTTGCATCATAAATTACATGAGAAACAAGAGCAGGGAGATTTTTAACAGACTGATGTGGTCTTGCTGGGGACGGCAAGGGTCAGCAACGGGAAAATGGAGTGGAGATCAGACAGACAAGGATGATGGCAAATCCTGTTTGTTAACATGCCAGGCATAGTGCAGCTTTACGAGGAGGCTGAGCAAAAGCCAGGCTCACAAAGCCTGAAGTTTGGGAGGGGGTGAAAGATTAGGAGGCTGGCCCTGGGCGTATGGTTCTTTTTTTTTTTTTTTTAATATTTTTTATTTATTTCTAGGAGACAGAGAGAGAGACAGCATGAGCAGGGAGGGTCAGAGAGAGAGGGAGTCACAGACTGAAACAGGCTCCAGGCTCTGAGCTGGCAGTCAGCACAGAGCCTGACGCGGGGCTCGAACCCACGAACCGTGAGATCATGACCTAAGCGAAAGTCGGATGCTTAACCGACTAAGCCACCCAGGCACCCCCCTGGGCTTATGGTTCTGCAGGCTCCGGTCATAGTCCACTTTCACGGCTTTCACAGCATGGAACAAGGAGGGCTAGAGGAGATGGAACCTTCGAGGGAAGCCTCTTTGGAGAGGGAACAGCAGAAGGCTGGAGGGGAACGCTGAGCTCTGGACCCAGGGACAGCCAGAGGACATTCCAGCGGAAGCCTGGTGGGTTTGTGAACCATCAAGGGGCAAACAGGAGTGAATGAGGATGAAAATAAAGTAAAATACAGGCTAAGGATGCTACTGGAAGTCTCTGGAGAGTCCTGAGTAGATGCTCTGATAGACCCTCTGGTAGCGGGGCTGCTCAGGAAGGGTGATAGGACCCCCTGCCCCAGGGTATATCTGACAGTGCTCAGATGCTATCAGCTTCTGTGAGGCTGGGGATGCTGGCCCAGGTCCTGTGATGGTCAGGACAGCCCCATAGCAGAGGACGACCCAGTCCCAAGCATGGCCAGGGCTTGCTAGAGACTAGAGTGCAGAGAGAAAGCAGAAGGAGCCCAGTTAGGCTACTGAGTAATTCAGACAAAGTGGTGGCTTGGACCAGGACAGCAAGAATTGAATTCCTGATTATCTGAGAAAGAATAGCCAACAGGATTTCTGCAGAATCCAAGTGGAATGAGAGAGGGAGAGGTCAAAGACAACATCAAGGTTTATCATCAGAGCCACGAAAGAGGCATTTATATGGAAAAAGTGTTAGTTGAGCACCTAGCAAGTGCCAGAGAAACAGTCTTTAAAAAACCTGTTCCCTCATTGACATGTACCATTGAGTGGGAAGGAAGCTGGCAGCTAAGCCAACAGACAGTCTTTTCTGGTAGCATTAAGCCCTCTTATCACGATTTGATAAACTTTACGAAGAGAACTTGGAGAGTTTCTCTGAGGAGCTGCTATCTGAACACCCATCAGTCAGGAGATCTGGCGTAAAGACAGGCCAGGCAAGGGGTACAGTGGGTGCAAATGCCCAGAGACAGGAACATGCATGTGTTTCCAGAGCTGCAGGAACACAGCAGAGCTGGACCAAGGGAGTGGGAAACAGCAGGCGCTGGACAGGTAGGAAGCAGGGTCAAATCCACGGGTCCTCCAGCTACAGGAGATTTCGTTTGCAGCACAACTGGCTCCCATTTGACAATTTATCTGGGAACCACATTAACTCGCTACTTCAAGGGGGTCTCCAAGCTGCCACCAGGGAAGGGACCAAGGATGCATCAGAGGAAGCAGGGAATTCCACCAGAAGACTAAGTAGATGTCAGGAGAGGGGATGTTCTTTCGGCCCCAAAGCCTGAGAGTCAGAGGAGCTCAGAGAACCTGAGAACATAAGATTCTGACAGCTGGGCTGGGTCCCTCCGCCTCTGGGTAACCCCAGGCCTCCTCTGCACCCTTGCTGGGATCATGTGGCATTCAAATAGAGACTTTTCTCAGCCCTGCTGGAATTGTGCTCACAGCAACAGTGGCTCAGGAGGCCAGCGGCTGGGGTGTTGGATCTTGGCCACCAGACCTCAGCCAACTCTGTGAGTTTAAACAACCATGGTGCTTTGGTGGGACATTCCCAGAGGTGTGCCAGTCAGACTTGAATTACAATCCAGACCTCACCAGCCTGTGCTCTAGCTAACGCAAAAAAATGTTTGCACCTGACACTTACTGAAGGTAGTAGCGTGCCTGACCCATAGCAGGTGCTATCCTCTGGTGTGGGGATTCAGGTACTGACGTGTGCACCCTGCCCACCCACTTTCATTAATAAACTCAAGTCCATAAGGCATTGGATGGGAAGCTGTCAGAAGGTCTGTCTCGCTAGAGCCAGACCTCACTGGGGCTCAGGTGGCTCCTTTGATTCTGCTGAACCTTTGTGCTCATTTGTACAATGGGGGTAACACGGCAACCACCTCCAAGGTTGAGGGGTGCCTTGATAGAGGAGCACACTGAAGCAGCATAGCATCAGGCTCAGTGGAGACTGCAGGTGGGGCACAGCCAGCTGGGTTTGAAAAGCTGGACGTAAACTACACGGGGAGACCCACTGCCTGTGGGAAGCAAGCAGCAGGTCCCCTTCCCATGCATCCACATACGCCATGTAGTCTCTGCATTCAGACAAAGCCACGGGCGAACTCTGCAGAGGGTGTGGGATGGACAGTCCTACACCTGCGGCTTCCGGCACCTGCTGTCCTTCTGCTAACAACGTGGAGAGATGTAGGTCTGTAGGCAAACTTCACACAAAGCTGAGGATACCTCCCTCATTCGCAAGGGCCGCTTCTAACATCCAGTAACTGATTATAGATCTAGTTTCAATATTTTTTTTTTGAGAGAGCACACATGGGAGCAGGGGAGAGAGAGAGAGAGAGAGAGAGAGAGAGAGAGAGAGAGAGAGAGAGAGAGAGAGAGAGAGGAGAGAATCCCAAGCAGTCTCCACACTGATGCAGGGCTCGATTCCATGAAGTGTGAGATCATGACCTGAGCCGAAATCTGGTCGTTTAATTGATGCTTAATTGACTGAGCCACCTGGGTGCTCTTAGTTCCAAGGATTTCCTAAAGAGACCCAGCAAACTGCATAAACTTCAGGCCCTGAAGCATCTCCACCTGCTGTGGTCTAGACAGGTGGGTGACATTACCTGAGAGCAGACATTTCAGGAACTAAATAACCATGGAGGTGGTTCTCAGACTTTTTCATGCATCAAACATCCCCAGGAGGGTCTATTAAAATCTAATTCATTAAAACCCACCCTCAGTATTTGAGGCAGATCCAGGTGGGACCTGAGGAGGTAGATTTCCAACAAGCTCCGTAAATGATACTGATGCTGCTGGTCTAGGAAGGTTCTTCCTACCTCCACTGGCCCCAATGCCTCAGCTAGAGCTGCTCTGTCAACCAGTAAATGCCCTTGACTTCTGTCTCTAAAGAGCTAAGGCCTCGCTTGTCCACCCCCTCCAGGAAGCCCTCCCTGACCAGGTAGGTCTTGGGGATCCCCTTTCCGGGCAACCCGAACCTTTTCCTCATTTCCCAGCTGTATCATAATGGCCAGTTACTTCATAGCTGCCCCCCACCAGATTATGAAAAATCCTCTTTTATTCAAGTTTTCCTACACTTTCCCATGTTGGCAGACAAACAGGAAGCCCATTCTCTACCTCAACCTAGGAGGAGATGGCTTCCTACCCAGTTTCCTGCCCAGGGCCCCTCTCTTTCCCCCAGGGGGGCTTCTATGTGCGGGTGGAGACACAGTCCTTCTTCAGATTCCTTCCAGGAGGACGTCCCAGCAAGCCACCTTTCTGAAGACATGCTGGAGAGGACACCCCACTTCTATGAGGTGAGTCAGAGGGGGACCCAGGTGCCACCAGAGCTGGGACACAGGTGTGTCTCGTGGGTTGAGCTGGGACCTGGGAGGCGGTGGCTGTTCCTGGCACAGCAGTCTCCGGACACAAGCCTCAGTCCTGTCTCTCCCAGAACAGCCCGCAGAATGTGGAACTCGCAGTGTTAAGAAGAGTTCACCCAGCACTGCCGTCTCTGGGCCTTCCTTCCTCACCTGGCCATGTTGTCTATCCCTGTAGCCTTCACAGAGACCAGGGCTCCTGCTCACTTTGCCCACTCCCCCAAACAGCCCAGCCCCCACCCAGCTTCTCTCACCCAACCCCCTGTGCTCCCCAAACTCCAGCAGCAAGGGAACTCCCTGGAGCTAGGTAAGCCTCAGACACCTGGTGTGAGGCTGGGTCACCAGGAACAAGGACACCCATGTGAGACTCATAGAAGAGAGGAGAAAAATGCCACTTACCTCTGGCTTCTAGGGACATCCTCCTAGGCCTGCAGAAGATCTGGAAAGGGCCAGCCAGGAAGGGTCAGATAAGCTTGGCTTTAAGCTGGCTGGATTGATATGATGACACTCTACCCTCCTGCGGGGTGGAGCCTTGATCTCCAGCACCTGTTCATACTCACCCGAGGCAGCTCCACCTAAGACCCATGAGTCACAGACAAAGCAGACTGGGCATCGGCTTTTAACAAGCAACTTCTAGCAGGTACAAGTGTGTACATACACACATGTACATGGAGGAAAGTCTGGGGACCACTGGTCCTGACTCTAGATCGCTAGGTGTGTATTTTCAAGGCTGTTTATTATCATGGTATCTGAGAGGCCTCAGTTAAGAGGTGTCTGCTTCTTTCCTCAGGTTCGTTTACTTGTGTTCTCTTAATGAGCAAAGACGGTAACAGCCCTTAGCTCTCCCTGAGAGCCAGACACTTTACAGACAAGGAAACAAAGTCTCACTTTTTTAAAAAATGTTTTATTTATTTCTGAGAGGGAGAGAGAGACAGCATGAGCAGGGAAGGGTCACAGAGAGAGGGAGACACAGAATCTGAAGCAGGCTCTAGGCTCTGAGCTATCAGCACAGAGCTCGACGCGGGGCTTGAACCCACTAACTGCGAGATCATGACCTGAGCCAAAGTCAGACACTTAACCGACTGAGCCACCCAGGAAACAAAGCCTTATGATTACAAATCACCCCATTTAAAAATAGCAGTCTCCCCCATTTATTCAGGTCTAGCATAGGCCACTATGAACATATTATAAATTATAAACTAAAAGTGATAATTGCCTTGTAATCCTACCAGGTACAAACCAACACTCAGTGATATTTTGATACATTTCCATCCAGTACTTTTTCTACACATATGTTTGACATAATTGGGAGCTTATCAAATACAGTTTTTAAAAAAAGCAACTCAATTAAGATATAGTTAACATATAATAAGCTACACATATTTAGTGTGTATAATTTAATATGTTTTGACACACATACACTTATGAAACATCACCACAGTCAAGAAAATGAATGTATCCATCACTTCCAAGTCAATATTTTAGGTGGAGTTTTTATTTTGGAATAGTTTTGGATTTACAGAAAAGTTACAAAGAGAGGTCCAGTATACCCCAGACCCAGTTTCCCCTAAATTTCCATGTACGTTTATTGAAACCAAGACTTTGATATTGGTACATTACTATTAATTCAACTACTGACTTCATTTGGATTTCACTGCTGAATTTTCCACAGTGCCCTTTTATCTGTTCTAGGATCCAACTCAGGATACCAAACTGCATTTTGCCAAATTTATAGCTTATCTTCTGTTACTTAACATTATCTGTCTTCCAAAAAACACCTTTGAAAACATTGTCTTAAATGACTGCTTTATATTTCTTGATATCAATTTATCATATTGCTTGACTTGGGTGATCTCTAAGTTTTGTTCTTATAAGTGATGTTGCCATGAAAATCTCTGCACCTAAATCTTGGTTCACATCTTGTATTGTTTCCTTGAGAGTTTTTTCTCCCCCCCCACCCCCCACCGGGTTTATTGAGACAGAATTGACTCAAAAGATTATTTTCCTTGAAATACAAGTAGGCCAAAGTCCTTTGATATATACTTGCCTCTTCTCAAGAAGGCAGTACGATTTGGTGACCATCATAATACTTGTTTCAGGGCAGAATCATGAGCGGAAGCCAAAATCAAAGTATGAAGGCTTAGGGTGCCTGGGTGACTCAGTCAGTTAAATGTCCCGAGATTTTGGCTCAGGTCATGGGTTTGAGCAGTTCGTGAGTTTGAGCCTCTCATTGGGCTCTGTGCTGACAGCTCAGAGCCTGGAGCCTCCTTTGGATTTTGTGTCTCCCTCTCTTTCTCTCTGTCTCTCCTCTCTCTCTCTCTCTCTCTCTCTGTCAAAAATCAATGAACATTAAAACTTTTTTTAATAATAAAAAAATATAGTGTGAAATCTTGATGAGAAATGGGATATTCATATGGTCTCAGAATAACTCCCCACATATTACTCCTTGATTACAAAGAGTAGCCACTTTAAGTGGAGAAACCTGGCAGAGGCACCATCATAACTGAGTGATCAGAGTTAAAGACATTGGAATGACATAGGCCAACACATGAGCTCCTCATCTGGTAGGCAAAGAAAATCATGAGATCTATCTGTGACATTCCTGCCAGAGTTGCATTACCTGAATCTAATAATGAGAAAACTTTTGGCAAACCCAAACTGAGAAACATTCTACACAATAATTGGCAAAAACATTAAGGTCATGTAAGACAAAGGGAAGCTGAGGAACATTCTAGATGAAAGGAGATTAAAGAGACAAGACCCCCAAATGCAATATATAATCCTGGCTTGAATCCTGAACCATTAAAAAAGACCATTTTTTAAAATTTAAAACATTTTTAAAAAATAAATAAAATTTGAAAATTTTGAAAAATTTACATAGAAGACATTATTGGGCAAATTGATCCATAGATTAGATAATAGTACCATATCAGTGTTAATTTCCTGAGTTTTATAAATATTTTTTTTATGGAGGAGGCAGTGTGGACTTCTGACTATAAGGTGTTCCGGAGAGACCTGATAATTGCTTTTTTTTTTAAGTGCTAAGAGGCATATTCTGATGCTTTAGGATTCTAGCATCAGAAAAACCTTACTATCTCACCAAGGTGATGGCAAGATGCTTTCACAAAACCTTGAAGTTTCCAATTTTCAGGAAAGTTGCAAATTCCAAAAAAGAACTCCCATATGCTTCTTACCAAACCTTATTCAAACTTTAATAGTTGCCCAATGATGCATTTTAGCAGAAAATATCCAGTCCATGATCATGCAATGTAACCAAGTTTTAGGTCTCTCCTGTCTCCTTCAATCTGGGCTGAATCAGGAAGAAAGAAAGGAAGGAGGAGAAGAAGAGGGTTGGTCTAGATTTTTAGAGGATTCTTTGTTTTCTCAACATCAGAGTTACTGAGTAGAAAAATCTGGGAAACACAGCAAAGACAGAGAAGAAACTTCTCTCAGATTCACTGCACCCAGGTAAGCATTCTTCACTCATGGACGAATCCCTCATTTTTTTGTTCTCTGATCCATGTTTAAGATTGGAGTGAATATATAACATTTCAAGGGTACATGGCATCTCTTAGTGAGCTTGCTCAAAGTATAGATCTTTGTCCTTGCTCTACCCCAAGTCCACTGAGTTGTCATCTGTGTGTTTTTTTTGTTTTGTTTTATTTTGTTTTGTTTTTGAGGGGCATCAGGAGCAGAAAGAGAGGGAGTCAGAGAATCTGAAGCAGGCTCCGCATTATCAGCACAAAGCTCAACGTGGGGCTTGAATCCACTACCCGTGATCATCATGACCTGAGCCAAAGTCAGATGCTCAACTGTCTGAGCCACTCAGGCACCCCTGGCATGTAATTTTAAGTGTTTGCAGGGATGTCATTACAATTTAAGAATTTGAGAATCGGGGCACCTGGGTGACTCAGTCGGTTGAGCAACTGACTTCGGCTCAGGTCATGATCTCCCAGTTCATGGGTTTGAGCCCCACATCAGGCTCTGAGCTGACAGCCAGCTCAGAGCCTGGAGCCTGCTTCAGATTCTGTGTCTCCCTCTCTCTCTGACCCTCCCCTGCTCACACTTTGTGTGTGTGTCTCTCTCAAAATAAACATTAAAACAAAAAAAGAATTTGAGAATCATCTGTGCATTCTGTCTTTGTCATTTAATATTTATTATGTCATAAACATTTCATCATGAGATGGTCTTTTCAATCACTTATATGAGCAGATATTATTTTATCCAAAGATTTAAAAAAATCTTCTAAAGACCAGCTGTTCCCTTATTCCTCATTTGTAATTTGTGTTCTAAGAGAGAATCTGCCTAGAGATGGACACATAGCAGGGGCTGAGGGAGGGCATGTGGAATCCCAATGATACCAGATGGATACACATTATCAGGAAACCAAGTGAAGCAGCACCTGCTCCAGAGATTCACACATTTGGGCATAAGAGTGAGCTGATGCCATTGCCTCCATAGTTGATACAGGAATGTGGGTACAAGGATGACATCCCTCCATCATCATGGGGGTGTGTGGGTGCAAGCATGACACCCCTCCATCGTCAATGGGGGCTGACTCCATCATTGATAGGGATGTGAAAGCTGACAACCCTCCATCGTCTATGGGGGTGATGCAAGGCTGACACCCCTCCATCCTCAGTGTGGGGGTGCAAGCCTGACACCCCTCTCCATCACTGATGGGAGTGCAAGTGTGAGACCCCTCCATCATAGGCGGGGGAGGTAACTTCATGTTCAATGCGGGGATGCAAGAGAGAACACTCCTTCATTGTCGATGGAGGGGTGCCTCCATCGTTGATGGGGGGGTGCAAGCATGACACCCCTCCATCGTATATGAGGAGATGCCTCCATAGTCAATGGGGCAAGTGCCTCCATTGTCAATAGGGCGGTGCCAGCATTATACCCCTCCATTGTTGGTGGGGGGTTTCCACCATTGTTGATGGTGCCTCCATCGTTGATGGGGGGGTGCAAGCGTTACTCCCCTCCATCTCTGATGGGGGTGTGCAAGTGTGGCACTCCTCCATGTCGATGGGAGGGGTGCTTCCATCATCAAAGAGGGAGTACAAGCATAATACCCCTCCACGGCTGATGGAGGGGGTGCAAGCGTGACACCCTTCCATGGCTGAATGGGGTTTGCAAGGAATTGATACAAGCCTGTTCTAGATGGGAGAATATTTTTCATCTTGTAGGCAGCTGTTAGGGATGTGGTGATGAGATTATTAGTAGGGCTCAGGTATTCGTATATGATTTTAAGAAGTTAATACCAAAACTATGCAACCAACTTCTAACTTCATGCTGGGTTACTTTAACAATGGAAACAATAATGCTAATATGAGTAGCAAGAAATATTTCTCCTTGCATAAGCTTATATCAGAGCGGATAACCACTGATAGTTAACAATAAGATAAAATAGCCTAACTGTAAACTAAATTGTTGACCCAACACAGGTATGCAATCAAGGACAGATTAAAAGAAGTAAAAGGAACTCAGCAAGCACAAACTCAGCAACCCTGCCTGTTGACCATAAACATCACCTCTAGCATTTCTACTATTAGAGGCACTGCCTGCCCCGTGACATTCGTTAAATGGCCATAGTATTCTGACCCTGCAAAGGTAGCATAATCACTTATTCTCTACATAGGTACTGGAATGAATGGCTGTGCGAGAGTCTTATTGTCTCTTACTTCCAATCTGTGAAATTGACCTTACTATGAAGAGGTGGGAATCGACAAGAAGATAAGAAGACTATGGAACTTTAATGAACTGGCTCAAAGTGACTACACCAATACAACCATTAGGGACAACAGATCTCCACATGGGCCCACAATTTAGGTTGGTGTGACCTCAGAGCATAAAATAGCCTCCGAGCGATTTAGATTTGGACTTACCAATCAAAAGTACAACATGACTTACTGATCCAAAATACTTGATCAATGCTGTACGTACTGTATGTATGTATCCTGCCAGAGTTTCCTTTTGGGGGTGGGTGGTTGTTTTCTCAACATTTAGTGCAAGGTTATTAAATGCAGGTGGTGCCAGTAGTGGCAGTGATGTTTTGTCCTCTTCCATAAAAAGTTGCAAGACGGTCATTTTGTGGGAGCAAAGAGGTAACTGAGCTGCTCCTAGATCCCTCTCTGCTTTGGGTTCCCTGCGTGGCTTCCCAGCAGTGGTCTAGTGGGAAAATAAAAGATGCAGAAGATACTTGGGTAACCGAAGATGAGAATGACAAGCCCACTGAAATACCATCAGAAGACGATGGGACAATGCTACTGTCCAAGGTTACAGCCTAGTTTCCAGGAGCATGTGGGAAGTGCTCTAGGAATCCAGTGTCTCAGTGTGAGAGCTGTCCAGCTGGTCACAGAAATTCTGCACAACCCGATGCTGGCTGGGGAAATCTGCTATACGACGTCAAGAATCCCAAACATTACTAAAGAATAATAGATGAGGCAGATGCATGCTTCTTCAGCAGTAAAAGTGAAAAGAACCATTCAGGAAACAGCTGATTTAAAATATTTTTATGTTAATTAACACTAGAACTCCCCTATGACCCAGCAATAGCACAGCTAGGAATATACCCAAGGGATACAGGAGTGCTGATGCATAGGAGCACATGTACCCCAATGTTCATAGCAGCACTCTCCACAATAGCCAAATCATGGAAAGAGCCTAAATGTCCATCAACAGACGAATAGAATGAAATCTGGCCATGTGTAGCCACATGGATGGACCTTGAGGGTGTTATTCTGAGCGAAATAAGTCAGGCAGAGGACAAATATCATGTTTGCACATATAGGAGGATTAGGAGGAACTTAACTGAGTACCAAGGGGGAGAAGAAGGGTGAAAATAGTGGGGGAAAGGGAGGGAGGCAAACCATGAGAGGCTCTTGAATGCTGAGAACAAACTGAGGGCTGATGGGGGTGGGGGGCAGGGGGGTGATGGGCATGGAGGAGGGCACTTGTGGGGATGAGCACTGCATGTTATATGGAAACAAACTTGACAATAAACTATTTAAAAATAAATAAAATATTTTTATGTTTGTTTATTTTTGAGAGAGAGAGACAGAACACAAGTGGGGAAGGAGCAGAGAGAGAGACATGGATTTTGAAGCAGGCTCAAAATTCCAAGCTGTCAGCACAGAGCCCAACACGGGGTTCGAACTTGCACATCATGGGAGCCTGAAGGGGGGCTCGAACTTGCAAACCATGAGGTCTCATTCAGACCAGAACTCAGAAATCCCGAAGGTCCGGTGCAGGGCTTGAATTCATAAACACTAAGATCACGACCTGAGCCACCCCACTAGCCTGGGAAATGACTGATATAATAGTAACATCACCTCCATCCTGATGAGGGTGGAGCATGCATGATACCCCTCCATAATCGATGAGGTGGTGCAAGCATGACTCATTAGAGGGGTTCCTGGGTGGCTCAGATAGTTAAGCATCGGACTTCAGCTCAGGTCATGCCCTTGTGGCTCACGGGTTTGAGCCCCATGTCAGGCTCTGTGCTGACAGCTCAGAGCCTAGACCCTGCTTCAGATTCTGTAAGTCCCTCTCTCTCTGCCCTGCTCACTCTCTCTCTCTCTCTCAAAAATGAATAAACATTAAAAACATTCTAAAATTTATTAGAAATATTTGCTTGTCTTGTAGAACACTTGCAGAACAAGTTACTCACAATCCAAGGTTTTACTGTATTTTGTTATACTTTCCTCTAACTTCTTGTTTTGTTATTTTTTTTTATTTGAGGGAGAGAGAGTGAGTGAGCAGGGGAGAGGGGCAGAGAAAGAGAGAGAGAGAATTTTTTTTTAAATACAGCCAAACCTATTTTTGAAGTTAATTTTTTTATTTTGAGAGAGCGCAGGAGGGGCAGAGAGAGAGAGAGAGGAAGAGCGAGAATCTTAAGCAGGTTTCACTGCTCAGCCGGCACCCCACACAAGGCTGGAACCCACCGCCCTGAGCTGAAAACAAGAGTCAAATGTTCAACTGACCGAACCACACAGACACCTCTTTCCTCTGACTTCTTGAGTGGAATACTCAGTGCCTGTGTTTGATTTCAATTTTTAAAAATTGTCATCAAGGTAATACATAAAAATAGAGGGGCGCCTGGGTGGCTTAGTCGGTTAAGCGTCCGACTTTCGCTTAGGTCATGATCTCGCGGTTCGTGGGTTCGAGCCCCACGTCGGGCTGTGTGCTGACTGCCAGCTCAGAGCCTGGAGCCCGTTTCAGTCTGTGACTCCCTCTCTCTCTGACCCTCCCCTGCTCACGCTGTCTCTCTCTCTCTCCTAGAAATAAATAAAACATTAAAAAAAATACATAAAAATAGATAAATGATCAAGTAGTACTGAAGGCTTACATCAGGAAACAGTAGCTTTGGTGACCAGAGAGGTGGGGGTGGGGGTGGCACTGGTTCCAGCGCGAACTGTAGGCAGCCACACCTGTCACACCTGCGCAGCCATGCCTGGAGCTGGGAGGAATGTCGGCTGGACAGAGGGACCCAGGCTGGCAGGGTGGGGAGGTCCACCTCCTAGCCAATCACCGGAATGAAGATAGAAATGACTGCATCCTGTCATCGTGTGCCATCTAGCCTGGTGCAGAATGTAGATGCTCCAGGTGTAGCCACTGGACAACTGACCTGAGACAGGAACCTGGAAGCTTCCAGCATCCTCTGCTCCCCAGCCCCCAGGGCCTACCTCGCAGACAGTGCTGCGCTAGCAGGTCACCACGAGATGCTTGCACTCATTGCAGGTGCAGACAAAGTGGTCCTAGCTCTGGGTGTGCAGCTCTGCCAGCATGCACATGGTGCACCACTGGGCTCTGCGGAGTGAAGAGAACTCCAGGTGCTTGTCCCTCATGGGGATAAGGAAGGTGTCCCACCCATCCATTGGATCACAGGGGATGAGGGGGTCAGGATCAACGATGGGAGGTAGGGAGTTGGCGGCAGGGCCGGCGATGAGACAGATCACAAAGAAGAGCTGTGAAACAGGCCATCTCAATCTGACTCTGGAACAAGCGGGCCATATGGCACTGGTTCAACAGCAACAAACAGGTGAGTTGGGCTGGTTGCCAGCAAGGCTGGTGATGCTTGAGTTAGTTTACAACCAAAAAGGTTCCATAATACAGCCCTTGCTTTCTCCTGCTCACAAACCTCTGGTCTCTTCTCTGAGAATGACTACAATGGGCCAAAAGTCTACATATTATCTTCCCATTGAATAATTCCTTCAAAATAAGAGCAGTCTAGGGGCGCCTGGGTGGCTTAGTCGGTTAATTATCCAACTTTCGCTAGGTCATGATCTCGCGGTTCGTGGGTTCGAGCCCCGCGTCGGGCTCTGTGCTGACTGCCAGTTCGGAGCCTGGAGCCTATTTCAGAGTCTGTGTCTCCCTCTCTCTCTGATCCTCCCCTGCTCATGCTGTCTCTCTCTCTTTCTCTCCTAGAAATAAATAAAAATATATATATATAAAAAGAACAGTCTAGGTCAGGTACAGTGCAGGTCGAGTGGCCATTTCACCTTGAAGTGGTCTACTCTAAGATGCAATCTGTGGTTGAATCTGAATCCAATCACAAGGAAACAAGTCAGACAAATCCAAATTGAGGGATATTCTACAAAAAACGGTTGTGGCCTTGACTCTCAACAAAATGCTCATGTTATGAAAGAAAGGAAAGTCAGGAACAGAGATGCGGAAGTTTAACCTAATATAACCCTTGATTGGAGCACAAGAAGGTCTTTTTTCTTAGACGGTGCTTACTGAA
This sequence comes from Proteles cristata cristata, assembly GCA_017311185.1. Lineage (NCBI taxonomy): Eukaryota > Metazoa > Chordata > Mammalia > Carnivora > Hyaenidae > Proteles > Proteles cristata. Next base: position 1,526,178 of record JAESUZ010002939.1, on the reverse strand, counting down.
CTACAGGTAAAGAAGATGTAGCGAATGTTAACAATTGGTGAATTTAAGTGAGGGGTGTGGAAGGGGTCCACTATGTTACCTTCTGTAAATTTGAAATTTTAAAAAGTTGGTGGGGGTGGGAAAGATAAAAAAGCAAAGCCTTCTTTTTTTTTTTTAATATTTTTATTTATTTCTAGGAGAGAGAGAGACAGCGTGAGCAGGAGAGGGTCAGAGAGAGAGGGAGTCACAGACTGAAACAGGCTCCAGGCTCTGAGCTGGCAGTCAGCACAGAGCCCGACGCGGGGCCCGAACCCACGAACTGCGAGATCATGACCCAAGCGAAAGTCGGACGCCCAACCAACTAAGCCACCCAGGCACCCCAAAAGCAAAGCCTTCTTAATTCTTGCTGCAGAAACAGCAAAATTTTTGTTCATTAAAGTTTGAAAAGACACAACCACAGTTAGTTACCATAACCATTAGTGTAAAGTTTCCAACAGCAAGCTCGTGTTGGATATCTGTTTTACATTAATTGGTTTATAACTGGAAACTCTTATTAAACTGAAAAATGTAAAATGGTACCTTCAAGGGATCAGGAACTTGTGAGCAACTGCTACACAACTCACTATATCTACCAGTTTCGCAGAGACTGGCAGTAAATTGATGCAGACTGGCAGTAACACTTGTGATATACTTGGACAGCAGTGTTTGCATAAAACGAGAGTCTTCAGGTAAGACACATTTCTAGAAAAAGAACACAGAGCAAGAGAGAACACTGAGTAGAGACACCTCTTGAACAGATGCCAAAAATTAAAAGCATCATGGGAGGACTGTGACATGTGATTGACCTTGTAATATTGGGTTTAAGATTGTGGCTCAGAGGGGCGCCTGGGTGGCTTAGTCGCTTGGTCGTCCGACTTTCCCTTAGGTCATGATCTCGCGGTTCGTGGGTTCGAGCCCCGCGTCGGGCTCTGTGATGACTGCCAGCTCAGAGCCTGGAGCCTATTTCGGAGTCTGTGTCTCCCTCTCTCTCTGACCCTCTCCTGCTCACGCTGTCTCTCTCTGTCCTAGAAATAAAAAAAAAAAAAAAAAGATTGTGGCTCAGAGAAATTTTCACTTTTAAAAAACTGTGTCTTCTGCTATTCATCTCCATCTTTTGAAATTATACTTATGTTGCTATTGCTTGCCTTATCATTTTTAGACAGAATTTATAGATACCTACGTAGTTGAGAATTTACTTCTGTACTTCCCTGTTTCCATTAATAAAAATATTTTGTTAATACTGTATCCAACATATATGTCATTCTGATATGTAAATATTGTTCACTATGGAGCAAAATAATGTACTTTGATCATGTGTCCTTTCTGGTTTTCCTGCAAGTAATAATTGCCTCTTTCTTTTATTTGCTGAAGTTTTTTCTGTATGTAGCTCTGTAGTATTCTGAAGTAATTTTTTTTTTACAAATAGTTTATTGTCAAGTTAGTTTCCACATAACACCCAGTGCTCATCCCCATGAGTGCCCCCTGGGAGGTATCAACATCCCAGACTTTAACCTCTACTACAAAGCTGTCATCATCAAGACAGTATGGAATTGGCACAAAAACAGACACATAGACCAATGGAACAGAATTGAGAACTCAGAAGTGGACCCAAAAGTATACAGCCAACTGATATTTGACAAAGCAGGAAAGAATATCCAATGGAAAAAAGACAGCCTCTTTAACAGATGGTGTTGGGAGAACTGGACAGCAACATGCAGAAGAATGAAACTAGATCATTTTCTCCCAAAAATAAACTCAAAATGGATAAAGGACCTGAATGTGAGACAGGAAACCATCAAAACCCTAGAGGAGAAAGCAGGAAACAACCTCTTTGACCTCCACCGCAGCAACCTTTTACTTGACACATCCTTCAAAGCAAAGGAATCAAGAGCAAAAATAAATGATTGGGACCTCATCAAGATTAAAAGCTTCTGCACAGCAAAGGAAACAACCCACAGAACTAATAGGTAACCAACAGAATGGGAAAAGATAGTTGCAAATGACATATCAGATAAAGGGTTGATATCCAGAATCTATAAGGAACTCACCAAACTCCACACCCATAAAACAAACAACCCAGTGAAGAAACGGGCAGAAGAGATGAACAGACACTTCTCCAAAGAGGACATCCAGATGGCCAACAGACACATGAAACGATGCTCAGCATCCCTCCTCATCAGGGAAATACAAATCAAAACCACACTGAGATACCACCTCACGCCAGTCAGAGTGGCTAAAATGAGCCAATCAGAGAACTCTAGATGCTGGCGAGGATGTGGAGAAACGGGCACCCTCTTACACTGTTGGTGGGAATGTAAACGGGTACAGCCCCTCTGGAAAACAGTGTGGAGGTTCCTCAGGAAACTAACAATAGAACTCCCCTATGACCCAGCAATAGCACTGCTAGGAATTTACCCAAGGGATACAGAAATGCTGAGCATAGGAGCACATGTACCCCAATGTTCATAGCAGCACTCTCCACAATAGCTAAAACATGGAAAGAGCCTAAGTGTCCATCAACAGATGAATGGACCAAGAAGATGTGGTTTATCTATACCATGGAATACTACATGGCAATGAGAAACAATGAAATCTGGCCATGTGTAGCAACATGGATGGACCTTGAGGGTGTTATGCTGAGCCAAATAAGTCAGGCAGAGAAAGACAAATATCATATGTGTGCACGTATAGGAGGATTAGGAGGAACTTAACAGAGGACCAAGGGGGAGAAGAAGGGGGGAAATGGTGGGGGAGAGGGTGGGAGGCAAACCATGAGAGACTCTTGAAGGCTGACAAAAACTGAGAACTGATGGAGGAGGGCACTCTGAAGTATTTTCTAAATACTACTACCATTTATTTTTCCAAAATACCTTGCAAGGTTTCCAAATGCTCTATCACATCAGATAATCTATAAATTCCATCTATTTTGCTTTGGTGTCCCAAAGTTCACTATCTTCCTACTCTAAAATCAACCAATTGGCCTCTAGGCCTGGTGTGTTGTTGTTAAGATGGGTATTTCTTTGTCATTCTCCTGTCGGAGATCTATTTCCTAGATCCCACGTGTTTTACAGTCTGCAAGTGTTTTGCAGTCTGCAGAATATACTCTAGCTAGATTTAACCCAAGGAAATTCATTTGATCTGTACAATCATTGAAAGAGCTGAAGGAGAAATCGCTAGGCCAACCTTTATGGACCTCTTCCAAAGTCATACCATAAAAGTGGGTAGTGGCTGACTCTGCCAGGATCAGGAAGCTGCTTCCACAATGGCTGGCACGAGCACCAGGCCACTTTTGCCACACCACAGCTGTCCCCTAAAAGCCCCCTGATAAATCAGGAGGATCCCTGGGAATCAGTGTGCCGCAGCCATAGCTGCTGGCTCTGGAAGCATATCTCCTCCATGCAATCTATCAGTCTCTCTATCCTTACATAATTCAGTTCCAAGTCACATTCTTTCAGAGTGCATCTGCTGGGCCTACTACACGTAATCTGCATCAGGAATCTAAACTGCAACTTACATCTAAATTCTGGTATGAACGGCTTTTTGCTTTCCAATCTCTGCATTACAGGAAGGCATTGTGGGACAAGGGTGAAATAGGTGTGCAAACCATTCTATGGTATGTGAGCTAGTCCTCTTGAACTAGTTTCTTCCCATACCTAAACCTTCCCAAACCTAATGCCATACCTTTCTGCCCATTTCTAAACTTCTAAGGACAATATATTCCCACCTAAAACAATGTAACTATACTTTGTACAAATGGAAACATCCTTAACATCTTTCTAAAAGAGGAGACCCCAAATCTTCTCTGTATCCATGGATGATTCTCTTTTTTCCTCTAGTTCAGTCACTAACCTGTGTTTATAACCTATGCCATGTCGACTAAATAAACTCAGCTTTATCAACATACTTTATAGAAAAGCGGGGGAAAGAAAAAGGGGAAAAACGAAAATTAGTCATTATGTAGATTCTTGATTCAGATGCGTGATTTACAATGGCATTACGCATATATAAGCCCATCAGAAGTTTAAAATATCCTGTCAAAAATTCACTTAATACACCTAAGTTTATGATATTTGGTAGATATCATAAACTTAGGCTAGTAAATGTCCTGTAATTCATGGGACAGACTGACTCAACAGAGAACTGTACTGCATCCTGTACAGTATTCAGTGGTTCTCCAGATATTACTGTATGTGAAAAATCATATGTTTACAATGATTTGAACCTAGAGCCTAACTCCATCGAATATCTAAACACACAGTACTTTTGCAATGCTATCATACACAGTAAATTTTTGGGAAAGCAAGATTCATATAAATAAAGATATTATTATATTGTTTTTTCAGAACTTTATCAATACTTGTTCACCATTTAGGAAAAACTCTATCACTGACTGCATTACTGCTTATGAACTTCATAAGAATACATCCATATCATCTGGAGCTGCGTAGATCATACATCTATATAATCTGGAGAAGGTGGTTCTGAATATAGACACAGACTTAGGACTACTTTACAGTGTCTTCTAGTAGAGTTGTGCCTAAGCATTAATACATTGAAATGATACTTTCTTTTTATTTCACTATGTCACATAATGTTAAATTGTTAAATTGATTTAAACATTACATGTTAAATTGATTTAAATGTTAAGTGTTTGATTTAAAAATAATATGTATAAATAGATCATATTAACTATGAATTTCTTTCAAAATAAAAAGGTTATTACTAAAAAATATAAAAAGAGGGCATTGGGTCTAATAGAGTAAAGAATCACTGTTTCATATAATAGCAAGGAATTTCTGTTATCTCAGTTTAACTCAGCACAGAACATTGTTAAATCAAAGCCAACAATTAGAACTATTCTCAGCTGCTGGAGTTAGCTCACTGAATCCAGAGTCTCTCATGGATACATGCCAGTTGATAAATTCAGCCCAGTCTAAAGTTATGTTCCTGCCTCCTGATCTAACATCCTTAGAATTTATTACCACACGTATTCATTGTCCAAGGTTTGGGCAATGTAAATTAGCACTTAGAAGCAGCCAGCCTTCTTGTGTGTACCATCCTCCACATCTCGCTTAAGATCTATTGCAGCTGATATGACATCTGCTAAGGACTTGCCTTTAATAGACAATTCCTTCAGAGTCATCACACGTGGTAATTTAAGCTTTTTTCTTTTTTTTAATCACTAGTCCTTGAACTACCAATGTCCCTTCCTCTTCTCATTATGGTTTTCTGATACTGTTCATAGAGGGTATGTCTTTTTGCATTTTATGGAAGAGGACAAAAAATGGAAAATTCTTCCAGAATAATGTTCTCGATGATTTTCTGAACTATGTTCTTGCCCCTCTTTCCCTTCCACTTCCCCACTGGATTGTTAGTCAACAAATATTTATGAAGAATCTATTATGTGCTAGACATTAGGTAAGTGTCAGGGCAATAAGACTGGCATTGTCCCTCCTATGGCATGTTAAAGGTACTGTTTCCTTCTTCTTATTCTGTAGAACTTTTTCATGGTCTCCATTTCTTTAGGCAGTCAGATCTTTCCAGGCTTTTGTCAATAAAAGTGGCAGCTGAATGGATCCTTGTTAATAACAATGACTGTTGAATGGATCCTTTTATCTGATTTTGGATTATATCCAAGCATCTGATAATTTAATTCCAAGACCATGTATCTACTATATGTAAACCATTGTGGTAGGAGAGAGGGCAAATAAAATAGCTAGCATGTACTGAATGCTTAATAAGTGTCAATCACCTTTTTTAAAGTTTTTTAAAAAGTTTATTTTGAAAGAGAGAGCAAGCATGTTGTGCATATGCAAACGGGGGAGCAAGAGGGAGAGAGAGAATCCCAAACAGGCTCTCAATGCAGGGTTAAAATTCATGAACTGTGAGATCATGACCTAAGCTGAAATCAAGTGCTTAGTGGACTGAGTCACCCAGTCACCCCAAGTGTCAATCACTTCTAAGTATTTTGCATGTATAACTTGTTTACTCCTCCACTAAACAACACTCTGAAGTGTTGCTGTAATTACTCCCATTTTACAGATGAAGAAATGGAGGCATTAAGTGGTTTAGAAGCTTGCTCAGGGTCACCTATCAGTGATTAAATACAGATGATGCTTATCTGGGGCCAAATCTCGTAGCTACTTGCTTGTGGTAAATAAGATACTAAGTTGAAAAATAAGACTTGCTTCAAATATCTTGCCATCAAAGGGAAACTTTGAAAGATTCTTGAAGTTTTTTTAAATAGCTAGCTCAGGTAACCTTTCTGTTGACCTTTTTTTTTCATTTACTTTTTTTTTCTTCTAGTGATTCACTTGACTATTCATGAAGTTGTGCTTCTTTATGTTGACTTTTTGATCTTATTGTTTATCTTCCCTATGAAGATGAAGACTTTCTTGAAGGTAAGAACCATATTTATGTATCCTTTTATCTTCAGCACCTAATATACAATAGAGGATCACTAAATATAAGGACTAAATAAATGCTTATATTCAAAATAAGTAGCAGTAATTATTCATATTAATATTTATGAATACATTTCACCTAAGGGTACAATCGTATTTTAAAGCTTTGATTGAATAAGTTTCAATAACATTCTCACAGGAGAGTTAAACATTATTATTCTGTTTCACAATCAAGAGCTTGATTGTCAAAAGGTCAAGTGGCTCACAAGTTATAAAGTCAGTCAGTAGAGGAAAAAACAGATTCTCACAGTTTCTTTTCTTATTAAAAAAAGATTCCCCTGAAGTTAAATGAATTCTCATAAGGATCCAAAAAAAAAAAAAAGATCTTGATCAAAACCCAAGCAATATTTAAACAGAAAACATTAACTTATGTTAACTTTAGGAGTACATGGTTTTGAAAAGCAACTCTAAAGATCATGTTCAGAAACTTCTTTCCATGCTATTTTTGTTTTCTACACATTATTTTAGTAATAAGGGCTATATCCTCCCATGAGATCTACAGGGCGGATATGAGATAAGCCAGAGATGAGTTAACTTGTTTTGGCTTGTATAAGGAAATGTGGCTGCTCCAGATGCTTCCATGCTTCAAGCACATCGGATCTAGTAGGCAATAGAAACTGGGCGAAGATTCAAAGAGGGAGGTGGTTTTAGCTAATAACAAAGTCTACTCCTTCAGTGTTATCCTAGACAAAGATTTTTTTAAAAGAAAAATATTATTACAGTGTAGTTCTAGATTAGCTCTTCGTAAACAACCTTCAACAAAGGATGATCTTAGAGTCTTGACCTTTTTTTTTAACTATAGAAAAGTTATTTTTACTCTTCAATATGTTTCAGTGATTGCTTTCCCTACCTCTGTCCATGGCTTCACCATCCATTGAAATGACCAAGCTAGAAACTTCAGATTTGTTCTCATAGCTCCTCCTCCCTCACCCTCACATGTCAATGGTTTTCCAAGTTCTGCTCATTTTATTTTCTAAGTAGACATATCTCCATGGCCTCTTCCAACGGTTGAGCCGCTTGTGGACTATGCGATGGTCTCATAGATGGTTTTCCTGCCTCCAGTTTCACTTCTTCCTAGTCATTCTTCGTCCCCAATCTGATAAAGTTATTAACCTAAAAACCACTAATGGATCACCCTTGCCTACAGATCAGACTACAACATCCTTAGTAAGATATTCATGCACTCCCCAATCTTTATAATCACCTATTTTCTTCTATTTCCTTAAACCCCTCTATGCTAACTACAAGTTCTTTCTTGCCATTCCCCAAACATCTCCAACATCTTAAGCTCTTTCATGCTTCACTGTCCTTGCCCGTGATGTTCCCTTGGTCTGCAGATTTTTTCGTCTGTATTCATTACAAAGCCAACTCATAGATTTCTCTCAAATCCCAGCACAAATGTGGCCTTCCTATGAAGGATTTCTTGACTTCCCTATTTAATCACTCTCATGTCAGAACCATGGCAGAAACTCCTCCTCCCCAGCGAATGATCTCCTGATGCCCTACATTTCTCATCTCCTGACTAATGAGGTAGGGCCACATGTCTTCTTCTGATCAAAGAGCTATGAGTACAAGTGAGAGGTGCCACTTCTGGTCCAAAACACTGAAAAGTTGCTGCATGACCTTCCAACTTTCTTTTTCCCCTAGGAAACCATGGAGGAATTTTGACTAGATGGCACCACAAGATGGAAATGGCCCAAACACACCACATTGGGGGAGCTTTTCCAGAAAGTCCTTTGCAACCGCATTAGAATTCATATAAGCAAGAAACAAACTTTTGTTGGTTCACTGAGATTGGTGTTTCATTACCACGGTGTAACCTCACCTGTCTTGATTAACTCAACATTCTGCCCATCTCTATTTAGCCTTTCATTGTGTTAAATTACAAAAAGGTGTTAATTATTTTTCTCCTATACTATGAGCCTTTGAGGTCAGACACAATGCCTCATTTTGCATCTAATGCAGTGTTACAATCCAAACCAAGCTTGTTGAAAATTAAACTCAGTATCATCAAACTTTATCCCCAAACCTGTTCTTCAGTATTTCCTTTCTCAGTAAATGACATCACTGTTAATGTAGTCATTCAATTCAGGATTTGGAATTATCTTTCTTTTTTTAAAAATTTTTCATGTTTATTTATTTATTTTAAATGTTTTTTTTTTAAAATTTATTTCTAGGAGAGAGAGAGAGAGAGAGACAGCGTGAGCAGGGGAGGGTCAGAGAGAGAGGGAGTGACAGACTCTGAAACAGCCTCCAGGCTCTGAGCTGGCAGTCAGCACAGAGCCCGATGCGGGGCTCAAACCCACGAACCGCGAGATCATGACCTAAGCGAAAGTTGGACGCTTAGCCGACTAAGCCACCCAGGTGCCCCTTTTTATTTATTTTTAATTATTTATTTTTTTACAAATAGTTCATTGTCAAATTGGTTTCCATATAACACCCAGTGTTCATCCCCACAAGTGCCCTCCTCCATGACCATCTTCCCTCCTTTCCCCCCACACCCATCAGTTCTCAGTTTGTTCTCAGCATTCAAGAGTCTCTCATGGTTTGCCTCTCTCCCTTTCCCCCACCATTTCCCCCCATCTTCTCCCCCATGGTCCTCAGTTAAGTTCCTCCTAATCCTCCTATATGTGCAAACATATGATATTTGTCCTTCTCTGCCTGACTTATTTGGCTCAGCATAACACCCTCAAGGTCCATCCATGTTGCTACACATGGCCAGATTTCATTGTTTCTCATTGCCATGTAGTATTCCATGGTATAGATAAACCACATCTTCTTGATCCATTCATCTGTTGATGGACACTTAGGCTCTTTCCAGGTTTTAGCTATTGTGGAGAGTGCTGCTATGAACATTGGGGTACATGTGTTCTTATGCATCAGCATTTCTGTATCCCTTGGGTAAATTCCTAGCAGTGCTATTGCTGGGTCATAGGGGAGTTCTATTGTTAGTTTCCTTAGGAACCTCCACACTGTTTTCCAGAGGGGCTGTACCAGTTTACATTCCCACCAACAGTGTAGGAGGGTGTCTGTTTCTCCACATCCTCGCCAGCATCTCGTGTTCTCTGATTTGCTCATTTTAGCCACTCTGACTGGTCTGAGGTGGTATCACCTCCTCCCTGATGAGGAGGGATGCTGAGCATCGTTTCATGTGTCTGTTGGCCATCTGGATGTCCTCTTTGGAGAAGGGTCTGTTCATCTCTTCTGCCCATTTCTTCACTGGGTTGTTTGTTTTATGGGTGTGGAGTTTGGTGAGTTCCTTATAGATTCTGGATATCAACCCTTTATCTGATATGTCATTTGCAACTATCTTTTCCCATTCTGTCGGTTGCCTATTAGTTTTGTGGGTTGTTTCCTTTGCTGTGCGGAAGCTTTTAATCTTGATGAGGTCCCAATCATTTATTTTTGCTCTTGATTCCTTTGCTTTGAGGGATGTGTCAAGTAAGAGGTTGTTGCGGTGGAGGTCAAAGAGGTTGTTTCCTGCTTTCTCCTCTAGGGTTTTGACGGTTTCCTGTCTCCCGTTCAGGTCCTTTATCCATTTTGAGTTTATTTTTGTGTACAGTTTGAGAAATTGATCTAGTTTCATTCTTCTGCATGTTGCTGTCCAGTTCTCCCAACACCATCTGTTAAAGAGGCTGTCTTTTTTCCATTGGATATTCTTTCCTGCTTTGTCAAAGATCAGTGGCTGTATACTTTTGGGTCCACTTCTGAGTTCTCAATTCTGTTCCATTGGTCTATGTGTCTGTTTTTGTGCCAATTCCATACTGTCTTGATGATGACAGCTTTGTAGTAGAGGTTAAAGTCTGACACCTCCCGTTTTGGTTTTATTTTTCAGTATTACTTTGAGAGGGGAGGGAGGGGCAGAGAATGAGGGAGAGAGAATCCCAAGCAAGCTCACACAGAGACTAATTTGGGGCTTGGTCCCATGAACCATGGGATCATGACCTAAACTGAAATCAAGAGTCAGACACTCAACAGACTGAGCCACCCCGACGCCCCTAGAATTACCTTTCTTATTGTCTTCTTAATCATCTTAAGTCAAGAATACTTAGGAAATACTTATCCTACCTTCTAAGTATGCCTTGAGTTTGCCATATTTATTCATCCTCTTATCCATCATTATCTATTTCCTGTTGGGATGTTAGCCACCAGCTTCCTAAATGGCCCCCTTAGATCGCTCTTTTGTGATTCATTTTTCATCATCAATAAAAGGAAAATGTTTTAAAGTATGCAAACATGATCATATTACTTCCATGCTTAAATAAGACCAGATATATATGAGAAATATATTTTGGCTGTCTGTATGACCAAACATATAGATTCATACATACATACATATATGCATACATACATGCGTCATATGTATAAAACACATACATATATATTTTTTACAAATCACCATATTATACCTCCCCTTGGATTTCAAGTGTGGTTGGGGAATAACCTTGTCTTGCCTGTTTCTAGCTGCTGACACACAACAGGCAGTATAAACTATTGTTGAATAAACAAGTGAATGAACGAATACTTGGAAATTAGCAGGTGCTCAACAGGTGTTTCTTGAATAGTTAAATAGCCAACAGCTCATATATATTTAAGCAAATATGAATTTTAATACATTCTGAAATATTTTATCAATGCACATTTTAACTTTTAGTGCTCTTTCTCTTCTTTTATGTCAGTCCACAGCCCCTGCAACCTTTAAAATTCTAATCCATGGCTCATTTATTCACCCTTTTATTGGGGAAGGAGGTTCTTTGCACATTAATTCTTATGCATTTATGCATCTGAGTTATATATCATTTAAAATTTCATGTTATTTTGTAAATGTGCTTCAATAATTTTAACATTTGTATATTCTGTCTTCTTGACTGAATTATAAAATTGCATAGCATTAAAACTATGTGAGTGCCGGGGCGCCTAGGTGGCTTAGTCGGTTAAGCGTCCGACTTTCGCTTAGGTCATGATCTCGTGGTTCGTGGGTTCGAGCCCCGCGTCGGGCTCTGTGCTGACTGCCAGCTCAGAGCCTGGAGCCTGTTTCAGTCTGTGACTCCCTCTCTCTCTCTCTCTCTCTCTCCTAGAAATAAATAAAAATATTAAAAAACAAAAAACAAAAAACAAAAACCTATGTGAGTGCCTAGGTAGCTCAGTTGGTTAAGCATCTTACTTCAGCTCAGGTCATCATCTCAGAGTTCATGAGTTCAAGGCCCACACCTGGCTCTCTGCCATCAGCACAGAGCCTGCTTTGGATCCTCTGTCCCCACCCCTACCCCCATCCTCACTCTCTCTATCCTTCCCCTATTTGTATAAAGATAAATAAACAAAAATAAATTAACATGTCTCTCTCTCTCAAAAATAAATAAATATCAAAAAAAATTTTAAAAAGAACGGAAACTATGAGCAGTGTTTTAAAACTCTTTCCTCCCCTTACAACGTTAACCCTTCTGGTGCCTAGCCTGCTGCATAAGCAGATCACTTAGTTTCACAACAGTAATTGAAGGATTGGCAAGAGTTAGCCTACAAGAGTGAAAAATGAATGGGAGAAATTCTCAGCAGGCAAGTAATTGGAATGGATTCCTGGCTTTGCCTAAAGGTAGAAATGAACTTTGGGACTGGCATCTAGGTCTTGGGTCAGAGGTACAAGATACTTTGTGTTCATTGTTTTCATTTTGTTGGGCTCCATCTCAGCATGCATTTTTTCCCCAACAACTCAGTCAGTTCCGTTTAATGACCCCATGTTATGTGTAAGACACCTTAAAATCAATACATGGAAAAAAATTCTCTGAGGTCCTTTTGAATATATTGAAAACTTAACAAACCTAAAGTTAACTGCATTTATTCATTCACACATTTGTAAATGTTAAGATCTAACTTATCTACTTTTTTCTTATACCCTCCCATCTCTCATTAGTATTGATATTTAAAACAAAACAAAAACAAAGAATCTTAGTGATCTAGAATATTAAAGACCCATCTTCTATGAATTAAATCAGGCACACACTTGCATTTATTCTTTGTGTATCACTGGCCATTGCCCTGATCTGCCAGTGCTAAGAAGGACTTTTCCTTGGCTGTTCTGGCATAGCAATGAGAAACACATTCTATTCTTCTCTAGTTCCAGTACTGCTATGTAATTATATATCACAGATGAGGGGATACGACTGGTCAGGAGGGCAGCCTGATGACAATGACTCTTTCATGCACTTAACTGACATTGATATGATGTTTTTATAATGAGGTATCCAAGATGGAAGTTCCAGAATAAGACTCCAGTATTTGAACATAATGTAAAGCTGTCCTGTTAATTAAAATGATCCTGTATACAAAATGAGGGAGAAGTATTATAATTCCCAGTTCTTATACCTTACTTCCATGAAAATGTTCAGATGTTGTACATTTTGAGTGAAGAAAATCCATTCTTAAAATTACTGAAATTAAAGTTTAAACAAAATCACAAGATTTCGGACCTGGAACATATCTTACAGCTATAGGCGGATAAGATTTTGGCATCTTGTTGGGACTACTTGAACTTTTCTGGGTTACTAAGTCATTACTTTTACTGGCATATTTTAGACATAAGTGAATATTGATTGTGACAAATTTGGGCATACTAAGATATAATTTATTCCTATTTTTAGGTACCACAACTGATGAAGAAAAAGCAGGCTCCTCTTTAGTACACACAGAGTCACAATTTCTGAGATATAGCAGTTTCACTTTGTGTCTTTATTGAAACAAAGTAAAGGTAGTTTTTAGCAATGGTATTAGGTCAGCTGCCTTAACACGTACCATAGACTGGGTGGCTCAAACAACGAAATTTATTTTCTCACATTTCAGAGGCTCAGAAGCCCAAGATCAGGGTGTAGGCCAAGGTTGCAGACAACCACCTTCTTGATGTATCCTCACGGGAAGAGAGACAGAGAGAGAGAGAGAGAGAGAGAGAGAGAGAGAGAGAGAGGGAGGGAGGGATCGAGAGAGAGAGAGAGAGAGAGAGAGAGCATGTAACCACGCACCAGTGAGCAAACACTTGCTCTCTGGTGTCTCTTCTTTTTAAAAAAATGTTTAATGTTTATTATGGGGGAGAGGGGCAGAAAGCGAGGGAGATACAGAATCTGAAGTAGGCTCCAGGCTCTTAGCTGTCAACAGAGAGCCTGATGCAGATATCAAACTTACAAACCATGAGATCATGACCTGAGCGTAAATTGGATGCTTAACCGACTCAGGCGCCTCCCTCTGGTGTCTTTTCTTACAAGCGCACTAATCTCATAAGACCAGGGCCCCACCCTCATGACTTCATCTATCCCTAATTATTCTCCAAAGCCCTATCTCCAAATATCATCATATTTGGAGTTGAAGCTTTAACATATGAATTTTGGGGTCCACATTTAGCCCATAACAATTATTTAAAGGCTTTTTTTTTTTTTCGCTTGAAGCATTTCTGGCTATTGCCATGGTGCCGGTTTCTGGAGTGTGTTATATTTTACGTTCTGCTGGTTTTTTGTTTCTCAGACTTTAACAATTTGCTTTGACCTTCATTTTGTGACATATTGAGAAGAATTCTTTGGAACTGATTATTTTCTTTTTCTGCTTAGGAAGCCACATGGAGTAGTTTCACTTACTTGCCTTTGTACTGATTGTATTGTATTCTGGCTTTATAGCCTGTAGTATTTTCTTTGCTAAAACTGCACTGATGTTATAGAGGTCCTTTCTATTAAGAATGTCCTTTCCAGGGGCGCCTGGGTGGCTTAGTCGGTTACGCGTCCGACTTTCGCGGTCATGATCTCGCGGTTCGTGGGTTCGAGCCCCGTGTCGGGCTCTGTGCTGACTGCCGGCTCAGAGCCTGGAGCCTGTTTCAATCTGTGACTCTCTCTCTCTCTCTGACCCTCCTCTGCTCATGCTGTCTCTCTCTCTCCTAGAAATAAATAAAACATTAAAAAAAAATTAAAGAAAAAAAAAAAGAATGTCCTTTCCAAAACTCATTCCAGAATAAGTGACCAGTGCTTCCATTAGCACAAATGTTCACTTGCTATTAAAAACGAAATAAGTGACTTATGTCTAAAAGGTTCTACAGATTTGCATGCAACAGATATCCAAAAGACCATTTAGATCTTTGAAAGAAAATGTCATTATTGTATTCAGTTAAACCTCTGATATCAAATTACTTCCTGGAATGACTTTTCCATAAAATCAGTTTGAGTCCATATTAACTCTTGCTTTGGAAAAGCCTATCCTGTGTGGTTAACAAATGGGTATAGTGAACACACCCCAAAGATCAAAGGTGAAAGTTAGTACAGAACTATTATTACTTCAGTCAAATGTGATTAGAGAAAGGACTTAAAGTCCTATACCTAAAATTGTGGTGCACTAATACTTAAAAGCAAGTGAAGGACTCCAATTACTGTATAATTCACTGAGCGGTTGTAGAAATGTGATGTGTGGGAAGAGGATTGTCTGGCTTTGCTGTCATTAAGCTGAGTGGGTTATTAGGTGACCTTGTCTGTGGACTTGGATGCAAATGGACCTTTCCCCTTCATGTGGCACTAATACTGAATAAGCCTTGTTACTACAGCATATTTATGAAGTCCTTGAGTGGTTTAACATTAACGTTTAACTTCTAAACTTTAATAATTCAGGTTGCAACCACGGAAAAAATAACCTGTTGTGCATAACTTGAGGCAAATTGAAGTTTCCTTTCCCTCAGCTGATCTTTGTTGTAATAGTCTTGTTTTGGGGGATCGAATTCAAACTAAAAAATATGTGTATTTTTGCAAAGCAATTTTCGTCCTAAACATTATTGTTTGCAGGTTATCTCTATGATGCATATGGATTATATTTTTAAATTTTAAAAATTGGAAAGAACTTTATGGAGAACTTTTTTATGAGCAAAGCATCCATTCAGAAATAAGTGTCTCATCATTCCTGACATAATTACCAAACCTAGGTGAATGTTAATTTGATAATATATGTGAACTGATGTATTTGACCCTGGCTGGTATCTTTTTCCTTAAGTTTTTATTCAAATTCTAGTTAGTTAACATACGTTGTAATATCAGTTTCAGGTGTACAATATAGTAACTCAGCACTTCTATACAACACCCAGTGCTCACCACAAGTACACCCCTTAGTCCCCATCACCTATTTCACCTATTCTCCCCCCTACCCCCTCAGGTAACCATCAGTTTGTTCTTCATAGTGAAGAGTCCGTTCTGGCTTATCTCCCCCCTCCCCCCCGCCCCGCCTTTTCTTCCCCCTTGCTTATTTGTTTTGTTTCTTATAACATTTGTTTTGTTTCTGCAATGTGTGAAATCATGGTATTTGTCTTTCTCTGACTTATTTCACTTAGCATAATACTCTCTAGCTCATCCATGTCACTGCAAATAGCAAGATTTCATTCTTTTTGATGGCTGAGTAATCTTCCATTATGTGTATATATATTATATATAATATATAGTTAATATATATACAACATAATCAGTACATAAGGCAATTAAGTGAAAATACTCCACACACACACACACACACACACACACACACCACATCTTTCTCATCCATTCTTCAGTTGATGGACACTTGGGCTGTTTCTGTAATTTTGCTATTATAGATAATGCTGTTATAAAGATCAGGGTACATGTATCCCTTTGAATTAGTATTGTATTCTTTGGGTAAATATCTAGTAGTGCAATTGCTGGACCATAGGGTAGTTCTATTTTTAACTTTTTGAGGAAAAAGTGCATGAGGGTTCCCCTTTGTCCACATCCTTGCCAACACCTGTTGTTTCTTGTGTTGGTGATTTTAGCCATTCTGACAGGTGTGAGGTGGTATATCATTGTAGTTTTGATGTGTATTTCACTGACAATCAGTGATGTTGAGCATCATTTCATGTGTCTGCTGGCCAACCATGTATGTCTTTTTGGAAGAATATATATTCATGTCTTCTGATTGGCTGTGTCCTCAATAAATCAATATAGTTTGGGAGGCCATATTATTTAGTGGTGAAGACAAAGACTGTAGCCTGACTGTCCACTTTGAATCTCAGCTCTTTCACTACTAGCTGTGATCTTCAGCAAGTTACTGAGCCATAGCATGGTAGCAAAATATCTACTTATAAAGTCACTGCAAAGATTAAGTGGGTTCATATACTTAAATGAATTGCTTAAAATGTCATTGATACCTAGAAAACTCCAAATAAGCTGTTATTATCATGCATAGTGGTTAGGGGCATAGTTCCAGACATCCAGAGTTTAAATCCAGGCTCCACCACCAGGTGAATGACCTTGGGCAAGTTATTTAGTATCACAGTGCCTTCATTTCTTCAGTCGAAAATGGAGATAATAATAGACATGAGACCTGATTGAAATAATAGAGGTCAAATGATTAGAAAGGTCTCTGGCCCATAGTAAGTGGTAAGAAAATCTTAGCAATGGATATAATAATCACATTAGGGAAACCAAATTATATTCTTGTCTCCTAAAAACCAAGCAAAATATGATATCAAATGAAAAATGCTATATTCTGTTTCACCAGCCTTGAGAATAACTTAAGGTCACATATTTTTAGTAGTAGTGTTTGGAGTAATGTTTACAGTAATGACTTCAAACATCTATCTGGCTTATGATGAAAATTCTTTCCTTTTCTAGGTCCCTATGTAATGGTAAATGCAGGAACCCAGGAGTTGTTACTCAGCCTCAAGGGGTTAGTTCTGATGACTCCTCTCTGGTATTGAAAGGCCATTGCCTCTCCTGTGATATAACCTCAGTGTAGTGGATCAGAGGTTCTGATGCCAGCCCTCTCTTTCAATTTGCTCAAACCACAAAGTCCTTTTTCTCACTTTCCTAGTGTACAGCTAAGGGCAGACTCCATGATCCAAGCATGACCATCACAATAATTAACAGTATATTTCCTAAGGTCCCAGTTATTCGATTTTAAATAATTATATAATAACAAACAGTATAATAGAAAGATAACTAGAAAATGTCCAAATGTTTGGATTTAAGCAACAAACTCTTTTTTAAAATAGTTTATTGTCAAGCTGGTTTCCATATAACACCCATTGCTCACCCCCACAAGTGCCCTCCTCCATGCCCATCACCCCCCTTCCCCTCCACCCCACCCCGATCAGCTCTCAGTTTGTTCTCAGCATTCAGGAGTCTCTCATGGTTTGCCTCCCTCCCTCTCACCCACTATTTTTCCCCTTCTTCTCCCCCATGCTCCTTCGTTAAAATTCCTCTTAATCCACCTATAAGTGAAAACATATGGTATCTGTCTTTCTCTACCTAACTTATTTCACTCAGCATAACACCCTCAAGATCCATCCACGTTGCTACACATGGCCAGATTTCATTGTTTCTCATTGCCATGTAGTATTCCATTGTATAGATAAACCACATCTTCTTGATCCATTTGTCCATTGAGGGACAATTAGGCTCTTTCCATGTTTTGGCTATTGTTGAGAGTGCTGCTATGAACATTGGGGTACATGTGTCCCTATGCATCAGCACTCCTGTATCCCTCAGGTGAATTCCTAGGAGTGCTATTGCTGTGTCCTAGGAGAGTTCTATTGTTATTTTTTTGAGGAACCTCCACACTGTTTTCCAGAGGGGCTGCATCAGTTTACATTCCCACCAACAGTGTAGGAGGGTGCCTGTTTCTTCACATCCTCGCCATCATCTATAGTCTCCTGATTTGCTCATGTTAGCCACTCTGACTGGTGTGAGGTGGTATCTCAGTGTCGTTTTGATTTGTATTTCCCTGATGAGGAGGGACGCTGAGCAGTTTCATGTGTCTGTTGGCCATCTGGATGTCCTCTTTAGAGAAGTGTCTCTTCATGTCTTCTGCCATGTCTTCACTGGATTATTTATTTTTCGGGTGTGGAGTTTAGTGAGTTCCTTATAGATTTTGGATACTAGCCCTTTATCTGATACGTCATTTGCAACTATCTTTTCCCATTCCGTTGGTTGCCTATTAGTTTTATGGATTGTTTCCTTTGCTGTGCAGAAGCTTTTAATCTTGATGAGGTCCCAGTAGTTCATTTTTGCTCTTGGTTCCCTTGTCTTTGGGGATGTGTCAAGTAAGAAATTGCTGTGGTTGAGGTCAAAGAGATTGTTTCCTTAAGCAACACACTCTTAATATCTATGGACCAAAGTAGACTTTGAACAGAAATTAGAAAATATTTTGAATTAGATAATAATAACGATGGTGTGGTGTATTAAAACTCAGGGAATGTAGCTGACGTGGTGTTTAGAGGGATATTTATGTCCTTAAACACATGTATAAGGGGAAAATAGTTGAAATTAATTATCTAAGATTTCAGCCAAGAAATTAGAAGAGGAAGGGCACCTGAGTAGTTCAGTCTGTTAAGCATCTGACTCTTGGTTTCAGCTCAGGTCATGATCTCATGGTTTGTGAGTTCAAGCCCTGTGTCAGGCTTTGCACTGATAGCGCAGAGCCTGCTTGGGATTCTCTGTCTCCCCATCTCTCTGTTCCTCCCCTGCTTGTGTTCTCTTTCTCTCTCAAAATAAATAAACTTAAAAATAATTTGAAAGTAAAAAGAAATGAGAACAGGATATCAAACTCAAAGTTGAATGAAATAGATAATAAAAAGCACAAATGAGTAACATGGTAAACAAATAATAAAGAAAAATTAAAAAGCCAAAAGCTGGTAATTTGTAACAATTAATTAAACTGATAAGCCTAGTAACTAAAATGAGAGAAAACACCAGTTTTAGGAATAAAGTTCCTGCCATCATTAAAAAGAGAATAAGGGGTTATTATGAATAACATTATCCCAATAAATTTGAAATTTAGATGAGACTGACAAATTCCTTGAAAAATACAAGTTACTAAAACTAACTATAGAAGAAATAGAAAATTTAAATATTTATTTATTTATAAGTTTATTTGAGCTGTCTGCAGAAAGCCCAATGTAGGACTTGAACCCATGAACCATGAAATCATGACCTGAGCTGAAGCTGGATGCTCAATCGACTGAGCCATCTAGGTGTTCCAATTCTATATTTATTTTTAAAATAGAATCTACTATTAAAATGTCTTTCCTCTTCTATTCCCCCCCCCACCAAAAAACAAAAACAAACAAACAAAACCAGAACCCGATTGCTTCACTGGTGAATGGTTTTAATCATTTAAAGATGAAATAACACCAAAAATAATTCTTCTAGAGAATAAAAAATAGGGATACTTCCCACCTTGTTTTGTAAAGCTAGCAGAATTTTGGTACCCAAATCCTGACAGGGATGTTAAAAAAGTGGTGCTGGGCATATAAAAGGGTAATTTCTCTCATTAATATAGATTTTAAAATCCTAAATATAATGTTAGAAATTAAATTCAATGTAAGATAAAAAGATAATAGCACAACCAAACTGGGTTTATTTCAGGAATACAAGTTTGGTTTAGCATTTAATAATTAATGAATGTAATTCACCACATTAACAAAGATAATAATATATGGTATGGGTAATAGAAAAGCCATGAGCATTTCATTAGATGCAGAAAAATCCTGACCAATCCCAACATTCATTCATAATTTAAAAGATAAAAATCTCTCATCAAATTATTACTCTAAAGGAAATTCCTTAATCTGATAAAAGGTGAATATAGAAAATTTACAACAGATATTATACTTGTGAAATGTTGAAAAACTTCCCCCTGAGATCAGGAACAAAATAAAGGTGTCTAGTCTCAGCATTTCTGTTCAATATTATACCAGATGTTCTAACTGGTGCAAGTAGAGAAGGAAAAGAACTAAAAGATATTAAAAAGGAAAATAAGAAATAAAACTGTCAGTATACCCAGATGACTTGATTGTGGAGATAGAAAAATTTTAAATGATTTACAATCTATTGGAAATAAAAGTGAAATTAGCAATGTTGTTGGATTGTTGGATATAAGGCCAGTAAAAGAAAATCAATTCTAGTAATAAACAGTAGGATAGAAAAAGTAGGTACTTAACAAAATAGTTAATTAAAAATGTACCAGTTTCCACATAGTAAATGATAAATGATTACCAAAATAATCTAAAGACCTAAGAAATGGAGAGATATACCTATGTATCTACACCTGTATTTGTATTATATATAGACATTAAGGGATGGAAGACTCAATGTTGTATAGATGCCATTCTTCCCAAATTAATATATAGGTTGAATATAATCACAAATAGAATTCTGGGTAGATTTTTTTTGATAGAAATTGACACGAGCCAGGGAGAGGGGGAGAGAGAGAAAGAGAGAGAGAGAGGGAGAATCTTAAGCAGGATCCATGCTCAGCACAGAACCCAACTTGGGACTCAATCCCAGGACTGTGGAATCATGACCTGAGCTGAAATCAAGAGTCCGACGTTCAACTGGCTGAGCCACCCCAGCACCTTGCCAATTCTAAAGTTATATGGAAACGCAAAGGGCCAAGAATAATCACCATGGTCTTTAAGAAGAAAAAGAAAGGGGTTGGAGAACCTACCCTACTGGATATCAAGACTTATTGTTAAACTACAATAAAACAAAATACAGATGCTTGAAACAGAGTACTTGAGTGTTTGGTGACAAAGCTCACAGTGCAGCATTATGTAGGAAAGAATAGTATCGTCAGTAATGGTGATTCAGTGATAGGTTTGTCATATGGAAAAATGCATTTTGATCTCTACCTCATACCATAAACAATCTAAAATCAATTCTAGATTGATTTCAATTTTTAAAAAGTTATTTATTTGTTTGTTTATTTATTTATTTAGAGTGGGCAGGAGCAGAGAGAGAGAGAGAGAAAGAGAGAGAGAGAGAGAGAGAGAGAGAATCCCAAGCAGGCTCCATGCTTTCAATGCAGAGCCCAACATGGGGCTCACTCCTACAAACTGTGAGATCATGACCTGAGCTGAAATCAAGAGTTGGATGACTAACCAATTAAGCCACCCAGGCTCCCCTTAATGATTTAAATGTGAAAGATAGAACCATAATGATGTTAACCTAGAATGGTGAAGATGAAAAATTGACAATACCAAGTGTTCATGAGCAGGTGGTGAGAATTTTGGTACAAGCAATTCAGAAAAGAGTTTAGGAATATCTATCAAATTTGAATATGTCTATCCCTATAACTCAGCAATTTCATTCCTAGCTAGATACCCTTAAACATGTGTGTGTGTGTGTGTGTGTGTGTGTGTGTGTATACATATATATCAAACATATATATGTGTGATATACACACACATCTCCAAAGAACAAGAATTTTCATAGTAACAAGTAATATTGTTCATAATAGCTGGAAACTGGAAATGACTGAAATGTCCATAAACAATAGAATGAATAAATAATCAGAGTTTATTTATATTATAGAGCACCATGTAATAAAGAAAAATAATGAACTATTGCTACATTCATCAATACAGATGCATATAAAAACACAAAATACAAACTGTATGATTTTATTTAAATAGCCTTCAAAATGAGCAAAACTGATCTAATCTGTGGGGAGAGAAGTAAGAATAGAGGACACATATGGGAATTGTGGATTAGGGCAGATGATTGTCGAGGGACAGGAGGCGTCTTTTGGGTTATGGCAGAATTCTGTTTCTGGACTTGGGCAGTGATTGCAGAAGGGTTTGTCTGCACTTTGTGATATGAGCTATTGAGCTGTACCCTTGGAATTTCTGGGGTTTTTTGATATGTAGATTATACTTCAATAAGGATGTCTATTAAAACAGTAGAATGAGGGGCGCCTGGGTGGCTTAGTCGGTTAAGCGTCCGACTTTCGCTTAGGTCATGATCTCACGGTTTGTGGGTTTGGGCCCCGTGTCGGGCTCTGTGCTGACTGCCAGCTCAGAGCCTGGAGCCTGTTTCAGTCTGTGACCCTCTCTCTCTGACCCTCCCCTGCTCACGCTGTCTCCCTCTCTCTCTCCTAGAAATAAATAAAACATTAAAAAAACAAACAGTAGAATGAGAGGGAATTCTGATAGATGAAAAAGTCACTTCAGCGTAGCAGAATTATGAGTAAATTTTTTAAAAATCTTGCTTTCAATTGTCACAATAAATAAAATTTGGGTGGGAGGAAAAGTAATTTAGCATTTGTTCAAATACAAACAGGAGATGGAGGCCCTTGAGTTCTGGGCCAAGACCACAATCATTTCAGCCAGAAAAAAATTGTAAAGCTGATATTAGAACAGCCTCCCAAAGAATCTTGCTCAAAAAGCTATGAACTTCTAATTTTGAACAATATGATTTCCAAGTACATCCTCCAAACAAAACCCCAGAAACCTACTGCAATGTATATCTAAGTAGTTGAATAGCCAACCATAAGGCAATTAAATGTGGGGGGAAAAGCTAATAACAACTTTGGTTTTGAAAGAAATAACCTCTCTTTCTTCTTCTTTTTTTAGAGTTGAATTTTCAAAATTGAGGTATAATTGGGGCACGTGGGTAGCTCAGTCAATTAAGAGTCTGACTTTGGCTCAGATCATGATCTCACGGTTTGTGGTTCAAGCCCTGTGTTGGGCTCTGTGTTGACAGCTCTGAGCCTGAAGCCTGCTTCGGATTCTGTGTCTCCCTCTCTCTATCTGCCCCTCCCCCACTCACACTCTGTCTCTCTCTCAAAAATAAATAAACATTAAAAAGATTTTAAACTGAGGTATAATTGACATATAACATGTTAGTTTCAGGTATATAACATAATGATTCCATGTTTGTATCTACTGCAAAATGGTCACCACAATACGTTAGTTAACATCTGTCACCATTTATAAATACATTTTTTTCCTGTGTGATGAGAACTTTTAATGTTATATTATTACATTGTGATGAGAACTTTTAAGAGCTACTCTCCTAGCAACTTTCAAATATGCAACACAGTGTTATTTTTAAAAATTTTTTAACAAGCAGAGAGAAGGACACACAGAATCTAAAGCAGGCTCCAGGCTCTGAGCTGTAGGCACAGGGCCCAATGGGAGGTTTGAACCCAGGAACCATGAGACTGTGACCTGAACTGAAGTCAGATGCTTAACTGACTGAGCCAACCAGGTGCCCCTACAATACAGTATTATTAACTTTAGTCACCATGCTGTTCTCTGTGGTGGGATGCAGTCCACAGCTGGTTAGTAGAATAACAAAATTTTTGAGATGTGAAGTTCTTTGTTCCTTTGATGGGAATATTTTGTGTTGGGGAGGGGTTGGGCTTTGCTCATTTTGGGAAATGTTAACTTTTTTATTGCCTTTTTAATAAAGCTCTAATTTGAATTTTAGAAATTATGATACATGTACTCCTCTCTTCCTTTTTAAACTAGCTTCACAATATAAAGGTGTTTTAAATTGGGTACATGGGGCTGGTGGGAAGAAAGGGCTTTACCTCATGTAAGAGGAATCCTATCTTTACCTGAGCATGGCTACAGCAGATATCTTATCTTGTTATGCTTGGACTTGTACCAAGGTTCCATGAAGGATCTATAAACCTAACACAAAGAATGATGTGTAGTGTAACTTAGAAGAGGGATATTGTAATTCTCTTCCAGTATCACATTAATTTTCATCAAATTTAGAATTTCCATTTGATAAGCTAAAAACCTTGAAAGTTCAAGGTAGCTCTTCCTTTACACTTGCCCATGATCTTTACACAACAGAAAACGATACTGGATAGGGAGCCAGAAAGTGCAGGCTATAGTATGGATTTGCTGCTTACTAGTCTATAAAGATTACTTAATCTCTTTGAGCCTTAGTTTCCTCAACTCTATATAGTTAATAACCCCTACTTCAGAGTTACATTTTTTTGAAAAGCCTAAGACACAAAGTAAATATAGGATAATGTCATTATGTTAGCGGTGATAATTGTTATCTTTAGATCTCACTCTAAATATAAAAGATAAAGCATATAGTACAGTGGTGATTAGTCTTGAGAAAAATACAAGGAAGTGAAGTCAGAAAGACTAAGGAATGGGAAAATGAACACACTGGTTAATTACAGATTTTTTAAAAGGGCAAAATTTCATTAAAAGGTCCAATAACCTTTTATTTTTCTATGTCACACATTCTCACTTTGAATGTAGTAGATATCTCTTGTGCTTTTCTACCTGTAACCTGCCCCCTTCTAGTAACAGCAATCTCTTTTCTTTGAGAACTGCTTTTCCCAAACTCCATCATTTTCTGGTGAGCTGCTTAGTGACATTACTCCATTCATCTGGCTAGGGGTGGGTATGGCCAGGGATTTGCAGGTGACCCCAGCCAGGAAAGCCAGTATCCTTCCTTGATATTGTTTACATAGATCCTGATGGGGGATATCTTTTTCTCTAGAGTTCTAAGTAGGATTTTTTAAATCTTGGAACTCTTTTGTCTGTTTAATAAACAACTATATCCCTTCATTCTACTTTTCTTGCTGCATAGATAGATAGTGGTGGTTGGGCACTAAGATAATCTTTTGAGGATCTGAAACCATTTCTCTCACATTTTTACACTTCTAAACACTGTGTTTGCTTCTAAACACATCTCTTTACTAGACATTGCAGTTTGTAAGCAGGTAAGAACATGTATTAAAGATTTAAAACAACAGGTAACCTTAAGTAAAAAATCTCACACACTTTCACTATTTTTAAAAAAAGTTTATTTATTTTGAGAGAATGGAGAGAATGGGCTAGCACATGCAGGGGACAGGCAGAGAGCGAGGAAGAGAGGGAGGGAGAGAGAGACAGAGACAGAGAGACAGAGAGAGAATCCTAAGCAGGCTTTGAAATGTTAGCTCAGAGCCTCTTGGGGCTCCATTCCACAAATCATCAGATCGTGACCTGAGATCAAGAGTTGGTCACATAACCAAGTAAGTCACCCAGGTGCCCCATTTTCACTATATTTTTTATACCAAGTCTATTTAGTCAATAGTAGAATCTCCAGGTACCTAAAATATTACCATGAAATAGTTAATTAGCATTTAAAATTTCCAAACTGTTTTAACCTTCGTTTTCTCTGAACTAGGATTTGAACAATGGAGGAAAGTGTTGGGATTTTTGTTGTTGTTGTTGTCATCATTGTGTTTTAAATCATGAAGCATATGGCCCGGGACCTATGGCATTTTACCTTTTTTTGAAACAGTTATTTCCTTGTGAACAATAGAATTTAGAAATTAATTCAAAGTCTCTTCATGTGCTTTACAAATATCAGATGCGGTGCTGGTAATGAAATCATGGGGCAGAAGTAATAGAATTACTTTGGACATTAGAAGCCAAAAGGGAGCCATGACAAGCAAACATTTATGTTGATTTTGCAACTTTTGGTGTTTCCTTATCTTCATCTGTTTTGACTTGGTGGAAAACAAAAGGAGACCACCCTTTGGTTTGCCAATATCTAACAGAATATTGAAAATGTCTAAGAGCAAATAAATGCATTAATATACTTACTTAAATATATTTATTTAAAACATCAGTAGCTTTATTTACAACTAACATTCTTATCTTTGTCCTATATGCCTTTGTTTGTTCTCTAGAACAATAAAAGACTGAGAGATAGTATCATCCACTCTAGGTATAAATGAGTATATTTATTTTGCTTCAACTCAAATATGAAGGGATTAAGACTCTTACAGACACCCCACCACTTTCTTCTCCCAAAGTGGAGATGCCAAAGGATGAGGAGACTTTTAGCCAAGTGTGATCTCCTCCCATCTAGTCGAATAAATGAACAATATAAATGATCCACGTACAGCTAAGCAAGCTCAGCATTTTGACAAGTCCCGAAGACCCCACCTCTGACAACCAGACCATTATCCTTAAAGTCCTCGTGGAGCTAACACTGACCCTAATCATACTAACCTAACATTTACTTACTCCATTATTTCTGATCTGCACTATCCCTCTCTTAGAACTAGTGGATCCCAAACCGGGTATGGGTATTTTTTAGTCTGTTTCAGTCGGGTTGGTTTTTTCCCCCCCACGCCCCCCCGCCACCCCCGTGGGGAGGAGGCATATATTTATTATTCTCTCTTTACTATTAAGTTCTGGAAAAGTTAAAAAAAAATCTGTCTCAAGAAGCATCCACTACGAGCACCCACTTTGCCTGGAGACTCCGAAGGTTTAAATACCATCGACCCGGGCCGTCCACTTGTACAATTCCTTTCCCGGTCTTCGCTTGTCGTATCAGCGCTGGGCTAGTGCCCAAGTTCCGATCTGAGACTAAAACTCATGATCTTCTGGCTCAGGTTCTGTGAACTGAGTCATTCTGGCACGGAGAATATTCCGTGACTCAGCAGGCCCGAAAAGGAGGATGTCAGATCCAGATAATTTCGAGTCTTTTAAAGGCAAGATGGGGAACATAAACAACACAGTGGAAGAATTTCGCAGTGGGTCTGCGTACCCAGGGGAAAAATGTCATTCCATTCCCAGCCCTTTCACTTCCTTCTCTGCCCGAGTTAAACGGCGGGTTACACTTTAATTTAGAGGCAGGAAATTGCTTCAAAAAATTCATTTTGATGCTGCGATCAGTCCCTTTATTCTCCGAGGACCGTGTCAATTCCCTGGACACTCCCCGCACCCGCCCCCCCACCCCGACCTCTCCACCGAAAGGGTTAGAGGCGGCCCCGCGCAGCAGGGGGCATTCCCGGGCTGCCTGGGGGGCCAGGAGCCCGCGGGCAGCTCCCACCGCCCCTCGGGTCGGTGTCCCTCGGGTCCCGGCCCCAGAGTGCGGCCGGCAGGACGCAAGGACAGACACCTGGTGGGGCGGAGACCCGCGCTGTCGCGGTCCGGGTTGGCGCGGGGCCCAGGGGCCGATTCCGAGTGACCTCACCCACCTAACGTCGCCCCTTTAAGACTCTCTCCGCGGCCCCTTCCCCCCGCCGGAGTCGCCCAGGGACGCGGAGCCGGGGGACCCCAGCGCCCAACTCCCGCAGCGTGCTGGCTCTCCACAGCCTCCTCTTCCCTCCCGGCATGCACTGCCCCGCCGCCCCTCCCCCCCGTCCCCCCGCGCTCCCTAGATCCCCGCCCACCCCTCGCGCCCCTCGAGGCCCCTCCCCCGCGACCGCGCGCCGCGGGCCCGAGCGCGAGATGCCGCCGCCCCCGCCGCCGCCGCCGCCGCCGCGAGTCGCCGGGCGGACGCTCTGTGCACGGAGCGCGGAGGGCGGGGGAGCAGCTACGGGGGCCGCGCGAGCTGTTGGGAGGACGCCGGGGTTGGGCTGTCTCCTCCGCCAGACCCCACCCCACCCTGCCGACCCCACCCCCTGCTCCTTCCTTCTCGGGGGCGCGCACTCGGGCCCGCGCTCGGAAGTCGGGGGTCGGCGCTGAGTGCGGGCTGTGTCCCGGGTGGGTGAGGGAGGCGCGGAGGCGGCGCGCGGGGCAGTGGTCGGCGATCCGCGCGGTCCTCGCCAGCGGCGCCCACTGGCCGCTCTCTCCAGGGCGAGCCGCCGCCACCGCCCGCCCCGGGAGTCCGGCCCCTGGGCCCCGAGGCTCAGCCCGCGGAGCGGCCTCCCGGGGACGCCGCTGGGCGAGAGGAACGCGCCCGCGCCCTTGCCTTCGCGGTGGCCCAGCGCGCGAGCGTCGGGATGAGGGGCAGCGAGCGGGCCGCGCCGGCGCTGCGGCCCCGGGGGCGGCTCTGGCCGGTGGTGGCGGTGCTGGCGGCCGCCGCGGCCGGCTGTGCCCGGGCAGCCATGGACGAGTGCACGGACGAGGGCGGGCGGCCGCAGCGCTGCATGCCCGAGTTCGTCAATGCCGCCTTCAACGTGACCGTGGTGGCCACCAACACGTGCGGGGCTCCGCCCGAGGAGTACTGTGTGCAGACCGGGGTGACCGGGGTCACCAAGTCCTGTCACCTGTGCGACGCCGGGCAGCCCCACCTGCAGCACGGGGCAGCCTTCCTGACCGACTACAACAACCAGGCCGACACCACCTGGTGGCAAAGCCAGACCATGCTGGCCGGGGTGCAGTACCCCAACTCCATCAACCTCACGCTGCACCTGGGTAAGCGGTGACAGCCCTGTTCCTATTACTGCTCGCCGGCAGCCCAGCTCCCCGGTCCTCTCCAACCCCTGGCCCAGCCTGCGGGGCCCTAACAGCTGCGGGCCGGCTCTGTGCGTCCCAGCATGGGCCACACAGTATTCCCTCCTCCAACTTCTAAACTAGAGCTAGCAGTTAACATTCCGCGAGGGCCGAGATGTTTCGCGCTAGCATCTGTTTGCTTTTCTGTACTTTCTAACTTAACCGGATTCCCGCTCGCTTGATGATTCGCCATTTGGGCTGTTCTGTCCCTCTTTTTTGAAGCGTTAATCAGAAACCCCTGTTCTCGCTTTTCTCCCTCCTAGCAGGGTCACCACAGCGCATTCTTGATCAGAGATGGGAAAGTCCACCTTGAGCACTTTTATCTTGTTTAAATACTCCTCTCCCCGGGACTGAGCCTGACTGCTGTTTGCTCTACTGAATAAGCTGCAGAGGAAAGGGTGTCTAGTGAAGGGAATTTGAGGGAAGCAAATGTCTTTACTACCGGTATGGCCTCCGTGTAATTAAAATAGAAATTCACTTATTGTTCTTCAGAGTTGTTCAGCATTAATTAAGTACCACAAAGCTGTTTCACTGTTAATCCTGGTACAGAGAAAACAAAAGAAAGTGTGCACTCGCTGTAATTTCTGGCCACAGATTGGTCCCTGGGTAAAAAAAAGCTCTCTTTACTGTCTTTCCTTTTACTTTGAGTCAAAACAAGTGTAGATACCTTTAGAACTCAGGAAAAGGATGTATAGAAAACTTTATTGCTCGGTAGTGGACGAAGATGGACATGTTTATACTAAGGTATCAAAGTCATGTTTGATCTAAGTTTTTCTTCATCGCTGAATTATGGAAACAAGCAGAATAATTCATTATTGTGTTTAACAGTAAAAGATGCTTGAAAAATTGGCAGAGATACTGACATTCTGATTTGTAGAGCTTCAATGCCCATTGCATTGAAAGAATTGATTTTACTGGTCTCTTGTAATGAACTTCCAGAGAGAACATAGGGCCCAAGTAGTTCTTTTGGTCACGATTTTGCATTTTTCTTTCCACTGCTCTCTGGTGCATTAAACTTTACATAAGCGTCAAGATTCCAGAGAAGGAATATAACCTACAAAAAGTGCTTTGAAAGGCAGTCAGATTACTGTGTGTGGAGTAAGTTTTAGAAAAGGAGTGTTTAAAACTATTTTATTTCTAGACAAGTTGTTAGGAATATGAACTTTGGGAAAATGAGTTCATAAAGTGAAACTCTGAGGCACCTGTTTTTCAGAGATGAAAGAAGCGAACTGTACTTCAGTGTTTTAAAGGTATTGGAAATGCATAGAACCAGCAGAATCTTGGAAGAAATGCCTTCTAGGACACAGTAAGAGATCTAGCGTCTTCTAAAATTTGTGGGCATGCTGACTTTTTAGACAGCTATATTCTCTTATGTGCTGTATCTTTTTAAGCAAATATAATTTGACCAAATTACTTTTACTTATTTATTTTTAAGTTTATTTCTTGATTTTGTGGGGGCAGGGAGAGGGAGAGAGAGAATCCCACATAGGGTCCGTGCTTTTAGTGCAGAACCTGATGTGAAACTCATACCTGAGAACCACGAGATCATGACCTGAGCCCAAACCGAGTCGGACGCTTAACTGACTGAGCCACCCAAGTGCCCCTATATTCAATTATTTTTGTTGAAATTTTAACTTACTAAAGTTTCTGTGTTGTATTTTGAATGGCTACAAAGTCTTATTTAGCTATTTTTAAATACTAAAGATTTCAAAGCAAAAGCATTAACTTGATGTCTCAAAGTGCCTGAGATTCAGCTGAAAATTTCTGAATAGGAATCTGTTATGTAGGTTAAAGCTTGGCTATCAATCTTGGCCTTCTGAGTTTTCTGCTGTGGGTACTGTGTAGCAAAAGGTTATTTCAGGTGATTGCAGAGGTAGGTAGATTACTCCGAGATTACTTCTCTGTTACAAAGGTAATGTCATAGGTGAGATAGTAACAGTAAAGTTAGGTTGTTACTGTTGACGAGCATATATATTAATTTTGGGTCATGGTGATTTAAAGGTCAAAAGAAATCTTAGAGGTCACCTAGTTAGGACTCTTACAAGACTTTGTACTGTAAGAATGTTATATGCTTGGACTTGTTTTTGCTGAAAAGGTCTTCAGCTTTTGGTAATAAGTCATAGTAAATGAAGTTCGTAAAACTATGGTTTCAAAAAAAGTTGTTTAAAATAGCTTCCATATGAGTAGTGTGATTAACTGCAAAAACATTTACTTGAAACTTTTTAGGTAGACGATTTCTAAAAATTTGACTAGAACTTATTGTACTTTTTCTTGGATCAGAAATGATGTCCTGGAGGAAGTTGCGTGTGATGGAAAAGGTGGAAAAGGGGAGGGAGATTTGTGTGTATTAGGGTTGATGTCTCAGTCCTCCACCGCCCCTCCCTCCCTCTTCCTCTCTCTCCCTCTCCTCCAATCTCCTTTCCCCTGCTCCTTTTTAAATGACAAGGATATATGTACACATGCAGGTTATGATTGATAATTTATAGTCAGGGCTTTATGTAACATTGTGTGTTTTCATGTTCAGCCTATTCAGTCCCTAACTTCAGCTCTAGCTAGCTGTTTCCCATGAATTCAAGTACCATGACTGTTTGTGCATCTATTAAATCTCCCATCCAGTTCAAATTTCGCATACCCTTAAGCAAGTGATGCATATTGTGCCTTGCCCTTACAGAGCCTGTGAAACTCGAAGTGAGCAGCGTGAAAGAAGCAGGGCTAGCCAACACTTTGCTCCTCTCCTTTTTGATGTTGAACTTAAACACAGTAAACTTTAAAATAAGCAGAATCAGACCGCACTTAAGTCACTATAGGAAACGTATGTTTTGACATTAATCATAAGTCATTTTTTATTGTAAAAATAAAACATGACATAGTGAATTGAAACAGTTAAGGATAATGACTAGTGAGTCTCTTCCTCTTCAGTTGCTAAATGGTAGGAGACCACCATTCACAATTTCTCATGTAGCTTTCCAGAAACTTTTCATGCATACACATGTATCTATAAATTATATGTTACTCTTTTAATTGCTACTATGGGGGGGGGGTTAAGGCATATTTTAACTGATGGCAGGGACCAATTAGATCATTGTACCATTATCATCACTTGTACAAAGGCCAGGAAAATCAGTGTTGATTCTGAAAGCAGCCATGTCTTAAGCACCATATACAGTAATCCAGGGTGCAAAGTATCCTCAGATATAATCAGATAAAGTTGCTGTAGGAACAAGAATTGCATTTTCCGCCTATTGTGGAGAGAAATCTCAGCCAGACCCCCTTTTCTAAAAAGAATTCTTATTTCGCATTCAACTGCTGGATCTTCTTTCCTAACTTTCTATATGGATTATTTGGCTGCTGTTTAAAAGTTTGGCTTTTGCGTTATAATAAGTTTTATTAGTATCAGTGGGATAGTTGATAGTAAGATTATAGCTGAGGATTTGCCTTTTATTAAAGTCTTTTTAATTAACATGATAGTCATTGCAGATGGAAACTTGGCAGGCTGGGTCTTGATTTTGGAGGCAGCTTCCCCCTTTCTGAAAACAATTAGATTAAGGAAAGAGAGTGCCTATAAACCAACTCAGTCAAAGTTTATGGAACTCCTAAAATTTACACCAAGACCAGATTTGTTTCCTACCTCCTTCTATAAGTTTTAGGACCAGTGATTAAATGGTTTTAATGGTTTTAGCTATATCTCAATATCCTTTTTGTGGGTCTAAATCAGAATAATTGATATATAAGGATAGTCTATTTTATTCTGTTTCATCCTTTCAGTGTACATTTAAAATGTAACAAACAGCTGTTTTTTTGTTTTGTTTTTTCCCCAGGACATTGTTTGCCAGGTAGGTTCTAACTGTGTCTGGGAATAGTTCACTCTGGTGACTTCACTGTGGTATTTGTGTACCCTGAGGGGACACTATTTTAGTTTGTCTCACAAAGGCCTGATTTACATTTTGCAGGTTTCAACTTGAGAACTTAGGGAGCTCTCCTTTAATGGCCAGCGGTTGTTGAACAGTTTTATAAAGTTGCTGTTGGCTCTTTTCCTTTTCTACAATTCAGTGCTTTTTCTGTATATAATCTTCTCCATGTTTCTAAAGCGTTCAGAGAAACAATTTACACATCAGGAGAGAAGTTGGAACTATAAGCACCGCCCCCCATTATTTTGTCCCTGGCCACATTTGTGGGAGGGTTGGTTTGACTATTTCAATTCTAAATCCTTTTAGGGAGTTGGATAGGCTTTCTGCTATGTGCTTGTCCCCCACCCCCCAATTTCATACATTCTCATGTTACTGCCAAATAGTCTGCAAACATTTTTTTAATTTTTTTTTTTTTTAATGCTTTATTTCTAGGAGAGAGAGAGAGACAGCACGGCAGGAGGGTCAGAGAGAGAGGGGAGTCACAGACTGAAACAGGCTCCAGGCTCCGAGCTGGCAGTCAGCACAGAGCCCAACGCGGGCCCGAACCACGAACCGCGAGATCATGACCCAAGCGAAAGTCGGACGCTTAACTGACTAAGCCACCCAGGCGCCCCTCTGTAAACATTTTTTAAATACCTAGTAAATACATAGCACGGTACCTGATAGAAAAGGTGTATAAGATTGGAAGTCCCATTTTCAGAAGTTTACACTCTATTAGATGGAGTTTTTGTACTCTGTTGTAATGACAATAGTAAATCGAGAATGCCTTTATAATAGTTTATAGTTAATGAAACCACCAGTTTACTTTATCACTGATAAGATTCCCACAACTCAGTGAGGGCAAAGATGGATTCCGAGGTTGTGATTTGCCGAAAGTCATGGTGGAGAGGTAGGTTTTTGACTCCTTAGTGTAATGCACTGGCCCCTGCAGCTCTTAGCCTCTCTAACAGATCTCTCCAAAGAATGACTCGTTTATTCCAGGCCAGCTTTAAAATACAAGTTCATGTACACAGTGATTCAGAGATACCAAACTCTTTTGGTTTTCCTCCTTTTCCCT
The DNA here is from genome assembly GCA_017311185.1 of Proteles cristata cristata. Taxonomy (NCBI): domain Eukaryota; kingdom Metazoa; phylum Chordata; class Mammalia; order Carnivora; family Hyaenidae; genus Proteles; species Proteles cristata. The sequence goes on along the minus strand of JAESUZ010002939.1, from coordinate 1,492,737 downwards.
CTATTCTTTTTCACTTATGTTTTTGGATTCCTTTTTTTTTTGTTTTCCATGCGACTCACTCTCCTTGAATGAATTCTCATTAATCTCAGGCTTCCTTTACTGTTTGCAAATATCAATTCTAAGCTTGTATCTCTAAGCCAGCTCTCTCTCCAGTCCTGAAGACTTGTTGGACATGGTCAGTTGGTGATGTCCAGAGACCATGTCCAAAACTCTGTTCATTCCTCACTGTGTTGCCCAACTCAAAGTCAAATCTCAATGGACACACTACTATTTAACCCTGAGGCTCTTGACCCAGTTTTGCCAGGTCTTCCATAAAAGATAATCAGGCTTGATAGGCTCTCATCAGTAAAATTACTTTGTTTGAAGAGCAGAGAGGATCCACTGCTGTACGCAGGTCAGTTCTGGGCAACTATAACTCCACCCCTTTCCCACCCATCTTTAATACAGTCTGTCCAGGATTCCACTCTTACCTCTTATATCCAGCTGCTGTGTTTCTTGATTCTTCACCTGTATCTCTGCCTTATTGTAGCTTTCCATTGAATTTCACCTGGGTTGCTGCAATAGCTTCTAACTAATTGGTGGCCTGTCTGCCTCCATTCTGCCCTCTATTTCAGGCAGCCACAGTTTGGACTTAGTCATGGTTCTAAAATGCAAATCTGATGATGTCATTTCCCAGCTAAAATTCTTCAGTGGTTCCCCAAACCTTTAGGAGAAAGTCCAGACTCCTTGGGATAGTACAAGTGTACTTTAGGATCTGGGCTGGGTTTTTTTTTTTTTTTTTTAACCTTTAGGCTTATCTTTTGTCATTTTAAATGCTCACAGGACTGCTTCTTTGGTTTGGAATCTTCTCCCAGGTATCACCACCTTCAGGAATTCTTCCCCAGTTTCTCTGTTTTCTACCCTTTTCCATCCTGCTCTCAGGCATGGATTAGGTGTTGCACTCACACCACCCTGGAGGTGTCTACCACAGCACTTATCATGTGGTATTATAGGTTTCTTGATTTGCTGTTACCACTTCTTGACCATGAAGTCTTTGAAGGCAGGGTCAGGGACTTAGTCTTTTAATTCGTTTCAATGTAACTAACATTAGTTAATTGCTTGCCATTCCTCAGTACCATTCAAATTCCTGGATGTACAGTGATTTATAGGACATTGCCGTGACTTCATGGAAGTTGTAGCTTGGATGTGGAGACCTATATCTCTAGACTGGGATGTTGGCAAATTACACCTGCTGGCCAAATCCAGCCCAGGGTTGCCTCCTATCTTTGTATGCATCAGGCAAATATTTTAACTTTCTTTTTCATTCAAAAATCGAAAGAAGAATGACATTTTGTGACATGTGAAAATCATGAGATCCAAATTTTGGTACCCAAAAAGTTCTGTTGGAACACAGTGAATTTCATTTTTTTAAAGTGTTTTATTTTGAGAGAGCACACATGGGGGAGGGATAGAGAGGGGGATAGAGGATCTAAAGCAGGCTCTGCACTAAGAGCAGTGAGCCTGATGTGGGGCTCGAACCTCAAGTCATGACCTGAGTCAAAGTCACACCTTCAACCACTTGGGCCACCCAGGTGCCCCAGTGAATTTCATTTATTAATCTATTGTCTATGCCTGCTATTGTAAAGGCAGAGTTGAGTAATTGTAACGGATACTGTATGGCTAGTCTCTCAGAACCTAAAATACTTCCTATGTGGGCCTCTATAGCACATGCTTTGTGACTTCTGCCCTGGATCAATGCATTTGGTGCTTAATAAGTTCTAAGTGAAAAGGTGCGAGCACAGAGAGCATTCACTTACCATTTTGATGGAGGCTGGAATCTTTGTATCTCCAGTGCTTACCAACAGGTCTGGTGTAGTGTTCTGTAAAAGTATGTAAGGTAAGTGAATAAATGAATGTCTGAGTTATAAGAAGTCCCCAAACACTGTACATTAATTTAAATTCTTGTCAGCAATATGTTGGAGTTTGTGTTTATTTCTTTCAGTGTCATCTCTGTATTTTCTTGAGATGCATGCCACTGTAATAGCTGATACTAAATGCAGTATATGGTTCTTTGATTTCTATAGCTTTAAAAGATGTACGAAGTTAGGTGTGGAACTGACATGGAATTGAAAGATCTAGGATTGTCCTTTTTTTGAGTAAAAATTAGACTTTTATATGATTTGAAGCCATCTAGATAAATAGGTGTATAATTATATGAATAAGCTATCTTTTCAGATTTGAATCTTATATGTGAATATGTATTTCTGAAAATTGAACATTAATATTGTGTTTTCTTTAGAAATGGACTTAAACATTTTACTTTAAAAGGTACTCACATGTCTACTGTTGTTAAGATACCTTCAAGAGTATCTTAAAAGGCAGTTGTAGGGAAAATTTACAATGAGATATCTTGTTAACTTGTGTATGATAATCAGTTTTAGTTCCTTTAATTCATTGGGGTACCGTTAGAAGACAGGCATCCTGAAACGACCTGCAGATATTGAAGAACCGTGTTATCGTTATTAATTAGGTAGATGAATAGTTGTCCCTGACTTGTCTGGAGTTTAACAGGCGCAGACCCACCAGATGCTTCTCTACTGGTTCCTCATCTCCTGCTGTACTTAATTGACAGCTCTGCTGCTGTTCTGTTTGGGTTTCAGAGAAAAGTGTCAATGCTTAGAGTGGAGCTGTTTGTTTATTTTTACTGCCCAACATTCCCAAGAAGATTTTTAAAACTAAGGGATTAATCTGTCCTTTCTCTTAAATTGTCGGTTTCAAAGGGTGAAGTTCCAAGCCTACTGTGTGCTGGTTCTGTTACCTTGTCTAGGTTGCTTGCTCTTAGATCTGTAAGAGGGCCTTGCTACGATCTGCAAGCATCTCCTTTCTTGTAAAATGATAAAGTTAGATGTTTGTGCATTAGATGTTGCGCAGTAAAATTGATAGCTTGCTCAAAGGAGTTGCCAGAAAACTCATTTATAGAAATGTCTCCTGGGTTTTAGAGTATTGTGCCAGACTGTGGGGACACTAATTAAGTACATCTGCTTTTCTTTCCATGGGCTCTTCCAGGGGCCATCCTAAAATAACTGGGCCCAGTCAGCCTGGTGCCCTGGAAGCTACATATTCATGAATTAAAATAAAGCAGACTTATCTCTTTCTTAGACAATGGGGCTCTCAGATCTCTGGTGGGAGGAGAACCTTGTGGCAAGGCTGGGAGATGAATTAGGGGATTTACATGATTTCTTCTAAAACTTGAGGAGTTCTATTCCCTGGGCTCCCTTCTTTTACTCTTTGTTTCCGACTGTGTGGCTGCTTCCTGTTACACTGAAGGCAACATTGAATTTTTGTTAATACCGCCTTCTTTGGGATTTTTGTTATTTTTCTGTTTTGAAAGTTCTTCGAAATATTAATCCAGAATCAGTCTCTTTCACATTTAAAAAAAAATTCTTGAAATAGGATATACAAATGGTCTTATATAGAGTTAGAGACTCGGTAAATTTTTTACCGTGATGATAAACCACAGAGTGTGTGAAGCTTTCTGCTAACCAGTATGATTGTGCACGACACGGGGACTACAAGGCACCCGTCAGCGCTCTCAGGGATGTGGTTAATGACCAGTCCTTTTTGTCCCTCATAGTTGTGACTTTATGTTCTGTGTCTTGCCTTGGGTAGGGGTGACATAGGCGTGTAATACATATGTCCAAATTCAGAGCCATGCATTTGATATTTGTGCATTTCATTGTGTGAAATTATTCCTCAAATTAAAAAAAAATTAAACTTTTCAGTCATTTGTACAAAATAAAATACAGGTGGTTTTGTTTGTTTCTGGTATGATTTTTGGCTTCCAGTAGTAGAGCACAGAATCTGAGACTTAATCATCTAAGATCTATTTTTTTTTTTGATGTATTTCTGAGAGACAGCAGGGGAGGGTCAGAGAGAGAGGGTCAGAGAGACAGAGAATCTGAAACAGTCTCCAGGCTCTGAGCTAGCTGTGAGCACAGAGCCTGACTCGGGGCTCAAACCCACAAGCCGTGAGATCGTGGCCTGAGCCAAAGCCGGACGCCTAACCGACTGAGCCACCCAGGTGCCCCTAAGGTCTGTTTCTCTTACTGTCTTTCTGTTCTCTACCACCAGTCGTTGGCCTTGATAGGTGTTAACAGATGCTCATTGGGTGAGTGGACAGATGGTTTTCATTGAAATGCCCGTGGAATGCTTTCTGGGAAGCATTCAGGTGAGCTTCATGAAAGGTCTCAGGAAGTGGAGTGTGGGGAAGGGTGTAGGAAGAATGTCTTTGCTCTTCTCACATCCCTTTAAGCAGGTAGTGGTTTTGGGTGATGCTTTTATGGCTTGAAGTGGTAAAATCAGAAGTTTGTGGGTTTTGCTTGCAGACTTAGAGAAGCCTTTAAGAATGTCTGCATGGCTTGTGCTTTGGTTACAATGTCTGGTTTTTATATAACTATTTAATTTCTGTGGGGAAATAAATGTTCCATAAATTATTTACAACGTAATGTGAAGACCCCATCTTCTTTCCTTTGACATGTTCTGGGTAGTGACTTCCTCTCATTGATCCTTTTATTTTATTTATTTTTTAAAGTTTATTTTGAGAGAGAGTGCACATGTAGGTGGGACAGGGGCAGAGAGAGAGGTAGAGAGAGAATCCCAAGAAGGCTCCTAACTGTCAGTGCAGAGCCTGATGTGGGGCTCAAACTCACAAGCCTTGAAATCATGACCTGAGCCCAAGTCAGGCACTTAACTGACTGAGCCACCAAGGTGCCCCTTCTCATTGAGTCTTTTTTTTTTTTTTTAATTTTTTAATGTTTTATTTATTTCTGAGAAAGAGAGAGATAGAGAGAGAGAGAACAGGAGAGGGTCAGAAAGAGAGGGAGACACAGAATCTGAAACAGGCTCCAGGCTATGAGCTGGCTGTCAGCACAGAGCCCGACATGGGGCTCGAATCCACGAACGGTGAGATCATGACCTAAGCGGAAGTCGGATGCTTAACCGACTGAGCCACCCAGGCACCCCTCATTGAGTCTTTTTTGATAAAAAGCTCAAAGCTTGAATTGTGTGGCTTTCTTAGAGGTTTAGGAAATTTTGTGAAGTATTTCCAACTAAGTGAAAAGAGCTACCTACTCAAATTAGGATGAGCTTATTGGATTGTAATTCTAATTAGCGGGGACAAAGGTCCACTGTAAATAAGGTGACCTGGTGAGAAAATTCATTTATGGCTGCTGTAATATGGTGTGTGTGGGTAACAATAGATGTTGAAACATGTTATCTTCAGAGAATTTTTAATGTGTTTGAGGAGATGAGACAGAAACACTCATGCACAGGAAATCAATGGGGGAATATAAGCATAGTAAAAATAACTCAGTTGAAACTTTTTAACATGTAGAAGGAAGACTTGTCAAACACTTTGAAGAGTGTAGATTGAAGTTAACCAGGAAGAGCTTCTTGGGTCTTTAAGAAAAGTAGTGGACGGGAATTGGAGGACTTTCCAGGAAGGGTGAGTTACTTAAATAAAGTTCTAAAAGTAAGCAGATAATGGTGAAGGAATTGTTTGCTTTCCACGGAGGAGTGGAGACACGCACAATGGGTTCTGAGAAGATAAGGTTCCTGAAAACTGGATGACAAAAGAAAGCAGATTACCTTTCACTGAGTGCTCCCTCATACCCTTTTGAATACTCAGAAGAATCGAGAACTGTTGTTCCCCCCTATGGAATAATCATGTAAGATGACAAGTGACTTTTCTGAGGTCACTAGTAATATGCAGAGTTTAGTTTGGGATCTAGACCTGTGATGGATAGGTTATGCTCTTACTGTTCTACCATGTTAGACCCGATGAGTGATGCAGAACTTAAGACAGACTTTTAACTGGGGAGTGAAATGAGAGCATCCCAAACCAAAGGTTTCCCTGTGAGGCCTCTGCTTGAGGGGCTGTGAGTTTGGACAGCTGCTTTCATTTTTTATTTATTTATCTAACGTGTTTGTTTCTTTTTGAGAGGGAGAGAGTATGAGTGGGGAAGGGGCATAGAGAGAGAGGGACAGAGGATCCAAGGCAGGTTCTGCACCGATAGCAGTGAGTCTGACGTGGGGCTCAAACTCACTAACTGTGAGATCATGACCTGAGCTGAAGTCCGATGCTCAACCGACAGCCACCCAGGTGCCCCTGGATGGCTGCTTTTTTAAAAGGGCTTTGCACTTGTTTGTAAAGAACAGAGCATTATTAGCAATGGAAGAACTTTAGTTTTGGGGTGCTTATACTAGCTTTATAATGTTTAGCTGTTAATGCTTCTAGGAATTTCTAAGGAATTTACTGAATTTCGGAATGAGATCCTGGGTTTTGTCAGTATGTACTGACAGGGAAAGTGTACCACATACCCCATTTCTTGAAGGGTGGTCAGGGGTGTGTCACCTTATCTCCTTTCTGCCTTATCTGGTTGTTGAGAACTGCTGAGTTTAGTTCAGTTGCTTACTTTATCTGACATCCTTCAAGATAAGGCTCTAGGTCCATCTCCAGGTTCGATTTCATTTCCATTCTGCTTCAAATAAATTCTAACTCTTATATAGTAGCCCTTTTGTTGTTTAAGTTTGCTAACTAAATAGGTCTAAGTAACCTTTTACTGATTGATACATGACTAGTATGATCCTAGGAGATTTCTCTGCCAGTGTTTTCATCATTCAGGCCTAGAAAGTGACACCCTTCCCCCTTGATTTTTTTTTGTATGTGGTAATTTGTAAATCTGTAACCAGCCGTTTTATCCATCTGTTTTATCTGTGTATCTATGCCTTATTCAATGTATTATCTCCTTAGTTTCTCCAGAGCATGCTGAGCTAAGGTTCGGTCAGGGGATTCTTAGATACCTTAATTTTTTTGTTTGTTTTTTTTTGCTTGATCGCTGAAGAAAAAGGTCATAGTTCCCACGTAGGTTTTGTACTTTGTGCTTCTCCTGCACTACATACTATCTCCACTCCTTGAACTAAAGATTCTAGGATTGGTTTTTCTTTATGGATGTGAGTTGGCTGATTACATTGTAGCATTACTGAATCGTACCTTTTCTGTCTTTTTACAGACCTGCTCAGTACACACTGCACTTCTGTGATACATGTGGTTACACCATCCTATCCTAGTGACTAATGATTTTCAAATGGGTGTGCTGCTTTCTTAATGGGAGGTTTGGTGGCATGGCACCCACTGCTACACTTGAGGGCTGAGTCTTGGGCTTAAAATGTACCCCCCCCTTTTTTTTTTAACACTTGATAAAATAGCATAGAAGCATAGTATTTTCTCAGATCTTTTCGGTCCATTTTCTTCAAAGAGAATAAAAGGATCGTATTCCCAAGAGAAGAGCTTCACAGTTTTTGAAGAGGGGATAGTGATGTCTTGATGAAAATGAGCTGAACCACTTTTATTGGGCTTTCTATTCATTGGCAAGGTTAGGAAGTGATGTTTCCCTGCCCTGGCAGCACAAATCCTGATTAGAGGGAGGGGTGGTCTGCTCAGATGTTCTCAAGATCTCAGATCACCCGATTATCAAAAACTATTAAGGAATTAAAAGAGAGTAACTTGGCAATGTAAAATGATTGGGTCTAGATCTGGATTTTCTTTTTTTTTTTTTAATTTTATTTTTAATTTATTTATTTTTACAAATAGTTTATTGTCAAGTTGGTTTCCGTATAACACCCAGTGCTCATCCCCACAAGTGCCCTCCTCCATGCCCATAGATCTGGATTTTCATGTTAGGGTGTAGTTGCCTTGGTTTAGCAGTTTATCTGTCCACCTGTACTTCATCACGGTGGCCCCTCCCCCCAGTGGCTTCTGCTTGTCATGGACCTTATTCTGATAGGACTGCTGACCTCTGTTGTTTTGGTGTCACTGAGTTTTTAGACTGTTGTTATTTTAATGCCAAGTCTGGACCTGATAAAGATGAGTATCCTGAAAGGGGGTGGGGGGCTGGAGAGAGTGGGGGGTCAGAGAGTTAGAAACCAAAAGAGCAATTGTGTAGTTTAATTGCTGTGGTCATATGATTGCCTTTCATGGGCAAAGGGGCCCGTTCTGCCCGGTTGAGTGTCTAGGATTAACTTTTAGAGCATCTCTCTACATAGTTTTGAATTTTTAGCGAATATTTTAGATAAAGTCTGTTGAAGACCAAATTCGTAGATCTCTACTACAGATTTTGAGAGTTTCTGGGAACATCTGTCATACAGCTGTAATAAAATGTGTTGATCAGGATTGCTTTAGAGGCTCAAGCTGGTTTGTTTACTGCTGTTTTCAGCATTTTTGCCACATGCCAAGAAATAAGTTAGCATCAACTCCTGGAGGAGTTTGGGGTTAGTCCGTTTTATGGCCATTCTAATAACATTTTGGTTTTAAACTTATGACCACTTTAAAGCTCTTGTATCCTGGCACAAGACCCGGATGGTGAATTCAGGGTACCAAAAGATGGACTGAGTCTGGAAATTGACATACTTTCCAGATGTTTAGAGAATGTAGTCATGTTTTCTGTGTTGCTTTTTTTTTTTTTAATGTTTGTTTATTTTTGAGAGAGCATGAGAGCAGGGTAGGGGCAGGGTAGGGGGGGCGGTGGGGACCAAGGATCTGAAGCAGGCTCCATGCTGACAGCAGAGAGCCTGATGCGGGACTCGAACTCACAAACTGTGAGATCATGACCTGAGCCAAAATTGGATGCTCAACCCACTGAGTCACACAGGCTCCCCTTCTGTGCTTTTTGTGTTTTCCTATGTGTACCTATATCTGTACCTTCCTGTGTTTTTATAGGAAAGCCCCTTGGGGAAGGAAGAATCTGCTTTTTGGTTTGGGAAATAAAATAGGTATTAATTTTTTTTGTATGAAATATTTTGAGTTGGTATTGCCATTTCTGTGAGAGAAAGGAGCGGCAGCTTTGTTCCCACGAGGGAGATTGTTGGGAAGGGTGGTGGTGGGGTGAGACTCTGGAAGTAGTAACTGAAAACAGACTTATTCTCGTCTCTAGTGATTTTAAATTATGAAACGGGTCACTAATGCTCTGAATCAGCAGCCTTTTAACCATGCCTGACTAAATAGACCTTGTTTTTGAAATTCACAGCAGTGCCTAGATCCCTGCTGTCTTTTTGTCCATCTTGCTAACACACAGCTGTTTTTGTTCATACATCATTTTGTGTTCAACTGCCTGGCTACTTCCTCAGGTCCCTTTTATGGTGAATAATGAACACATGGGAGTTTGAACACCCAAGTGTGCGGTTATTCAAACAGGAAGTCTCAAGGAAGCACGGTAACCTTGTCAGAGGAACAAAAGATGGAACTGGAAAGGCCATTGATGATTCCAGGCTTAAAACATCTGCCAGGAAACATCTGACAGTTTCTGAGATACACACATTCTGCACTCTACAAATGGGATGGTTTATTTGGAACTTGTTCTATTTTTTCTTTAAAATGCTTGGAGTATTAAGCCCTAATCTAGAAAGGGAGGTGAAGAAAGAAGTAACGTGGCATTGTTGGCATTAAAGATAGGAAGGTGGCTCCGCCTGCGGGGATGGCTGAGGGTCCTGGGGAAGAAGGCACGATGACTCATATTTACTGAAAGGAGCAGTGGGCTGCACCCAGAAACGGTAGATGGGACCTGATGGGGGCTGCCAGAGCAAATGGGGTTGGGTTAAAAAATGATTTTGTGCCAAGCCTTTGATTACTGAGCACAGGAGGATAATGAGATAAAGGAGAATGTGGGTTCTGCGTGAAGAGTGTGTAGTCTAGTGGGGGAGCAAGAGTGTGTACATCAACAAATACACTCAGAGAAAGCACCAGAAGTGCCATCCGAAGAGGATAGGCCTCCTGCAGGACAGCAAAGGAGATCTGATTCTAGCTGATCGGGGTAAGTGACTTCCCAGAACATTTACCCAGTGACCTTTCTGTTTCCTGGACCTGAGGCTCCTTGATTATATGGCAAGGACTTAGAATGAGTCAAATATATCTTGATTTTAGATTTAGAAATGAAAATTAAATCTGAAAGTTAAAGAAGGGGGAGCTCTGAGTTGACAGCAGTTCACATTAGGCAAGTGGGGTGATGCGAAAGCTAAAGAAAGTTTGTTTTAGGCTTAATTAGGGGAAGCAGTAGTATTCAAGGGGGTACGAGTTCTGTTCTCTGTCTGACTGGAACTCTGCCCTAGGCTCCAGTCATTGTAGGCCTGTCCACACAGCATGGGCACTGCATCTTTCCTTGCTGCTGTCCTTCTTTTTTGTTTTTTTGTTTTTTGCTATCTTCTAATTGTCTGTTAGAACTTAGGGCAGATTTCAACTTCAGGAAGATTGTACTGGTTTCTAATTGCTCCTGCCCCTCCACAGCACCTGCATTATGTTGTTTGAGCCATTCATTTCTAGAAATCACTGAACTTTGTGCATGCCCATGATGTAAGAGGTACCATATTGCTTTCCTCTGTTTCCCCTGTTTGAGTTCATTGGGGACAAGACTCATTTATTGATTTCTTTTTTAATATAAATTTTTAGAAGTTCATTTATTTGAAAGAGGGAGAGCACGCATGAGTGGGGGAAGTGTAGAGAGAGAGAGAGAGAGAGAGAGAATCCCACTGTTAGTACAGAGCCTGACATGAGGCTCAAACTCCCCAGTCATGAGATCATGACCTGAGCTGAAATTAAGAGTTGGGTGCTTAACTTATTGAGTCCCCTAGGTGCCCCTCATTTATTGATTTCTTGACTCATTCACCTAACAAATATCTATTGAGTGCCTGTAGTGTAAAAGGCACCACAAAGTGCTGGAGACAGGGCACAGAGATGACCTAGAGCTTACCTTCTAGGTGAAAAGTGTGTAGTACAGAGGGCCTGACTTGGGGAGGGTTTCATTGGCTTTCTTTTTTCCGTCGACTTTTATATCCCTAGTATATAACATAATAGCTTTCTTATAGTAGCAGATGGCTTGAAAGTCTGCCGAATGAATGAATTCCTATTTCTGTGAGACTGTGGCCATAAAATGTAGATGAAGGCAAGAAAGGGCAATTTTTTAAGGATTATCCCAAGGAGGAGTTTGCCTTTCAGATAGGGTTGAAAATTCCTTCCTTTCAGAAGGAATGGGATGACTTCCTCATCAGCATTGTTAGGTCAAGACTAAGGCACAATAAGGGGCACCTGGGTGGCTTAGTCGATTAAGCGTCCGACTTTCTCTTAGGTCATGATCTCGCGGTTCGTGGGTTCGAGCCCCGCGTCGGGCTCTGTGCTGACTGCCAGCTCAGAGCCTGGAGCCGGTTTCAGTCTATGACTCCCTCTCTCTCTGACCCTCCCGTGCTCATGCTGTCTCTCTCTCTCTGTCCTAGAAATAAATAAAACATTAAAAAAAAAAAAAAAAGACTAAGGCACAATAGCAAAGAGCCCCAACAATAAAGTAGCTAAAAACATTGAAGTTTTGTTTTTCTCTCCTGCGGTCGTCCTGAAGTGAATGGGCAGCAGGGTGGCTGTGATCCCACAGACGTCCTGGGACCCAGGGTCTTTTCATCTTCATAACCTGCCTTCTCAGGGTGTTGTCCTTGTGTGTGTGGTGTGGTTGGTGTTGGGCAGTGGCATCTCTGTGTTCCAGATGGGAGGATGCTGCGCTTGAGCAGATGCCTAATTCTGAAGACCGAGGCCCAAAAGTGGCATATATCGTTATATCATCTGTCACTGGGGGGCCACCTCATACACACAGTGGGGGCTGGAGGATGTAGTCCAGTGGGGCAGCCTCGTACCCTGCCACAGACCTGTGATGGTGACCGAGAGGGAGAACTGATTTTGCACGTGGTTTTGGCACGTGCCGCACTTCTGCTGCGGTGATGTTCCTGCCAGCTCCGGTACTGCAGCATCCTTTCTCCCTCAAGTTTTGGTCTTCCTGAAACACCTTGTTCAAAGGGTCTGGAAAAACTGGCAGAGACGCTCTTTGTGGACCCTCATACTCTAGTCTTCAGGAGAAGACCCGAGTATAAAGGAGGTGCACACCCATTCTGCTCTTCTCAGTATGCAGCTTTCACACTTCATATTTGCATACCGAACACGTATGTTACCTTCAGCTGTGATGGATGAATCAAAGCTGTTTTAAACTCCACGTGTTTTAGATATGAGAATTCCAGAAGTGATAAAACAGTGACTATTGTTTGTACCACTGTTTCGTCATTTGAACATTCTGTTTTCTGGATTTTTTTAAATGTGTACTTACCTTTTTTTTTTTTAAATATTTTATTTATTTCTAGGAGAGAGAGAGAGAGAGAGACAGCGTGAGCAGGGGAGGGTCAGAGAGAGAGGGAGTCACAGACTGAAACAGGCTCCAGGCTCTGAGCTGGCAGTCAGCACAGAGCCCGATGCGGGGCTCGAACCCACGAACCGCGAGATCATGACCTAAGCGAAAGTCGGATGCTTAACCGACTAAGCCACCCAGGCGCCCCTTAAATGTGTACTTATCTTTTTCTTTAGTATGTTTTCATTGAGGGCAAATAGCAGATTTAGTAAAATGGGTATGTATTCCATAACACCTGTAGCAGTAGCCCCCAAACACTTGAGTGTTTCTACATGCAACGTATTCACATTTTAGGCTCGTTAAAGACCATAATGGCCTCACACTAGTTCAGTTTGTCTTTTGTTGTCAGATGTTATGAAAATGTTAGGCTCTTATGTTAGGCTTTTTAAAAAAAGTTTTTAATTTATTATTTATTTTTGAGAAAGAGAGAGTGTGAGTAGGGGAGGGGCAGCGAGGGGGGAGAATCTCCAGCTGACAGCACAGAGCCCAACGTGGAGCTCAGACTCATGAAACTGAGATCAGATTACCTGACTGAGCCACTCAGTTTTCCCTCTGCTGTTAGGACTTTTGAATGTAGAATCATAGAGATAAAAGATTACGGACTTGCATCACATTTGATTATATAAAGTATACTAGTTTTTACAGAAAGTAGTAAGATTACTAAAGACTAAAAATTTGACCCCTAGTTGGCATTTGATAATTTATTATTTAAATAAGTGAATAAGGTTCATTTAATAGAACTTTAATTTCCATGGAAGGATGAATTTTAACAGGTTTATTCCAACATAATTTGAGGGATGGGTTATCAAATCATGGTAAGAATATTTAGAAGTACAACTATGGCATTACATAAATATTTTTAAAAAGTACTAGTGGGTAGTTGAATTCTAACCAAAAAATTACCTATTTTAAAAGAAAAGTATTGGCGCACCTGGGTGGCTCAGTCGGTTAAGCATCTGACTTCGGTTCAGGTCATGATCTCACGGTTCGTGGGTTCGAGCCCCACATCAGGCTCTGTGCTGGCAGCCAGCTCAGAGCCTGGAGTCTGTTTCAGATTCTATATCTCCCTCTCTCTCTGACCCTCCCCTGCTCACGCTGTCTCTCTCTCTCTCTCTCAGAAATAAATAAAGCATTAAAGAAAAGGAAAGAAAAGTATTTCAGGGTTCCTGGGTGGCTCAGTTGGTTGAGCGCCTGAGTTCGGCTCAGGTCATGATCTCACGGTCTGTGAGTTCAAGCCCCGCATCGGGCTCTGTAGTGACAGCTCAGAGCCTGGAGCCTGCTTCGGATTCTGTGTCTCCCTCTCTTTCTCTGCCCTTCCTCTGCTCACACTCTGTCTCTTTTTTCCAAAATAAGTAAACATTAGAAAAAATTTAAAAAAATTAAAAATAAAAAAAATAAAAGTATTCCTTTTCATCTGTGGGTGTTCATTTTTTTGTTTTTCACTGATTTGTGTAAAAAGGCAGTTTCATCTCCAGCATTTATGCACAGTTGTGTTAGGAACCTGGCTGCATTAAAGCCATTTCATTTGAGACACTTTTTGAATAGGAGTTAATTCCGCTCTTCGTCTTGTTCCATGATGATTGTTCCTTGCTCTTGCCACACTTTCTGCATCTCCCTGTCTCCTGACCTAGTTAGCAGGGCTTTTCTCTTTCTGTTCAGTTGTTTTATTTTTATTTTTTTTATTATTTTTTTAACGTTTTATTTATTTCTAGGAGAGAGAGAGACAGCGCGAGCAGGGGAGGGTCAGAGAGAGAGGGAGTCACAGACTGAAACAGGCTCCAGGCTCTGAGCTGGCAGTCAGCACAGAGCCTGACGCGGGGCTCGAACCCGCGAACCGCGAGATCATGACCTAAGCGAAAGTCGGACGCTTAACCGACTAAGCCATCCCGGCACCCCATCTGTTCAGTTGTTTTAAATCAGTAATAAGTTGGTGTCTCTAGGAATCTTTGAAGAATTACTCATGTTGAGGATGACTATATAAATGGCTACAAATCATTGCATTTGCCTGTAGAGTTCTAAAAGTTTCTAAAAGGTTGTGGTGTCCTTGAAGTCTTTTTTTTTTTTTTTTCCTTAGTCAAACTCATTGTCTATAGAGAATCCTTAGCTGCCACCCTTTGCCTAAAATATTTAATGTTGTCTTCTGGGCTTTATTATCCCAGTTTCTTTTGGAAGGAAATTGCCTTCACTATAAATTCATTTCCACATTCTAGAAGGAGGATACTTATTGTTCCACTCTTTGGTCACCTGAGCATACCACCTTATTCTGGAATCTTTTTAATGTGTATTTTGTTTCTTCGTATGAGCTCACTGAGGAGAGCATTAGGTCAGCAATTTAGAGCTAGGTCCTTGACTTGTGAACTCATAGGTATTTCAATATTCTCAGAGACCATGGCTCTGGAAGAGTGTTTCAAAGAGGTATGTTTCCTAATCTTTGGAGAAAGACCACAGAGCTGTTCTCAAAATTTAAGACTTCATCCTCGTAGGGCGCCTGGGTGGCTTAGTCGGTTAAGCGTCCGACTTTCGCTTAGGTCATGATCTCGCGGTTCGTGGGTTCGAGCCCCGCGTCGGGCTCTGTGCTGACTGCCAGCTCAGAGCCTGGAGCCTGTTTCAGAGTCTGTGACTCCCTCTCTCTCTGACCCTCCCCTGCTCACGCTGTCTCTCTCTCCTAGAAATAAATAAAACAAAAAATTAAAAAAAAAGACTTCATCCTCGTATAGACAATAATAATGGAAAACCTGCCCGTTTGTTCTGATGAACATTCTTTCAAGAACAGGAATATAGCTGAAACCAGCCATAAAATTGTTTCAGTTTAAGCAGCCTCCTCTTTCTTTCCAGGATCCACAATGCCAAGTTAAATACCTTTCTTTTTTTAGAATAGCAGAGTTTCTCAGACTGACGCTTTGAGTTTCTGTTTCACTAAGTATAAGGTCCTGTAAAGTAGGTGTTTAAATTCCTTCTTCATGTCTTTTCAAAGTTATTACAATGTAATGCTTCTCTTGTAAACACTTAATACTGATTGCCAATCAACTTAAGGACTGTTCCTTTAGGGAGAAAATCCTATTGTCACCTGGCCTACTGGTTCTCAAGTACTCGCCAGTAATAAGTGGATTCATCTCTGGAGTTTTTTTGTGTTTTGTTTTGAAATACATATGGTCAGTTGTGGATGAGTATGAAGCGATGTTTTTGTTTATAGAAGATAAAACAGATAATTACATTGTTTGTGCAGCAGCTACTCAGTTTCAGTGCACAGAAATCTGGAATAGAAGTGAAAACTTCTCCATGAAGTGGATCAGTAACTGTAGGAGCATTTCTATCTAACTTACCCATCCCAGGTATCCACTACCTTCAATTTTGTGTTTTATTCTCCTGCTTTAACAAGAAAAAGTTTTATCATCCCTAAATAATGTATTGCTTGTTCTTGAGTTTTTTTAAAAAAATGTTTACTTTTGAGAGAGAGAGAGAGATCACAAGCAGGGGAGGAGCAGAGAAAGAGAAGGAAACACAGAATCTGAAGCCGGCTCCAGACTCTGAGCTGTCAGCACAGAGCCGACACAGGGCTAGAACCCATGAACTAGGAGATCATGACCTGAGCCAAAATTGGACACTTAACTGACTGAGCCACCCAGGAGCCCCTTGTTTTTGTTTTATAAAAATGGTATATTATATGTAGTCATCTGCAACTTAGTTTCACTCAGTACATTTCTAAAATGTAGTTGTAATTCATTTATTTTCATTCCTATTTCAATCATATTAAATGATTATACTAGAGCTAATTTATTGATTTTCCTGCTGGTAGGCCTTTTTGTTGTTATTATGAGTAAAGTTCTAGGAGATTCTCATTCTTGTCTCCTGCTGCTTGTGCGAAAGTGTCTCCTTAGCAGAGTCGATGGGTCACAAAGGGTATCTTAAGTTTTATGAGATGATGCATGTTGTTTTCCAGAGTCATTGTGCTGGTTTAGATGCCCACAAGCAGTGTTGGTAGGCTGTTGATCAACATTTGGTATTGTGAGAATTTGTAAATTTTGCGTATTTGGTGATGGAAAGTTGTTTCCCATTATGATTTTATTTATAAGGGCAAATGTCTTTTCCTGTGTTAATGTCTCTTCATGTTTTTTGACCATTTTTCTTGTAGAATTCTTCATATACTTTGGATACTAATCCTTTATTAGCTTCATATTGTTCATATTGTCTTTTTATCTTCTCTATGTTATCTTTTGGACAGAGTTTCTTAATTTTTGTGTGATTGAATGTATCAGTATTTTCTCTGGTTATTATTTGTCTTATGGAAGAAATCTTTCCTGTATTTTATTTTAGGATCTTCTAAAGTCTTAAAGTTTGCCTTTTACATGTAAGTTCTTAACTTACCTGAAATTCTTTGTGTGTTGTTTTTATCTCTAGGGCTATTCCCTTTTATACTTATTTTTCTTTTTGATCTTAGCCAAAAGGCTGAGAAGCAATGGCTAGTCCCTTTTAAACTTATTTTTCTTTTTAAGAAATATTCTACCTGTCTTTGGGCCTTTGCTCTTTCATGCAGATTTTAGAATCAGGTTGTCAAGTTCCTAACTGATCTCTATTTGGATCTTGATTGAAATTGCATTGATTTTATATATTCTTTTGGTTGAATTGACATCTTGATAATATTGAGTCTATCCATGAACATAGTATAATTTAGGCCCTGTTTTTGAATTCCAGTAATGTTTTATAATTCTCTCTACACAAGCCTTGCCTTTTTTTGTGAGATTTATTTCTGGGTATATTTTATTTTTTGTTGCTATTAAAATTTCTTCTAAGTTACATTTTCTAACTCTGTTGCTGATATATAAAAATGTAATTGGTGTTTGTATATTAATCGTTTTTTAAAAGTTTATTTTGAGAGAGGGAAAGAGAGCACGTGGGAGGTGCAGAGAGAGAAAGTGACAGAGAATCCCAAGCAGTTTCCACACTGTGACAGTGTGGAGCCCAAGGCAGGGCTCGAACTCACAAATCATGGTATCACGACCTGAACTGAAATCAAGAGTCTGTTGCTTAACTGACAGAGTCTCCCAGGCACTCCTGTATATGAATCTTATAGCCACTAGTTTAATTTTCTTATTCTAATGATTTGTCTTTAGATTCTTTGGTTTTTATGTGTAGGCAATCATCATCTGTAAATAAGGACAATTTTGTTTCTATCAATCCTTAACTCTTCATTTATATTTCTTTTCCTTGTCAATTAGAATAATATACAAAGTTCCTGTCAAACATTCCCCTTAAGGTACGTACTATGATTGTACAAAAGCTTTGCTAATTTAATAGATGAGAAATGTTTTTATTTTAGGTTACATTTCTTTTGTAATTGTGGAGGCTATTTTTATTTTGTTGCATAATGTTTATTTCTATAAGCTACCTCACTTCCTTTTTTAGGAAAGAGACATATTAATAAAAAAATTTTTTTTCCCGCTTAATTTCCACCTTTTTTTTGCTGTTAAACCATTTTAAGAAATGTTTTGGGTACTACCTTTAGTAAATTAAAATAGCTCTAAAATATTAAATGGAGTCATATACAGATATTACTTTGGTAAAATCAGTTATCAAAGTACTTGCTATTCTTACTGTTTGGCATGATAGGTGGTAATTTGGAAAATGAAAATGTTGTTATTTATAAAATTCACTGAAGATTTGATTAATACATTGGTTCCCCTAAGGAATATAGCAAACTGTTTCAGCGGCAACTCTAGGAAGCACTTGTAGAGAGATCTGGGTTTTATTTTGGTCTTCATAAATGAATCATTCTTAATTTCAGAGTTTGATAAATTTCTCAAGCTCCTGAGATGTTTACGTCCAGTTTTCATGGTTTTCATAACATTAATGTGGGTCATACACTTTAAGCTCTTTTCCCTCCTTAAGTCCATCTTAACACACTCTGAAACCTTGTTTATAAATCTGAGAGGTGGATTGAACTTAAAGGTCTTACAAAAAAGAATGATGGATCTATGGGATTTTGTTGAATGATTGTCTTATACTGTATAGTCTTATATAATATAAAATGTGCTAAACGTGAGTCTTTTTAAGTTCTTGGGATAGATAAGTCCCATGTGGCATTCATCTGCAAACCCCACAGAAGTGGTTTTCAGAGGAGTGTGATACTGTCCCAGTAGGGGCATCTCGTGGACAGGAGGCAGGGAATATGAAGAGAGAGGGGAGGGGAGGCAGTCTCCTACAAAAAAGAACTGCCCAAATCCTGCCCAATTTGGAATTTCTCATGGGACATTTGTGCTATTAAAAAATCTGATTATAAATATCTGAGCCTAGGATATAACTTTGTCTTTATACATAAACAGAGTTTTCTTTTACATAATTTTGTTATACATAATTTTCTATGAATACAATCAATATATAAGTAAATATTTTTTAAGCTTAGCATGAGTTCATGTGTAGATCACTCTGAATTTGTAGCACTCACAGAGGGATTCTCTGTATATATTTGTATATTCTTAAGTAGCCTCTTTTTTTTCTGAAACATCCACTGTAAAGAAAAGTGTTGCTAATATTTAGTTGGTATTTTGAAATTTGCTTTTACAGCTTTTCCTATACGTAAATAGTTACCAACATGCCTACTCTGCCAACATATTTTTTCTTATGAAGCAATGAAAGCAGATTCAGATTAAGTGAATATTTTATAAGGTCACATGCTAATAAAGTTGGCAGATAGACATCATCCTTCCTCATGTTCTCCACTTTGACAGTCTGCAATTTGTCCTAACATGTTATACCCACTCAGTTAAAGTGATATTCCTCTTTATCATAAAACATACGGGTAGGTCTGGTCTGTCGTTACTTTTTCTGACACCGGTTTTTATTGTGATGTCCATCTGTACTCCTGCGCCTTTGTTTCCTGTATGTCTTGTACACAAGGGCATGCAATCCTGTTTTTAAAAATGCAGACTTATTTGTTATAATGAGTAGGTACACATGTCTGACGGCCTTGTTACTGCCCTGTAGTAATCCCTGGGCCTTTATCTATTGAAATGCGTAGGATTCCTTTTAATTTCTGCTTTATATTAAGGTTAGGGCTACACACGCAAGTACACACCATTTAGAAGTCATATACACTGTAGATTATATAATTTATGGATTTCATTTTGGGATGATAAAGGGGAGACATTACAAAATATTTGCTGTGAAAGCAGGCATGACTCTGGTGGGCTTGGGAACGGTCGCACAGCACCTCATCCTCACTTGTGTGGTCTTCTCCCCTGCCCCTCCCCGCCAGCCTTTTGTACACGGGAAGCCAGGGCATCTTTCTAAAATACCAAATGTTACTTCCCCAAGTGCTAGCTTGTAGTAACTTTTTGGGATATATCCTGTCCCACCAGCTGGAGATAAGGTGGACAGGGGCCATACCTTACATTCCTTTAGGTCTCCATGAACATAGTTCTTTGTGCCTAGTGTGTACTCCAGGAGTGTTTGTTGGCTGCCATTTTTCATCTGTTTTTTCCTCCCTCTGATAGAAACTACATTTGGAGAAAGTTCTCCATGTTTCCTTACTAATTCTTACCTTTTTTTTTTTTTTTTGTACACAACTGCTCTTTAAATGGGTCTCGGCAGTGAATATCATCTTAATATTTTCCATGGTGGAATGGCATGCACACCATCCCTAGATAGAGTGGAGATGTACAGAAATGGAAAGGCCTTACTACTGGTCTGATTGTAGTTATACAGAAGTTTTTTTAAAAAATATGTTTACCTGTGGTAAAAGTAGTCTTAGTTTCTAAGTTTGTCTGAAAGGTTAAGTCAACACTATATTCTTAATTTTTGTTTTGGTAGCTATTTTCCCCAATTTGGAATTTGATTTATTGTGTGCATTTCTCTTTTGTTTCCTTGTGAGGGAATTTGCTTCTTTTCTCCTTAAACACCAAACTCTCCCATTCTCAGCAAATTAAAAAAAAATCATTCTGGACCTTCTCTCTTCTGTGTCCCTTGTATCTATTTTTTTTTTTTTTTTTTTAGTTTATTTAAGTAATCTGTACCCCCAGTGTGGGGCTTGAACTCACGACCCTGAGATCAAGAGTTGCATGCTGTTCTGACTGGGCCAGGTACCCTCGTGTATCTGTTTTTTAATCTGGGTATAAAGAGTTTGGGAGGTATCAGTGGTAAGCTAGATCTGTAGTGGGTAGTATTTTACATATGTTTCTATGCATTATTCTTTCAGATTTAGTATACGCTGATACACTTAGCATCTTTTGTACTGCGGATAGAGTCACCAGTGAACACGGTATTATCTACTAATTGATCAGTATCATCAGATTTCAAAGTTGCTGTTGATCACACTGTATAGGATTTTATTACCTGTTATTTATTACCTGCTTAGTCTTCTTTTAAAAGACATTTTTTCTCTATTTAACCCATTTCTTATAGAAATATAGATTACTTCTATGTTGTGACTATTGTAAATAGTGTTTTAGTGAATTTACCTAACTTTATGTGCTTTTCTGGTTGTTTCTTTAGGTTAAATTCTTAAAGATGGAATTACTGAATTAAAACACATGAATATTTTTAAGGCCTTTAGTGTTCAATTCTTAAACTCTTAACTAAAAGCATCTAAGAGTACTGCTGCGGGAATTTCCTGGCCTCCTCTCCTAATACGAGGTAGTCAATTTTTCTTCATCTGGGTCTTTAAAATCTGTATATTCAGTAGTTAGTAAGTTATGGCTGCCTAGATGCAGCTCGGATTTTGGTTGTTTTGTTGGATTGAAGATCACCGGGAATGCTTTGGCATTCCTTCGTTTGCGTGTGAGCTGGCCTATACTTTGCATGTGCACGCTGACCAGTGTGGACTCACAGGTGTGATGACATGCCAGCTCCGGGCTCATCCTTTGAGAGAGTGGCAGCTCTCACCTTGGCCTTCGGGAGCGTCGACTGCCATGTAGAGGCCCAGCTACCCAAGACTGGCAGGCGCAACATGGCCAGGCTCTCCGGTGTGTTTTGAGCTGTGTCCAGCCTCCCGCCTGTCCCCGTCAGGGCGCTGGGCCTGAGCAGCTCAGCTGCCAGCTGAATACTTCCAAGTGACTTCAGTGAACACCACGTGGAACACGAGAATCACCCGGCTGAGCCCTTTCCCAGTTTCTGACTCTCAAAATCATGCGACATGAAAGTGGGGGTAGTTACAGGTGATGGAGCTTGCTGTGCAGCAGTAGATAAGTGGGAGTTACTGAGTCCAGAGTAGTGAGTCGGAAATCCTATGCTGTTTTTCTCCAAGAGGAACCAACACTTATTTCTTCCTGGAATGGCCGCTTAGAAAGAACCTGTAGACCTGGCAGATACCGTAGTTCTAAGCTTCAGCTAGAGAGCAGTGGGAGGGAAGCCAGAAGTATCCTGAGGCTGTGAGATCTGAAGCTTGGCTGAAGTCTCAAACCAAATTACTATCACGGGACTCTTGTGTACGAGAGAGCAGACTCTCTTCTGTTCCAAATGCTTTTGTGTCTACTGAAAGGGAGGCAGAGGTAGGGACCCATCTTTAAGATGATCTCAGGAGAGCCATAACTGTGGGTGACCATCAGACAAGCCGTGTTCAGATTCTTGGGATCCATAGGCTCCTGACATTCCCTCGACCAAAAAGCTTCCCTTTCACTAGCTGCCAGAGAAAATAAATATCCCCTGGTTGCTCTTCAGGGTGCCCTGTGCTGGAGACCTAGTGCAGTCACCGTAGCCCTCAGACCCACCTGTCTCCCGCAGGTGTCTCATTAGCTACCTGTTCATTTTTACTGTGCTTTCATGCCTTTTCCTTGATGTTCTCCCCTCCAGAGGCACCCCCACTCTCCACTCCTCATCCTGTCTTTTCCAAACAATGCCAGTTGGTATTCTATTCATTATAAAAGGTTTTCCATTGCTTTCTTGTTCTTAAAATCTTTTTTAAAGTTTATTTTAAGAAAGAGCATGTGCACGTGGGGGAGGGACAGAGAGAGAGGGGGAGAAAGAGGGAATCCCAAGTAGGTTCTGCACTGTCAGCACAGAGCCTGGTACGGGGTTCGATCTCACAAACTGTGAGATTAAGAGGGGGATGCTTAATCGACTGAGCCACTCGTGCCCCCAAAACTTTATTTCTTTATTCCTCCTGCTTGTGTCCCCCCCTCCCCCCACCTTGAGCACAGTCAGCCTGGCTTTTGGGTATTTATCTCATATCCCTTAGTAGATTACCAGCAGTTTGAAGACAGAGAAGGTGTTATTTATTCATAACAAATGAGAGTGTTCATTAAAGTACTTAGATTATTTTCTATATTTGCATTTTCTTCTCTCTCAAAAGATTTCTTATTCAGAGAAACTGCATGAAAGTTCTTTAGGGGTTTAGACTAGAAACTTAAGGAATTATTGTCTTGTGACCATGTGGCTTTCCTCTGTACTTCTTAGTGTTGGCTAGTTCTCTGTATTTCTGCTTCTTGTCCAGGGAGGGTAAGGATCAGTCACTTCTGAATGTATTTGTTTGAATTTATGGTACCAGAATGCTATAAATCAAATCTCTTGTTAAGGTTTAGATTTAATTGCCTTAATTGCATTAAATCTAAAAACTTGAAAATTTGCTCAAAAACTTGAAAAATTTGGTTTCCTTGTCTATTTTTAATCAGCTTTTCCCATATATATAATATATATATTTCTTCATATATGTACCATATACTGTACACACACACACACACACACACACTCACGGGGGGGGGGGCGGGAAGAGAGAGAGGGAGAATGAAAGAGCACAAGCAGGGGAGAGGGGCAGAGGGGCAGAGGGAGGGTGCTAATAAGTTGGCTCTATGCTCCACGCAGAGCTCGATCCCTTGCCCTGGGATCATGACCTGAGCTGAAACCAAGAGCCAGATGCCCAACCAGCTGAGTCGCACCCCTCCCAGATATTTTTGACTGTAACCCGTTATAAGCATATTTTCGGCTGCTACCTAGTCAGTACATATAACTGAAAAAAGTTTTTTAAATCTTAACCTTTTTTCTCATTTATTGTGTTCTAATATGCTCTATTCTAATTTTATTTTTTAATGTTTATTTTTGAGAGAGAGAGAGAGCAAGCATGAGGGGGGGAGGGGCAGAGAGAGAAGGAGACACAGGATCTGAAGCAGGCTCCAGTGTCTGAGCTGTCAACACAGAACCCAACACAGGGCTTGAACCCACAAGCTGTGAGATCATTACCTGAGCCAAAGTCAGACATTTAACCAACTGAGCTACCCAGGTGCCCCCTCTATTCTAATTTTTTTAAATACTGGTCTTGACGTAGAAACTTTCTGATTTTTGTTTCAAACAATTCTGGTTTTTGAAATATACTCAGATAATAAAGGCTTGAATAGTAGGGGTCTGATTCTGAAGCTAATCAGCTTTCCTGAGAGAATTGGTGTTTTTAAAGACCACATAGGTGGATGAATCTGATCAGAACAGTCACATTTTACAATGATCTTGTGTAATTCAAAATGTGCATAGTGAAAGGTCGATTTTCTAATTGGGAAGAAACATAAGGCGGGATCTATAGTCTTTGTTCAAATGATGGTTTCTATCCTTGGCACTATCACTGGTTTGTAGAATGTTCTCTCAAAGTAACAGCACTGCCAGCTGAAGCAGTTTAGTTTTTGTATTTTTTCTATAAATAGCTTTATCATGCCCAGTTTTCTTTTTTAGGTTGTTGATTTTCAGGTGTATTCATAACACTAGCTTCATTATTAGTACCAACACTTAACAGTTAGCATTTATTGAAAAGTTATTATGTGCCATGCATGGTGTTGAGTCCTTTTTTTTTTAATTAAAAACTTTAAAAATGTATTTTATTTTTGAGAGAGAGAGGGAGACAGAAGGTGAGCAGGGGAGGGGCAGAGAGAGAGGGAGACATAGAATCTGAAGCAGGCTCCACTAAGCTGTCAGCATAGAGGCTGACCCAGGACTCAAACTCATGAACTGTGAGATCATGACCTAAACCAAAGTTGGACGCTTAGCCAACTGAGCCACCCAGGTGCCCTAGTGCTTTTCTTAAGTTTATCTTCAGAGTGTACCCATGGGTGTGGTAAGCTTTCCCAGTTTACAGAAGAGGAAGCTGAGGCACAAAGAGCCATGCACCATGTGTGCACTTTGGGGTCTGGTTGCAGAGCCCTTTCTCTGAACTGGCCTGTGATTCATCGTACCTCTCAGAATGAAAGGCCTTGCATAAAATGTAGCTATGTTGCTTATGGCTTTTGGACTTGTTAGTACTTGTAACTCATCCCTAAAATTTGAGCATCACTTCCAGCATTTTAATGGCAGTGACACTATACCACTGCCCCTAGAGTATTGATGTTTTGGGATTATGTTAAGAATGAAACATTAAGTAAGGGCTAAAGTAAGGTCCTTATAGTATTTCAGTGGAGTTGGTGTTTAAGGGTTCAAGATTCATGCACCTCGTTTATCTCACGGTAAATCCATGCTGAAGTTTCTCCTAGCTTGAAATGTAATTGATAAACATTGAACTTTAAAAAAATTCAGTGTGTGTACCATATGCTAGACCCCATAACTGGCTCTAAGATTACAACAATGAGGTAGAAAATTGGGCTCTAATTAATGGATGAGACATTGACTACACATGGGCTCCTAAAACCACAGGCACCTGAAAGATTTTTTTTTCCTCCACTTACGTCTTCTACCAGAGAAAAAACAGGACAGATTATCAGAGTCCCTCGTTCTTTGTGTTCTGTTGTGTTGCCTTCTGTCCTGCTGACTTATTCCTTTGGTTAGTGAGACCCTTGCACATTCTCTTTGTGATTACCATTTCTTTGACCAGTTTGTGAAATGTGGTGGTGGGTATTTTTAACCATTTACTAGTGTTGGTCTGTGTTATTGACACTTGCTAAGGATGACTTAGCCCTTAGAAGCCTGTTTTCTCCTTTGAAAAAGTGAGGTAATAATGACACCTATTGGTAGGATTGATGTGAGGATTAATGGGAGTAAATGCATTATAGTGTTCACATGGTGTTTGGCACAAACACAATCAGTGATTATTTTTAATTTGCTTAGTAAAAGTGAGACTCTAATTGGGACATTTCTTAAAAGGTATATATTATTGGGGCACCTGGGTGGCTCAGTCAGTTAAGCATCTGACTTTAGCTCAGGTCATTATCTCACTGTGAGTTCAAGCCCCACATCAGGCTCTGAGCCTAGAGCCTGCTCAGATTCTGCATCTCCCTCTCTCTCCTACCCTCTCCTGCTCATGCTCTGTCTCTCTCTCAAAAATAAATTAGCATTAAAAATTTGAAAAAAAAAAAAAAGGTATACATTATTAAGACACTCTTGCGTTAAAAATCTTGTGTGTGAAATGAGAATTGAGTAGTATTTTCATATTTTTATACTCCAGTCTTCATTCTTTTTTTTTTCCCACCGTGTCTGTTAGTTTATTTATCAAGAGAAACTATTCCATAACCCAACATTCATGTTTCATAGTTCAGGAACACAGGTCAGTGACAAACTTCCATGGAACTCAACCCAAAGAAATTCTTTACACTCCAAAATCACTTTGCACTCTGAAAGATACCAGTCTTCCTCATCTCCTCAAAATCTTTCATGGAATCATAATTTCTGTAGAAATCTGCATATGCCTTTTCTCTTGGTTCGACCACAACAAACTTATAGAAAGCTGCAACCCCCAGGGACACAGCGAATGCTCCAATGATATGAAATCGCAGGCGCTTGGCCAGAAAGCCTTGCATCTGAGGTTTCATCAAAGCACCGAAAGTCATGGTAGTTATTCTCCTCAACACCAACCTCAAACCCAACGTCCTTCCTGATTCCTCCAGTCTTCATTCTTTAGCAAGACTTGACGAGGATTGGCCCAGCCCTGTCTCTGGCCACCCAGCACTACGAGTGGGCTGTGTGACGCAGTGGAGAGAGCATGGGCTCTGGTGACAGATGGAACTCACTCCAGTCTTGCTTCAGCAGCTTGCTACCGTGTGACCTGAGCAGCATCTCCTCTGGTGTAAAATTCCTTCATTTTCTTGGGTATGAAAAGTGAATCATAGTACCTGTCTTACAGGAGTGTAAGGATTAAATAAAATAGTGAATACAGGGCAGACAGTACAGCCCTTACCACCCTCTGCTTGCTTTGCCTTTTCTCTGACACTTGAGGCTCATCATCTTCTTGTTCCTCCCTCTCTTTTTTTTTTTTTTTAAATATTTATTTCTAGGAGAGAGAGAGAGACAGCGTGAGCAGGGGAGGGTCAGAGAGAGAGGGAGTCACAGACTGAAACAGGCTCCAGGCTCTGAGCTGGCAGTCAGCACAGAGCCCGACGCGGGGCTCGAACCCACGAACCGCGAGATCATGACCTAAGCGAAAGTCGGACGCTTAACCGACTAAGCCACCCAGGCGCCCCTGGTTCCTCCCTCTCTTATCTCCATTTCCTCCTCGTATGAACAGCCTCACCTCCCCAGACGTGGTGTATTTGTTGTCCACTGGACAAGCGGCGCTGTTTTCAAGACAGACATGAGCCGGCTTCATCCTTGAGGGCTTCTTTACAGCCCCCATCCCACGATCTGATTGCACTCTCCCTCATGAATTCTCCTACCACCTATTTGGCACTTAACAAACCCCAAGAGGCAGCATAAAGGCACCTCAGAGACCTCAGAAGACATTTCATTGCCCACACTCAGTTTACAGATGAGGTAAATGAAGCTCAGGGGAGATCATGGTAGCCTACGGTCAGGTTGCCCCCTTCTCTACCAGGGCCCTCTCCCCTCTCTGCTCCGTCGCTGTTTTGGAGCTTCTTTAAAAACAAACAAACAATAAATAGGTTATATATGTAGCCTCTTCTAAGTGTGCTCAGAGTCCATCCTGTTCACAGTCTATACACCTATTTTATTTAGGTGGTAGGTATAGTATATGAGTAATCTTTATTAAAAATCACAACACAAGTGTTAATCATAATCGATAATAATCACTGAGCACTATGTGCAAAGTACTGAGGACTGTGAACTTAGCAAGAAAGGGAGTCTGTGCCTTTGGAAAGCTCACAGCCTCCTGGGCTGTTAAGAAACCATGGGGATCAGGAAGATTCTGGAGCAGGACTGAATGTTCTTGAGCTTGCTAGTGTTCTGCCCATAAGACCGATGCAGAGAAACACAGATTGGTGTTCACCTAGTTCTCATCTCTGTTTCTCCAAGAGCAGGTATTTGGTAGAGGCAGGTATGTTTATTTATATTTCAAAGCATGGTGGTGCCTACCTCATAGCTTTCTGGAAGCTGCCAGCGACTTTATGTGGTCAGCTCTCATTCCTTACCATTCCCTTAGCCATCTTTTGTGGGGAAACATTTTATGATACAGGCTGATGTCCAGTTTGACTGGGTTGTCTGTCTCTCTGGGAAGCTTCCCAGGCCATCCCACACCACATAGAAATTCATTTAAAATTTTTAACAGCTGTGGGGCGCCTGGGTGGCTCAGTAGGTTAAGTTTCCATCTTCGGCTCAGTTCATGATCTCACAGTTTATGAGTTCAAGCCCCATCTCAGGCCCTGCGCTGACAGCTCAGAGCCTGGCGCCTGCTTCGGACTCTGTGTATTTCTCTCTCTCTACCCCTTCCGCACTCATGTGCTGTCTCTTTCTGTCTCTCTAAAATAAATAAATGTTAAAGACAATTTTAAAAAATTTTTAACAGCTGTCACACTGCAGGCTAAGCTAGCAGGGTTGGGAAGCTGAAAGTGTACATACAGCTCATCCTCATTTTGTCTATTGAAGTTTTTATTATTTTATTATTTTCTCTTTTTAAATAAATATTGTGTGCCTTAACCAAACATAGCATATATTTTTTATGTGCACACAAACCCCCAAGAAGCAACTAAGTCATAATTAAAATTCATCTTTAGAAGGATTGGCTCTGGTTTAGCAAATAATAGCAGACCTCATCTCTTTCTAAAAATAAGTCATCAGTTTATGTCATTGAGTATATTTGACCCTTCTAAAAAGAGGCTCGCTCTCCTTCTCTCTAACACAGGAGGACATTTATTTATTTATTTATTTTTGTCTGTGATGTACTTTTCCAAAAGTTCACTACTATTGGCTGCTTCATTTCTGTTCTAAATATAGCAGATTCTTGAATGTATGCTTAAAAAGGCAGTTTAAGGGTCTTAATCTCAAGCCTGGTTGATTGTGTGGCTGTGAGTCATCGGTCACTATATTTCACACTGACAGCGTAGGGATATTGGGAGTGATGGAATTTAAAATGCTTGCAGTTTTCTACATTTTTATGTCTGACTGCTTCTTGAAATGAATGCATTACTTTTTGTAGCCAGGACTCCTTGTGGTTATTTTAATTTGCTTGGCAGGTGTAAATTTATCTGGTATCTTCTTTGCAGTTATTTAATACTAGAGATCCCAAGCTGTTTTGTTTGTTTGTATGTTTTGTTTTTTTGTCTCCAGAAGATACTCATCGGAGTGGAGAGTGATGGATATGGTAATTCAGGAGTCTGGTGTGTGAGTGACTCGTTGGAAAACACACTAAAGGATTCAGGCTTAAGTTTTGGAGTTCTACATCTCCCATTTTCCTGTAACATTTTCTTATGTCTCGAAAGATAAATATTTTATCTTTACTCATACTCATGTTTCTTGTTAACCAAATTATTTCCTAAGATTGTTTATGTAGACTTGAAGTATTTTTAATGTCTCTGGGTGTGGGTGTTCTTAAGTACCTCCCAGAAAACCTCCAGGAATTTTTGCCCACCTACTTGGTTTCCCTGGAGGGTGAAAGAAGATGATTAGTGGAGGAGAAAAACCTCACAAAAAGCCACCAACAAAAAGCTGCCTACGTGTCTGTTAAAGGTAAGACCCATGGGCTGCAGTCTCAGTGGCCCCGCGGGCTCTTCCAGTAAGGTAATATCCATATGTTGTTCTGTTCTAGAACATGTACGGTTTTCTTCCCCCAGAATAAAGTCTCACAAAATTTTTTGAAAGTTAGCTGTAGTGCGACAGGATCTGTTTTTGTTATGTGTCTCAGTTTATTGGAAGTTTAATGTGGGGAATTGCTTCCATTGTGTCCTCTTACACTGTTGCTTATCTTGTGATTTTCTTAGAAACACCTGGTAGTGCAGTGGCCTCTGATTCAAGCCTTCACAAGCAAAGCGTCTATTGCTTTGAGGAGGTTGTGTTAGGAGAGCTAGAAACCTGCTCAGAGGTAAAAAGGGAGGCTTCATTGTTGATTATTTTATTAACTTGGGCTTGGATTCCTGCTCTGAGAGATATTCCACACAAATGTTGATGGAGGGACTATTAATAAGTTCTATCACGGGTGACTGTGGCATCCCAGGTCATCTCAGCCCATGTGCCCTGTCATATACCAGCATTTGTGGTTTGTATTAACCTCAAGTGTGTAGCAGGAGAAAATGGAAGTGATCTGAGAGACCACCTGGTCTAATTCTTCATTTCAGCTAAGGAAACTAGACAGGGTCAGTGACTTGCCCAGTAAGTCAACCCTTAATTTGAGGGAGCCATGAGGCTGGGACCTAGATTCCATAGCAGCTGAGGAGCTAGGTAAGAGAGAAGACACAGATGTGGAGCAGGGAGAGGATACAAAGAGCACAGTTCAGGGTAGGAGTATATTTGGCATTGTGGATGGAGACCATAGGATCTGGAGTTAGGTTTGAATGGCATCGATCACTTTCAAGATACTTGGACAAGAAATTTAATTTCTCTGACTCTAAGTTCCTTTATTGTAGAAGTGTAGCGGTTAAATAAGACTATGGAACGTCTGGCCCAGTGCATGGGCCCTACTAAAAGTCTCATAATGGTAGCTGTGATTGTTATGGTGGTTTAATGGACGGGGGCATGGAGAGAAATGTGAGCACTGCTGTGTGTAGTAGGAGGCATATTAGGGCTCTCCAGAGAAACAGACAATGGCAGATAAACATCTAAAGAGATTTATTTGAGGAATTGGCTCATGCTGTTAGGGAGGCAGAGAGGTTCCATGGTCTGCTTGCTGCCTGCCAGCTGGAGAGCCCAGAGAGCTGGTGGTATAATTCTGGTGTGAGTCCAGGAGCTGAGATCCAGGGAGCCCTAGGTCCAAGGGCAGCAGAAGAAAGATGCCTCACCTCATGCAGGCAGACAAGAAGCAAAACGTTCCTTTCTCTGCCTTTTTCTGTTCAGGCCCTCAACGAATTGGATGATGCCCACAGGCACTGGGGAGGGCTCTCTGCTTTACTGAGTGCACACATTCAAATGCTAATCTCCCCTGGAAACGCCCTCACAGACACACCTAGAAATCATGTTTAATCGGGGCACCCCATGGCCCAGTCAAGTCGACAGGTAAAATTAACCATCCCAGGAAAGCTCTATTGATCTTGAAAGGAGAGTCTTTCAGAGCAAGCCTTTAAAATGTTCTCATCTGGTCCTGTCACTGCTTAAAATCCTCCTGGGTGCCTCATCACGTATCCAGAAGTTCAGGCTGACATGAATGTGGTCTCCAGCTTCTGGTGTTCTAGTCATGCTGAATCTCTTACAGTTCCTGGAACACAGCATGCATTTTCATTTTTTTTTCTTAGGTAGCGGTTGCCGCTTTAACCTGTCCCTCCACTCCCCATTAGTCATCCTTCAAGACTTAATTCAGATCCCATTTCTTCAGTGTAGTCTTTTGGACCATGGTCTCCCCATCCCACCTTCCTTTATGGTGAATCACTACTTGTATTGTGTTTCCATAGTACCCTGTACACAATGTTACAGCAGTTACTGAAGTGTCCTAATGATTTGTTTAGTGTCTGACTCACTAAATAATCATTATGTTCCCTGAGGACAAGGATCAGGTCTTAGTCATTTTTATATCCCTAGCACTAGATTGGTGCCAGCACGTAGTAGTTGCTCATTAGATGCTTGTAGGTGGGAGGGAGGGAAGGAAGGTGGGACAGAAGGAAGGAGGGAAGGAAGGTGGGAAGGAAGGGGGAAGTTATCCTAATTAAGAGACTATCCTAAATTGGTATAAAAGCATGAGCAAAGATACGGCTGCAAAACTGGTATCATTTTGATGTGAGGAATGAGACAATTTGATTGGAAAGGATTTGTGTTGAGAAGTAAGTTTGTGTAAAAGATAAGATATCCCTTCATTTGGAAGGCTTTGCATTATGAAGAATTGAGATGTGTTACGGAAGGGAGCCATTTTTGGTTTTGTCAGAGGAGTGACGTGGTTACGTGGCACAGTTACAGGGAAATGAGTCCAGTGGCTGGACGGTTTGGAATGAGGGAAAGTTTGGGTCCTGGGTACTCTTTAAATTATTGCAGCAATAGCGAGAGCTGAGCCGAGGTGATGCCAGTGAGAAATGCAAGAGGAGAGACATTTAAGACAACGAACCACGCAATTCTGGCAAATCTATTGTCTTCAAGATTTCTCATATTTTGGTTTGCCAGAGTTTTTGTTTTTTTCTTCCTCCCTTCAAAAGTAAAGTTTTCTCCATTTGATTCTTCGGGTTATTATTGCCTAAAAATTCCAACTTAATCTGAAATTCTCTACTCTGATTTTTTCAAAAAGAAACAGAAATTCTTTCAATAACTTCTGTTGTAGTTTTTTTTTGTTGTTTGTTTTCGTTTTTCGGTCTGGGTTCATCTCTGCTGGGCTATGGGCCCAGAAGGAAACTTGGGAAATAATTTTTCAGTTCTCTTTGGCATTTACAAGATGTTCCTATAGTCTCCTTATTAGAGCCTGGCTTCCTGACATTTTGATATGGCTCTTGATGAGTGTGTATTGAAAAACGGTGCCTACCCTCATACACTGTTGGTGGGAATGTTAGCTGGTGCAGCCCCTCTGGAAAACAGTGTGGAGGTTCCTCAAAAAATTAACAATAGAACTCCACTATGACCCAGCAGTAGCACTGCTAGGAATTTACCCAAGGGATACAGGAGTGCTGATGCATAGGGGCACATGGACCCCAGTGTTCATAGGAGTACTCTAAACAATAGCCAAAACATGGAAAGAGCCTAAGTGTCCATCAACTGGTGAATGGATCAAGAAGATGTGGTTTATCTATACCATGGAATACTACATGGCAGTGAGAAACAATGAAATCTGGCCATGTGTAGCAACATGGATGGACCTTGAGGGTGTTATGCTTATAACTTATGCTGTTATAAGTCAGGAAGAGAAAGACAAATACCATTATGTTTGCACATACAGGTGGATTAGGAGGAAGTTAACAGAGGATGATGCGGGGAAAAAGAAAGGGAAAAATAGTTGGGGAGAGGGAGGGAGGCAAACCATGAGAGACTCTTGAATGCTGAGAACAAACTGAGGGCTGATGGGAGTGGGGGAGAGGGGAAGGGGGGTGATGGACATGGAGGAAGGCATTTGTTGGGATGAACACTGGGTGTTATATGTAAACAAACTTGACAATAAACTATTTAAGGGAAAAAAATACTAACAAGTACAATAAAGAGATCTCAGACTAATTTGATATAGGTGCCTATATCAATTTTTTTTTCTTTTTAAAGACATCTATATCTTTTTAAGTTTTGTTTCTTTGAAGTATTCTTATAAGGTCTTCTTTTCATGGATTTTGAAAAACATCAAATGGAATTCTAATCAGATGTCAGTTTTGTTCTGTGAACTTGTACACTGAAAAATAAGTTATCTAAAAAGAAAAAAAAAAGTTATCTAAATGATAAACCTCTCTCATCTTCATTTAATATCGAGGGCCTGCTCTACTCTAGTATTGGAGCTGGGGGCTCCACAGATGTTCTGTGGAATGCTTCCAACACCTGGTAAAGTAAATATCTTATGATTTACTTGATTAAGGAAAATAAGGATTTGGCAGGTGTTGTGTCACTGTGCATAATTCGGAAGTAGCAGAGAAGGAAAATCACATCTTTTTGAATATCCCCTATAGATGCTGTACATTTGCATACAGCAGTTCTCGAACTTTCTTAGTGACGGGACCCTTTACCCAATGAAATAAAATTCCTGATACTTAAAATGGATAAGAATAGTAGTCTATTATAGACATTTATTTCATTTGATATACTAGATTTTAGGTTGAGAGTTGTTTCAGTCTTTAGTCAGTTTCATCATATAGCTTATTTTTATACATGTAAGATACGTAAGAATTCAAATAAGAATTCAAAGTCATATGGATAAGATAATTCTAATAGCTTGATTTTTCCTGTATCAATGTTATTGTTAAAAATGCTAATATTTACAATGTGTATCTTTAATTGCTTTTAAAAATAGTATGTCTGACAGTTTCAGAGCAGTCTGATTATATTGATCTAGAAAAGTGGAAGGAGAAATAGTAGGAAATTTTGTTTTAAACTTGAATTACCAAGTATACTTAGTGTTGTCCACATTACTTATCAGTTAAGTTCGTGGCTGGGGGTGGGCAGTAAGGAGCAGGCAGGGAGTTAGGGAATGCCTTCCACATCTAGTTTCATTATTCATTATTTGGCAGAAAACTGTTTTTGAATATACCTTATAACATTTTAAGATGTTCGTGGTTACTTAAAAGACTGTTAGCTTTTCACTCAAAGTTTCAGGAAGAGTCAAACTTACTTTGTTTTACATGTTGAGTACAAACTAACCTCCCTGCAGCCCTTACTATAGTAAGATTAGGGCTTGTTCAGCGGGACAGGCAAGTTAATGCATATATGTTTTATTTCAGAGATAGTTAATTAATAGAATTTATCAGCCAAAAAGTAATTCTTTAAAATTCTATAGAAGATTTTAAAATCATCACATTGTCCCAGAGCAAATAGCAAGCTTAGGTATGAAAAAGAAAGTAGAAGTTGTTTTATATTGGTATAGAAACCTTGGAAAATGAACGTTTCAAAGATGGTTTAGTGAAATTTTATGGCATTGCCCATTACTATCTGGAAGACGCTGGCATCTGATGCTATTACAGACCGCTTGAACATACTTTAGCAATTGCTTTTGTAGGAGCCATGCTACTCCTGAGGTCTTTCCTATTACTGCTTTTAGAATGATGTAATGACTTGTAAGTCTGCCATGTATTTTTTTTGTAGCAGAAACATGTTACAAAAGCAAGCAAGACAGGCACATCTGTCTCATCAGACTGAATTGTTGTAAAGAGTTTGGTCAATTTCCGACATGGAATGAACTCATCATAATCAAAGGCAGCTCTTGCTGAGAATCTTCCCTGGGTGGTGTTATGAGATAATGCTGTTAGTTTTATTTTCATAATATTGTACTCATACATCAACCTTAATACTGTATTATTTCTTCTCCTTTTCTTCTGTCTCCTTCTCCTCCTCTTCTTCTTCCTCCTCCTTCATCATCGTAATGGTTGCCTGTCTTATAGCTCATTCTGTGATATAATTGACTTTGAATGACAGAGTACGTAAATTTTTATGGTCAGGTTATAAGTATAAAAGACTGTAAGTCCTAAACTTTAAATCTGCATTAAGGTATTGGTAACATCTTTATTATCGTACAGTTGGCTCTTTGACGGTGGCATGTGCAGGCACCCAGTGGCAGCTGTGCTTAGGCTTGCCCTGGCATTGAGGGTGACACACAAAGACAGTGATAGTATGTGTGCTTATCCAATTTTGTACAGATGGACAAACCCAAAACTAAATTCACGTGAAGACAAAGTGGAACTATAAGTAGTCTAATTAAAGACACATGGATAAGTTGAGATATACCACAGAGATGGAGGAGAGTTTTTCCAGGGTCTGCATAAAAATAGATTTTCTGTGTCAGTGCATTTGGTATTTATTTATTTATTTATTTTTAAAATTTTAAAAATGTTTGTTTTTGAGAGAGAGCGAGCGAGCAGAGGAAGGGCAGAGAGATAGGGAGACCCAGAATCTGAAGCAGGCTCCAGGCTCTGAGCTAGCTGTCAGTACAGAGCCCGATGTGGGGCTCGAACACACAAACGGTGAGATCAGACCTGAGCCGAAGTTGGACGCTTAACCGACTGAGCCACCCAGGCACCCCAGTGTATTTGGTATTTAAAATTTTATATGCACTGCATCTAAATGTATATATAGTCTTCAGAGAGACAAAATCAATAGTTACATATGTGCATATATGTACATATATGTATTTATATATAAATATATACACACATATCATGTTTAATATATGTGAGTGCATTAGTCAATACATACATAAATACACACGTATTTGTATATGTATATATTAATTTATTTTAAGGAATTGGCTCACATATTTGTAGGGACTGGGAAGCCTATAATCTATAGGGCAGGTCAACAGGCCAGAAATTCAGGTAAGAGTTATACTGTAGTCTTGAGTTCAAACACTGGAAACTCAGCCAAAATTTCTATATCGGAGTTGGAGGTAAAATTCCTTTATTTTAGGAAACTTTAGTCTTTGCTTTTAATGCCTTCAACTGATTGGATGAGGCCCCACATCTTATGGAGGGTCATCTGCTTTGCCCCAAGTCCCTTGACTCCTGAAAAGGACTTGCTAAGCACAGGCACTGTGCCAGTATTTTATATTTAGTCAGAACTCTAAGAAGTAGGTACTAAATTATCACAGGTCTGTAGTCACACTTCTAATACTCTTGGGACAAAACGTGTTAGAATTATGACTTTTTGGATGTTTAGAATATTTTAGCATATACTTTATACTGTGTATTCCCCCCTCCCTCAGTAGCTTTTGGCCAAGCCCCCCCTTAATTGAATGCATGACTATTTCTGTAGTGAAATACATAAAACTTCACACGTAAGTGGGATAATGACTACAAAGAGCCTCTATGTTATTCAGGTCAAGTTTTGCTACAAATGAGTTTTCTACCAAAGGAGTTTGCTGTTAACTTAAAACAGAACCAAAACTGGTTTACAGAGCTTTTGAAGTTTCAGACTTAAGGAAAAGGGGTCAGAATTTCTATTTTTATAGTTAAGAAAGTAATGGCATGAAAAATAATTTTCCCAAGGACAGTCTAACTCCTTCCTTTACCACACTCCCACTACAGCAGGTAGTATGTGGTATTACATGGAATAAGAACAGATGCATACATATAATGTCATTTCATTTTTTCTCTACCTTTTTAATCACCTTAGTGTTTCTGAGTTTTTATACATCATTGAGTCCTAAAGACAGTATAAGTCATTATTGGCTTTTCCATCTCATTCTTTTCCATCTAAATTACTTTTGCATTTAAAAAAATTTTTTAATGTTTATTTATTTTTGAGAGAGAGAGAGAGAGAGAGAGACAGAGTGCATGTGGAGGGAGGGGGAACAGAGAGAGGAGGAGACACAGAATCCAAAGCAGGCTCCAGGCTCTAGGCTGTCAGCACAGAGCCTGACGTGGGGCTAGAACCCACCAACTGAGATCATGACCTGAGCCAAAGTCAGGCACTCAACTGACTGAGCCACCCAGGTGCCCCTTAATTTTGCATTTTGACCTGGTTTTAGTGCATTATTGGGAAATTTCAGTACTGCAGGTGAAATTAGGAGATTTCCTATTTTACGTACTTTCAAAGGTTCTTCATAGTCTTACTCCATGGGGGTATTTTGTTTGTTAGTTACTTTCCATTGGCAGGTTTCTATTAACCATCTCTAACTTTGTCTCTTTTTTGCAAAATATAAAAATAGCTTACTTGAAGGTAAATCAGTGCACGTTCACTAGTTTTTATGTAGAAACAACAGGGTGTTTAAGATTTTGCCCAGTTTTCTAAGGGTTCAGAGCATATTTGTTAGTGTTTTCCTTGGCAGTTACCTACAATATAGTTCGTGTTTACTTTCTTGATTTGATGTGAATGGGGGAAAATTGAGAAAACTCAGAATAAGCTCAAGATGTTGGGGGAGAAGATTCTGAGGGCTATACAGCCGAGCTGCCTGAGTTCTAATCCTGCTGCCATCCCAGGCTTGTAATACTACTGGTTTTGAAGGACTATCTGAAGGATTAAGTGAAGAGATATTTGCAGCAGACCGAGCTTGTCACCTGGTGCGAACTCAGTGTTCACTGTTATTGTTATCCCAAGCAGAACTGAGGTTTTCTTCTTTTTTTAATGTTTATTTATATTAGAGACAGAGAGAGAGCACAAAAGTGGGGGAGGGACAGAGAGAGAGGGAGACAGAGGATCAGAAGCAGGCTTTGTGCTGACAGCAGAGAGCCCGACGCGGGGCCCAATGACAGGGGGTAAGATCATGACCTGAACTGAAGTCAGACACTTAACCAACTGAGCTACCCATGTGCCCCTTCTTTTTCTTCTTTTTTTAAATATTTATTTATTTTTGAGAGAGAGAGACAGAAAGAAAGAGAATGAGAGGGGGAGGGGCAGAGAGAGAAGATCCGAATGGGGCTCTGCACTGACAGCAGTGAGCCCTATACAGGGCTTGAACCCAGGAACTGTGAGATCACAACCTAAGCTGAAGTCAGATACTCAACCTGTTGAGCCCCTTGGGCACTCAGAACTGAGGTTTTCTCACCTGACATAATTCTTTATCAGATTTGCATCTAAGTTTAAGCATTTTAAGTATCTAAGTTTAAGGATTTCACCTTTCCCCTCACCTTCAAATAGTGGCCTTCTCAACCTTTTCCCTGCCTTCTTTCTTCTGGGAGCTGTACCATCAGATCCATAACCAGGTGTGGCAGTGATATTTGTGAATTTACAAAATATTTCTAGGGTAATGATTTGAAAATGCCTGTGACACTGCTAGGAATTTACCCAAGGGATACAGAAATGCTGAGGCATAGGAGCACATGTACCCCAATGTTCATAGCAGCACTCTCCACAATAGCCAAAACATGGAAAGAGCATAAGTGTCCATCAACAGATGAATGGATCAAGAAGATGTGGTTTATCTATACCATGGAATACTACATGGCAATGAGAAACAGTGAAATCTGGCCATGTGTAGCAACATGGATGGACCTTGAGGGTGTTATGCTGAGCGAAATAAGTCAGGCAGAGAAAGACAAATATCATATGTGTGCACGTATAGGAGGATTAGGAGGAGCTTAACAGAGGACCAAGGGGGAGAAGAAGGGCAGAAATGGTGGGGGAAAGGGGGAAAGGCAAACCATGAGAGACTCTTGAATGCTGACAAAAACTGAGGACTGGTGGATGTGGGGGGGAGGAGGGGTGGGCATGGAGGAGGGCACTTGTGAGGATGAGCACTGGGTGTTATGTGGAAACTAATTTGACAATAAACTATTTGTAAAAAAAAAAAAAAGGAAAATGCCTGTGACACAAATCCAACATTCACAGTGAGTTTTTCTAATTCCCATACTCTCCCTTTTCTCTCTCATGGTGATCTTCATCACCTTTTTTCATCATCACTAAGAAAATCGGAATTTATTGCCACATAATGCTACCTAATATTTAACACAACCTGGTAGTTATTGTGGCTTTATAAAATTTTCCAATGTGATGATTTCTTTTGCTTTTAGAGAGTGTGTCAGAAAGCCTTATTTTGAGTAGCTTTGTGAGTTCATTTGCTAATTTGTCAGTAAATAAAAAGGAGACACTATCTTATATTTTAAACGTAAGTATGCATTATGAGGTATTTTCTAGTGTACATCTAT
This sequence comes from Proteles cristata cristata, assembly GCA_017311185.1. Lineage (NCBI taxonomy): Eukaryota > Metazoa > Chordata > Mammalia > Carnivora > Hyaenidae > Proteles > Proteles cristata. The sequence continues at coordinate 1,454,030 of JAESUZ010002939.1, read as the reverse complement.
TCAGTTTGTGTTTGATTTCACATCAGATTCTTCTTATACTTTATGTAATGCTCTAGAGTTAAACAAAACCTTTTAAAGCAAATGTAAACCAATTTGAATAATGAAGTTAATTTATTCCCCTTTTAGATGAGCAACTTCTTTGCCCCTTAGCTACTAATTCTATTGGGTGGCTCTTATCGGGCTGTTATTTCTATAAAATAAAGAATCACTGGGGCGCCTGGGTGGCTTAGTCAGTTAAGCGTCCAACTTTCACTTGGGTCATGATCTTGCGGTTCGTGGGTTCGAGCCCCACGTCAGGCTCTGTGCTGACTGCCAGCTCAGAGCCTGGAGCCTATTTCAGTCTGTGACTCCCTCTCTCTCTGACCCTCCCCTGCTCACACTGTCTCTCTCTCCCCTAGAAATAAATAAAACATTTAAAAAAAAAAAAAAAAGAATCACTAGGAAATAATGTCAGGGGAGGATGGATCTTGGTGGCTTCCAAAGGTGAGGTTCCTTTTTTTAGGAACGTTCTCAGCCTTAGAGCAGAGTAAGTGAGGTTCTCGTTAAGTAGCAAGTGTCTTAATAGATGATGAAAAGAGTTCTTACAGCAAATTTATTACAATCAATAAAAATATGTCAATCATGGTGACTGGAGAGTAAGGATAAATAATGGTTAAAAAGCTTAAAAACATTAATGCATTTGAATATTTGCGCCTCAGATGATGGAAAGAGTAACAGATGGAATGCACTTCCTAGGCTGTATTGTTTTATCCTCAGAGTGAGTAGGAAGTGGCAGGGCTGAAAAGAAGGGAGTATTTGCATCCATGGTGTTTAGACATCTTCAAATAGTTTTAGGACATTCATTCATTGATAGAGTAGACATTTATTCGAAGACCATTATATACCTGGTACTGCAGGAAATTCTGAAGATACGCCTTTGAGGAACTCAACGTAGTGGGGGAAAGTCTTAACTTTTAGAAATCCTTTTCTGTGTACCCTGAGCATTCGTCTCATTATATTGTTCCATGTGCTGTAAAACTCCTAGAGGCAAACATAGGGTAAATTGTTGTGATCTTAGGTTAGGCATTGGTTTGTTAGGTATGACACCTAAAACACAAGCAACTGAGGGAAAAAACAGATGAATTGGACTTCACCAAAATTAAAAACTGTTGTGCTTTAAAGGATACAATAAAGAAGGTGAAAAGATAGCTCGCTAGAAGAAAATATTTATAAATCATCTGTCTGATAAGGATCTAGTATTCAGAACCTATAGGCTCTTACAACTCAACAATGAAAAGATAAATAACCCAACTATAAAATGGGCAAAGGATTTGAATAGACGATTCTCCAAAGAAGATATGTAAAGAGACAATAAGTACGTGAAAAGATGGTCAACATTGTTAATCATTAGGGAAATGCAAATGAAAACCACAACGAGGTACTACTTCACACTCACTAGGGTAGCTATAATTAAAGAAAAAAGAGATAACCAGTGTTGGTGAGGATGTAGGGAAGGAAGAACCCTCATGCATTGCTGTTGGGAATGTGAAATGATGCAGCTGGTTCGGAAAAACAGTTTGGCAAAGAATTCTTCTAGGGACCAGCAATCCTACTCAAGTATGTGGATTTATATGTCAGTCAGTCTGGGCCATGGTATGGTGCCCAGATATTTGGCCAGACGTTATTCTGGACCTTACTCAGGGGGTGTTTTTTTTTTTTTTTTGGATGAATTTAACATTTGTGTCTGTGAGCTTTGAGTAAGGCTGATTCTCCTTCATATGGTGCATGGACCTCATTATTGAAGGCCATAACTGAAAAAAGACATCTCTTAAGCAAGAAGGAATTATGCCAGCAGTCAGCCTTCAAACTTGAACTGCAGTACTAGTTCTTCCCTGATTCTTGAGCCTCATGCTCTTTGGTCTTGAACTGCAGTATCAGCTTTTCTGTGTGTCTCCAGCTTGCCAGCCCACCATACAGATTTGGGGCTTGCCTGCTACCATAATCATGTGAGCTAATTCCTTAACATAAATGTCTTTTTCAATATATGCCCATCCTTCTGGTTGTGTTTTTCTGGAGAACCCTGACTTCTATAGTACCCAAGAGAATGAAAATCATGAGTTCACACAAAAACTTGTACACAGTGTTCATAGCAGCACTATTAATAATATCCAAAACATAAAACAACCCAAATGCCCATTAACTAATGAGTAGATCAACAAATATGGTATAGCCATAAAGTGGAATGCTATTCAACCATAAAAAGAATTGAAGTACATGTGCGCACCTGCACACACACTCTACAACATAGATGAACCTTGTAAACATTATGCCTAAAAAAAGCCAGACACAAAAGGCCACACATTGTAGGATTCAATGTCTATGAAAAATTCAGAATGGACAGTTCCATGAAGACAGGAAGTAGCTTGCTATGTCTAGTAGCTACAAAGAGGAGGAATGGGGAGTGACTGCTAGTGGGTCTGGTGGTTATTTTGGGGTGATAACAATGTTCTGGAATTGGATAGCAGTGATGGTTGCACAGCCTTGTGAATCTACTAAAAAACGGAATTATATATTTTGGGTGAATTTTATTATATGAATTATGTATTGATTTAAAAAAAGACCTATTCTCAGAGAGGTTTCACCAGGTATATCATACTTGGCACATTAATCTAAATCTCTTGGGCTTTGTACATTTTTTATTCACGCAGTAAATATTGTGTTAATTCAGTTGACTTGTCCTCTGTACTCTAGGGAATAAAGAGATACATCAAAACACAGATGCCAGCTTATATATTATAATAATAACATAACCCATATTTGTGGATAGATTTGTCACTTATAAAAAATTTTACATATCTTCTTTGATCCTTACTACAGTCTTGTGATTTAAGTAGGACAGAATTAACTGGTTTCTTGTCTGTTTTCCAAGATCTTTTCATACCTTTTACTATGACATCTTACTTCACAGCAGTATATCTGTTTATGTGTTCTTCTTAAGCCATTATTTATCTTTTCTGCCAGCCAGAAGATCTCAATAAATGCACTGTGACTAGAATGATTTATCCCCATTTTCTAGTTGAGAAAATCAAGACTCTGGGGTTGAAGGGATAGGCTCATCTTCCCACCCTCAGTGGGAGCATTTCATTGCTGTAGAGTGGAGTCTATGCTGGGATCTTTTCCATTTTTCCTCACTTGACCAAGCACAAGAAAGCTGATTATAGGTCACACCAAAAGCTCTACTGAGGAATTCTGAGGCTTGGAGGTAAAGGCAGTGAGTTGTGAAGGGAGTTGTTCTTGTTGTTTTAAGTTTGTTTGTTTGTTGGAGAGAGAGAGAATTCGCAGGGAAGGAGCAGAGGAGAGGAAGAGAGACAGAATCCCAAGCAGGCTCTGGGCTGTGTCAGTGCGGAGCCAAACGTCAGGGCTCCAACTCATGAACCTGTGAGGATTATGACCTGAGTTGAAATTAAGAGTCAGATGCTTAACTGACTGAGCCACCCAGATGCCACACTAACGGAGTTTTGAATGGAGTTGGTGAAGCAGGCATTTAAAAATTTGTTTATTTATTTATTTAAATTAAGAGAGAGAGGGTGCAAATGAGCAAGGGTAGAGACAGGGAGAGAGAGAGAGAGAAAGACCACGAGGGGCAGAGAGGGAGGAGAGAAAGGAGGAGGACTCCCCTGGTGAGGGGGCAAGCTCATGAACCATGAGCTCAAGGACTTGGGCTGAAGTCAGATGCTTATTAACGGAGCCACCCAGGTGCCCAGAGGGCATTTTTTGTCTCATAAGAGAATGCTTTTAGTGTTTTGCTATTGACTTTGATACTAGCTAAAGCTTTTTGTAGATATTAGGTTAAGGAAATTGCCCTGTCTTCCCATTTTGAGATGCTGGAGGCACTGGAGAAGAAGAATGCTTATCAGACGCTTGTTATTTTTGTCGGTTTTGGTTAACTGGTGCTTTGGGAATGTAGTCTGCAGTCATTTGAAGGCAGAAATTGGAAACACAGTCTCTAAGCCATTATGGTAACCAAAAATGTTTTGGAGAAATAATGATTCCAACATTGTGCTTTTCCTACATTAATGATACCTTTTTGAATGCCTTACGCTTTTGGGGAAAAAGGTCTTTTAAAATTCTGTTTCAAGAGTTTGTCAAAGCTTATAGCATAAACTCTAGATATGAGTTTTGATAGTAAGAGAAACCCAAGTAGGCTTCAGTTTGGGCACATGTGGAGAGATGTACTATGTGGGTGTTGGGCAAGGATTCTGATTTCTACTCTGTCACTGGATGGTGTAATATTTTTAGATCTTGGGCTTTAGATCCAAAAAATTGCCCTTTCAGGGAGTAACCTGCCATGAATCTGGTAGTTAATCTTGTATTCCTAAGGTATTTGAAATGATATCCAGGTGGTGGGTTGTAATTAGAAATTGTGATAAATCTGGGGCACTGAGGTGACTCAGTCGCCAAGGCTACAGCTTCGGTTCAGGGTCATGATCTCAAAGTTCATGATTATGAGCCCTGTGTTGGGCTCTGTACTGACAGCTCAGAGCCTGGAGCCTGCTTCAGAGTCTGTGTCTCCCTGTGTCTGCCCCTCCACCACTCATTCTCACTCCATCTCTCTCAAAAAATAAACAAACATTAAAAAATTAAAATTTTTGACAAATCAGATTACTAGAAACTTATCAATTACTGGTAAACCATATGGGAAATTTCAGCAGTATTCTGTTTTAGAAAGATTTCTTCATAGGGAAATGACTGATAGTAAGTTTTTTCTTTTGCTTGTTTTTAAAATTCATGGTTGAACTTTTGCCTGGTTTATATTTTAAATTTTATTGTGTACCTTCACATTATATACTGTGTTATACCTTGTTGTCAGGACTTTGAGTCCCTTTGGATGCAGGCAAGAGAGGATATTTTGGCTGTCTTTCTTGACAGCCTGTCTTTCTTTTTTTTTTTCTTTCTTCTTTCTTTCTTTCTTTCTTTCTTTCTTTCTTTCTTTCTTTCTTTCTTTCTTCCTTCCTTCCTTCCTTCCTTCCTTCCTTCCTTTCCTTCCTTCCTTCCTTCCTTCCTTCTCTTTCTTTCTTTCTTTCTCTTTCTTTCTTTCTTTCTTTCTTTCTTTCTTTCCTTTTCTTTCTCTCTCTCTCTTTCTTTCTTTCTTTCTTCTTTCTTTCTTTCTTTCTTTCTTTCTTTCTTTCTTTCTTTCTTTCTTTCTTTCTTCATTTTGGGAGAGAAAGGAAGAGAGAGGAGAGGGGCAGAAAGAGATGGAATGTGAGGGAGAATCCCAAGCAAATTCCACACTGTCAGCACTGAGTCTGATACACCTAAACCCACAAACCCTGAGATCATGACCTGGAGCTGAAACCAAGAGTTGGATGCTCAACTGACTGAGCCACACAGGTGCCCCTCTTGCAGAATTTCACAACCGTGTTGTAAGTTCCTAGAACAACGTGGACTTTCTCTGTCACTGTTGTGCTAATGCATGTTCAAAGCAAGACAGATGGGAGCTATCCATTAAGATACATAAAACCTAATTACTAAACAGAATAATGTCCTACTGTGGGGGCAAGTTTAGAAGTAGAAGTGGAACTACGAGGGGCATTCCAGTTAGAATAACATGGGCAAAGGCTCTTAGTCTAAAAAGAGACTGACCTGTCTGAGTGCAGATCTTCCTTCACCTACACTGGGGTTATGTCCCAATAAATCATTATAAGTTGAAAATATCCTAAGTCAAAATGCATTTAATACACTAACCTGCTGAACATCATAGCTTAACCTTAGCCTTCCTTAAAAGTGCTCACAACACATACATTGGCCTATAGTTGGGAGCAGCACCATCTACCACAAAAGCCTGTTTTATAGTAAAATCTTGAGTATCACATGTAACTGAAACCGTACTGAAAGTGAAAATAGAATGTAAATGTTTCAAGTTGTTGAACTCAGGATCACGCGGCTGTCTAGAAGATGTGGTCAGCGTCACTGCCCAGCAGGTGAGAGAGTATCGCACCACACACTGATCACCTGGGAAAAGATTAAAAACCAAAATTCAAAGTGTGATTTTCTACTGATTGTGTATTACTTTCACACCATCCTAAAGTTGAAACATCAAGGTTGAACTACGCTAAGTCTGGGTCATGGATTGTCTGTAACCTTAAGTAATTTGGGAGGACACAGTGCCCAGCACACAATAGACCCTTCCTAAATAGTTACTCTAAAAGATTGAGTGAATGAACTGATGAATGAATGAATAAATGAATGCACTGAATTGTAGAGTGAGTGTAGGATTAGTTAAGAGATGTGTGCACTTGGCCGTGAAATCTCTTACGCCTATATTAAGGAGCTTTTTTTTTTTTTTTTTAAGTCCAGTGTGCTTTGGGAATTTATTGAAAGATCTGAACAGGGGAACTAAGTGGCCAGATTTGTATTTTCTAAAACTTGGGGTAATTTTTTATTGCCTAATAAATTATCCTTCTATAGCCCCTTTATGAGGCAAATCCACAGTCAAATAGTTCAGTCTGTGATTCAGTAGTTATATCAGCATATCATTTACTCTCTGGGCTATTTCTTCACCTATAAGGGAGCAGGTAGACTTGGGAATTTTTCACCTTCCTCCTTAGAACATCTGTGATTTTTATTAAGGGGACAGGAACACTGCTTCTGCTGGGACTTTACTCCTGGACTCTTTTTTCTGCCGGGTTCCACATCCTGGCTCTGGAGACATCACTCTGGCCATCATAGAGTTTAGATGACTAAGGTGCTTTGTGGATGCCTATTCCTGGATGCTTCCAGTTTTGTGGGTGATGATAACATCTGTGTGTTCTTCCTTTGTTGTCTAGGGTCATGATTTCATGGGTATAACCACCATTTGTATTTATTTGGTCACTTTGATCTTGGGGTAGTGGGGTAAAGCTCCTATTAGATTTTTATAACTGTAAGTAAAATAAATGCTGTATTTAGTTGGTAATTAGGGACATCTTGCTCTGGGGAAAAGGATTTAGCAATATATTTTTAAATTTAGGGCTTAAGGGAAAAGATGTGGTTTTAGGATTTTTTAAAGGAATTTAGGAATTTGTTTCTTACTTGAATTCAATGGGTCTTTCTTACCACCCTTGGCAAATTTCTCCTGTTAATATGTAAAGAATTAATATGTAAAGAATAGTGCTAACAGGTGGAAAGGGTGACTGAGCAGTGGGCGGGGTGAGTTAAAAGAAGAGAAATCCTACAGATGATGGCTGGTTGATGATAAAGACGTGGGATCGGTGCTGATAGATTCCCTGTGGTGGTCTGCAAGTTTGTGTGGAGACATTTGTTCTCATTTCTGTTTCATCACACTCTGCCACCTGCTGTGTCGCCATACAAAGTAACAGTACTGTTAAAGATTGCTGTTTAGGAAATGTGTTTTATGTGTCAGGAAGCCAATTTTGTTGTTGTTCCACAGAAGGTTGATCCAGGAAATGTCTCTCAAGGCTCTAAATTTGAAAGGTGTGTGTTTGTGTGTGTGTGTGTGTGTGTGTGGTCGCCCAAGTTAGGGAATTGGTAATTGATGCCGGAAGAGACCTAATGAGTTAACTCGGAATTGTGCGTGTATGGATGTTTTGTCCACACGCGGGGTGGAGGATAATGTTTACACTGTGTTCTGTAGCTTATCCTGTGGGATTTCTCGCTTAAAACTGAAACTGTATCCAGATACAGCTGTAATTTAAAATAATAATAAGGATAGTACAGTCTGTATTTTTCTCTTTGTGGAAACTGGGATGACAGAACAACTGTGTTGCTGTTTGAGGTACACAGAGAGACTTGTAAATCTATCTACGTTACTCAGATTTGGTGTTTATAAATTCACCTATTCACTAAACTTACTTGTAATCCTAAATCAATATTCATGACACTTTTGCGGTTATTTGGGGACATGGGTGGAGAAGTGAAAAGTGAGTCCCCTGGCAGGCTCCTTCTCAGCTAAAGTTGAGTTGTGCTCCGCCTCTTCTTTCTTCAGCTCTCATGCTATAAACAAGAGTCCTTTTATTAAAAAAATTTTTTTTGATGGGGAGAGAGCCCACAGGAGCAGGCGAGGGGCTAGAGGGAGAGAGACAGAGAGAGAATCACAGGCTCCACAGAGCCTGACAGGGCTCAATCTCATGACCCTGAGATTGTGACCTGTCCCAGAAACAAGAATTGATGCTCAACTGACTGAGCCACCCAGGTGCCCCAAGAGTACTTTTCATGGTTTGTTTAGTGCCATGGTTTTCATTTTTGTGCTTTTTCTTGGTGATTTTGCTGCCTAAAATGACCCTCAACTGTCTGTTCTTAAGTGCGAGAAGGCTTTGATGTGCTTTTTAGGGAAAAAAATACTTGTGTTAGACAAGCTTTGTTCAGGCATGAGCTTATAAGCACTGTTGGCCATGAATTCAGTGTTAGTGAATTAACAATGTATAATAAATAAGGTGTCAAACAGAAACATACATAAAATGAGAGATAATGTATTGATCTGTTGATGAAATGTTGTGACTAGAGCTGTAAGAACCTAGTCTTGGGTGTCTCCCTAGAGTGAAGCATCAGCATTCACAACTACTTTATAGAACATAGTTACCAGAATAATGAGAATTGAGTCTATTTGGAGTAGAAGCTATTGGTCTTACTCATTGGTCACATGCCTAGGTGACCCTGGGGAATTTCTATGCTTTGAAAATATAAAGTAAAAAATCTCTTGGGAATTAAAGGAACTATTTAATTGAGCTAAGAACAAATACTAGTGCAGAGGTAAAATTTGACTTTCTGAATTCTTTATTTAAAGTTTGACCTTTCTGAAGTCTGTTATTTGGGGGCACCATCTGTGATCACATGACTGTGGCAAGTGTCTGGGTTTTGATAAAATCTTACTACAACACATTCCAGAGATTGGGAGGCTGTGGGCATTTATTTGAAGAGGTCCTTACAAGGTCTGCAAACAGCTCTTGACTGTCTCAAACTCTGGGTCCTGGCTGACTGTGTGTGTATATGTGTTCGCTGCTTGATTAGCGTGCCTTAGGTCACAGCCAGGGAGTCACATGTTCACTGGTTTTTAGGCACTATTTCTACCGAGACCCTTCTTTTACGGGGTGTGGTCCTTCCAGTGCAAATGCCTGACTTGAATCTAGGAAGTGGTGGGAGAGAATTTCCCCACATTCCTAGTATATAGCAGAACTGTGAGAGAACTGATCATGCAGTGAATGGATGACTTTTGGATAGAGCTGGTCAGAGGACAGAGTCAGCTACACATCGTTGTAGCATCATTGCTATGTGGTGTTTTAATAGCATTGAAACTAAAGTTTTGTTTTATTTTTTTAATGTTTATTTATTTTTGAGAAAAAGAGAAACATAGCATGAGCAGGGAGGGGCAGAGAGAGAGGGAGACATAGAATCCGAAGCAGGCTCCAGGCTCCAAGCTGTCAGCATAGAGCCCCATGGGGCCCGAACTCTCGAATCATGAGATAATGACCTGAGCCAAGGTCAGTTGCTCAACCACTGAGCCACCCAGGTGCTCCTAAAGTTTTGTTTTTAAATTCACCCTATGACCTTCAGTGTCTTTTCTCTTTGTTTTATTTCACTTTATTATGTTTGAAGAGTACCCCTTAAACCAGTCTATAAGATTGAACATACAACAGAATTTACAAAGAAAAGTATTAGGCAGAGCCACACTAAAAATGCCATTTGTATAGTTTCATCTAGAAGATTCTCTTGGCCATATGCTAAAGGAACCTAGAGGAGATAAATTTATTTTTATATGAATCAGATCTATCTAGGAGTCTGTGCTCAACTTTTCAAGAGTTGGATACACACCAAATGTTCAGCCATGATTTACTTTGTAAATTATTTTCCATGAAAATTGTTAAATGTAAGTTAGCTTCTAAAATCTGTTTGGTTGAAATGGTACTTCTATGTACTGAATGTTTGTAACCCTGCAAATTCATAGGTTGAAGCCCTAACCCCAATGTGATGGTATTTGGAGGTGGGGTCTTTGGGAGGTAATTAGGCTTAGATGAGGTCGTGAGGGTAGGGACCTCATAGAATTAGTGCCCTTAGAAGAAGAGGAAGGGATGGGGTGCCTGGGTGGCTCAGTCGGTTAAGACCTGACTTCAGCTCAGGTCATGATCTCACGGTTAATAGGTTCGAGCTCCTGGGTCGGGCTCTGTGCTGACAGCCAGCTCAGAGCCTAGAGCCTGTTTCAGATTTTGTCTCCCCCTTTCTCTGACCTTCCCTGTTCACACTGTCTCTCTCTCTCTCAGAAATAAATAAACCATTAAAAAAAAAATTTTTAAGTTAAAAGAAGAGGAAGGAGACTAGAGTTCTTTGTTCCTCTCTCTCCCATTGAGGAAACAGTGAGAAGGTAGCCCTCTGCAAGCCAGGAAGAAGGTGCTCACCAGGAACTCAATCTGCTGGCACCTTTGATCTTGAAATATTCTAGCCTCCAGAATCCGTGAGAAGTAAATGTCTGTTATTGGTCCCTAGATAATCAGGATGAGGGTTGGTCACCAGAGACCCCAACAATAGGATTAGAGGGTTGGAGTTTTGGGCCACCTTGACCTCCAGGCACAATGATTTAATGAGTTATGTATATATAATAACCCCCCAAAAACTCTGGCTGTTGAGGCCCATTGAGTGTCCTGCTAATAAACTGATATGTTTAAAGGGTGACAGTCCTGGATTCAGTAAGGATAGTGCACAGAAGCACTGCGCTTCCCCCACCCCATCTCTCTATATGAGTTAACGTTTGGCTGTTTCTGACCTGTGATTGTATATATAGCACCTGAGCTAGGAATGACATCCTGAGTTCTGGTGAATCATTCCAGAACATTATCTAATCTAAAGAGTGTGGGGACTCCTGAATGTAGTGTCAGTTGGTCAGAAGTATGGATGGTCTGGGGACTCCTGAAGTACAGCTGGCATCTGAAGTAATGTCAGCTTGTGGGGACTGAGCCTCACATCCGTGGGGGCCCACTACTAACTCCAGGTAGGTTAATGTCACAGTTGTATTGTACTACATCCAGTTGCGGTCAGGAGTGGAATATTGAATTTATGTTTATCACAGTGGAAGGTTTACTACTGGCTCATAGTTGATAGTACTTTGGTTGATGAATCTTTAATTTTTACCAATCAGATGGGTGCAAATGTTATTGTCGCTTTATTTTTTATTTCCCAGATTTAAAAGCCTGAGCATCTTTTGTTTATTGGCTGTAAATGTTCATTCAATCCTCATACTTTTTTAACTTGCTTTACTTTCATGCTTGGCTGGGGTTTCTAGTATGATGTCAAGGGGTTAGTATCTTTGATTTGTATGCCATTGAATGATGTTGCAAAAGGAAACTTCTTTAAATTCAAACACAACCTTAATCTCTCAAGTTTAAAAGAATTATACTGAATGAAGTTTGTCCACAATAGGTTATGTTTTCTTGGCTAATGGAAAATGCTTCCCAAAAAATAGCGATTAAAATTGTAGATCTGTTTGAGCAAGAATGAAGAGGTTAAGACTAGAAGTGAACTCTCGATTATCTCACAGTCCTACCCAGTATTTGAATCCTTCACAAGCATTGGCTCTAAGTGGCTCTCGGCCCTATAGTCTTCCAACTTTCTTGCTCAAGCACACTAGTAGCATACTATGGCATATATCCGTAACACATGTATGCTGACTTATCTATAAATGCTACATATATATGCTATAGTAATAAATGTACGTTACAGGTATAGTAAATGTAAAGTTTAGAAGGATAAGATCAAAACAAATGTAAATACAGTTTCTAGTATTTTCTTCCTGCACATCCCAGTGGATCATCTTGTTGGCTCATTTTGGATAGCAGTGACCTGGCCTCCTTTGTCCTTCCCCCAAGATGGGGAGCTTGCAACTTCTAGAGTTAGCTTACTTGAGGTTTGGTGTTAATTTGTGTAGTACAGTGATTGGAATGAACAAGCATTTCTGGCCAAGGAAATTCTCACATCCTTGAGAGTTTTTAAAACTTCCATTTCCTTTCAATCAAGTCTTCAAGTTCTGGGTACTTGAAATGTTTTGGCTTGTAACTCTCAGCTGCCTCCCTGTGTGGAGAGGGAAAGGTAGAAGATAGTATGTACAGGCACAGTTTCTTAATCTCTTGGCACACAGGACATATGAAATCAGGAGGTCTGACATCATGCTGTCTGGCCAGTTTCTATAAATGCTTCTGCAGCTGTCATAAGCCATGTATCACAAAGCCTTCATTCTGTCATTTTACCAGATATCTTTTAGTTATTATCATCAAGAGAGAACTTCCCTCCCTTGGCAAGTCCTTTCCAACAGTGAATTTATAATATAAATATGTCTCCACATTGTCTAAAAAAGATGGAGTTAAGTGAGGAATCCATTCACCATTTGAAAGGCTGCTTGCTGTCTAAGCTTTTGTGATTGTGAGGTACCTCATGTTAATGTCTTCAGTTCCATCTCATTTGCCTTTATCCTTGAGTGGAAGGATATTTGTTTCACTGAGCTTTACATTTCTACTTTTTGGCAGTAAGGGCCAAAAAAGAATGCTGGTCATGGAGATTTTGATGAAAATGAGAAATACGGGGAGAAACACTGCAGTACTTATATTTTGTTACATCACATGTCCAGTGCCTGTTTGTTACAAGGATTTGATTTGCTTTGGATTTTAGGAAGAGAGAGCAAGTGAGTTAGAGAAGAAGGGGCAGAGGGAGGGAGCGAGAGAATCTTAAGCAGGCTCCACTAAGTGCAGAGCCCAAAATGGGCTCAGCTCCCAACCATGAGATCATGTCCTGAGCTGAAATCAAGAGTTGGACATTTAACTGACTGAGGCACCCAGGCACCCCAGTGACTATTAATTTGTTCATCATCCTTGGCTTTTTGTCCACCACCCTAGGGAAACAGTGGAACCAAGCTGGGGTTTGGGGTAGTAAGGTGGGAGGGGGTTAACCTGCTTTTTGTCTCTTCCTTATTCTGTGGTGGTTAAGAACCAGCCTTCAGGCATCATCTCCTTACTTCAGGACCATTGTAGACCTTGAGGATGAGGCACTGTGCTTATCTCACACTTAGCCTAAGACCACATCAGAGCAAAATCAGTCTCTACTTCCTTTCAATTTTCTTCTGTTGCCCCAGTCACCAGTTCATTATGTGAACATACTCTCTAATTAATGTTACGGTTTTGATCCCTGGTTTTTGAAGCTTTGATATAAATTTTGACAGAAAATCACTTGGCATTCAAAACATCCATGTACATGCAAAAAATGAAAACTTGATTTTTTCTTTTTAGAGACCCCATATGTCCTCCCCACCATCTAATGCTTCAGAAGATTTAAACACAGAAAATATTTTAACTTTATGTCTAACTAATTAAGGAAGGTCCTGTTGATTTTAGTTATTACCTAGTGATTGACCTTTTCGTGAAGTCTCCTGAAGTAGCTTGAAAAGCCAAGGATATGCTGCTTCATGAGTTCATGAGCTTTGGAAATTGATGTAATAAAGAGGTACTCTGAGAACAGTGAGATTACTCTTCTAATTTAAAGGAACAGGAAGAAAGCATCTAAAAATGCAACAACAGGAATACTTGCTGAAAGGTTTGGGAAGTGAGCTTTCTTTGAATTACCTGGCAGAATAATTCCATAGCAGTTTTTCTTTAAACACTGTGATCCCAGGGGTGCCTGAGTGGCTTAGTCGGCTGAACATCTGACTCTTTTGATCTTGGCTCAGATGATCTCCTGAGTTCAAGCCCCACATTGGGCTCTATGCTGACAGTGTGGAGCCTGTTTAGATTG